>OU015745.1:63345339-63375543 GCA_907169655.1 Acomys percivali | reverse complement strand
GTGTGTGTGTGTGTGTGTGTGTGTGTGTGTGTGTGTGTGTGTGTGTGTGTGTTCCAGCCACATGTCTGAAGATTTCCTTGAAAGCCAGAAGAGGCTACCAGATCCCCTGGATGGAGAGATATGGGTGGTTGTAAGCCACCCAACCTGAGTACCAGGAACTGAATTCACATCATCTGAAAGACTATCAACTGCTCTTAACCACCAAGCCATGTCTCTATCCCTTGGACTCTTGATTTAGATAGTGATGACTAATGATAGTGACTGTAGGTTCACTTTAGTTATTTAATCAGTAGGATGGAATTGTTGCAAATTTTGCTACGTAGTGGGCACTTACCTGTATTAGTAAGAGAGCATAGCACTTATATAGGGAAGCCAGTAAGATCATTATAAGCAAGCCTGGCTTGTTAGTGCATTTTTGTAATCCTGGAAATGTCAGTAGGGAAGAATCTGGATGATCATAAGATAGAGAAAGTTTATGCTACACAGTGAGACTATCTGTAAATTGACATTGTGATATGATGAGCTATTGCAATTTTAAAAAAGTAGCTGAAGTGTAAAAGACTAGTCTCAGTAAAAGAAGATAGTGGTAGTTTTGAAATGTGTGTCCATTTCTTTTAGCCTGTCTATAGACAGGTATCTGACCCTTGTATTGAGGGTAGATATTGCTTTGACTAAAAAGATGGCAGAAAGAATACTGCACAGCTTCCAAGACAAGGTAATAAAGTGCCTGGTTGCCTTGGGACAGTGTGGGATGCTGTCCATTGTTTCTGCTGTCTGGTTGCTCTAAAACCATCATGCCAGGGCCACGCAAGTGCTCTGGTTGACAGCCTGGCTGAGCTCCCAGCTGCCAGAAGAAGAAACTGCCAAGTGTGGAAAAGAGCCATCTCAGATGCCAGCTCAGCCAGCCTTCAGGTGAATGTGGCCCCAGCTGACCTCTGCACACAGCCTCAGGACAAACCCAAAGAGTGGTGCCCAGCAAGCTTTTCCAAATTGCTTGTGCCTAGGAGGGAAGCTAACAAAATAAAATGGCTGTAATCCTATGCCACTGTGTCTGAGGACAGCTTGTCAAGCTGGAACGGCATCTGGAGTAGGTGAAAGCTCTGCCCAGACAGACAACTTGTTCTGGCCTCGGGACTCATCCAGTGTGTTAGGAAGTTGTCCAGTATTTTGGGCTGTTACAGAGAAACATCGTAAACTGGGAAGCTTAAGCCAGGACATTTGTTTTCTTATAGTTACAGAAGTTGGGAGTTCATGATATAGATGCCAGCAAACTCAAATTCTGCTGAAAAATCTTCTTGACCTGTAGCCAGCGGCCCCTTGCTTGGCACCTATCTGCATTTTCCAGGCTGTCCATGAAAGGAAAGAGAGTGCTGGTGTTGATGTCTTCCCTCTTCTTTTTTTAAATTAATCAATTTATTTATTTATTCACTTTTCATCCCAACTGTAGCACTCTCCCTCCTCCCCTCCTAGTGCCTCTCCCTCCCTCTTCCCCCATCCTACCTCTCATACTCCTCAGAAAAGACCCCCTCCCAACTCACCTAAGCACATGAAGTCTCATCAGGACTTAGTACATCCCTTTCCCCTGTGGCCTGGCGAAGCAGCCCTGCCAGAGGCAAGTGATCAAATAGCAGGCAACAGAGTCCATGTCAGAGACATCCTCACTCCCTGTATTAGGGGACCCACATGAAGCCTGAGCTACCCATCAGCTACATCTGTGTAGGGGGCCTAGGTCTAGTCCATGCATGGTACTTGGTTGGTGCTTCAGTCTCTGCAAGCCCCTCTGGGCCCGGGTTAGTTGGCTCTGTTGGTCTTCTTGTGGAGCTCCTGTTACCTCCAGGTCCTCCTCTCCATCTATCCCACCCCACCTCCACCACACTTTTTCCCATAAGACTCCCTACACTTCATCCAATATTTGGCAGTGAGTCTCAGCATCTGTTTCCCTCAGCTAGTGAGTGGAGCCTCTCAGAGAACAGCTATGCTAGGTTCCTGCCTGCAAGCATAGCAGAGTTGCTAGGCAAGGGGAATAAAGGGAGGGAGCTTGTACCAGAAGGAAAGGAGGGAGGGGGATACAATTGGGATATAAAGTGAATACATTTACGAAAATAATTTAAAGAGAAAATAGTGTTAGGAGTTGACTTTCTCCCATGGGGTGGGTGTCAGGTGAGGCCAGGCATTGGTTGAGCATCTTATAGACAGGGTAAATTTTGGTTGAAGTCTTTGTGGGTGGGTTGGTGTTCCCCTCCCTCCACTAGACAGGCCTTCCTCTCTTCTTTTAAGATCATTTACTGCATGTATCTCCCACTTTACTTCACATAAGGAATATGGATGTATGTGTGAGTTTGTTTGCCTGAGCATGTGTGTGTGCATTTATATGTCAACCTATGTTTATTATACTGAGTGTATGTCTCTATGTCTCTCTCTCTCTATGTGTGTGTGTGTGTGTGTGTGTGTGAGAGAGAGAGAGAGAGAGAGAGAGAGAGAGAGAGAGAGAGAGAGAGAGAGAGAGACAGAGAGAGACAGAGAGACAGAGAGACAGAGACGGACAGAGACAGAGACAAAGCAGAGACAGAGACAGAGAAAAGGATGAAAATACAAGGTGGATAATTTACAAGGGAAGTGCATCAGTAAGAGGGTGTGAGGAAGGTAGAAGAGGGTACTGGAGGTCCGGAATATAAGTGCCTTATAGTGAAACATATGTATAAAAATGTTATAATGAAACCAATATTTCCTAGGTTGGCTAAAAAATACTAAAAGGTATTTTAAAAATATAGGAACAGTTATATTTCATATTGGTTCCCCCTTAGAGGCTTATCAAATCCCCTATTTTCAAAAATTCTTTTATTACCTCATTATGGTTAGGTTTCAACATACAAATTTGAGGAATGTCAAGTAATTAGTCTAACAGAAGCTAAGGACGAATATTTTGTAATGGAAAGGATTGCTAAGAATGGAAAATAAATGCTAAACTTAACATTAATAGCTTTAAGAACTGTTTGGCATCAAAGACCAGCATCTGAATTCTTATAGAGTCAAAGGGAGCCAGAAATCAGTGGCAGCTTCGGTTAACAGCATCTAAATTTAAGTGAAGGGGTGCTTCCGTCACTCTTAAGACAAATGGTAACTGTATATTTGAAATATGTTTTGGTATGTTTGTGTTTTGGAAGGTGAATGACAAGTGACAGTCGAACAATTCAGAGAAACAGTGCCCACATTCCCAAAACTCAAGGTCTCCTGATGCCATCAAGAAGGCCTGTGACTAAGTGCTGGAACGTGTACAGATCATGAAGTACAGGGTTGGGGCAATGCCCCCAGAGATAATGTCTCAATTTGTAGAGATATGTGCATGGCTCCGGTACCTCGGAAAGATCTCCAGAAGAAAGCAGAAGTCCGAGGACTTGATCACTATGACTTTCATATCCATGCCAGCTTTTTGGTATTCAGTAGAAAATAAAATGACTTTTAAAATCTGTACTTAAAAAAGTAGCAATGGAATGTGTTTGAGGTGACAATTTGCTTTATAAAACCATAGAAAAACTGTATTAATTAAAATTCTGGTTGGGTTTAGTCTTTCATTTTTATTGCAGAGGAAACATTGGCATTCACATAAATGCAAACATTTCTACAAAGTGAGGCCCCTAGGAGTGTTTGGTGAAAGCACATAGTTTTAGAGGACAAAGCCAACACCAGAGCAATTTTTGAGTGACTTCTTGTAAAAAATGTATATATGCTTACATTATTTATCTTGCACAAACACTGAACTTCTAATTAACTTTTAAATGATCTACTGTCATGCCCGGGAGAATGGGGATACCAAGAGAGTTTCTTGTATTGCAGTGGAGAAGTTCTCCAGAGTCTAAGCCTCAATTCTCAGTAGGCCCTAATTAACCTAAAGATACCACATAATTTCGATTTCTTATAATTCCATCAATGGTGTTTTAAAGAGAAGAGAGAAATGGATCCAGTACTTGATGTCTGAAAAAGTACAGTGTCATAAGAATGTAGCACAAACCTTAGCAATTGGAATGTTATTTTAAGTAAGTTTTCATCCAAGAATATTTGGGCATCACAAATTGGCCTTATCCAAAAAAAAAAAAATCACAATGATCTAGGGAGTGTTGG
The DNA here is from genome assembly GCA_907169655.1 of Acomys percivali. NCBI lineage: Eukaryota > Metazoa > Chordata > Mammalia > Rodentia > Muridae > Acomys > Acomys percivali. Next base: position 63,371,424 of record OU015745.1, on the reverse strand, counting down.
AAGAAGGAGTTTAATATGATCAATCACACTTGTACATAATTATAAAAGAATAATAAAATGGAGCTTCTTAAATAATATTCTATTATGGATATGTACCACATTTTCAAAATCCATTCATCAGCTGATGGGCCAGGCTATTTTCATTTCCTGGATGTTGTGAATAAGCATCAGTGAACACATATCAGCAGGTATCACTCTAATAGGATATAGAGCCTCTGGGGAAACACTCAGGAGTGGTGTAGTGGGGCCATATGATAGATCTAGTACTTGCTGTTTAACTTCTATACTGATTTTCACAGAAGCTCACCAGTTTGCTGCTACTAAGAGGCCATCCTTGCTTGAATATATGGTCCTCTACTCGTGCTCATACACGTAGTAGTAAATGGGAATACTGGGAGTTTTCAAAAGAAGCCTACAAAGTTAGGAGATAAGCGTGGTGTTGGAGATGGGAGATAAAATGGAGAAAGAGAAAAGGAGGTTGCATTTAATCAAAACTCATTATATATGATGCTCAAATAATAGAAAAACAGTAACATAAAAAGACGAAACTAGTTTCCTTTAATCCGAGGTGTGCCTACTTCCTGGGCATTGCCAATCTCCATGCCCAACTATGATGAAGTCATGAGCAATCTGGGACGCACTTTCCCGTGGGGACAAAAGCATACCTCAGGTTCCCTCTAGGCACATTTTTAATTGGTTCATGTTGTCTCTTTAGATGAAGCCTTCCTGTCCTGCTCCAGGCAGAAGAAATACCAGACAAAAGAGACTGGGAAAGCTTGGCTCATTGCAGTTCACCTTCATCTTAGACGTTTCTTTTGGATAGGTTAATTTCCTTTGTCAATAGAATAGGTGTTGAAGTATTATTAAATCTGCTCCTTAATAGCACTCAGGAAAGCCATTTAAACCCCGAGGCCATTCTCCCCTCCTGAACTGTATCATTAAGTGTGTCTTTTAGAAAGCGAACATGCCAGAATATCAAAAATCTCATAGCTGCTATTTCAACCCCCTGGAGAACTTGTGAAAGGCTTTCTCAAGCCTCCAAGGTTGTTTGTCATCTGGTCCAGAGACCACCTTGGTGCTAATATCTTAAATCAACATTCCAACAAGCAATGCATCAGTGATAAATATTTCCAAGGGGTTGCAACTGTCTTATTAAAGATGAAAATAGAGTTCTGAGGACAGTGTTTCACCCTCCTATCTGTTTTATGTTCTAGGCATTCTATAAATATGCAGCATTACTATGGGAACTCATTGCTCACCCAAGACAAGAATGCACCGCAGATATTTCACAATTACTCCATTCCTCCCAACAAGCCAGTTAATTAACAGCAATAACATTAGTCAGATCAAGGGGGAAAGTACTTCCAAATGTTTCTAGATGATGGCTGTATTTACAAGCAGCTGCAATATCATGCCAGCACTGGTGGAGTGTACTTTCTATTCAACATGTGTGTGCCCTGCCTGGTTTTTAATAAGGAGAGCAAAGTACAAAGACATGTGTGTGCATACCAATCTATTCAGTTGTCTTACTCACAAGGGATTTAAGAATGCATGTGGTTCACACTAAATACATATAAGCAACGCTAATGGACTCAGTAGGTCACATGTGTGCATACATATATGTATGTATACATTCATGTATATATATAAAGAACAATATTAACTAGAGAAGAGGTCTTAAATGTGAGAAGGAGTTAAAGAGGAGACAGAGGTGGAAATGATGTAAATATAATACTCATGTGTGAAATTCTAAAGAAAAAAATTATCTTAAATTAAAAAAATCATGTTTTTCAAACACCTTAAATAAAGGTAATTATATTATTGGAAATACTCCAAGCCAATGTGTGGAGTTTTAAAAATAGATTTATTTTATTTAAATAATGTGATTTCTGTGAGGGTGTGAACACAAGAATGCAGTGGAAAAAAGCCAGAAGAAGGCATCAGATCCTTGAGAGCTGGAGTCATATGTGGTTATGAACCATTCTACATGGATGCTAAGAACTGAGCTTAGGTCCTTTGCAAGAACAGGGGGCTTACCACTAAACAACTTTTCAAACCTGACTATGTTTTAAAAAGACAACAACTCTTATTCTTTTTTTAACTATTCTTCATGATAGTAAGGTGTGTGTGTGTGTGTGTGTGTGTGTGTGTGTGTGTGTGTGAAATGTAAGCACACAAAAGTTCAAAATATTAAAATAAAATTATAATCACTCATGTCTATATTAACAGCCATTTACAAATCTGCTTAGAACCTGAAAAATGATATGTCTTAAGTAAGTTATATTGTTAAGGACATTTTTGTTTGTTGCTTGTTTCTAAAATCTTATGGAAACTTCCTTCTGATACCCGGGGCTCCATGAAGCCAGTTTAAAGCACTGCTCAACATCACATCATATGGAGTGATCAACTCAGTTATTGTTCCATGACCTCAACTTCTGGAGATGTTCAATATCATCTGTTACCATCCCCACCTTCATTAGTGTGCTCTCTTGGGCACGTATATCTTTTGCCTCATTATCTGTATTATTTCTTTAAGGGAAATTCTCTAGAAGTCAAATTGCTGGGAAAAGGTTATGCACATTAAATTTTAAGACCTTTAATTGAATTGTGCAATGCAAAGCCATTAAGACAGTAAAATTCTAGTAGCACAGACAAAAGTGCAAGGCCATGTTCAGACCTGGAAAGGACCATGGACTGACTATCTACTGGCAGGTGACATCTCACTGCTGGCTCAGGAATCCAGTTCTGTGTCATGGTACCACATAATCTGTTACTGATTTTGTTTGCTTTTAAACCTGAGGGACAAGCAACCTGCCTCCAACACTAAGTAATAGTTGATTTAAAGAAATAGGAACAGTAGCGTTTGCTTTAAGGTATATCCAATTAAAAAGGGCGTTTTCAGGTGACTGGGTGAGAATCAGAGTTCAGACACCCAGCATCTGTTTTAAAAGCTGACTGAATATGGTGGCACATGCTCATAACCCCAGTTCTTGGAAGGGTAGAGACAGTGTGATTCTCAAAGCTCATGATCAAGATAGTCTAGCCCAGTAGATTACCTTTGGGTTCAATGAAACAGCCTGTCTCAAAAGAGAAATGTGCAAAACAATTGAAAAAAATCCAATATTGATCTCTGACATGTGTGAATGCACACGCGCGCGCGCGCACACACACACACACACACACACACACACACACAGACACACACACACACTTTTGTTTTTAAAAAGACTGGATTGTACATAGAAAACGTTTCCAGCTCCAAATGCTGTCTTGGTCATGAAAATGCTGTGTGACTTTTGGAGAGTAAGTGACTCTCTCCCTTAGTGAATTTACTTTAAGTATCAATAAAAATCTATTAAAACTGTTTTTTGAAGATACTAAAGAATAAAATAGGGAAAATGTAAAATTTCTTCCAGAGAGAGTGCTATTTGGTGTTAATGATCCCTTTAAAATTATATTAAGATCAGCAAATAAAGATGTGTAAAATAATACAGCTTGTGGTAGTTGGGTCTTAAATGATATGCTAGAAGACTGAAATTTGGCACAAAGAACCAATAATATGCTGCAAGCTGCTGCAGTTTGGTCCCGCTGATGCCTGACCAAATAACATGATAAGAACTGGCATGTAAAAAAGGTTAACAGGCATCCCAAATCTAGCTAATTTATATTGTTTATTGGTTTTTAAATTTTATTTTTCACATCAAGTTTTCAATATATGAGATTTATTTTGTGGATCTTCATTTTACCTGGATTCAAAGTGAATTGACCTTTAATTAATTTAAAAATTGACATAAATCTATGAAATTACCAGATGAATATATTTATTTTGGGACATATCTTTGTGAGAAATATTGTTACTATGGTTTCTTGATTCAATATAGAAATAAACTTCTGTACTTTAAAAAACAAGATTTTTTTTTTACTATTTTTTTTATGTATTGTGCATGTTTGAGTACTGTGTATGTGTCCCTGATACCTGACAAAACCAGAAAAGGGCACCAGGGCCACTGGAACTATGTCTGTATGGGAGGATGTAAATTTGTGTGCATATATGAAAAGCAGAGGTCAGCCTCAGGTGCCATTCTCCAAGCACTAAATACTTTGTTTTGAGACAAGGTTTTTCACTGGCTTGGCTTGCTGCCTCACTAAGTAGTCTAGCTTGGTGGGAGAGCAAGCTCCACGAGCCACCTGACTCTGCCTTCCAAGCAACGTGGTTACAAGTACATGCCACTGTACCAGGATCATTTTTCCATGAGTTTATTTGTATGAAATTCAGGTTCTTATACTTGTATAGTAAGCATTTTAACAACTGAGCTATCTTAATAGGCCATGAGTTACATCTTCTCTGTAAAGAAGAAAGAGGGTCCTCTGAACACACACACACACAAAAAAAGAACCAAACAAAAAAACCCACAAGGAAAATCCAGCGACATGCTGGCAGATCTTTTAGCTCACCAGTTCTTAACTAGTGGGTCAAGGCCGCTTTGAGGGTCACATATCAGATACCCTGCAGATTAAATATTTAAGTTACAATTCACAACAGTAGAAAAATTACAGTTATGAAGTAGCAATGAAGATAACTTTATAGTTGGAGCCAGCATAACATGAGGAATTGTACTCAAGAGTCACATCATTAGGGAAGTTAAGAACCATTGCTTTAGACGATATGAAAGCAATAATCTCAGTTTAGTAGCAATATTACATCTCGACCCTCACTGAAGTTATATAGAAGTTGGTTGCTTAGTTAGTTGTTCCCTCCAACAGGCTAGATTGTAAGACAAAAGGCTTTGCCTTGGTCTTGCTCAAAGTAGAAATGAGGAGAGACCACAAATGTCTGGCATTCCATCTTTCTTGTGAGTGAGAGTGTTCCCAAGGAAACACGTAGGAAGGTGAACCATAAGAGGAAGCAGGTAGAAACTGCATGTAGCATCCATTATCTCACAAATACACAGATCTTAGCTAGAGCAATCATTTCAATCTGAACTCTACCCATCCATGAGGCCAACTCCTCAGCCAACCAATGTCTTGGGTACCAGTCGGCCTCTGAAATAGGAATGGCACAAAGAGAGTATAATATCCTGCCGCCTTCACAAGCTAAGCAATGGTCATCATTTATCCCACTTACACATTATGACCATATCTTTTTTGGATAATAGGTAATATCCATAAAATCTACTTCTTAGCGTTTTATACCAAAAGAAGAGGAGGAGAAAGAGGAGGAAGAAGAGGAGGAGGAGGAAGGAGGAGGAGGAGGAGGAGGAGAAAGGAGGAGGAGGAGGAGGAGGAGGAGGAGGAGGAGGAGGAGGAGGAGAAGAAGAAGAAGAAGAAGAAGAAGAAGAAGAAGAAGAAGAAGAAGAAGAAGAAGAAGAAGAAGAAGAAGATGATGATGATGATGACAAGAACACTTCCATTCACTTACCCCTGAATCACACACTAACCCTCTGACCTTGGATCTTCCCTTTGAAACTGGACAGTCCCTTTCTCACTCAGCTTTGTTCCCTCCAGCACCTTCCTGCAGCTTCTCGCTGCACTTCCCAGCTCCCAGGACATCTCTATAAAGCAGGGAGATTTTGACTCCTGTAAATTGATACAGTGCTGTAACACTTAACATTCTATGCACTTTTGATTTAGCTTTAAAATGTGATTCGCCAGAAACCCCAGTGACACAGAATCCTCAGAGCCACAGGGAAATAAGAGTGAAATAAAACGTTCAGTTTTTCTGATTACAAAAAACCCCTCTTCCTATTCCATCTTTTTAAAAAATCAGCCTTCTGACAAAAAGTCTGCTTTAATGGCAGAGCATTTGCTTTGAAAGGATAAACAGTAGAATCTGGCCTCTCATTAACATGTTTCTTTCTCTAAGGTTATTGACAGTAGTCCCCACCCCCACCTCCGGTCTCACTGAAGTTCAAAAGCACAATTTTTGAAGTTATGAGAAAAATCAGAAGTCACTTTATTTTTGGATTTTTCAAACTCAACTTGCATGAATTGAATCAATGACATATGACAAGGTTATTAATTTCTTCTCCCCAACACTGCTCCACTCTTTTCTAATAATAACAATAATGGCAACAAATATTTAATGAAAATTCACTGATTTCCCCCAAAGTGCTCTAAGCTCATTTTATCATATTATCATAGAAGATCATTTTGCTAAAATAAATGCTTTTCATTAACTGATTCTGACTTCATTAGTATCAAGAAGGATTCAGCCATGTTCATTCTTCATGCTCAGTGTTTCATAAAGATCATTTCCTCTCTTATAAAATGATGCTACATAAAGAGCAGAGGAAGCTAAGGTTTAATTTGGACTTTGAGAGCTAATATTCATGAGCCTATGGCTGTCAAGCTGACCTTTGTCCACATTGGGTCTTGCTTAATTGTCCTAGCACCTTGGAGGTGGGTTCTGAGGCACCCATTAAGTGAAACTCCTCTGTTCCCCTCCCCAGGAACCACATTGATTCCCCAGCTAAAACCACCTAAAGACTAGGCATTACTCAGGGTTCTGCACTGTATTTTCTTTGTATTAATGTCGTTAACAAAGTCTTTCTCGATAGTCAATAGAAGCAGTATTGCTTGCTTTCAAGTTGGAATAAAATTACTCTGTTATCATGATGATGCACAGACTGGGCTTTAGTTAGGAATGGAGGATACTCTTTTCTTTCTGTATCAGACTGATGACAATATAATTAAGAACACATGGCTACAAATGGACACCTTTACAATAAGATTTTTTTACCTTACTGTGTTAAGAGCAAGATCACAATTTCTCTGTGTCATTTTCACCTCCACATTAGGTTGGCATATGAGGAAGAATAGAGGAAGAGAAAAAAAAATGGAGACAAAATTGGAGACCCACCGACAGCAAGTACAGATTCTGAGCTCAGAGATCTATGAAAGCAGAAACCATTCCAACCACCTCCCGCCCTCACAGTTACATCACAGTTATGTCAGTGCCACCTCCCTCCCTCACAGTTACATCAGTCACATACCATTGTTTTTTCCTTGGTCCATTGTAGCTGCTGGACCACGTGTTCTATCAACGTATAAAACAGAGTATACCTACCCCTGTGTTCTTGAAACAGATAGCCAGTTTTACCATCCCCATCCTCCTCATTTCAAGACTCCTTTCTCCAAAGCACTGAGCGAAATTCAACCTTCTACCCTGCCCCTCTTTGTTTCTCTCTCTGCCTCCTCTGTCTGCCCCACCACATACACACAGCTTAGTGACTGAGAACGTCAACAGTTTCCTGAGTCTCAGATATAAGTGCGAGGCTTCCTTTCCTACCAGGGTCAGACCATGAAATCGGCCAAGCAATGGGCAGCAGTCTTAAAGTCCACACTGATTCCCTTCAGTGTTTTAACCAATGTAATCTGTGAAGTTTAGAAAAATTTAAGCATGCTTTCCCCATCTCTGGCACTGTATCTCTGACATGCTTCATTCTTCTAGAATAATTTCTTTTTGCTTCCTCCTCTCTCCAGTGCTCAGCCTGGGCTGGGTGAAAAAGTGCAGGAGGGAGGGGCCACCAGCTCCTCATACCCTGAAATTTAGACCAAATCATCTGAATGCCTTGATGAGAGCATCACACGGGACAGAATAAAAAGACTTGCTGTGGCTCATGCAGATTACATCGATTGCTTTCCTCCTATCTCTGCAACCTGCCATTCTGTCATAGGAGGAAATTGAATTGGTCCACACGGTTTTCTGTTTACAATACCATGCTGGCTGCTGCCCTCTTCCCCAAGCTCCACAGAGAGATGGAAAATGGATTACTAGATACTGTTGTGGTGTTCTCCGCGGTGCTGAAGGTGACTGATAGGTTGATGCAGGTGGAATTCACTTTACCCAGTGGCTGCTTGCCTGAGAACCTGTGCAAATCAGATTTCATACAAATTGGATTCTATCTCCTTCTTGCTTTCTTGGGAGATACTTGATTTCAGATGGAGCCCTAATGTTCTGTGTCTCTTAATATTTGAGCTGTAATGCTGTTCGCTTTCAATCCTCAAGCACCCTGGGCCTCCATTAATGAGATATTTTCTTGTAAATGCACCAATACACTGAGTAAGCTATACTGAGTAAGAAATATTAATGGAGGTTAGCCTGTCAGATCATTTCCTAAAGTGTGTGTGTGAAAGGAAAACCCTTCTCAAACATTAGTAACTACTCCTTTATGATACTTATGAATGAAATTACTCGCAAAATACTTTATAATTAGTGTTTTCCTCATTCCGTCTTCTTAACACCTTTCTAAGTGAATGAGATTACATGTATTTTTTCAGAGACTGACAGACATTATATATACCTTTCTCAACTGTAACGGGGAGTAAGTTAAGGAAACAAGATTACAAGATGGACAATTTGCATATATCTTTCTACTTTCATTTAAATTTATTTTTAAAAATGTACTCACTTTACATCCCAACTGCATCTCTCTCCTTTGTCTTCTTCCAGTCCAACCCTCCCTCCTTCTTCCTCCCTATGCCCCCTCCCTAGTCCTCAGAGAGGGGAAGCCCTTCTCCCTCATCACCTGACTGCAGCCTACCAAGTTTCATCAGGACTGCCTGCATCCTCTTCCTCTGTGGTTTGTTAAGACTGCCCTGGCAGACAGAAGGGATCAAAGTATCAAATCTCTTCTCGGTAACCTGCTGTCCTTCCTCTGAGTGCCACCAGGTCTCCCCCTCCAGGGGACATGATCAAATGTGAGGCACCAGAGTACGTGAGAAAGTCATATCCCACTCTCCACTCAAGTGTGGAGACTGTCCTGTCCATGGGCTAGATCTGGGTAGGGGTTTAAAGTTTACCACCTGTATTGTCCTTGGCTGGTGCCTTAGTTTGAGCAGGACCCCCTGGGCCCAAATCTGCCTATCAGTCATAGGGGAGGGGAATAAGGGGAAAATGGGAGGGAGGAAAGAATGGGAGGATACAAGGGATGGGATAACCATTGAGATGTAACAAGAATAAATTAATAAAAAAAATTTATATAAAGAAAAAAAAAAAGAAGTGATCAAAGTGCAGGCAGCAGAGACGATGGCAGGGACAGCCTCTACTGTCCTTACTAGGGGATCTCCATGGAGGCTAAGCTGCCTATCAGCTAGATCTGAGCAGGGGCCCTACATCTTCTCCATGCATGGTCCTTGTTTGGTGCATCAATCTCTCCAGGCTACCCTGGTCCCAGATTTGTCGGCCCTGATGCTCTTCTTGTGGAGCTCCTGTCTCCTCCAGGTCCTTCTATCCCCTTACTCTTCCATAAGTCTCCCTGCCCTCTGCCCAAAGTTTGGCTGTGAGACTCAGCTTCTGTTTCGATCCCCTGCTGCGTGTAGTCTTTTAGAGGACCTCTATGATAGGCTCCTGTCCTGTTCTTTTCTCTTCAACAGTTTCCAGTGTCTATTCTAATTGCCTTTCTGAATGAAAATTAAGCATTCTCCCTAGGGTCCTCCTTGTTACTTAGTTTCTTCGTTTTTTGTTTGTTTGTTTTTGTTTTTTAAGCACAAACGTTACTCTAGTACACACATTCTTCATGTTGCAGTCTCTTTAAATCATATCACTTATCTTCCATTATACCTCAGGGAGGGAGTAAGCATCCTCCTCCACCATTTGATCACAATCTATTAGGTCTCATCAGGGTAGCCTGCATCCCCTTCCTCTGTGTGTCCGAAAGGCTGCCCAACCAAGGGGCAATGATCAAATCTCAGGCACCAGAGTTTATGTCAGAGGCAGTCCCCTCTCTCCCACCTCATCACACATGTGGAGAACTAGCTGTCCATCACCAACATCTGAAGATGGAATAATAATTGGGATGTAATGTGAATAAATTATAATAAATACAAATTTAAAAATTATATCTCTTGGAGATCTATCCAGAAGTGCATGAGCATGCACACACACACACACACACACACACACACACATACACGCACATGCACACTCACACACACTTACGAGCACACACACATACACATGAGAGAAGATTCATTTATTCAATTATACAAAATTCATCTTAGTGCATAGACCAATGCTTCTGTAATCAGTGTCTTAATAATGGATAATATACCTCTCCATAATTTTTGTTATTGTGAAAAATATGACAAAATAAATCTATATACTGTGCCTTACACTACACAAATGAATTCTGAAAATGGATTATCTCCATATTTTCAGAGACATCGAAATGTGAAATTTGGTAATTCTTGTTTTTTTTTCTAAGTAGCTTACATAGGATATATGAAAGTGCCAGCCCCTCCACCTGTCCCGAGAATGCTATGAGGATTGCCCATGTCTTCCTGCTCTGCTGATCTCCTGTGCCTTATCCAATTATGGAATTTCATTAATTGGATAAGTGGAAGGGGATATGAATAGTATCTGGGTCTAATGGAGGTTTCAATTCTCTTATTGACACAGAACTTTTGTGATTTTCTGTATGTTTTAAGAATTCTTTTATTTTTCCATTTGTTTATTTGTAATTATTAATGGCTTTTCTTCTTTGGGGGCCTCTTGACCTTTACGACTTCCTAAGTTTTTAGGTGAGGGGGCAATTAGAAATTAAAGGTTTAAGATCATTTTTGGCTTTTGCTTTGTTTGGTTACAATGACAATGGGGACTGAAACTTAGATCCTCATGCTTTCACGGCAGGCATTTTTTTTATTGAACCACCTCCCAAGCCCTGATTGCTATTATATTATTCTTTTTTTAGTACATTCTCACTATGTAGTTCCATGTTGGCCTCAAACTCATTGCAATCCCCCTGTCTCAGTTTCATGAAGGATGGGATTAAAGGTGTAAACCACTACATTCCTCTTGGTATTTTTAACTGATGCTTTTCTACCTTTATATCTTCTGACAAATTATTTTATGGGAGTTATTAATTTTGAGTATAAATTTCATGTGTTACTACTCTGGTAATATTCTTTGTAGCAACTACTCAATTATCAGGTTTTATGGTGAAACTGATATATTTCATTATATTAAGAAACTGTCTGTGCATTCTTATTTTGAGTATTATCTTTGAGATTAGAAATCATGAGTGAATTTTGTATATCTTTTATTTCAAGATCCATGCTGATGATTGATTGTATGATTACTTACCTTTGTGTGATGAATTATATCAATATGTTCTTTTGCATTGTTCCAATAAATCTTTCTTTACCAAAAAGCATGACTCTTGCAATGGATGGCTGCTTTCTGTTTAGTCATAGTTTATGTACGGTGTTCTCAGTAGTAAGGTGGTTTGTCATTGTGACAGAAATACCTGAGGCAGCTTCAAAGTAGGAATTCCTAACTTAGGTTCTGGATTTCAGTCCATGGACACTTAACCTGCCATCTTGGGCCTATGATAATACAGGTCTGTTTGCCTTATAAGCCCAGGAGACAAGAGAGGGTGAGAGCACAGGAGGCCAGGGTCCTAACAATTCTGTCAAGGTCACACCTCCAATGAATGACTAGCTTCCTTCTATTAGATGCCACTGCCTATAGGTCCTACTAACTCCCAGTAACACTGCAGGCTTGTGACCAAGCCTATAGCTCATGGCCTTGCAGAAAATTTAAGGTAAAAACCATACCAAGTGTCTATAAGTAGGGCTGTAGGCAACAGGTCCATAGGTTGACAGGTAAGGGAGAGCCTTCCCTGCAGGCCTGCGCTCCTGATGGTATCTCTGAGATGTGCAGTCATTTGCTTCTCCCACAGTGCTCCTCACAGCCTGCTGCCTTTCTTGGCAGCTTTGGCCCCGCCTCACCTTTAGGACTTCTTATATAGCTAAGGTATTCACAGAGCTGATCCCAAGAGTCAAAATACCTTCTTCTATCCTTTCCATCAGTAGGATTTCTAACAGAAGAGTGAACTCATACACATTCACATTCACAAAAGAGTCTTAAGGTCCATTTTGTGAATTTACAAAAGTTGTGTTCTACTTTGTTGTACCACTATTAGTCATTCGATAGCAATAATTCCTATGTTTGGCTTACTGATTTATTGTAGTCTCTTCTAGAGTGCCCTCCCTTCCGTTTCTAGGTACAGAATCTTTCTAATCTTCTCAAACACATTAAAAAGCATGTACATGGTTATTTATATAGAATTACAGTAGTGAGTGTATACATATATATTTATATATTATACATACATATAATAATGAGTATTAATTACTCTTTGTAAAGTAGAGAGTGAATATTAGCCTCTTCCTATATCTGTCATGCATTTTCTCCTTTCCACTTTTAAGAGAGTTAGTCATCTTATGTGATCTTGGTAACTGTTGTCTTCTGCATTTACTTATAAATGTGCATATGTTTATATATAAGCATGTTTATTTTCATTTTATATGTGTGAGTGTTTGTTTACATTTATATATGTGCAACACATGTGCATAGTACTCAAGGAATCCAAAAGAGGGTATGAATTCCCGGAAACTGGAGTTATAGACAGTTATGAGCTGTTATGTCAGTGATAGGTACTGAATCTAATTCCTCTGGAAGAGCAGCAAGTTGTTTACCAATGAACACTGTGCTCACATACTTATGCATGGATCTAATAGATATTTCTATACCACAATTATGTAACTGTCTGTATCTGTAGAATAAATATCTAGAATTGGTTTTACTGTGTCAGAAGATGCTGTCCTTCTCCCATAACGTTTCATCACTATACACTATATCTTAGTTTAATTTTCATGAGTTTTAATTCAGCTTGTACTTCTCTAGCTATTATTACAATTTAAGACATTTCCTGTGTCTATTGAACATGTATATTCCCTCAGTATTTTACATTACATCTATTTACCTATCACTCATCACTCAACTTTCCACCTTCAATATGTAATGTTTAAAGGTTTCATTAAAAATATATTCATATAAAATTGCATTTAAAAATATTTATCAAAGATTCTACATTTATCTCTGTTTTTAAAAACTAATTTATTTATTGTTTGATTTATACATTCAAATACAACTACACCTTGTACATGATTCTGCTAAAAGTCTCTGCCTTTGGGTGTTGGAGAAATGCCTTAGTGGTTAAAAGTGCCTACTGCTCTTCCAAAAGACCAAAATTGGGTTTTTAGTACTCAAGTGGCTCATACCTACCAGTAACGCCACTTCCCAGAAGAGCTGACTTCTTTTGAAACCATAAATACCCACCTGTGTGTGTGCACACACCCATACAGACACTCAGACACACATATAAATACTTTTGTAACAAAATCTCTCCTTGTTGCCTTGCCTTCACATCCATTAATAAAAACAGTGAACAATGAAACGAAGTCAAGATGCCCAGAATTCTTGAGGTAATTAAAGCATTGGTTGCCAAGGACCCTTGTTGGTGGTAAAGTGGTTTTCAGCTGATCATAACATTTTTTTTTCACCAACATAGTTTGTTGAATTCTTATCTTTCACTGAGTAGAGAGGCGATGAGATGGGTTCACTGGACAGAAATTCTCATTGGCCCCCATTAAGAATGTAGAGAAAGGAGTTACTATTGCTAATACTAGAGACTGTGAAACACTAGGTTCTCCTAATATAGAATATTTACAATAATTTTTCAAACATGTATTTTAGGTGAAAAAATATCTTGTGGATTATTAAGGTTGAACAAAATGCATCCCAGCTAATCCCAAGTTTCCTTACATCTGACCCTCCATGTCCACTTAAATGCCCCTCTCAATTGAATTTATACCCTCCTTATAGGAAGCATGCTCTTCTCCTTTTGTTTTCTGATCTTATTTCCTAAATCCTTGGCTACTTCTCCAAGCATGTCTTGGAGACTTGGCTGAATTATTTCCCTCTTTATGCCTTCCACTTGACCAAGGTCAGTATTAATATGATTGTGAACATGATGATAAAATGATCTGTCTCATAGCCTTTTTTTTCCATTTAGTATTACATGTAATTCTTCCATGAGCCCGTGGCCCCAGAGTTGCAGATTGTCCACAGCACTCTGTATTTGACACTGGCCTTAGGCATTAGTGTGCCCTAATGCTCCATCGTGGGTTATACACTTCACACTGCCCTGAAAACTTAGCAGAAATGATGAGCCACACATGAAGTTGGAATCTCCACCTCCTTCATACAGTGTGGATGCAGCCAAGGTAAAGTACACAAAAGACCTTCTGCCAACCTTCATCTGTAGTGCAAACTGAGTGTCAGGCTGTGTCTTAAATGTTTTCTTCTGGTCTTTCTGCCTCTCATTAACTTCTGCAACCTAGGAAGCCCTTCTCCAGGAAAGTACACCTAAGCCAAACCTCAGGTTCTGAATGTTAATTAACTTTTCAGAACACTGAGGGAATGCCCTAAGGTTCTCAGTGTGTCGTGGAGCTTGGAGACCCCTAAGCTAGGAGTCAATGCCAGGTCTCCAGGGATGTGAATTTATAATTGAGGCTAGTGAACTCCTGAAAATACTGTACTTAAATCTTGCTTCCTAACATCCCTTCACCAGCAAGGTGCTGGCAAGAGAGAGCAGGGAGCAGGAAGAGTAAACTGCACATTTGAAAACTGGCACTATCAGAGCCTAGATTCATATTAAGACTCAGCCCCTCGTTTTTGCAAAATAAAGATTGTGAGTGAAGTTTGGACCTCGGAAGAGTACGGACCACTTAGGAAGTTCTCAAATGCTCAGTGGGACTGTGAGCAGCAGGAGTCACAGGATCCACCCTAAGAGACCTCAGGGAGACAAATCTGGGAGACGAGCTAAGCTCCTTCCACAACCATTGCCATCTGGTGTCAGCTCACAGGTCACTTCCTCAGAGAACAGCAGAGAATCCAAGTGTACTCATTCTCTGTCACTGCTGCCCTGCATTGCTAAAATTTTTAGCGGCTTGAAACATCCTTTTCTGTTTTACAGTTCTTCAGGGCAGAATTCCAAAATGGATCTGGCCATGCTAACAACAAGGTGTTGGCAGGTTGCTTCCTCCTGGAAGCTATAGAGAAGAATCTGCTTTGTCTTTTCCAGCTGGAGAAGCCACCTGCTTCACTTGGCCTTTGTTTATTTCTTAGTTCTAAGCCAGCTCTTCACATCTCTATTTGTCTGTTTCTCCCTTGCACATTTAAAGTACCCTCAGCATCACACACACACACACACACACACACACACACACACACACACACATACACACACACACACACACACACACATACACACACACACACATCTGGCATAATATAATCACTAGAAGCTCAGCTGATCATCAACCTTCATTCCATCCTCAACTGCAATTTTGTAATTCTCCCCACCCATGAATATAATATATTCATAAGTACATCTATTAGAACATGATGGACTCATATTTGTGGACCATTCTTGTTCTTCTTTTCATGCTAGCTTTGCTACTAAAAAGGAATCAGAAAATATGGAGACATTGTCTCAGGAATGAAGAAGACAAAGGTTTGGGAAAGTGTCAACTATTTCAAAAGATCTCTCTGTGTGAAATATGTGTAGGCCTGACTTCAACCAGAGATGATCTCAAAATGAAAGAAAGAAAAAAGAGAAAGAACGAAAGAAGTAAAGAAGGAAGGAAGGAAGGAAGGAAGGAAGGAAGGAAAAGAAAAAGTCAGAAGGAATCAGAGAGCTGGGGAGGCCAAGCTCTCTGAAGTATCTAGTATTTCTGAGAAAGCATTCATTGGAGGTAGTCAAACATGAAGGTCAGTTAGCAAAAGATACATTGAGTGGGAGAGAAAATGAAGACTAGCTTACAGTACTAAAGTGAGAAGAAAGGAGTCTAGCCATGGCTAGATAGGGTGACTTCATCCCAGGCCCCATTTAATAATGAAGTTGGAAGTCTAGGATATTTAGGGTGTTTCAAAAGACACAGATGACCTTTGGAGTTTCATAACAATCTTACGAGACACTTCTAAAGTGTGAATCTATATTTCTTTCTTTGTTTTATTTCTGTTGGTCTATATGCCCAATGGTATTCAAGTTAAGATCTATCCCCTTCCCAGAACTCAATTCCCAAGTTGCCTAGAACCCACTCTTTGTTTTACCATAGTTGGCAAACTATCTTTCTCTCTAGTCTCCATCCTTTCTCTGTTACCCTTGTATAATTCAGAGAAGCTAGATGATCTTCTAATATGAAGCTTAATCACATCGCTTCCCACCTGAAGCCTTCCCACTTGTGTGAACATGAAGAGACTCTGAATATAGAAAAAGTCCCGTCTGAGTCTACCCTGTGATCATTCCTCTAGGGACTTAATGTTTGCTTGTGCTCATTATTTTTTAGTCATTTTGTCTTCTGTCTATTCTTTGAACACTGCAAGAACAAGCCTGAACACTGGCTTGGTTCTCTGCCCAGGTCCCTTTCCACATTCTAGTCTCAGCTCCATGGTCACCTGCTTAAAGCCAAGGTCTGGCCATAGGCTCTGTGTCTCCTTTCCTTCAGCATCATCTTCCTCCCACCTTTTAAATTTAGTGACAGGATCTCCTGTGTTTTAGACTAGCTTCAGACTTCCTCGGAGAGGAGGGTACCCTCAAGCTTCAGATATTCCTACTTCTACACCCTCCCAATTCAGGGAGTACAGGCACACAGGCACATGCCGACACACTTGTTTACATGGCCTGCAGGAAGTAACTCAGTACTTTATACATGCTAGGTCAGCGTTATACCAACTAAGCCACACCTCTAACTCACCTCTAGTACGTTCTACCTCATCAATATTCATCTAGTTTCTTCATATTGCTTATCCTACTGTTATCTTTCTTTTTTAAAATTCTTACTCTGTATTGACTCACAAGCACTTGGTCTGTGCTCTACCAGTGACCTACCTCCTCAGGCCACTCTGTCTGTCCATTAAATTCTTGGTTTGTAATCTTCACTCACTGTTCCCAGCTCACCCCTTTTCACTGCTCACCCCCCACAAAACAATACAAATGTCAGCTAAGTAGTGTTGAAGTCTTCCCTGTCAGTGGCTGAAGCTCAGATGTCAGAACACTATCCCCAACACCGATGGGGATCCAGAAGCACTCTGGAAGAAGAACATTTTTGATCACACAAATTGAAAATGTGTATAAGAAGTGGAGAGTGGAATATGACTTTCTCACGTACTCTGGTGCCTCACATTTGACCATGTCCCCTGGAGGGGGAGACCTGGTGGCACTCAGAGGAAGGACAGCAGGTTACTAAGAAGAGACTTGATACCATATGAGCATATACAGGGGGAGGTAATCCCCTTCAGGAACAGTCATAGGGTGGGGAATAAGGGGAAAATGGGAGGGAGGGGAGAATGGGAGGATACAAGGGATGGAATAACCATTGAGATGTAACAAGAATAAATTAATAAAAAATTTAAAAAAATAAGTGTCTCAAACAGTAAACAGATGGATTTTTCTAACAGCACCCGACACATACATTATGCCTCAATTTCCCTAACTAAAAGCAAGAGTTGGGCTAGATGACAAATAAGGCCCTTCCCACCAATTACAGTTACATGATTATGACTCAAATAAAAAAAGATTAGAGCTAATTTTCAAAAGGACAATTACTAAGAAAAGTGGTATCCACCCCTGTAATTAAAAAAAAAAAACATGACTCATCTCTGTCTGATTCATCCACATTATCTCTTAATTCTGTAGTTACAGACCTCAAAACTCTCCCATAGTCAGAGACAGTGAAGTATGGGCCAGGCATAACTGCTCGGCAGTGAAAACAAATGTGTTTGCAGAGACCTGGAGGTTAAGGCAGAGCTGTAGAGAACAAAGGAAATTGTGTTTCTCTTTGTTCTTCTTCCTACGTTCCATCCAGGAATACCTAGAATTCTAAGGTGAATGAATGTTTGAATTAATGACCTTTATTACCCTTTCTACTCATTAATTGCAGGACCTATCCTGGCTCATTTTTCTCAGAATCTGGCCCGGGGCAGAAGTTACCCTGCAAAACTACTTGTAGTGGTTCCAATAAGAAATGTCCCTTAAATACTTGGTCCAAGTTTGAGAGTTTATGGCCTAGTCCCATTTCCAGTTCATGCTCTCTACCTACTGCACATGGATAGGGGTGTGATCTTGCAGCTTACTATTCTAGCTACCATCTGCTACATTGTCACTCTTATTATGGTCTCTAACTCTATAACTCTATAAATTCTTTTTAGGTTGCTTGTGGTCATGGTGTTTTATATTCCATCCAAATGCCCTTCACTGGTGAATACACTGGTTTTTGCCCTTTGAACTGAGTGTTTTTCATGTGTGGCCATCTCCTCCACTTCCTGTTGAACTACAATCAACATGACATTGTCACTGAACCTTTCATTCACACCTCTGTATGTCAAGGACATGTCCACCTCACTCTCCATCCTCATGCTTCTGTGCTTTTTTTCTGTCATATATGTCACATACATTTGCTTACACATGTTGTCCTAACATGATGCAAACAATAAGTAATAGGAGGCACACACACACACATGCACACACACACACACACACACACCCCACTGCTGTTTCTCTATCTTTTTAAAAATTTTTTTTATCAATTTATTCTTGATACATCTCAATGGTTATCCCATCCCTTGTATCCTCCCATTCTTCCCTCCCTCCCATTTTCCCCTTATTCCCCTCCCCTATGACTGTTCCTGAGGGGGATTTCCTCCCCCTGTATATGCTCATACAGTATCAAGTCTCTTCTTGGTAACCTGCTATCCTTCCTCTGAGTGCCATCAGGTTAAAATTAAGACTCTTAACAGTCACTGGTCATTAATATCTCTCAACGTCAATGGTCTCAATTCTCCAATAAAAATACACAGACTAACTGAATGGGTGCATAAACAAGATCCAACATTCTCCTGCATTCAAGAAACACATCTCACCCATAACGATAGGCATTACCTCAGGGTAAAAGGTTGAAAAAAATATTCCAAGCAAATGGTCACAAGAAGCAAGCAGGCGTAGCCATTTTAATATCAAACAAGATAGACTTTCAACCAAAATTAATCAAAAGGAATGCAGAAGGACACTTCATACTCATCAAAGATAAAGTCAACCAAGATGACATCACAATTCTGAACATCTATGCTCCCAATACAAGGGCACTCACATTTGTAATAGATCTGCTATAAAAGCTTAAACCACACATCGATCCCCACACAATAATAGTGGGAGACTTCAACACCCCACTCTCACTGAAGGATAAGTCATTGAAACAGAAACTAAGCCGAGAAATAACATCATTAACCAATGCCACGGGTCAAATGGATCTAACAGATATCTATAGAACCTTTCACCCAAACAAGAAAGAATATACCTTCTTCTCTGCACCCCATGGAACCTTCTCCAAAATTGATCACATCATAGGTCACATCTGTTGTATCAAGAGGATTGAAATAATACCTTATTTCTCTATCTTTAGCACCTTGGACAGAATCTGGTATGAAGCCGATCTCTCAACAGAGACCGAAAAAACAGCAATGCATAGATGAATGAGCAGAGAAAATATGGTAGAATTTTATTCAACCCTAAAGAAAAATGAAATCATGAAATTTGCAGGAAAATGGGTTGAACTAGAAATCATTATATTAAGCAAAATAAGCCAGATTCAGAAACACAAATATCAGGTTTATGTACACACAATTGTTTATGTGAGTATGCATGTGTATATATATATACCCCACATTTCAGGGGCTGGACTAAGGTCCTTTGGCTTGGCACAGCTCCCTTACCCACTGAGCTAGCCCACTGGCAACTAGCTCAGTTTAAAAGAAGACTTGAAGGAAAGTGCACAGTATGTTAGTTTCTAGTTCTGTGCTCTTTATAAGGAAGTAGGAGAGGGAACAGTGAGCAGAAGCTGGCTTTGCTTATGATTATTATGTCCACCCCAAACTGAAAGCTGCCAGCAGAATTAACTTGAAGTGTTGGATCCAGGTAGTTACTACCATTCTCTAAGAATCAGTTCCAGACAAATTCTATGAATAGGTGAGGAGAAAGAGACAAAAAGTGAATGACCATAGAGTGAAGATGGAAAAGGAGAGATGGAGAGATTTAAAAAGGAATATCATGGCAATCGTTGCCTTTCTGTCTAAAGGTAGATATAATATACAATAACATAATGTAACATAATAAAATATATAATGTAATGTAATATAGTACAATTTAGTCTCCCAAGGAAAAGCATATCAGTGTTCATTATGCTTTCACATAGAATTAAACAGAAGTGAAATTCCTTCCTCAGAAATTCAGAACAGTTGTGTGATTTATAGATCAGAAGGAACCACTTGCTGTGAGAAGTGCTAGAGTCTGAGTCTACTGCTCAGTGCTATAACTAAGTGCCCCTTGGCCCAGAGAGACTTTTAGACATAATTACAGAAATAACAGTCACACAGATGCATGCTTTGTAGACTGCAACTCATGGGATATTCTGGGTGCTCAATTAACTCATTAACTCTAGTAACAACAATGTTTTAAGTAAAGCAATGGGCCAATACTAATGCTCACTTAAATATCTGAAATAGTCATGTGTTGGTATAAAAGCAAGAGGATAATGAAAAGACAGAAGGCACAAAATTGTTGAACTACATTTAGTAACTCATGGTTCTGGTGCTTTATAAGTCATGAATCCACTGATCTGTGATTTGGTGAAAGCTTGTACCATTTCAGGCTCAAAGATGCCCACAGCTTCTGTAACATAGACAGTGGGTGGGGATCTGATGCCTATGACTGTGGTGGTTATGGGCAGATGTGACATTGTTGCCTTGGGTATTTCTCAAGACTGCTAAGTTGCCTGTCTAGTATTTTGAATTCATAGACCCTCTGATGCTCCCTAAAGACATGGGTGCTAATGATGTCCTTTGCAGGTTCTCTTATTAGGATAAAGACTGAAGTCTTGCAAAGGGATGGATTGTGGGTAGTATGTGCTTCCAGCTCCTCTTCTGCCATCCCTCAAAGAACATCCTTCATCACTGAGCATGTGGTAGAGAGGTTGTTCATCTGATCAGTAGAAATTATCCTGCTGCCTCCTGTGTCCCCTCATATGTGAATTTCTTTCTTCCACTCCCCTTTCATAAGCTAATACTTATTTTTTTCTTGCGATCTCAACTCATACACTCTTCCACTCCAGTGTGTGTCTGAAAATTCAGCCTTTAACTTTCGTCAGGGAACCTGATACCCTCAGCAGTTTATAAGAGTCATGGTCTGAATGAAAGTCCCATCCTTCACTTGACAATAAACTCTACTGGGAAGTGGGAAGAAACATCTAGTCTTCTAGATCCATGGTCAATGAGGCCAGCCACACAGTAAGTGCTTAGTAAATCAATAATACAATACTGAATAAAGTATGAACATGTATGCAGGGGTCAGTACTCCCACATAAAATCCATAATTGACATAGATTTCAAATCCCCATCAGACATGTAAGTGCCAGGTAGGCACTGTGACCTGCTTACTATTCTATCCGCAAGAGCTGGAAATGGAGGATCCACAGAGTGAACTGGGTAATAGGCTAGCTGAATACATGAGCTCTGCTTTCAAAGGAGAGACCCTCCTGTAGTATCTAAGGTAGAGAATGATGGAGGAAGACTCCTGATGTTAACCTCTGGCCTGCACACTTGTGCACCCCAAAACATACATACATGTGCACCCAAACATATATGAATATGCATGCACACATGCACAGAGTTTTACACACACACACACACACACACACATACACACACACACACGTACCATCCACACATTTATGTACAAAAAAGATTTAGAGACAGTTTAGATGTCCCGATCACAAAAAATAAATACTTGAAGTAATAGATTTCAAATTAATGTAATAAAACTAACTTAACAAGTCTTCAAGGTATACATATTTCAAATTATGTATTTCAAATACAGTATAAATACATAAATATTAAACTTAGAATGAAATAATTATAGACCAAATGACCATGAGCTGACATTTCCACTGGCTCCATCTGTAGTTTAGGACATGGTGGTCTTTGAGGAGGTTATGATGTATTGTTAGTCCTCAGTTTGCACATGATAGACCATATGCATACCTCAGCTCTGCTCAGTATTACAGTGAAGAAATCATTCCAGTCCCATTGTCAAAGCTCTTGTATCATGAACACATAATCTCTTTAAAACAGATTTCAAATTACATTTATTTACTTTGTGTCTAGTTAGGTGAGACCTCCTGCATGTGAACCTCAGAGGACAACTTCAATGACTTAGTTCTCCGTGTATCACTTGTGTCCCTGGGTATCAAATTTGGGTCATCAATCTTGGCAGCAGGTGCCTTTTCCTGCTAACCTAACTCCACAATTCACAAATAAATGCTCTAGATAATGAAAGGGGGTTAGTCATTCTGAAAGTTTTGACCCAAAGGAGTTAGATTTTAGTTAGGACTTGCTTGGGAGGAACCCAGGCTTCCTAAGGTTGCCACACTTCTGCTGGTCCTCAGGCCACCAAGACATATCAAATCCAAATAAAATTCAACCAGTAATGTAAACTCCTTTGCCCCTTTCAAACTGCCTTTGTTCATTATTTCTTCTTGCAGGTTGACGGTCCATATGATGAGATGGAACAAAGGATATTCAGAATGAAAATGACAACACCAAGTTGAAGAAATGAAAAGCATAGACAAAGACATTTTATTTAGAAATATACTCATTTATTTCGTCATTTTTTTGTTTCAGGTCTAAACTGGCCTGAAAACTGAGATAGTCCTACTTCTGCTTCCTGAATACTGAATTACAGCATTCATAACCATGGTGAGCAAAATCATCTATTTTCATCTTCAGGTTTGAAAAGGTGTGCCCTACGATAGCACAGCTGAACAGTTGTGACGTATGGGGCTGGTGAAGTAGCTCAGTCATTGTGCACACCTACTTGCTCTTGCATAGGAATCAAGTCTGTTTTCTAGTTCTTATGTCTGGTGGCTTAAAAACTCTGTTAACTCCAGCTCCAGGGGACCTGATGCCCTCGTCAGGACTCCCAACACATCTTTACTCATGGGTGCTCATACTCCCCACCCTCTGTACACATAACTAAAAATAAATGTTGTATTGATGACCACTTAAAATAAAATATCCTGCGAGCTTACTGACCACAACTCCTATTCCTGGAATTCAATTAATGTGTTCTGACTGAAAAGAATATGTCTTTGGGGCCATGTGAATGAGAATGTATTTTAGTTACTCCATCTCTGGGCCTGGGTTTCTCTACTTGTGCTTTCCCTTCCTAGGCCACACAATATGAATTCTGCAATCTACTACATCCTGTGAGGTGACAGTTACCCAAATGCTCCCCAGACAGTAAGACTCCATTGGGAACAATGGGCCTTTGATTGGCAGGGCGGCAGCAGGGTTCCACCCTGGTGTCCTCATGCGCTTTCCCTAGCCTCCTTGAAAATCACTTCACACTGCAGCTTGATGTGCCTGCTTGTACAATGCCACAGATGAAAATATCATATTTACACAGTGTTGCATAAGCTGTGGCTTCATTGTTGTTTTAATTACTGTGCTCTCCAGTTTGAGCTCTTTACATAATGGTGCACCTGGCTAATTCCTAGCACTGAGAGCAAGGCCACATCTTTTTATAACTTCTTTTTGTAACAGTGTGTGACCCATGGCCACATGATCCACTTGCAACAACTCAACTGCAGGCAACAGTGAGTGCTGTGGAGGATAAAAAGGGACAAATCTGCAGAGGGTTAACTGTCTGGCTTCACGGAGACTATAGTTGTCCATAAAAATTATAATATAATTCCTGGATTCAATTAGACACATCACTTAGAACAAGACAGGAGAACTGAAGCCCACAACAGCCTTTGACTGATGAGCCTCTGCAGCACGGGTTCCTGATGACAGGGACTCTGCTTTAGGAATCAGTGGTCTGGTACTGAGGACACTGAGGAACCTGGGAAGTGCATTGGACATTGGTATGGTGGTAGGCAAAGATTGGAACCAAAACAGACACAGGTGAAAATAAATGGCATGCAACAAATATAAGAATTTTAGAAAAATAAATAAATAAATAAAGAATGAATGAATTTTAGGTCAAAAGAGATGCACTTTTGTGTTCATGTTCCTGCATGAGTATGTGTTCATGTGTATGGAGGCCAGAGGTCAACTTGAGTTTCATTCCTCAGGAACGCTCACCATGTTTAGCTGTGATAGGGCCCCAGAAATTAAGTTAAGCTAGCTCGCCAGTGAGCCCCAGGAGTCCCCTTAAATCCACTTCCCCATAGGCCTGGCTACAAGTAATTCTTAAATCTTAAAATAAATTTATTATTTTTACTTGTGTGTGTGTCTGTGTGTGTGTTTGTGTTTGTGTGTGTGTGTCTGTGTGTGTGTGTGTGTGTGTGTGTGTGTGTGTGTGTGTGTGTGCATGTCGGTAAATGGGTATGTACTTGCATGTGTATGTGTCCTCAGAGATCATAAAAAGGTGTCTAATTCCATGGCACTGGAGGTACAGTGAGCCACCTGGAGTGGTTGTTGGAACCAAATCTGGTTCTCTGTAAGAACAGTAACTGTTCTTAATTGCTGAGCAGCTTCTCAGCCCCTCAAGTACTTTCTTAATCTTAGCTGTATAGTGGTTTCAACCAAGCCTGAATTATTTTAATTACTTGGTAATCATGGAATATCTTTTTGTGAATCACAAAATGTTAGTAAGCTCCAGATCCTGGCAATTGTATTCTGGATCTCAAAACCCATTGTGTAGGTAAGTAAAATCAAATCAAATGAAAGAAACCTGATTGTACTATTTGATGATTTTCAAACTACCACGCTTCTCATTATGGTCAATTTCAAGTCATTGAATTAGGAGTCGGGAGGAAATGCAAAATTCAACTGTCCTGAGCTAATGGGATCCGGCTCTACCATTCCATGAGTGAGAAGAATTAGCAAAGCAGTGGCAAGCAAGCTTTTACTCTGCTTTCAGAAATTGCTCTGGTTTCACATGTGAATTCTTCCACATCTCAAGTTTTGGAGGCCTAATGTGTCCTTGGAACTGAAGTTCCAGGTGTGGCAGTAGTGATTGTCACAGAGAAGGGACACACCTCTCGTGCTCTATGAAACCAGATTCTGGAACAGTCTCAGGTATTACCAAATCTCGTGTTCTTAGTGTTGCAAATTACTAAGCTATGGGTGCACTTCTACTAATGTAATCAGAAGATTACATTTTAAAATGCTTTCCAATTCTTAAGATTCTTCTACATCCACTATAGTCTTTACAATTGTATTTATTTTAGTGTGTATGGTATGTTCATGTGTCACGGTGCACATGTGGGAGGCAGATTCACTCCTTCCGCCTTTACATGGTTTCTGGATATTGAACCCAAGTGGTAAGGGTTGAACTGCAAATGCTCGCTCTGTCTATTGAGCTCTCTCATTGGCCCTGAGGGTATTATCTTAATGATGGTAGAGAGCAGGCAGGGAAGAGATTGTGTTCTTTTCTTCAGCCCCAAATTCCGGGTCTCAGACAGATAAAGTGACCTGTGGACTATCACACGATAGCACCGTTTCATAGTACAGATGTAAAGACTTCTTGGCCTGCTGTGACAGGAAGAGTCCTGAATCAGGACTGGTCTTCTTTATTGGAGTCATCTATACTATACCTAGTCAGCTTCATTCAAATCTGCATACAAGAAGGACTGAGGCATATTTTTTAAAAATATCAGCAAATAGTACAATGAAGGTTCTGTATTTGTTTATTTGATTTTGCTTACCTACATATTTGGTTTTGAGATCCAGAATACAATTGCTAGGATCTGGCCTATTATGATAGGCAGAGTCTTGAATCAGAACTGTTCATCTTATTGGAATCATCTATACTAGATGTAGTTAGCTCCATCCATATATGCATACAAGAAGGACAGAGGCAGATTTATAAAATATCACTTCCTTGGTCAAAGCCAAGACTAAGTTAGAGTATTTTCAGACCAGAGGCAGGCACGAGTAGTTTTAAAATCTTCCCTGACTGATTTATAATATAAATTACTATAGGAACAGGACATTCTGCTTATACTTTCATTCATTTTTTTATAGTCACACATTGATCCATTCAGTCATAGAAGTAATATTGTCAAACATGCACTAGTGCTTGAGAAATTTAGGAATTATTATTTATTTAACTTAAATTTTAATTTATTGTGGAGAGAGAGAGAGAGAGAGAGAGAGAGAGAGAGAGAGAGAGAGAGAGA
>OU015745.1:63334998-63345329 GCA_907169655.1 Acomys percivali | reverse complement strand
AGAGAGAGAGAGAGAGAGAGAGAGAGAGAGAGAGAGAGAGAGAGAGATTACAGACCAAAAGTCAATGTCAATGCTGGGTATCTTCTTCAATTACACTTCACCTTATTTTTGGAGAAAATAAGGCACATTGAGTTCACCAATTTGGCTAGGCTGGCTGGCCAGTGAGCCTCTGGAATACACTTGTCACTGCCTCTCCAGCTCTGGGATTATAGAAGGGCTCTTCCATGCCAGACTTTTTCTGTGAGTTCTGGGGGTCAGAACTCAGATTTTTTTAAATTTACTTAATTACTCACTTATTCAGTTTACATCCCAGTTATGGCCCCTCCTTCATCTCCTCTCAGTCCTCCCTTCCCTCCCCTGTTACTCAGAAAAGGGGAGCTCCCTTACCCACCTACCCCAGCTCATTAAATCATAACAAGACTGAGTTTGTCCTCTTTCCCTGAGGCCTGGCAAGACAGTCACATCAGAGTGAAATGATTGGAAAGCTGGCAAGAGAGTCCGTGTCAGAAACAGCTTATGTTCCCCTTACTAGTGGAACCACATGAAGCCTGAGCTGTCCATCAGCTATATCTATGTAGAGGACCTAGGTTCAGTCTATGCATGGTCTTTGGTTGGTGTCAGAACTTAGATTCTTATGCTTGCAAAGCAGGCGTTTTAACCACTGATCCATCTTTCCAGCTCCAACTTCCTATCTTAGATAGTAAAGCTATAGTGTAGTCAGAGACACCCTTAATGAATTACACACACACACACACACACACACACACACACACACACACACACACACACAATGTAATAATAATAATGAGAACCAGGAACCATCACATGGTGATCTCTCTGTCTTCGAAATTTCCAGGGGATGTCATTTTTAAGTCAGAACAAGATTTGTTTTCTTAGAAAGATTCTTCATCCTGCATATCAAATTACATGAGACTCTTGGCATTTTGGGGATCAATCATGAATGTCTTTAATCTATGCACTAGAAAGGCTCCTAAGCTGCTCTGTGTAAGTCATCTTTAAGGTAGCATTGAGTCCTGCTTCCGTTAACTCTGATTATCATTCATCTTCATTACAAACGAACTATAATTGGAAGTGGCTTCTAACAAATTTAGCTACAAACGTCTCACTGGACCCTCTATTAAGGGCCAATCAATAAAAAGCAAACCAACCAAAAGACAAAGGAGTCCCTGGTAAGTGCAAAATTCGAAAGAGGAGTTAGTTATTTCAAATAAGTCCCTAGCAGGAGATAGATATCTCTACTCTCTTGACTCCCTAAGTCAACCACTTAGAAAAGTGGCCTTGGAAGTGTAGTAAATCTGTATTTGTTGCTCGTGATTAGGAAGCAAACTTTATGCCCAATTTGCTCAAGTAGTTCATATCTCTAATTGCCATGAACTAAGTAATGACTGCACAGAGGCAACTTGGGTCTGCACACTTCCTTTCTCTCCCTGAGCAGCTTGGCACTCTAAATGTTCCTCCCTCTTCCTGGATGGTGGTCCTCAATTCAACTCTCCTAAACTCTAAGTTATATAGCCATCCATATAATTCCAATGAATCAACCCAGGGTGCTGCTACTGTCCTGAGAGGTGAATTCTGAGTAGGGGCCATAGGTAATAGGAAAACCTTGCTACTGCCGAGTCAGGAACATTGTGCAGGGTTGGTAGTTCGCAGAAGGTCAGTGAGGAAATCAACCATTTAAGACACACCTCGTTTATACTGCAGGGAATGTGCTTGGACACTAAAAGCTCAGGTGGTTTCCTTTTTTTTATGTGTGAGTAATGGCTCTTATTAGTTTTTTGTTGTTTTAATATATATATATATTTATGGTGTAATGACTCTCATCCATAATCTCAGCATCGTGGATTTCTGATGCCGGAACACTGTTGGGTGGTTACGAGTTCCAGGTCATCACAAACAATAATATGACAACTAACTTCAAAGGACACTATAAACTATGTTTTTCATGATTGTGAACAAACAATTGATGAAAACAACTTAACAAAGGATGGAAGAAAGGGATTTGAGAGTCCTATCCACTATTATGGGGAATGCACGATGGCAGGAGTGCAAGGCAGCTTTCACGTTGTGTCTGCCATCAGGAAGCAGGGGAAAATGAATGCCAGTACTCAGATCACTTCATGTAATTTATTCTTCCAAGCACTCCAGGCTAGGAAAGGTGTTACCTATGTCCACATATGTCTTCCAACTTCAGTTAAATCTGTCTGGATGTTTCTGCAGACATTCCCAGAAGAAATTCTGTTGGATGACTCTTGACTCCATCAGCATGATCATCAAGATAAACTATATAAACCATCCCTCTCTCCAAAAATCATGTGTGCAAAGCAATAGGAAGGAATTCCTTGCTTTGTTGCCATCTCACATATTCTTTAGTGCTAGAATGATTGGCATGCTAAGAGCAATCCTCCTGGCATTTTAAAAGTGAATTCGCCCTTGGAATATGGATCCAATCAACCTTAGTTCTCCATGGTATAGATTAATCTTCCTCTTTGCTTCCTTCTTTCTCTATGACATTTCCCTTTTGGTCACTGAATGCTCCCATAAAGCTACATATGAAAATTAGTGTAAACTTACCAGTTTCTTTATCCATTCTTCAACTGAGGGACATTTAGGCTGTTTCCAGGTTCTGGCTATTAGGAATAAGGCTGCTATGAACATGGCTGAGCATATGTCCTTGTTGTGTGATGGAACATTTTCTGGGTATACTCCAAGAAGTGGAATACCTGGGTCTTGAGGAAGCCCTATTCCCAGTTTTCTGAGAAAGCACTGGATAGATTTCCAAAGTGGTTGTACAAGTTTGCATTCCCAGCAGCAATGAAGGAGTGTTCCTCTTTCTCCATACCCTCACCAGCATGTGGTGTTACTTGAATTTTTTTATCTTAGCCATTCTGATGGGTATAAGGTGCAATCTCAGGTTATTTTGATTTGCCTTTCTCTGATGACTAAAGACATTGAACATTTCTTTAAGTGTTTCTCAGCAATTTGATATTCCTCTGTTGAGAATTCTTTTTAGTTCTGAGGCCCGCTTCTCAGTTGGGTTATATGGTTTGGTGGTGTTTAATTTCTTGAGCTCTCTCTATATTTTGGATATTAGATCATACTGAGTGAGTTAACTCAGAAGCAGAAAGACTCACATGGTATATACTACTTATAATTGGACACTAGCCCAAAAGGCACGTCCCATGAAAGTCTTCACTTACCAGGAGATTGAGATAGATGTGAGGACATCCTACTGGGACACTAGGTAAGAGAAATATAGGAGATGGGGAAATAGAAGGAACCAGAGGGTCCTAGAAACCTACAAGAAGAACATCGTGATGGGTCAATCGGGGCCCAGGGTTGTCTGCTCAAACTATTGCACGAACCAAGGACAATACAAGTAGTAAACATCAAACCCCTACTCTGATCTAGCCAATGGAAAGTACAATCTCCACACTTATGTAGAGAGTGGGGACTGACTCTAACATGAACTCTGGTGCCCCATATTTGACCACCTCCATTTGGTGCAGAGGCCTGATGGCACTCAAAGAAAGAATAAAGAGGCTACCAAGATGAGACTTGATAGCCTATGGCCATATAGTGGGGGAGAAAGTCCCCCTCAGTCTTAGACATAGGGGAGGGGAATAAGGTGAAAGCGGGAGGGAGGGAGGGAGGAATGGGAGGATACAAGTGATGGGAAAACAACTGAGTTGTAATCTGAATAAATTAATTTTTAAAAAATCAAAAAAAAAAAGAAAATTAGTTAAAGTTCAAATTAAAATTACATTCCTATTCAGTCAAGAAATTAAGTGTGAAAGCCTGTTTTGATGATGTAGTATTTGAGTGTTTCAAGCCTGTTCAGGGGGACAACACAAAGATAGTCAGCTCTTTTTTATGCATCAGAATATTAAGGAAGACATGGTTGTGGTCCAACATTATGGGACCAGTGATGAGAAGATCGAGCAATCCAACATACTCCCCCTAATAAACATCCTCTGTAATTTTAATGTTGTATCACTCTGTGATTTCCACAGAGGAATACTTCTCCCCTACCCCCCACTTCACTCTCTATCACAGATCAAGAGAAATAGCATAATTAAATGCTATAAGAACCCCACCAGAGAATATTTTGTGGTCATAATTTGATGGTGTCAGGATCAGTGTTCTAATGGATTCATTGCCTGGTGCAACGGCTAAGAAAGAGCCCTGTTTACGGTCATATCAATTACTGAAGGTAATTAAGGCTGCAGCTCTTTCTCTTTCAATTATTGCTGTTTTCTGTTTTTATTTTAAAAGGAAAATAGACAGGTATATAAACAGGCCAGATATTAATAAATAAAAATAAAGACTGTCATGACAGTATTGAAGAAAGCGTCATCTTTAATACTCATGGAAGAAAATTCAGCCATTTAAAGACATGAGGATGAAAAAAATTCATTGTTATACATCAACAGAAAGTGTGATGTTAGAGCCATCCATTATGGGGTCACTTAAAAAAACTGAACAGCTTCTTTGCTAGAATTGTGGTTTTTTTTTTAAGTAATTTTGGCTTAATGGTCTTATGTGTTTGCTTGATAAAAACAACAACAAACACACACACAAGTTAGAGAAGATTCCTAATAGCAATACTTTTGACTATCCTACACTGTGGAGTATCTGCAATCTTCTGTTACTGATACTGTCTGCCGTATCTTCAGAATATGAAAGGACAGTGATTTGGGGACCAAAAAGAAAATTCACAATGATGAAACAGTTCAATGCTCAATACTTGGAAACCATACAGCCATTATCTCCTTCAGTGCACCTATTTTTACAAAGACAAGTGAAGCTTGAACATTTCTGGTTTTCATGACTACTGACCAGATTTATGAGGGAAAAGACAAGGAGAGAGATTTGGGGAGGGGGAGAGCACAGCAGGAGGAAGTGGAGAAGGGAAGAGAAGGAGGGGCGGGGGGTCTTTGTGTTTGTGTGTTGCAGAAGTTTAAAAGAATAAGTAAGACTTAGTCTGTGTGTTCCCTGGACAATGTGAACTGAGGAATTTGCACAGGGATTTTTTTTAGGGTGACACACACTGTTGTGCAGTCACTAAGGTTGCATTTTGTTTGGAAAGGATAAAGTTTGAGATAGGAAAGTACTTAAAAACATTAAGCTTTATAGGCTCAAAAAGTTTTGTTAAGGTATACTTCCAGAGATGAAAAGTGTTAAATATAGAAGAGAAGATGGAATTGACGTCCTTTCTTGTGTGTCCCCTTCTTTTTCTGCTGTAACAGTCCCTCCACATCCATGTTCATCGCCTCAGTAGGAGACAAAACACCAGCTTCACTCTCTCCCCCCTGCATCTTGTCCACACACTGCCTTTAACATTCCGTCTTAAAAACTATTACAGAAACCAGTGTTAAAAAACTTAAATGTGTCTAGGAGTAATGCATACTGTGTTGTACTGAAAGTACTAATCAATGATCCGTGAACTACATTCAAAAGTAATAGAATCTAGTGATATTGGAGCTATAAAATATAACTGATATTGTGTTTCATGGTAAATATTTATAAACTTGGGTTTTAGATCTTAAATCTTAATTGTACTTTAAGTATGTTAATTATACCATAATAAGTTTTAGAGTAATGTATTTTCTTCTAGAAGCAAAGAGATTACACTAGACAAGTGCCTGGAAGCCCTCCTAGGTCTGCTGCCCCTACAGAAATGAAGCCAACCACCCTTCAGGAAAAGCTGGCAAGAGGCAAGCATTAGAAGAATATCTTCCCTTTGATTCTTAGGAGCAAATGTGATGTCATAGAGTTGTGTCTGGAAAACAGCACACTAATGTAAGGTGACAGAACATGACAGAAGCATCATCCCCTATTGTCATTGAGAGGGGCTATGTTCACTTTGTGAAAGGCCTGGATAGGAACATGGAGCAGATGTAGGAACACAATAGCAACGATACGCAGAAAGCCAAAATCAAGGCGAACATCTCTGCCCCACAAGAGACAAAGGAGATGATTTGGCTTTGAATTTAAGTAGGAAACACAGAGAAAGTAGAATGGTCTAAGTTTAGGGTTACTTTGGGTAAATAACCAATAGACTCTTCCGAGTGTTAGGGATTCTTTCAGGCATGTAGAACAGGAAGGCTAAATGTTCAGGAAGAAGATAGCTTTTTGCAATTTAATTTAGTTTAACTTTTGCAATCAATTCCTCTTTTCTCCTTCACAGAAATGTTTTTTATGAAGCATTCTATAGCTGTGGCCTGAAAGTTCCTGATTATTAGGGTTTTGGATTATTCATTTACAGAAATCATGGCACTAGTTAAAACTCAACTGTATACCAAAACACACAAGGAAGAAATAATCTACTAAGTGTAAACTATCAGGGATTGAAGATATTTTTTGAGAATATCAGAAAGGTTTTTAGAACATGGAACAAGAAATCAACCTGATCTTACAATTTCAAGACACAGCCAATGATCAGTTTCCTTTTATCTACTCAAACCTGTGGCAGTTAAGTGAAACTATGTTGGCCTTGAAAAGAATTTTAAGACACTATCAAGACACTCTAACCAAAAAAATTAAATCCAGAATGCCATTTGATTCGGAAATAAAGTTTTATTGAAACATGAATATGTACATTCACTTACCTATTACCCATAGCTTCTTTGATGCTATGACTGAAGAATGGAGAAATCACAAGAAAGACCAACTGGTCTATAAAACCCAAAACATGTACTACCTGAAGGGTCATAGAAAATGTTTGCTATCCTTTGAATGCGGAGATACTTTGATAGAAAAATGCATCTTGACCACACACATCTCAGTAAAGGGAGAAACCTTGTTCCACCAGGGAGCAAAGCACTGTTTAATAAGATTTACCTCTGGAGTTGGCATAGCCTATCACCCTCTCATGGACCAGCTCCACAGAATGCATTTCAAGGAAAGAAAGAAAGAAAGAAAGAAAGAAAGAAAGAAAGAAAGAAAGAAAGAAAGAAAGAAAGAAAGGAAGAAAGAAAGACACATCTGGCAATTGGAAGGAACATTTGAATTGGAAACCTGAACTGCAGGGTTTCCTCTTCTTCTGCCCTGGACCCCTTATCTGAATATGAAATAGGAACAAAGAACTTTCTCCCAGCCAGGCACCAAGCTAGACAGAGAGGACCCAGAAATCACCAAGAAGCAGCCTGCCTTTAGAGAGGACGGAAGGAGAGGAAGGCAGGAGCAAGTCAATGACACTCGATGAAGTGGTTAAAGTAGCTGAAGCGAATCCAGAGCACACCTGTTCTAGAATTCCCTGAGTGTTCCTTTACTGCCTCAGTTGTTGGAAGTGGTGTAGTTATCTTGTACTTTTGGCCAATGCCATGGATAATCTTATTCAAGCTGTCATCATCTGCATAAAGGAGGTAAAAGTAATGCTGAGCACATTCTTTACCACTCTTAAATGGAGCATGGATTAAAATAATTTTGGAGCGGTAGATAGAGATGGCTCAGTCAATAATGCATTTGTTCTGAAAGCATGTGGACCCAGAGCCTAATTCTCAGAACTCAACTGCAAAAGATGGGCATGGTAGTACATGTGTGTCCTGGGAAAGCAGAGACAGTTGGATTCTTGGGGCTTGGTACCAGCCAGCCCTACTATTTGGTGAGTTTCTACTTAGTGAGAAAATCTGTCCTAAAATACAAGGTGGATGGCACTGGCACACACATAAACACATTTATGAATACATATATGCACGAACATAAATATTTCAGCTGAAATAGAGACTTGAATAAATTAACACCTAAATCGATATACAATGAAAACACACATTAATTTTAAAAATGAAAAAAAAAATAAAGTTCTATAATGCAAACATGTAGATAACAAGGTGAATATGTGATGTGAATAATAAACAAATAGTCTTTTAAAGTAAAACAATAGCACATCAGTTCAAGAGGGCCAAGGAGATTACTAGCTCCACAGTCCCTGGGTTCTCACTAGCTGTAATGGCTATCCTTGGTTGTCAACTTGACTGCATCATGAACTAACTAAAACTCAAGCATCTGGGTGTTCTGGTGAGGTGTTTTTCTTAATTAAATCCTTTGAAATGGGGAGACCCACCTTTAATCTGGATCTTTTTTAAAGGATATATTTTATTAATTTATTCATATTACATCTCAATTGTTATCCCATCCCTTGTATCCTCCCATTACTCCCTCCCTCCCATTTTCCCCTTACTCCCCTCCCCTATGGCTGTGACTGGGGGGGACCTCCTCCCCCTGTATTAATCTGGATCTTTTGAGGTGAAAAGATCCACCTTTTATCTGGGCCACGTCTTCTGGTGGTAGCCTATATAAAGGCCTGCCTGCCCTCGTTCTGTTTGGTAAGGCCATTTCCGCTCTGTCATATTTGCCTACTTCTTAAAGATTCTGGTGTATGTGGAAGATCAGCTGAGACACCCAACCTTGTGGACTGAATTTGGACTGAATGATAGTTGAATGCTTGGGATTTCTGTTAGTACATAGCAATTGTTGGACTAGCTAGGCCACAGCCTTTAAGCCAGGCTAACTAATCCCGTTTTATAGATACATATACATTCATTCTATCGGTTCTTTTCCTCTGGGGACTCCTAATACACCAGCCCATTCCTGAGGGCTAGAATTCAATGTCCTTTCTCACATTAGATCATTTCTGCTCCTCTACTTGCTCCCTCTATTGACTTAGCCTTTCCTTTCTGAAGCAATGATTTGGGCATGAATCAAGACAGGAGGTTCTGGAATCAGGAAGAAGAAAATCAGGTGGAGACTTATGCCTCACTTTGATGAGGATGGAACTTTATCATCTGTTATGTTCCTACATGGTTCTGCTCAAAGTGGTTTCTTGACAAAGGGTAGTCTAGCCAATGTACTTTTAAGAATATGGGTATAAACATAAGTATATCGAAAGCAGCTTAACTATATAATAATTTACCAAAATAACATTAAGTTCTGTCCTAGCATTATTGGTCTCTTTAATGGCATGGGCTTATAGCAGCAGGTATGAAGTTTATAGTACCATGTTAGAAATGGTAGAAAATAGAAATCATATTTTATCGGTATTTTCTATTGATGAGAAGGCTTCATTTTTTCTTTTAAAATGTATATAAGTGTTGTAACTTCATGTATGAATGTGCACTAGACACATGCCTGGTGACTGCAAACGACAAAGGATGTCATATTCAGTAGAACTTGACTTACAGATGGTTATGAGTTGCCATATGGATGTTAGGAACCAACTTGGGATCCAACTCCAGAGCAGGGAGCACTCTTAACTGCTAAGCCAGTTCTGCAGCCCTGGACATTTCTAATATACAGTAAACTCTACCAGGATCGCAGGCTTTACTAATAATAAGCACAGACTCTCTCCTTTCAAAGGGCATAGACATGAATCTGTAGGAGGTGACTTCCTGTAGCTTGGGGCGAGGAGCCTTGTAATGAAACGTGTAGCACATGTCAGGTTCCGGGGTTCAGCAATCTGATTTCCAGGGCCAGCAGCTTATCACTCTCCTTCAGCCATAACCCCAAGGAGCCTACTGAATCTATTTGAAAAATCTATGTGTGAAGATCCCAATTTATATACATAGTTTCATCCTTCCCAATTTCTGCATGAATTTTGGGCTAGAAGAAAGATTCTTGAAACACATACAAAAATTATATCACCACTCTTATGTTGTTATGTTTTGAGAGGGTGTGTGCTCAGCCTATCACGAAGGATTTAACTTATGATATATCCTTTTAAGGTCATCTAGAACATCAAGGACAACTTAAAAATCTTTGAGGATTTTACCTTGTTTCTTAAGAATCTCCTGATGTAATTGGGCAACAGGCTACTTAGTGAGGGCAACTTGAAAGATAATGTTGAGTTGTTTCACTCTCCTACAACATGGCCCAGGAGGTGCAAGCCAGGTTTGAGAGAGAAAACTCCACAGCTTATGTGAGGAGAATTTATTTCACTGCTCACATAAATCCCACAGACCAAACATGAGAAGGCATAAGGAAATACATTTGTAAAGCACTCTGCAAAATGCATATATTTCTATAGTTGCACTTAATTCTAATGAAAGCTGCTGAAGGCACATGACACTTTACAGGCTGGGGCATGTAAAAATTTGATGATTTGGAAGCAACTTTCAGGTTCATGCAGGTTTCTTTACCCTAGGAACCTGGGGTGAATAATATCTCTTTGCAAATGAGTTTTCAAATCTCAAATGTAGACATCTTAGCTTAAGAAGTAAAGAATCCAAACCATCTTCAAAATAAGCTCTAGATTATATGATAGTGTTCTCTCTCTCTCTCTCTCTCTCTCTCTCTCTCTCTCTCTCTCTCTCTCT
>OU015745.1:63294031-63334988 GCA_907169655.1 Acomys percivali | reverse complement strand
AGCTTGGGGAGGACACAGGCAGTTAACCTCTGGGCTTCACAGACATGTGCATGCACAGCTGTACTTCCTTGAATACTCACATATACAAAACGACTCTCTCTGTACTATATGTCCCCTTTCTCTCCTTCCTTGTCGCCTCTTTTTATGTTGTCATGGCTCTCTTGCTTCTTCTCCCAATTCTCCAAACCATCTTCTTCCTTCCCTAGTAAACTTCCTTATACAGCACCTTGGCATGGGCCCACCATGGTACCCCCTCACCACATCATTGTTTAACAAAACAGCTCCCCCTTCTTTTTGGAGACTAGGCCTCTGACTGGTTTACAGCTTGCCAAATAGGCTTCGTAGGCTACCCAGTGAGCTCAAGGGATTTGCCTATCTCTACTTAACCAGGGAAAAGTTTACAAGTGTGTCATACCCAACATTTTTGAGTGGGTTCTGGGAACTGTACTCGGGTCCCATACTTGCCAGACAAGCAAACATGCTAGATTCTCACCCGTCTCCTAAACCCAACTTTTCCACTTATACAAGCATAGATGTGCATATGTGTGCACAGGTGCATGCCTATGTATGCTAGAGTTTTGCTAAGTGACAACGCATAAGACAGCTGTGTTTCACACTTGAATCTGCAGGCAAAAATATTTTAGCAGAATGAATATTGAATCTTCCTAATGTCTTCATAGCTGTGAATGACTGCAGCAGCTGTGTGTGTGAGTGTGTATGTGTGTGTGTATGTGCGCTCACGTGCGTGCAGGGGTGTGCATGCTTATGGAAAAGAAAGCATTTGATCTGAAAGACTATTCTTTGAAAAGCTGGGCCAGGCAGAAGGCTACAGTTCCTTGTGAATAATCTCACTGAGGCCCAGGCACACAGAGCTGGCTGTGCTGGGAGAAGCTCCAGTCCTTTGCTGTGGATCAGAATCACTGCACATCCTGCAGAAAATTGCAGTCACCAGACTCTCTACCATTTTCTGGCACATGCTTTTCATCATACAGTTTTCCTTGCTGCCTTCTTCTCCATTCAGCTCTTAGCTGAATGACATATAAAAAAGCTGGGCGGGCGGGGTGGGGTGGGGGGAGGAAGCCATCTTTTACCCATCCAAGTAAGGAAGACGAGATCTTCCCCATTGGCATAGCTCCTCAACATGTCTCAGCTTGTCGTTGTTGTTTACATAGTTTGTTCTCTGTGGCCTTTCATCATGCCTGAAAGGTTGCAGTGTACTCATTAAAGCCCTCCACTCTGACACCTTGTCCTGTTCAAGAGTAGTAGCAGGTAACAATTGTTAGCTAAATAAGGGACTGATTAAAACATCCACAGAGGCAGGCTTCTGAGAGACAATTTTACAACAAAGTATTATGAAATTTACATAAGTAATCTCAACCTGTACCCTAAATAGGCCCACTGAGGGCAGGTATTCCTTTATCACTCTACAGGTGCTTAAGGTTGCATGGCTGGGGCTTGTAGACCATGGTTAGTTACACTAACACTCTGAAGCCACTGTTTCCTCAGCTTCTCTCAAGCATGACTCCATATGGAGAATTAAGAAGAAAAAGAGAGGTTGATGTTCCCAGTGATGAAAAAAGAAGTGGAGATCTGCTTCAGAAGATATGTACCAAAGCAACCACCTCTCCTCTTAATTAGTACTGGGCGCCTGGGGAGAAGGTTAGCTTTCCAAAGAGCTGGTTCACACAAAAGCTAGGGAAACTCATTACTCCTCCCAGCAGGGGCTCAGCTCTCCCGCCCCAATCCTCCTTAAAAGCACAGTGGGGTGACTGTGGGAGAGGCAAGGAAACATAAATAACAACTGTACTTTCTAAACAGCCCATTTTGCACACACTTCCCCTTCAGAGACAGGGAAGTACATTAGCTTTTTATTTCCAGGCCAGAGAGGACGTCAAAAGAAGAAGGCAGAAGGGCTACACATTTCCATCTCTTCTGGAGCAGGAGAAAGGAAGCAGGACTTGACCTGAGGCTGGGGACAGGGGTCATGGAGCAGCCCCAGGATTGTAATGGTCTCTTAACTTGCTGCCGAGTTTGACAGTTCATAAAACATTTTTATTATGTTTATTTTTTTTAATGTATACATTTATATTATTACACATGACTAAAATAAGCTGCATACAGAAGGAAGAACCACAAAACAATCAGGAATTACATAAATGTTACATTCATAGTGATTTGGCTATTTGTATTTGGCAAACTTGAAGTAAACATCTTTCCAATCTTGTTCTGTCTAAATTGC
Organism: Acomys percivali; assembly: GCA_907169655.1. Lineage (NCBI taxonomy): Eukaryota > Metazoa > Chordata > Mammalia > Rodentia > Muridae > Acomys > Acomys percivali. Next base: position 63,332,749 of record OU015745.1, on the reverse strand, counting down.
TGAATGAAGATCAGTATCTATCATATCTCAACTCTATTAACTTAAAACATCTATCTTGATCAAAAAACATATTAACCCCTAACCTACTAAGCTTAATTGTAAGACTAAACTATCTGGTCTTCATCCCCATCAGAGATTTGAGAAGGAACAAACCTTAAATACCTGAGTGAACCAGAAGTACAGGTTAGCAGCTTCCAAAATGAAAAAAAAAAAAAAAAAATGACTGAGACAGTTTGCTGCCTGAACAGTCACCCAATACTGTCTATAATATTGGAGCATCATCTTCAGTCTTCTGTCCCAATATATCTCCTCCATTGCTGGTAGGAGTGCAAACTTGTACAACCACTTTGGAAATCAATCTGGCGTTATCTCAGGAAATTGGGAATAAGTCTGTCCCAAGATCCAGTCATACCACTCCTGGGAATATACCATATAGAGGGTCCACCATACAACATTTGCTCAACTATGTTCATAGCAGCCTTGTTCATAATAGACAGAATCTGGAAACAACCTAGATGTTCCTTCACTGAAGAATAGATAAAGAAACTATGGTTCATTTACACAACGGAGTACTACTTAGCTATCAAAAACAAAGAAAATTTGAAATTTGCAGGCAAATTGATGGAACTAGATAAATCATCCTGAGTGAGGTAAATCATAAAACATTTTTGAGTAGTAGATGATCTCCTTGCTCTTTTGAGCCTACAGTTGATGACGTGGCTGTGACCTGTGGGTGTCATAGAGTAGGATACTGAAGAGAAGTTGTGAACCTTTCCAAGTGTCTCCCAAGCCCCGTGTCAACCCAAAGTCCAACTAATAAGTGTGGTTTCTTTCCTCCTTTTTTCTTCCTCAGTCTTGGTGTGAAGGTTTAGAGCATTGGGCCTTTCAGGAATCTGTGTATAGCTTGTCCATTGTACTTTTTATTTCTTTCTACAAAATTATTTGTCTTAAAATGCTAAACCCTAATGAGAGCCATTAAGACAGATGACTGAGATCCAATGTCTTTGCATAGGAAAGACATTTTCCTATATGTCAGGCAGGGCCGAGGGATCTTCTGTCCTGTTCGAAGCACCACCTTACATACACAGAGCAGGCACAGGCACGTGTATACACACAATGTCTTCATGAGATTAGTGAAGTTGGTATCTCCTAAGTTATTGTCAAGAATCAGGAAATCCCTCCACTTACACTGCTCATCAGATGCAAACCAAAGCACATAAACCCACATGGTTACCCTGATTAACTCAGATTTCTCCAACCATGGTACTGGATTACTATTCTTGCTTCTGTGTTTAAATATCATGTAAGAAGCATTATAAAAGACAATTTTTGGCCGGGCGTGGTGGTGCACGCCTTTAATCCTAGCACTCGGGAGGCAGAGGCAGGGAGATCACTGTGAGATCGAGGCCAGCCTAGTCTACAAAGTTGAGTCCAGGACAGCCAAAGCTACACAGAAAAAGCCTGTCTCAGAAGAAAAAAAAAAAAAGAAATTTTGTCTCAAAGGCTAAGAACAGCTGTAGTTAGTACAATGTGGCAAGGAAAGCATAGAAGTAAGTATGCCTATTTTGGTCAAATTGTGTCTGTAGTTAGGAAGCAGAGAACAGAAAAGAAGTGGGGCATTTTGTAAAACCTCCTGGTCTAGTCGCTAGAGAGATATAAGAGTGGGTGAGAGCATGCGCAGTGTAAGCATGAGGACTTCCGTACAAACATCTAACACTCCATGCATGCATAGACTGATGTGCTTACGACCCTAGTGCTGGTGCAGTAGGGCAGAAACAGGGGGATCCAGAGAGCTAGTTGGCCTAATGGTGAGCTTCAAGAATAGCTTCAATCTCAAGAGAATAAGTCGGAAGATAATACATCAAGACATTCAATGTCCTCCTTTAACTTCCTTGGGAGAACCTATGTGTTCACGTAATCACCTAACACCAGCTGGGAGCCAAATACTGAAACACAGGAGCCCTTAGGGAAAGTTTCACATTCAAACCACCTCAGATGATGCTCTGTTGAAAGAAATGAGAAAAGTCAAGTTTGAACATACTATAAGTTCATCTACAGGTCATGTGGTCTCTCAGTCATGAGAATCTAAAATACAGTAACAGAGATTCATTGTGATGAACATGTGTTTTCATGTGACTGTCAGAATTGTTACAAGAAGTCTGTGATAAAGAAATAAACTTAACCCTGCCCATCCTCCTCTGCACTCCATGGAAGATCCCAGCACACACACTGCCATGATTTCACATAGATTTCACTAAGCTCAAGCCAACTACCCATTCTTCTCCACTTGATGGAAGACCCATTACATACCTGTTGTGATTTTGTACAGCTGTCACTTTGACCAAATAATACAAAGGCCATGTCATTGTACCTCAGAACTCTGAGCTAAATAACCTATCTTTTTATAAACTTAGCTGTCTCAAGCACTTTATTAAAATAAGGTCAAATAGACTAACACTACTTTATATTGCCCCTCCCCTCTAAGAAATCTACAAATACTGAGGTACAATCATGGGAAAGTCTTGCAATATAGAAAAAAATCTACTGCTTTGTTTTGTGAGATAAGAGTCTGACTATTTCATCCAGGCTGGCCTCCAGCTTGCAATTCTCCTGCTTCAGTCTCCTGAGTAATCTATGCATCAGCTTGACATACTTTTAATATGTGTAACTTCATTTTTTTTATCAGCATGAATTTTAAACAGGCCTAGTTCAATAAAGTAGAATCCAAGGAACTAAGGTTCTTCCATTACATTCTGGAAATTTTGACCTTTCTACTAAATGTGGAAAGATTTGCTGAATTCATGGAAAAAGGGGATGCTGCCAGACCTTTATTTCCTTATCCTTTCTTGTTCTCCACAGAGGCCTTCTACAGATTTCTGTAATGTTTCAGAGATCTACTGAATACACTCGGGAAACAATGAACTCACATTTCCTTGTGTGATTTGACAAAATCAAGATGAAGATTGTATTGATTTAAGATAGGAAACCTAAATTACAGCGGTCAAGCCTGAATAAATGCATGCCTTCCTTGCTGTGTGAGCAAAACCACAGAGCTGACTCCACTCCACACATAGTTCCTCTTTTCCTGGGTCTCACAGAATACTGAGTTGTTCAGCACTGCGTGGACTTGGGGATGAGTAGGAGGTGACAAAAGATGCAGAAAGGCACCAGAGCTTCATTCTTCCCTCTTATGATAGCTCCTGTGTCTTGAGTGTGGTTGGGAACAAAGCACATTGCTCACTTGGTGGACCCTTGGGCCCCATGTAGAAGGTGGACTTGACTTATTTATAGGACTTGAACTTGAGGCTGCATAATTCCATCAGCATTCATTCCACCCCCTGGGAGTGGAATGTACTTCTTCTTGTCCTTGGCAGGAGTATTGATATCAAATTCAGGATGGGAAAGAGCAGTTTTTAGTAAGGCGGTTTTGAAAGAGGGAAGAGTAAAGTGAAATACATACAGCAAGAAACAAATATTCTCCTTAAGAGTTCTAAACTTTATTATATTGCTTCAACAAAATATCCCAAGCAAAAGTAACATGGAGGAGCAAAGGGTTCAGCCATCTTGAATGGGCTACTGTCAATTATTTCAGTGAAATCAAGGCAGGAACTCAAGCAGCTAGTAGGTTCCCATTTATCAAGACACCAATGCACTTACATAGATTTGCTTGCTTTTGCTCAAATAGATTTCTTCATTCTTACATAGTGCAGAGATCAGTCCATGAAAATGGTGTTGCCAATGTTTAGGGTGGGTCTCCCTAACCTCAATTAACAATCAGGAAATCCCTCCTCATATATGATTACAGGTCAACCTGATGGAGACCACTTTTCAATGGGATGCCCTCCTCCCAAATGATTCTCGTTCTGTTAAGTTGATAATAAAAATCTATCACAAAATCCATTGAGGAACTCATCGTATTAAGTGAAATAAATCATAGTGGGGATGCTAAACAGTGCATATGTTCTCATGTGTAACCTAGATTCAAATGTAAACATGTCTGTATATGGGTGTATACGTATCTCTTTGTGATGTGTACAGACCATGAGAAAAGCTCATAAGATCTTCAGGTGGAGAGAGAAAAAGAGAAGGTATTGGTGGCATGGGACATAAAGGCAGAAGTGTCTATTTAGGGGAAGGAAGGGAACCAGGCAGACAGGGCAGAGACACAGAGGAGGACAACAGGACTGGGGTGCAAGCAAAATGAAGTATAAAGACATATTATTAAGATTCCATAATGAAACTCATTACTTTGCGTGCAAAGAAAAATAATTAGAACATAAGAAAAAATTGGGAAGAAATCCCAAGAACAGCATTTTTAAGATGAAAATCTGTCCCAAGTAGCAATAAGCCTAAGATGGTGGTGGTGACAATGTTCTTTCCCTGTGTTGCTTGCTGAACCCACCAATAGCACCACTAGACTCAACTTAACTCATCATAAAGTGAAGCTGCTTAACATCCTTTAACATGTAGCCTAAGTAGGCAGAGGACATTTGACAAATGTGGAAATATTTGTGTCAGAAGACACCTTACCACATGGGGCTAGGCATTCTAGCATGTACCAAAATGGCACATGTAGGAAAAAACAATTAGTTCTGGATGGGTAGAGTGCAGGGAGAGGAGGCTATTCAGGTGGTACTGGCATCACCTTATCCATCCTGATGTCCACCTCTAAGGCATGCCAGTTGGAAGTGGAAAGTCATAATTCTGTAGAATCAGAAGATATGAAAGCCAACAGAAGACAGGGTGATGCTTGCAGAAATAGTCAGGGAAGAACCTCGGCGCAGTGGTGTGAATAATAATGCCTGCTACATGCTCATATTATAGAATGCTTGATCATCAGAGAGTGGCACTATTAGGAGGTGTTGCCTTGTTGGAAGAAGTGTGTCACTTGTGGGTTTTAAGTGTCCCACCTGTTGTTTCTTCCTGCTGCCTGCTGATGGAGATGTAAAACCCTTCATCCTTCATCCAGCACCTTTTCGGCCTGCATGATGCCATGCTTCCCATCATGACAATAATGAATTTAACCTCTGAACCTATAAGGCAGCCCCATTTAAATGTTTTCCTTTTTAAGAGTTGCTTCAGTCATGGTATCTCTTCATAGCAATAGACATCCTAAATAAGACACCTGGTTTTCCTGTTCCTAGGGTAGAGTTCTCTTCACCACAGCCCAGAGTCTATGGCAGAGCTCTCTCATTCATCCGTATTTCATTACTCCTTCTCTCTCCATTTAATTACACAGCCTGAAGTTTGGATTAACTGCCTCCATTCAATTACCTCCATGGGGTTCAGGAAGACTAGCAAGGCAATGTTTGACATAGAGGTCAGGGAAATATCGTAGACGGTAAATGAGAGCAGCTGCCTTTCTCTTGGACAAACGCATTCTGGCAGTGGTTTTCCAGGCTCAGCTATGCTACTCTATACTACCACTGTGGCTTTAGCAGAGTCAAAACTGCCATGGGTGCCTCAATGTTGTATCTTAGTGTAAGAAAGCTATGGGTGACAGCATCACAGTTCTACCCACAAGCCAATGCATGGAGGACATTAAAGAGACTTCCCAAAGATTATCCTCAGGACAGCATGTCTTTAAGTAAAGGAAGCAACTCAGGTGAGAAAAGTCTCAAATACTGAGTTTCAACCATGAAATGTCTCAAAGTGAAGTCTTATCAAGTTAGTTTAAACAAGAGGTCACTGTGGATAATGAAGGATCAAAATTATGCACCTTTAATGCACATGCTGTTTAACCATTAACATTGCTCTGTGGGGCCAAAATTCTAACATAATGAGTGATTCTTTCACAGTTGAGTAAATGGGAATTACATAACAGAGCATATTCAGAAACATCTATAGAAAATGGAAAAGATTAGCATCCTAATAATTGTTGCTGAAGCTTCTAAAATTAAAATAGAGGCTGCCAACACGAGATGCCTTCCTCAAACACTTCCCAACTTCAGGTGATTCAGGGTCACTCATTGAACTTCAAGTTTACCTGCTTTGTTAGATTGTCTACCCAGCAAACCTCTAGGACCCTCCTGTTTCTTCTCCACCAGTATCGGGGAATATAAGTATGTGTCAAGTTATCCAGCTTTTTTACATGTGTGCTGGAGATTAGCACCTGGTGTTCATGTTTTTAGAGCAAGTACTTTACCAATTGAGTCATCTTGTGAACTCCAAATTTAAAAAGGTAGAATAGCACATTTTGCTTCTTCCAAATGAACTCACACATGCCTACAGTCAGCACAGATAACACAGAAAACATCAGAGCTGCCCAAGGAGGGGGGACGGCGAGGTTCCTGAGACTGTACATACTAGACATTTTCCTTACAGCACCTCACAGTGGTGCTTGGCCCCACAGAACTTGAAGTGCAGACTGATAAGTTAGTCACCCTCCCATTTTCCCCACAGACTGCCCCTCAGCACACATATCTCTGACCCCTTCATGTCAGTTACCAGGCCTATCTCCAAGAGAAAACTTGTTAAATGTTCAGCCTCTGCTCCATCTCCCATACGATGTAGAGAACAAAACAAACAAAGACAAAAACAAAACAACCATGCCATTAAATCTGAAAGGCTTCAGTTTCAAGTTAGATTTGAAAATGCTGTTTTGAAACTCTAGCATTTAGAGAAGTGTGCATCACTCATTGGAGAAGAGGTTAGCTCATAGTTATCTCAAAGTAAAATCATGGAGTGATAAGCATGCATATTATGCTATAAGCGGGAAGAAGAGAGACAATTCTGAATTGGACATATGTAGAATGATCCTCTTAGAAAATGTTTACTGAATATTTGGCTGATTTTAGGGGCATTAGCAACTGTTTTACTGGCAAAATGATTTCTCTGATCCCACATTTATATACCATACCAATGCATAAACAAAAGAAGATATACAAATGGAAATAAATATAACAATCAACTCAACTTTGAGCTTGGGCCAGGTATAAAGGGCAGTGGCTTGACTACTATATTTTAGATGAGTCTTGCTTTACCCTTCTAAAAGCAGATCACTCATCCTGGCTAGAGGGAATTTACCCTCAGTCTAGAATGGCAAGGTATTCAGACCTGGATCAGAACATATGGAGTAAATAGTGAAATATTGGTGAGCACAGGCCTACATCAGGTGCTAAAACCCATTACCTCTTTAATGGCCCCCTTTTTGCCCCTCTAATGTCCCCTTTTTGAAATGCCATACTCAGCTCTTTCTCCAAATTGTATAAATCCCTGGACGGAAATTCAGCATACCACAAACAGAGCCCTTTGAACGCAGTCCATTCACAGAGAAAGATGACTTTGTCCTTGCTTAGAGAGTTTAGGATCACCAAGATGTTATCCTACTTTAGGGATATCTGCTGTTGGCAATTTGGGACAATCAAAGGTCGTACCTAATTTATCCTACTCCTCTGTCCAAAGTACAGAAGTACAATATTAATTATTGATTAGGAGTGAATGTTAATTGGGTCACAGTAGCTATCAGAGAAAATGGGGGAAATTATCAGAAATTGCTGAAAGAAATGTTTTTTTTTAACTCTCAGAATATTAAAAGAGTGCATTCTATTAATCTCAGATTTCTGTAGTGATTGCTGTTTTGTTTGCTTATTTGCTTTTCATATTCTCCTACCTCAAACAGAAATTAATTCACCTTTGCATCACAGGATCTCTTTGCATTGTCTAAAACTGCAAACACTCATTTCATGCCTACAAACAAACAAAGCTATAAAGTATTGTGCCATTATTTAACTATGTGTCTTTAATTACGTTATGTTTACAAGTCAAGATGACTCACCCATTTCTACTTCCTCCATTCTTCAAGACATGTTCTTTTAAGATCTCTAGATACATGATTCTCTAAACTTAAAACAATGTGCAGCCATTTTTGCATGTGTGTAAATGTAGTATCTGTTCATGTGTGCACATGTGTTTCCATCTGTGTAGCATACATATAAATTTGTATATGCCCATGAAGGGCAGAGATTGACATTACATGCCTTTCTTGATTACTTCTCACTTCCTTAAGGTAGAGTCTTGCTGAAACTGGAGCTCCCTGATTAACCAGGTCTAACTATCCAACTTATCTTCACATCCCGCTGCTATGATGCCCATCTGGCTTTTAAGTGAGTTCTGGAGACTTGAACTCTGATCCTTATACTTGTGTTGAAAGTACTTTACCCACTGAACCATTTCCACAACTTCCAAGCATTTTTTAAATAGCCACGATGTTTGCTTTTCACATCCCTTAAGTAGCCAAAAGCCAGAGATTCTTCACCATATTCTACTGCCCATCCACCCTCATAATCCCGACAGCAACAGCCCTCTTTGTGGCCTACATCCACATTAGTTTTTCCTTGAGTTATTGCAATATCTCACAACAATTCTTCCTGCCTTGACTCTTCCCATCACATTCTAGTCTGTATACTGTGTTGAATTCAAGCTCCCTATGCATAATTCTATAGCACATCAGTGCAGACTAAAAGTGTCCTATGACCCTTCCCCACTTACAGGCCATCTGAATATCATTCTCCAGATGAAAATATGAATTAGTGTCTATCTTTCTCACAACAGAAACCACATAAGAGTGGCAGCTTTGATTTTTGAGTGATTCTAGCACATAATAAGTACCAAACCTATGTGGTGAATGAGTGAATGAAAAGTGAATTAATGGCTGAACATTGGATAGATGAATGGCTGTGTAGCTGAATAATGATTCCTGCAAGGCTTAAATAATTAACACAAAGAGAAATGGCAGAGTAAAGGCCTGTTAAATATTGGTCTTTTATCAATTTTTTCCTCTTATATGCCTTGGACCACTCTTTGTTCCTTTTCAACAACAGAAGGTAATGGCTAAATAAGGAAGAGATTTGGGTTTCTAATTTGATTTTGTGTATCTAATACATTAGGAAGAGAAAAAAACACCAGACTTTGAGTCAGTACTTTAAGGGACCTAACCTTGGCATCTTAAGAATTAACTATAGAACTTTGGAGAGATGGCTAAGTCAGTAAGAGCAATAGTTGAACTGGCATTTCAGTCCATGAAGTATCTTCTGTGCATGTATGAGGACCAGAGTTTTGACTTATCATCTACAGCACCCACATTAAAGAATATGGGCAAGGTGTGCATCTGTAACCCCATTGCTGGTGGGAAGAAGATAGCCAGAGACAGGCAGATCCATGAGGTTCACTGTTCAGCATTATGAGGTGGAGGGTCACTGAGACATCATGTCTGAAAACAAACAACATGGAGAGTAATCAAAGGAGACATATAATGTTGGTTTCTTGCTTTCATATGTGTGCCTGCATGTGAATAATATACAAATATGTACATAACCCCCTTCTCCCTCCACAAAGAATAGCTTCTGGTAGTTTAGTTTAAAGTAGTTTAATTAGAGAAAGACTTCCCATCTAGAGAGTTGCAGGCATACCAAGCCCCATTAGAGACAAGATCTACTAACTTCCAAAGCTCTGTTTAAGGCCCAGGCTCAGGAATCCCTTCTAAATTTAATCATTTTTTTTCTTTTATTTTAAACACAAAGTTAAAAAAGTAACTTGACCTTATGGTAACTGAAGTCTGAAACAATCAAATACTGGGGTGTAGTTGGCTTGTCTTGCTTTTCTTCAAGGATGTCTTAGTGGTCGTACATTCTACCTGAGTGGCAGCAATGATACGGAACAGAAAATGCTATAATGAGAGATTTTTTTAAAAACTACATGTTGTTATTTATTTGTTTTAGTTTGTTTTCTGTGACATTCATTTCTTGGAAGAAATCATCAGTCTCTCTTTTACTATCTCTTCTGTTTTCCCTTGAAGATTGTTGAGGAAAAGGATTAATAAAAAAACCCTTGGAAAGACAATAGGCAGTAATATCACAAGGATCTGAATGGTAATATCCACTGTGAACAGGGTTAGACAATGAGGACAAGATAGGGGTACTTTCTTTCTATTTCTCCATTGTATTAAAATGGTGGCACAAGTACAATGGCTACCTACCCAAAACACCATATGATTTTCAATCTTAGTGAAGAGTTATTCTTCATGGTTAGAAATTTATGCAAAAGCCTTTGGCTACAGAAAACTAAGGCTCCAGATGTATATGGCAAGCTTCACAAATATTTGTAAAAGATAGTGGATTGGAGTTGCTGTGCTTCCAAATAAGAGTAAATCCATCTGATCATATAAATAGAAAAAAAGGCAAGGGACATTCCCTCCCCCAAACTAGATAGGAAGAACAAGCTCTCAAAACATTATTCATGAACTACAATGGTAGAGTTGTCAGATTACCAACTCTAACATCTCTCCCTCTCCCCCTGAAAAGAAGTAGTTCCAGATAATGCTGTAATTCTCATTCTTCTCCCAGTCTTGCTTCTGATTAGAAGAGGTGGCAGGCACATACTTACACAGAGTGTCAATGAAATAAGCCCATGGTTTATCACAACTATCCATCTTGCCTAGAAAATGGCCTCTCTATTCTTCATTCATTAAAAATGGTTCATTTCCTTTGGCCTTTATTCATTGTCTAATATTTCTAATGAACTTAATGTAGCAAGTGATGTAATCAGATGACAGAAGTATAAGAACCCCTTTCTGCTACTATAAGCAGAATTGAATTCTATTTAATTAGGATCTTAGTGTTCACCAACCATCTCATTTAACTGTTCAGTGCCCATCCTGGTGCCTGGCCCAATAACTTCCTCTATTTTTTCAGAAGTAAGAGAATGATGTCATTTTGGTACAGTGTTCTATGCTTGGCACCACAGTCCAATAGTCCCAGTCACTAGTTACTGCATTTAAGTCACTTTAATTTTTTAAGATAAACAAAATTTCCAAGAGAAAGAAATGAAATCTTCCTAAATGGCTAGTGATGCATAACCAGAGCATAGAGTCCAGCAAATTCAAGAGTATCCCGAAAGATTTTACAAGAAGCAAAGTGAAGAAGAAGGAGGAGGAGAATTACAGTGAGAGACACTAAAAATGTGAAGAGGGTAGGAGAAAGATACCCATAACAAGAACAAATTCAAAATGAACAGAGAACATACCACTGCTAAGGCTTGGAAGGGCGTATTGAATTTGAACAAAACCCAGGGCCTACAGAGTGAGCTTAATTTGGTCTGGTTTGACTTAAATTGTTTGTTTTGTTTAGTTTTGTTTTCAAATACAAGGTGGTTAAGTTGGGCAACTAGCAAACAACTATGGTTGATTTTCTAACTGTCTAATTAGGGGTTTTATTGTTGTTGTTGATTTTTTAAATAATGTCTACTTTCTGGAAGAACCCCACTGTCTTTCATTTGCTCTCCCTACTGGTGGATGACCCACACAAAGTTTTTAAATACCCAAAAGAGAGCCTTTCATGGAAGCCTGTGAAGAAAAAACTTCAGTGAGAAGTTGAAAAACTGCCAATCAAGAGAAAAATGGAAAAGGGGTTTAGGTATTTCACTTAGTAGGTTGAGTGCTTGCCTACCATGTACAATGTTCTTGGTTCAATTCCAAGGACAATATAAAAACCAAACGTGGTGGTGTATGCTTGGAAAGATAGGAGCAAGAGAATCAAAACGTCAAGGGCATTTTTGGCTACAAAGTGAACTCAAGGTAAGCCAATGACTGGGGTGGGAGAGAAAAATAGGGGATGCAGGAGTAGGAGTGGGAGTGGGGAAGAAGGAGAGATTTCTTCCTGGATATACTCTTAGTATACTTTGACTCTGGTTCCAACCTTGTCTCCCCTTCCTCTGCACATACCCCAGCTTGCCAATACAGCCTCTCAGAGCCACCTAGTTAACCAATGCTCTTCCCTGATCTCATTATATTAGATGGTCAGCACCTGCCCATGGCTGTCATCCTACTGTGCTTGGATGGTTTCTAAGTAGGCATTGTATTGCTTTGAACTCCCCCAGGACAAGGGTATCTGCCTGTGACCACCATGTTCCAGAGCTTCCAAAACACAGCACTTTGCTTCCCAAAAATGTTTGTTAATGGGGGGTTGGGGGAGAGAGAGAGAGAGAGAGAGAGAGAGAAAGAGAGAGAGAGAGAGAGAGAGAGAGAGAGAGAAAGAGAGAGAATAAAAGCTTATTGTATTTTAATTTTTTATATTTATTTTATTATTTTATGTGTGTATGTGTGACTGTGTCTGGAGGTGCACAGAGAGATCAAAAAATGACATTAGATACACTGCAGCTGTGGTTACAGACAGCTTCGCGCCACCATGTGGATGCTGGGTCCTCTACAAGAGTAGGTAGCTCTCCTAATGGTTGAACAATTCTATCCAGTCTCTTTAAATATATTTGAAACTTACACATTAAACCTATGTATTTATGGAGTGTTATGCAACACTTTAATATGTGTGCATGTTATCTAATGACCAGATCAGGATGTTCATGACCCTATCATCTCAAACACTTACTGTTTCCTTGTGTTGGGAATAGCTAAAGCCCTGTCTGCTCCATATTTCAAAATACACAATGAAATCTTAGCCACAGTTTCACTACTATACTATGTTATGTTTGGTTATCCCTCCTAACAATTGTGACAGTGTCTCAGGATTTCCAAAAAAGATCTATGCCTCTCTTAAGTGAGCAAAATGATGCCTAGTAAAGGAATAAAATCTCTTCCGGGTGAAGCACTTTGTAGGAACTCAAGACTATCACTTTCTGTCCAGAGACACTTTCTGATAAAGGTCAAACAATCTTCAAACAAACAAACAAACAAAATTCCATCTGAGCTGACATTTCAAAGGACAGGAGGAATCCTTTTATGGTAATTTATTCCTTTCTATTTCTGATCTGTCATGAGAGTCCCCTTGAAGGAGTATAAAATTATTTCACAGATCCCAGAGTTAAAACTTGTTGCCTTTTCTCCTTTAGTCAAGGGTGAAGAGGGTGAAGTTGACTCTGTCCTAAGCATTGAGCAAATGTGAACCATGAATTTACCCATATGACAGATCCTCAGGACTAGGCTCTTATTTGCACTGTGTGTCTCATTATGACACCCCATCCATGTGTAAAGGACATATTTGCAGATGTGATTCTATGGGGTTGCCTTGTATCCACAGACAAGCACTGAAGAGCTTCCTTTGGACTTGGTCCTCCGGCTCTTTAAGATGTAACAGTAGAGGGAAGGTTGTATCAGGAGGATCTTAATTAAATGCTTAGTTGACACCTCAGTATTCTCTGTCTAACTTTAGGGCCAGGATATGTTAAACTTTGAAAGTGATTGATCATATCCACTGTAGAAAAAGTCTGAAAAAGAAAAATCTTAGTGGGATTCCAAAGTGGTTGAACATTGGAGGCAAATAAATAGTGAAAATTCAGTTGGTGGCTAAATCATGTTTTTTCACTAGAGAGTTTTATAGATTCTTTTAATAAAACAATCAGATCAAATGTTCATTTAGTTCTGTATCAGCATGTGAATATAGAACATATTCCAAAACAAAAGGGACTTAATTTAAGAGTGGCCCATATGTTAGATTTTATTTGTCTGGAGAATCTGGATTCAACCATCATATGGGAATAATTCTAGAATATGAGATGACTAAAAAAAAAGAGTCGGTCTCCTTCTTCACAGATGCCAAACCCTAGGAGGAATGAATAAGGAAATGAGCCCCAAGGATCTGATTAATAGCTATTCCTTCCAGAGTGATTCATAGACCACTCCTGCCTGTGTGACCATTATAGATTTATTAATATTCTGGCAATGCTATTCAAACAGGTATCAACACATTTTAATGCAATGCAACACAGGGTGAAATATTATTGCTACCTCTCAGCAGACCAAAGCAAGCTGAGATAATTGCACTCCCAAGGAGAATTGACTCAGCCTTCTCATGCCATGTGAGGCTCTGAGGCCTATCTTCTAAAACGGTGTTATGTGATCCAATAATGGACAAATGAGATGTACAGAATCAGATCACTTCATAACCTGGTATCTATTAGGTAACACCAATCTTCCCTGGTTACCTCTGAGGCCTCCTATCACAACAAATGAGACATCCCCACCATTTCCTGGGACAGATTTCCTCCTCTGAGGTTCAGGTATAAGATGAGGACAGGAGAATGTAGGACAGATATCTATCTCCGCAAAGCCTCAGGAATTGTAGCACAAAGTTATCTGAGGATAGACATCAGTGAAAGACAGGCACAAAGTCTCAAATGAAAATGAAGATGTGTTTAGGAAATACCCCTAAGTGGTTTTCTCTTTTGCATTTTTTCTTTAGAGCTGTTTTCACTTATGAAAACAAAATCTTCCCAGCTTCCTGAAGCTGACTATCTTCCTAAGTTTCCTGTTTTCCTTGGGCTTTCACATCTCTTTCTCTGAAACCAGAGCAATGCAGCAACTGCTGCTTTCTTAAAGGCTTAGCTGCTTTCTTAAAGCCTTAGAGGTTGTAACGCCTGTCCCTGTGAAAGTCTACTGTCCGTTTAAGGTGGTATGTGCCAAAAGCCATGCACAGAATGCCCACCTCTGAACATGATAGTCTGCACATGAATATTTATAGCCTGGAGGAGAAGAAGCAAAGAACTATCAAGTCTATGGGGTAGGCATGGGGGAATTTTATTTACACATCATAATTCAGTCTTGCCATGTTTAGCACCAAGCCTTCTTACTAACCGTCCTCAGTTCTGGTTTATTGTCCAAAGGAAGCAAAGTCCTAAGTAGACAGTGGTGTTAAGCCACAATAAACACTAATGGGTTTGTTTGGTAATTTTTCATTGTTGCCAGAATTAATCCAGGTTGTCAATTTGATGGGATTTAAAGACCTCCATGGAACAAGCACACAACAAGAAAATTTGCTCAACCATGTTCATAGCGGCCTTATTCATAATAGCCAGATCATGGAAACAGCCTAAGTGTCCCTCAGTAGAAGAATGGATAAAGAAACTGTGGTACATATACACTATGGAATACTACTCAGCTATTAAAAACAAGGACTTACTGAAAATTGCGGACAAATGGATTGAGCTAGAAATGATCATAATGAGTGAGTTAATCCAGAAGCAGAAAGACTCAAATGGTATATACTCACTTATATCTGCATACTAGCCCAAGGGGCATGTCCCACAAAAGCCTTCACTTACCAGGAAACTGGGACAGAGGGGAGGACATCCTATTGGGACTCTAGATGAGAGAAGCATGGGAGAATAGCAAAGTAGAAGGATCCAGAGGGTCCTAGAAACCTACAAGTAGAACATTATGATAGACAGATTTGGGCCCAGGGGTCTCGCTCAAACTAAGGCACCAGCCACGGACAATACAGGCGGTAAACTTTAAACCCCTACCTAGATCTAGCCAACGGACAGAACACTCTCCACAGTTGAGTGGAGAGTGGGGGATGACTTTCACATGAACTCTGGTGCCTTATATTTGACCATGTCCCCTGGAGGGGGAGACCTGTTGGCACTCAGAGGAAGGATAGCAGGTTACCAAGAAGAGACTTGATACCCTATGAGCATATACAGGGGGAGGAAATCCTTCTCAGGAACAGTCATAGGGGAGGGGAATATGGGGAAAATGGGAGGGAGGGAAGAATGGGAGGATACAAGGGATGGGATAACCATTGAGATGTATCAAGAATAAATTAATAAAAAATTAAAAAAAAAAGACTTTGGGCAACCTGTGATGAATTTTCTAGATTAAATTAATGAAGGGAGAGCCCAGCACTTGTGACGCATGCCTTAATCCTAGCACTTCCCTGAGTAGAGTCAGGCAATTGTCTGAATTTGAGGCTAGCCTGGTCTGCAGAGTGAATTCTAGGACAGCCAATGCTACCCAAAGAAACCCCTGTCTTGGAAAAACAAAGACAAGTCCCAACAAAAATTGATGAGTTGAGAAGCCATCCTTTTTCTTTTTCTCTCTACTCATTTTTTTTATTTAATTAATTTATTCTTGTTACATCTCAATGGTTATCCCATCCCTTGTATCCTCCCATTCTTCCCTCCCTCCCATTTTCCCCATATTCCCCTCCCCTATGACTGTTCCTGAGGGGGATTACCTCCCCCTGTATAGCAATGTAGAAGGATCCAGTGGGTCCTAGAAACTACAAGTAGAACATTATATTAGGCAGATTTTGGCCAAGGGGTCCCGTTCAAACTAAGGCACCAGCCAAGGACAATACAGGTGGTAAACTTTAAACCCCTACCCAGATCTAGCCAATGGTCAGAACAGTCTCCACACTTGAGTGGAGAGTGGGATATGACTTTCTCACGTACTCTGGTGCCTCACATTTGACTCTGTCCCCTGGAGGGGGAGACCTAGTGGCACTTAGAGGAAGGACAGCAGGTCACCGAGAAGAGACATGATACCCTATGAGAAGCCATCCTTAAAAGTGGGTGGCACTATGGGTTGGGGTTCTGGACTTAATGAAACAGAGAAGGGGGTGAACTGTAGCATCGACTCTGCTCTGTCTGTTTCCTGGCAGAAGCTGTCCTCCGATCCACAGCTTCACACTCCTACTGTCAAATCTTGGTTGTCATGTTGGTTTCCTCTTAGATTTTAAGCCAAAACAAACCTCCCTTCCTGAAGATTTGATGGTCAGGAATTTTGTTGCATCAATGAAAAAAAGAAAGAAAGAAAGAAAAAGAAAACAAAATCTTGGTTCAGAATTATGCTATGCAGATTGGGCTGGCCATGAACTCACATTCTTACTTTCCTCATCTTTCTTGCTTGAATTACTGGCACAAGACATTTGGTCCAACCAACTCTACTACTTTACTTAGCTTGGCTTGCTGTAGATGCATCAAATTGCCATCATAACACCAAGCCTTCTTCATGTCTCACAGCCATGTCTTATTAATCAACCACAGATATGTATCTTCCAAGTTCCTACTCATTTGTACCCATAACCCTTTTACTCTGTCTGTAAACTAAAATGCCTTTCTCCCTCCCTTCTCCTCCTTTCTCCACTCCTCTCCTCTCCTCTCCTCCCCTCTCCTCTCCTCCCCTCTCCTCTCCTCCCCTCTCCTCTCCTCTCCTCTCCTCTCCTCTCCTCACCTCTTCACACCTCTCCTGTCTCCTCTGCTCCTCTCTTCTCCCCCTCTCCTTCCTTCCCTCACCTTCCTCTCTTCCCTTCCCTCCCCTATGCCACGTTCCTCTCTCCTCCCTTCCCTTCCCCTCCTGTTATCTCCTCTGCTTTTCTCTCCACTTTCTTCCCTTCCACCTCTGCCAATTTGTCTTTCTTCTCTTGTCTCTTCTTCCCCTTTTCTACACATTCCTTTCTTGGTCTACAGCCTCCTCCTCCAGAATCCCACTCCACAACTTAGCACTGCCTTCCCACTCACATTTCCTAAAGCAATTCTATTTTTTTTCACCCTGTCATTTATTACCTTGGTTGTCACCCTGTTTTTTTCCAAGCAGCTGTATCAGCTTCCCTGATGACATCTCAGGAAGCCTTGGGGCAGCAAATTCAGAACTCCTGGCTAGATTTTAGAGGTTTTTTTTTTTTTTTTTTTTTTTTTTTTTTGGCAACAAAACAACTAAAGCCCAAGGAAGCACCAGAAGATGTGGCTTACACTGAAGCCCTTGTGGAATCTTAGCTAATGAGGGGGAAATTAGAGGCATGGAATGGCCAATTGGCAGCAAAGTGATTTCAGTGCAAGCCATGCTGTGAGTATTACTAGAGTTTCAGGATAGATAGGCTGACCAGCAAACTGATGGATGTTGCCTGTGGCTGGAAGAATAGTTTAAAAACTGGCTTCTCAGAGGACAGAACTTCTGAATTTACAATACTGTGAAGCAGAATGTGAGAGGTACATGGGTTCCACTCAGTCTTCTGCTTCTTCCCCAAGTGACCTATGGGATGGATTCTCAACCAGCCCCTATGTTGACTATGTCTCTCATTTCAACCTGGACTTCAGTTGGCAGTTTAAGGGATGCTGAAAGAACTAATGGCCCCAGAAAAAGGGCATCAAAGAGGTGTGGGAGTGAAAGTGAAAGTTTGTTGACTTTAGTATTTTTCTAGGACATTGCACATCCCACCATATCATCTCTCTTGGACAGGGAGAGCAGGAGATGATGATGCTCTGCTTTACTGTCTTCATCAGGTGCAATTCCAAAGGATGAACTCAAGAATTGTAACTAGTTCACATTTCTCCATCACCCAATTCTGTATGTCCTTATTGTGTCCAAAGCAAATCATATTCATAGAATCCATGAGTAGAATAATGCAAAACAAAGCAAAATATCAACAAAAGCTATCACCATTACTATGAGGACAGTGTAGCTCTCATAGGACAAACCCTAAAGCTGGGTGTAAAACTCACTTATGCACGAAGCCCTGATATACATACCTAGCATTGTGAAAAAGAAGATATGGATGAAAGAACAGAAAAGGAAAGGATAGAAACAGAAACAGAAAAACAAAGAAGGGAGGACAAAGGGAGAGGGGGGCAGAAGGAGGGAATGAGAGTGGAAAACTCACTTGGCTTCTTTATCTTATATTTGGTCTGATATATAATAACTTGGAAATCATTAGCTAACTACAATACACAGATAATTTAATTAACCACAATATCTCATAATTCACCCTTTTGGGGAGGGTGTTTACTACCTTCATTTCACCACATGCCACATTAATTGCATAATTTTCAAAGCAGGAAATGTAATCCTTTCTTTTTTCAATGACACTCTTGGGTAGAAATCACACTAGTGAGTACTCTGCCATTCCAGGCTGCTACATTCAAATGAATATAAACGTTTCTCTACCTAAATTATCTTTCTAATTTGAAGCACAAATGAGCCTTTTGCCCTCACCTTCAAGGCTTGGCTTTAATATTCTTTGAATGATAAATTACATTATTATCTTAGGAAAGTCTGCTGAAAATCATTGAAGTTTTAGTTCTAGATGCTTGGAGATATTTCTGGTTTGACAAAGGATATCAATATCTGCCACTGACACTGAGATTGGATTTCTAAGGCAATTGTGGAGCAAAGGAAACAAAACAAAATTTACCCTCACATTCATTTTGAAGCAAAACACCTGAATAAATCAGATCTGGCTAAAGACATACCTCAGGCCTTGGCTGGATTTAATTATACCAAGAACTGGCAAACAGACAGTTGTAATCAGCAAGTAGACATCAGCCCCTTGGATCTTCACTTCAACTTGACACTGACATTCACAGCAAGCTGATTTTCAAAAACAAAGAGGCAGAGCCATGTTGGAAGAAGAGTGAACCAACAATTATGGTGGCTACCACCACATCTCCCTGCTCATTGGCCTTTGGGACAGTTTACTAGTCTACACTTAGTCCTGTTTAATATTAATTTATTTAGTGGTAGGATAGTCAGAGATGTAACTTCAAACAGAATTTTTATAGCATACCTACATTTATAATATATTGAGCACTAGTTCCCTGCTGAAATTGATGGTTTTGCAATATTTGTAATTCAGAATTCTAGAATACTCTCTGAGTTCGTAATACTTGCTCAGTTGATACCTGGAGAACACACAGAGAAAATGAATGATGTACCCTTGGTCATGAAGACAATCCAGGCATCATGAAAATTATTTGAAACAGTAAAAAACAAAACAAAAGTAGGGATGTGGAGAATGGGTCACAGGAATGAAATAGAATTCAGCAGCGTCTTCTGTCCAGACACTACACCATATCTCCTTTCTTTTTTTTAAGTTTTGGTTACAAGAGTCTAGATACTATACAATGTCCCCCAATATTAGATGCATGAAAAATGTTATTTTCCTTCTTTCTATAATACTCACTGGTTAGAGTAACAGCAAAGAGAATCTTGGGCATTCTAAACAGGTGGCTATTATTAGCCCCATTTTACACGGGTAAAAACTAATTCACACGGGGATTGATGTGTCCAATAACATATGGATATAGCAAGTGGAATGGTATATGTTTTCATATTATGTTTGCTTATTTGTTTAAGAGAGAGTTGTGTTGACATGTGCATGCCATGGTACATGTATGAAAGTCAGAAAATGGCTTGGGGTTCTTTCTCTTTGCTGCCTTGCAGTCATTCCACCAGGGCTGGGTTCCTTCTTGAACCCTTTCTGTATGGGAAAGTGGATAGGACACTTTTCTCCACCTGTGTCCTATCAGCTAATTTTTTAAGCTGGAAGCAAGAAAGGAATAGGTCTTTTCTATGAGAACATATCAGCATATCCTTTCTCTGTAATCTGTGATTCCTTCCCCAGCTAGGAAAATCTAGTTGTATAAGGTTGTCAATCATGCATATATAAGCTAACCACAAATATAATGTTTGCTGGCCTGTGACTAGGGAGAAAGCACAAAGGCTGCCTTGTGTACGAATGGCTCAACCACATTGAGTCAGCATTTCCTCCCATTCAACTTACTTTGCTTTTCCATTTCCAAGAGGTCTGGTGGAATGTCATATTTACGCATCCATTCCTTAGACACTCATGGACACCGAGACGCAACTTTGGTTAAATACCACTGTCCATACAGACCTGAGAAAATCTAAGAACTAGAAAGAGACATGAGGATAGACATAGACACAGACACAGAGACCGATATAGATGCAGACATAGATTCCACACCCAGAGACCTTAATCAAATTCTCTCAAATTCAAGAAAATCTGAGCCACTAGAAATACCACTTTCAGTGTTTCACATCAAAGAGAAACCAGGACTTCCAACTTAGAGCCAGGGCAATGTAAGCCATCAGGAACATCCCCGAGGCTAGATCCCACTGTCTCTAACTTCCATAAACATTTGCATTTCCATCTCTCTCTACTGGAAGTATGAAACCTTTACTTTTTCAAATTCTTCTTGTAGGACCTTCTCACAATGGTGAATATTTTAATTTACAGGTATCGCAAACATTTATTGCATTCTTCCTTCCTAGGACTAATGGACTATGCAATTCTTGAGATATTGATCTTACTGAACTTCCTGGAGGAAGTCTGATCCATTAGATATTCTCCAAAGAATTAATCTGCAATTAAATGCAAACATCTTACTGTAATTGAATCCTTAATGAGAGTTATGCGTTGGAGATCTTCACCATTCATCAGAAAGCTTAGAAGAAACATCTGTAAATGACTATTCAGGGGTTGACTTTCTCATCTTGATTCATGAGCCTCAGCTACACAACATTTTATACAAAGAAGCCTTCTTGTGCACACAAACACTTTATCTGTGCCTAAGAGTCCTGCCCTGGTATCAATGGCAGTTGCTGCCACTTGCCTTGCTCCAGGTCTCCAGGGGGTTAGATGCTGGCTATTGGCACACTGTAGGCAGGAAAGGCCAGGCCAGGCCAGGTGAGGCTAGGCTTCCCTGCTGCTTTGCCTGCTGCTTGCTGTTTCTGTTTTGGTTGTGTCTCTGTTGAAGTTAACATATACAGAAGATTAGTTTGCTTAATGAGCTACATTAATATGTTGATTAATGTGACAGCACTTGCTTCACTCCAAGATGTCCTCTGTTCCTTTTATATGCAGGACAACCATTTCAGTTTTTTATTACTTTTTAAATGTATTATAACTAATAGGTAGTGTGGTAGTGTGTGTGTGTGTGTGTGTGTGTGTGTGTGTGTGTGTGAGAGAGAGAGAGAGAGAGAGAGAGAGAGAGAGAGAGAGAGAGAGAGAGAGAGAACTTCATGTGGAAATCAGAGGAGAACCTGGAGGAATCGATTCTTTCCTTCTAGAAGATAAGCATTCAGGATTGAACTCAGGTCATCAGCCTAGGTGGCAAGAGCCTTTACCTGCTCACCACCTTGCTGGTTCATCTTTATTATCTTGAAGCACCTACATATTAGGAAGTTATTAGTGATGCTCCTTTGGGTTAAAATGGACCCTGCAGAAGGCAAGTGAGATGACTTAAGGCTCCCAGCATACAGAGGCATCAAGACAAATATAAGAATATATTCTCTGCAGTGGAGAAAACCCACAGCACAAAACCCAACTAGAAGAAAAGAGGTCAGATGTGAATGTGACTGAAGGTAGCTCAGAGTCACTGAGTCTAGAGAGTGCAATAAAAAGATCTCTTACTGTATAGTGAATATATAAACATAGAGTGTGTAGGTCTTGCAGGGGAAAAAAATGAGGTAACCACAGGAAGGGTTCCCTGGAAGAGCTGGAATAGATAAATTAGCAAGGCAGTCAGGGGCTGTTGAATCAGGAAGCATTTTCTGTAAAGAGACAGGTAGTAAATATTCTGCTGCTGCTGGAACTATTCGAGTCTGCTTTCATAAGGCAAAAATAGCAACAGACAATATACAAACAAATAGGCATGGAATTATTTGAATAAAACTTTATTGACCAAAACACATATTTATATGGTTTTGCCTATAACTGTAGTTTGTTTTGTGTCTTCATATGATTTTTTAAACCAAGATTACAAGCTGGCACAGTAGGTCTATTAGAGAGGGCACAATGTCACTGATGGAAGTATGTCCCTGAAGGAAGCAATCAGAGAATTGAACAACAGAAAGCAATGATGACAGGTTTTTGAATCTCTGATGAGTACCTTTGTAGTGAAGTCTACTGGTGGACTTGTACAGTGATGCTCTCATCTCTGGCTACTGTCAGTATCTACATATCAAGGCATCACTTTTTATTCAGTGCTGCTTCCTAAGGTACATGTTGGTCCAAAGCTCTTGTATGTATAAGTCACTGTAAAGATAACTGGCAAATTTGACAGGCTGCAGAAGATAGCAATGAAGGCTTGTAAAAGGAAATGTGGAAAGTCAGCATTCTGGGCCAGCGAGACTGGTATCAACATGTGATATGACAAATGAACATGATCACTCCCTTTATGACCTGTTATAAAAATGAGAGTTTAGGTCAATGCTTCCATTGTGACCAACACTTCCCTCTCTCAGAATAGTATTCTTTTGCTGGATGAGGCCTTCCTCTGGCATCTTTCAGAAGAGCATATGAAAACAAAGCCCCTTCTAGTCTCTTCTATGAGCAGATGAAAGTCCAGTGGTAATTTATAAAATATGTCTGCATTGATATGTTGACATTTTCACAAAACAGAACCAAATCGAACATGTCCAACTAAATCTAACCTTACCGGGCATTTTGCAATGTGTCTTCACACTAGGACAAAGATACTCCTTGGCACATCAGAATAAGAGCCAAGATTTTGGAGTAATGAGGTTTTATGATAAATGAAAACTCTTGCTTTAAATGACATTCTAATACAGGTTATTCTCAAGTTAAAAGGAAATCATTGTCCAGAAGTTTTGGTGCAATTTGAATTATATTTTCTCTTGAAAACCTGGTATAAATGTAGGTTAATTCCCACATTACCCTTTCAAAGCTTATTTAAACCCACAGGAAAAAATGACTTAAAAACCAGTGTGAAGCAAGGATTTTTGCAGTACTGGTAATTAGGCAAAGTAAACACAATTAAGACTAGGATCCATTTTTAATTTTTTCCTTTGAAAACAGAGAATTTAAGAACAAAAAAGAGAGGAGGAGGATTTCTTCTGAAGTTGTGCTTCAGCTTTCTTTCCCAAGTTGTTCATCAAGACTAAGCTATAGTGACCTTTACACTATTCTTTGAAGATGTCCCATGATTTGTTGCCACTGGGCCGTAAGGGAGTGTTCCTTAGGCCAGGCGTTCCTTTCCATTGAATTACTAATGCCTTACTAGCGCCTCACATGGGTGTTAAGATGAGGCCTCCTCACTCCAGTCAGCATTCAGACATCTTCAATGTCTTCACAGCTTCTGAGACTCTGCTCATTTTTTTACAGCCGTGTTTTCTGTCTCCTTCAGCCAGATCCAAGTTCCATGCAAACTGGGAGTTATCTTCTTTGTTCCAGGACTTGTAAGTGTTTGGTTAATTTTAATAAGAGTTGCTTTACATTTTATTTATTTATTTATTTATTTATTTATTTATTTATTTATATTTGTGTTTGTGTGCATGAGCACACACGTGTAATCTCACATGCCATGGCATAAATACCGAGGTCAGAGAATACCAATTGGGATCTGGTTCTTTTCTTCCATCATGTGGATTCTGGGGATTGAATTCAGCTAATCAGACATGGCATCGGACACCTTTACCTGCTGAGCCATCTTGTTGACCCATTGACTAATTATTTAAAGTGTGGAATGAATCCTGCAATTATTGAATTGGCATATTCCAAACTTGTGCCATTTGGGGCCGTGAATTCTTGGTATATGTTAAATCCAAAACTAGTAGCCATCAGTAATTAATTATTCAGTAAAGAGAACCAGTTTGGAAAGTAGCTTCTTTATGTTTATGAACCAGTACTAAAATAACTTGGTCCCTTCAGGATGAAATATTCAGTGACTTGGAGAATTTTTCCTTAGGTCACTGAATCAAAGTAGAAAGATAAGCAGAAGAAAGTGGGTTTTATATTTTTATACATATATGACTGAAGTGTAACAGAGAAATTTGATACAGCTAACTATATGCTTGTAAAAGGCACAAGAATGGGTGTGATGAAAGGAAACAAGGAAAAGGAGACACAGGGAAGAAGATGAACAAACATCCCACAATATGTCTCCAGGAGATGCCACCTCCCCAGCACATGATTATGTTAAAATAGCTTTCTACATAAAGCAAGAAAAACTGTTGGAAGGAACAAAGGCAATGAGTAAAGAACTGTGAAAATCTACCATGACAGCCAGGTGTGGGGCTGTACATTTGTAAATCCTATCACTTAGGAGTGCTGATGCAGGAGAATCAAATGTTTGAGGCCAGCCTATGTTGTAAGTCCCAGCCCAGCCAGAGAGGTAGTATGGTCTTGTCACAATGGCCATCTCCATCACCACCACTACCTCCATTACTACCATCTACTATGAGACAGTGCTTGGTTAAGGGCTTTTCATATTTAATCCTTTAAGCAGTGTTTTGAAGTTTCTATTATAGTATCCTAATTTTCCTAGTAAGTACTATAATTCAAAGTACTTAAGTAATTTAATCAACAAAACATAATCCTGAAAGATGGGTGAAGATTTGAACAAAAGCTCATCCAGGATCTTTGTTTAATGATGACATCTCTCCCTGAAACACACATATTAGAGATTTATATACCCAAAGCCAAACATCAAATTATAAAAAAATCAAATAATGAGTACGTTTTACTGAGTGTTTCACTTTTAAAAAGTAATTTTTTTCTTAATAAAAAAACTTCTTAAAATAATAATGATAACAAGCAGTTATCCTAGGGTCTATAAGATTGACTTTAATTGCATAACAGATCTATTTTGCTCTTTTTATACATTCTGATTGTCTTGGATGTAGTTATCAGAGTGGGTGTGGTGGCATAAGCAGACCCTGATTGCTAATGACTTGCAGACACCACATTCCTGCACTTTCCTATTTTTGTGGCGAATGAATAGACAAAGCAGCTGAAAAACAACAGGAACAGAACATGAAGGAAAGGCTTAGAGAACTACATCATGCTATTATTTTTTTCCTTTGCTTTTAATTCTTACTGTGACTGTCAGCTGAGGTGCAGCTGTGCCTGGTTGCTTCCTCTGCTCATGCCTGCCCACTGGCCTCTTGCAGATGGGTCTATGTGGTCCAGGGAGGAAGAAGGGAATTGACCCATTTTCCCATTTCACTGTGCACAGACAAGAATTGGAGTGTCCACAGTATCAGCAGAAACCAAGTAGGTGATGGATAAATCTCAAGATGAGTAGTCACAGGCATTTCATCCGGCCTGTTTACTCTGAATGTGTAGACTTGGAATTGAAGCTCTCTAGATTTGGATTTCCTGAGCTCTTTTTCCCCCTCCCTCTTCTGTGTTTATTTAGTTTTGTATCATTTGTTCCCATGCTTTACCCTGCAAACGAAGTGCAATTCAAGCTCTTTCAAAGAAATTGGGACGCAAGCGAATGCATCATTTTGACAACAAAGTGACAAAACATCTCCCAGAATCTCTCTACACTTGGCTGATAAATGAGCAGCGCCAAACACAGATTCTAATGTGCAGTAAAGAATAGTGAAAACAAGGGGGCCTCATTCAGATCAGAGAGCTGAGGACAGCAAGGAATGCTTGCTTGATGGGTGGGAGAGAGAAAAGATGGAGTCAGTGTTGAACCGTAACAAGTGAGTGATATGGAACATGAGTTAGAGGGCCTTGGAAGCTTCCAGTTAATTATTTACATACCAAAGTACCACTACAAATTGATTATACAGGCTTCGGTTCTAAATTAATTTCTAATTGCTTATTTACCAAAACCATTATGAAAAACATGTCCATTTAAATTAGCAAAATGTGAGTTTGATGCATATAACACTAATTCATACTATCTTTTATTCTTTTAAAAATCTATTTATTTGTGTGTGGGAGGACATGCATATGCCTTGGTGCACATGCAGAGGTCAAAATACAACTGTGAGGAGTCAGTTCTCTCTATTCACCTTTATGTAGAATCTGGAGATCCACCTCAGGGTGGGTGTCAGTTTCACATGGCAAATACCAATACCCACTGACCCATATCACCAGCCCTATTATTTATTCTTAAAGGAATCTTTAAATTAAATTCTAAGGACATTTACATTATTATAGCTGATATTATATTAACAATTAATAATAATATCATAATGGTTTATAGATATACATTTCAACACAAACACTATGGTGGCTATTTTAGATACAAGGTCTAACCCTATAACCTTATCTTATTTGGAACTATAAGCCTCTTGCCTCAGTCTACCCAAGTTTTGGGATTGTCGGCTGTCCAAGCTTTAATTCTTGTTCAGTTTCCATAGATTGCCTGTTTAATAAGTTTAGGTTTCTCACCATGGATTAGTGAAGAAAGAGGAAGAAGAAAAAAAAATCCCACTTTATAACAGAGTTGGATATCCCCTGAGTTCTATGATACTGCAGAGAATTAATTGACCCAAAGGAGAAGGTAGGGAGGAACTAAAACAGAGAACAGGCTGATCAGACCATAGAACAACAATCTGGACTTGCAACTGACATCTGAAAGGGGACAGGCTGTGTGGCTGAACTATGAGACATGATAATATCCCTAGGCATAACTGTGTCAGGACTGAACTTAATGGAGGACACCCAGCTGGTATCCACTGGTGAATCTGCAGCAATATGGAAAGCTCTGTGTGTGGTGAGCAAAGCCCACTGTTACCTAGCTAGCTAAATATGGGCAGGCTTGGAAGATAGCAGGGCTGGTCCCCTCCTTCATCATCAACAGCCTATGACACAAAGCCTTGGGTCAGCAGGACTTTGATTACTGGTCAGATAAATGGGACTTGAGTTCCCTCTTTCCCACTGGGAGAACAGAGGTTCCCTGAACCTCTTCTATGATTACATTGTAGCTGGAGGCTTTCTAATAAAAAGCAAAGACTTACCCTTGTTCTGTCCTCTAAATGCCATCCAAACATACTTGTCAATCAGCGGGACAGGACAATGTCCCATAGAAAAAGCTCCTGGAAACAGGCACTTAAGAAAACAATATAGAACCTTCCTAGAATGGAGACCCACACATCACAGTGGCCTCTTGGTTATTGCCTTTTTTCATCACTTGAATATGTACAGTATTACAATAATATCTATCTTCCACATTACACTCCATGCATCTTCTCTAAGTCTTTTGAAACAGAGAGCACAATGACAAGGAAAACAAGGTAAGAGGCTCCGAGAATGAAACCCTATGTGACACTGTGTCTGAAATCACATGTTCTATAGAGGAGGTGTCATAAAGAGAAACTGAGTTTGATTTGCCCTTTATCTCTAAAACTCTTATTTAGCTGTACAGAGATTTCATGAATCATAATAAGTCCAGGTAAGAGCAACTTCTGAATTAGCTCAATATCCTACAAAAAAAAAAATGTCTGAGGGCTCAAAGGCAAATGCAAATGATGCATTTATTTTTTCCCCAATGTTTGATGTACATGCTCTGTCATTCATGAAGGTGTTTGATGATAGAAAGTAATAAGACAGTTCCTTATTCACCCTGCTCTGGGCTCTATGTCCTCCAGTTCTTTGTGAGCATTCTGGGCCTCCTGACCTTTGAATTTTCTCTCCCTTCTACCTGAGATGCTGTTGTTCCTTTCAGATATCTGAATGGATAGTGACTCTGGGATCACCTTCTGGTGCCTGTTGGCCTACAGTGTCAACCTCAGTCTACCCCTTCATATATTCAACCTGTCTCCTTTCTGTCACAAGCTCTCTTTAGATTTTAACTTGTGCATGGCTCTGGCTTATTTATTGAAATATAAATTCTCCAATGACAGACAAGAGATGTTCGTCCCCTTTGTTTAATTTTAACTCAGAAAAGCATCTGAGATATAGGAGAACTGTATAGAAGAACTCAAAAATATGTAAAAATGTGAATCTAATAATATTAAATAGGAAAGAATTGTAAAGTCCTTACATTTTAAATTCTTCTTTGGCTGTGAATTCTTTAGAGGCATAATGTTGAAGGTGGAAGGTAAAGAATTTGACCAAGGTCTTCTAGTTTATTTATTATTTATTTTAACACACAATTCCAAGTTATAGTCCATCATTATGGGAAGTCAAGGCAAGACCATGAAGTACTTAGTTGTGTCAGATAACAGTCAGAATCAGAGAGGATGAATTAATGCATGTATGCTCATGTCAGCTCAGACGACTGTGTTGTGGTTAATCTGGAGCGACTATGTATTTAGATGTTAATTGCCTGCCCCACAAGATTCTTTTTAATTTAATTTTTAATTTATTTATTCACTTAACATTCCTACTGCAGCCCCTGCCTTCCTCTCCTCTCTGTCCTGGACTCACACCCTCTTCCCACTTTCCCTCCTCTCCTTCTCCTCAAAAAAGGGGAGCCCCCAACTCAACCCAGCACATCAAATCACTGTTCCATGAGCAAAAACTCATGTACCCAAAATGACCTTTGTGAACCTTGCCTTCCAAATTATCCTTGATTGGATAATAAAGCGGCTGATACTAGGGTGGGTAGGAGAGGAGCTTGCCCTAAAGATTGACATGACGGAGAGAAGCAGTCGAAATGGAAAACATGTGTGAGTATTTATAGGGATTTTGGCTGAGAAATAGAAAAGATAGCTTAGGGAGTTAAGATCTGCCAAGCCTCAGTGTTTTAAGGTGTATCAAAATTCTAACAGGTGTCTGTGTCTTTAATGTCTATAATAGCTGGTAAGAAATAACCACTGCATTAATACTCATGTGAATCAATATTAAATATTAATAAGCATTCTATAAAAGTGTCTCACACAGTCCAAGTCCAGGATTCCTTGCCCAAGGAATGGTGCCACCCACCATGGACTAGTCATCCCTAATAAATTAAAATACAGTCAAGAAAATCCTCCATAGACATACCTACAGGCCAACATGAGCCAAACAATCCCTCAATGAAACTGTTCCCAGGTAATTCTAGATTATGTCCAGTTGACTGTAAAAAATAACCATTTTAAAAGGCCTGCTCCATTTGAGACTTATCTAAAGACAGGAAAGTGTTTTGGTGGCAGAAAAAAGGAGATAGTCTGGGGAATAGCTTGATGTTCAAACTGTATGTTTAAGTTATACATAAAGAGATACCTGAAGCAAGAAATGTGTTGATCCAAACCACAAACTCGTAAATACTCCCCAAGCTCTATTTGATCCCATCAGGAAATTATCTCCCCAATTTTATCATACCCATGAAATTTCTCTTATCATATTTCTAAAGATTAATAAACTGAGGCTAAGTAAAACAGATTAAAAAGAATCTCTGAAATTAAGATACCTTACTCATATGCTCTGTAGCTGAGCAAATTCTACTGATTCTGTTAACAAAGGCTGATTTTTTTTATTTTCTACCATATGTATCGGTTGTATCACATGATGACTTTCACAGCAACTTGTCTACCCTATCTGTGAGAAGGCTTCATTTTCTTCTATAAAGGAAAGTAATGATAATAAAATGACTAGCCAGAAATCAGCACATGGTAACCCCAGCCCATCCTTGCATTCTTGCTTTGCTGCCAACTCTGCAGTACTTTCTCATGGCCTACTTCGCTTTAGGAAGAACCTGCACATTTCAGAGATCATTCTCTGATATCCACATCCACCTTCTTGCTTTGCATTTACAGCCTGGAAGAATACAAAATCAAACCCAAAACAAAACAGAACAAATATCCAAACAAAAAGGATGCTAATCCAAACATTTATTTTCAATTAAATTAGGAAAAGAAATTTAGTAAAAGAAACAAACTATCTAAATCTGAAAGAAAATGCTGAAGATATCAGAGGACAGTCATCATTTACCCCTAAATTGAAAGAAAAATGAAGAATTTAAGGGTAATTAGGAAAAAATTGATTTTTAAACCTTCTTTTGAATGAAGTTACCACATGACCCCTTTATTTCTCTCTCTATGGAAACTTAAAATGGGAATGTTTTCTAAATAATTTTAGATCAATCATCAGTTCATATTGCTTTGACATCATAACTCTTGTCCTGTTGCCATGCCAACAGGCAGTGAGGAGCTAAAAGCATTCCAAATATATGTAAATTACAGGCTTAGTTGCCACTCAGGCCTCCATGGGGTGAAAGCTATCACCAAATTACAAATAACCAGGATCACCACAGCCCCTCTCAGCCATGTTCCCTCATTTCTTTCAATAAGCAGTGAAAATGTGTCATCTACTTAACAAACAAAATTATATGATTCATTTTCAGTAATGGAAAAGGTATATAGCTTTTTCTTGCTGTTCTTGGGATAAACACAAACATGTTAATTGAGACATCTCTAGCTCTGACTCCACTTATAATTTACCTTAACCCATGTTTACAACTTCTTTTGAATACACAGGGAAGGACGTATATGTGATTGGAGTACCTTTTCTTCTATATGAACATCATGTAATTTAAATGGCCACGGCCAATAGGACCACACACTAGAAATTAGAGTGGGTAGTATTTTAAATACTGTTACTCTCGATACTACACCCAGAATAAAAATGCCAACTCTTCTAACCCATGGCACTCACATTTATCCTGGCCACTCTTGAAATTCGATTGATTGGTTTCTTCACAAGCTTCAAAGGTGTCAGGTACCACTATATCACATAAGCCATAGCTGTGCATTTTCAAACCACACCACTACTCTGGATAGATGGTAGCAAAATATGTGCTTAATGGATTCTGTGATGGAAACAGTAAAAGTTTGGCCGTTATGGCCACACTCTACGATGGACTACCAATCAATGTGGAGCCAAGCTAGAGTTCAAGTTCTTGGTTTGTTCTCCTCATTTTGAGACTGGCCATTCATTTGATATGCTTGATCAAAGAATGTTTAAGATGCCCTGACATCTCCTACCTCTTCCTAACCTAGCTACAAAGAGGAGTTCTGTGGAGAAACAGTGGTACACACACTACAGAGTCAGAAGAAAAACAATACTACTATGGAAGCCACAAAGTCTTGGGGGTGTGTTCCATAGCACCATTGCTTCTTAAATATCACACACTTACTCAGAGGTACAAACATAGTTCTCAGGCAGGAGACCAGAGTTCACATCCCTCTGGCGTCCCCTTGTTTGATTCAGGGACACCATGTTAAAGGCTTATTTTCCATTTCCTAAGAGGGATAGCAATAATGCCAAATTTATCTAGTTTAAGGGAATGAATGTCATATGGGTGATGTGATAAACTAAATGTGAGTTGTAATGTAAGCAAGCAGCAAAAAGTAGCTTTTACTGATTTTTTAATGGCGAAATGTGGAAACAAAGGGCTGTATTAAAAACATCATTCATTTGGGATATAGGTTACTAATATAAAACAATATAGATACACTGATTATAGTACTATTTTGTGTGTATCTTAGTGAAAAGAATTAGATCCAAAGATAATAATTTTTGAGATAGGATTCTTTATGTATCTCAGACTGGGTTGAACTCATACTGTCTCTTCTACCTTAGCCTTCTGAGTGTAGGATTTTAGGTGTGTACTGCCACATGTATGGTAACTAGCATATGTTTGAGTGATGGCTAGGGGAGAAAGTATCTGAAGATTGCTTTTTAAAATAAGTTGTATATTTTTTCTGAGTGTGAGTTTGGGCATCCGAGGGGAGTACTTGAGGATGCCAGAAGATGGCCTTGGATTCCCTGGAGTTGGAGTTAAAGGCACTTGTTAACACCAGAAGTAATTGGTGGGAATAAGGCTCTCAGCAGGAGCAGAATGTATACTTGACCACTGAGCTATCTCTCTGGCTTCCTATGTTTGCTTTTGAGTTTAAAACAACTACAGCTACAACAACAACAACAACAACAACAACAACAACAACAACAAACTGAAACACTAATGGAAGATACGGAGGAATAAAGTATTCAAGTCCTTACTAGATAGTTTTAAACCATAGGATAATAGCTGGGCAAGTGTTACAGATTGATCTTAGTCACCCAGTGTTATGCACTTTTTCAAAGAGGAAGTATGTGAGTTCATGTCCCTCACCCTGATATAAACTCAGCTTATGGAAGCCACTGTATAAAGGTCCCTGTTAAACTGATAGGCTTCTGGAAGGTGACCAAAAAATTCCACAGATGAATTACTCTTAAAAAGAAACAATGTTGTCTACTCTGGGAACTACCCAAGTCTCACCCCTCTGGCAAAAGTGATTGCTTTACACTCCAGGGCCTCTCCCCTTTAAGTGTGACTTTCAATTCTTTCAGACATTTACACCTAGATCTCACACTTAGCTTTCATCAAAGGATGAGAGGATGTCAAATTGCTTTCCACACAGTAATTTACTGATGCCCTCAATTCTCTGCTTTGCCCTGTCACCTATTATTATTGTGTCAAATGCTTTACTGAGTAGAAAACCTATGGAAAACTTCCCAGTCCCACATAGAAGGTACACACATACTTAACCTAAATGTTTGTAACTTGAGAATTAAATTTGGGAGCATTATCCTCTTTTATAAGACAGATAACACTATCAAGAAGTTAGCAGGGATGAAGTTAATTGATGATGTGAGAACGAGTATCCTAGCAGACTAGGAATAGTTGGGATTGAATTCTGGAAGAAACACAGGCTTCTTTAATAAAACATGCACAGATAGAGCTTCTTTCTGAAGATGTTTTCTAAAACAGAGAAAGATCTCAAACACGCTCCTGAGAGTGGAGAAGAAGTAGCTTTGATTTGGTGAATTCGTGGATGATTTTGCAGCAGTTTGTTTTGTGGGAAAGATTATTCTTTCTCTTTTCATCATTTTCTGTGCTAGTCAAACTTTTCATTGTCATAGCAAAACACTCAAAAAACTTAATGTTATAAAAGATTATTTTAGCTTAGGACTTACAATGTCTCTCTAAAGCATTGTCAGGAAGGAATGTCACAGGGACAAGCTCACATCCTGGCAGCCAAGAAGCAGAGGGGAAGAGTGTTCATGCTTCAGGGTTCTCTGCATTATTTTTCCCTTTCGTTCTCCTTGGGTCTTTAGCACAGTAGGGAGCACTACTCACATTAAGGACTGTTTTGTACCCCCCTCAGCTAACCTTCTCTAGAAACACCCTTAAGGATACACCCAGAAGCGTGCTTTGTGAATCTCCTAGATGTGTCTCAATCCCATCAAGTTGATAACAACAAGAGGATGGAGAGAAAGTTTTGAGGTTAACAGTTTTTATTGCTCAATCATGAGGCCAAGAGTCTAGTTCTTTTTCTGGGCCACTCAGAGATGCCCATAACTCTAGCTCCAGAGGACCTGATGCCCTCTTCCAGCCTCTGTGGTTATCTGTAGTCACACACACACACACACACACACACACACACACACACACACACACACACACACACTTTAGAACTCTTTAGAAAACAAACAAAACCCAGATTACACTGCCCTCTCTCACAGTTTGGATAGTTCCCATCCGAATCCCCTTTCTAACAGCAGCTATTCTCTAAAGCTATTTATTGCCGTGTTGAAAGGATAGATAAGCCTATCCTCTCCCTAGGAGTGTGCACCTGTTCATTGTAAAACACACAAACTTTTCATGGTCCCCATGAAGTATGAATTTACCAGCTTCTACGGGTGGTGAGACTGCTCAGATCCTTTCAAACCGCCCACTAAAATATCTCCATCTAACCCACCTCCTATGAAGCCACATCATGATTATGACAGACAAATGCACTCATCTGTCAAGAAAACCACACTTTTGTCACGATACATAATCTCAGAAGCCACCATGCCAGGTGATACCTGGATGAATAATTTTTGAAACCCAAATATTTTTTTAAGGTAGATCAAATTTAAAACTGCATAGTAAATGCTCAAAAGTTGCTGGCCCAGCTCTCATTGGTGGACTTCTTACCTGACACGGGCCAGGCTCTGTGTGGAGTCCTCAGTGCCTCACCTCAATACCCCCACACAACTCACTGACCATGAAGGAAAGGAAAATCCTCCGAGGGATGAAATGAAAGCAAGAGGAAGCTGCAGAGCTGCTTGCCTAGAGAGTTAGCTACCTCACTTTCAACAGCTTCTCCAGAATGTGCTCAAATTTCCATCCCCAAGTAATTCACTTATGGTCTTCCTTGCATCATTGGGAAGGTGTTCCGTGTCTGGAATAAAGTCTTAAGAGGGGGTTTTTAAATTTTAATTAATTAGTTAGTTAATTAATTAATTTTGCATCCTGACAGCAGTTTCCCCTCACTCCTCTTCTCACAGCGTCCCCCACCTCCCCTACCCTGATTCGATTCACTCCTCCCCTTTCTCTTCAGAAAAGAGGAAGCCTCCCATGGACACCAACCATCCTTGGCTTATCAAATTGCAGTAATACTAGCAGCATTCTTTCCTATTGAGGCTAATTAAGGCAGCCCAGTAGGGAAAAGGGGTTCCAAAGGTAAGCAATGTAGTCAGAGACAGGCATGCCCTGCTCCTTCTGCTAGGAGTCCACAGTGAAGATCAAGCGGCACAGCTGTTACATGTGCGCAAAAGGCACAGAAGAAAGATAGGAGAAGTTCTGAAATACCCATAATTTATTTTGACCTATTTTTTTTGACAGTGCTATTGAAATCTAGTGGATGGAAAGACAGCCCATTCTTCACCACTTCTCTCACACGGTACTTCATGAAGTGGCTCGTTCAGGAACAAACACATATCATTTACAGTCCTTGCAATTCAAAAGAGTCATCTTTAGAGCATGAAGCTAAAAAAAAAAAAAAAAAAATCCACAAGGGAGAATTGGCTTAGTTTGTTCTTCTCCGAAATAGTAAACTCTAATCTGTCTAATAAACACAGGTCCTTATTGGCCAAACAAGAATATTGCTTTGCTCATTTAGTGGCTTGGTCTAGATGGAACGTTTGCTGGTAGTATTCAAGAATGTCAGATAACATAGCCATTATAAAGGTCTCTGAGGCCCACCGTCTACGCTCTACAGCCAGAGTTCTCACTTGTCAGGTACTGTGACTATGGACAAACTGCTCAACCTCCATGAGTTGTTTCCATCATGGACACAGGAGTCTTCACAGTCTTGTCTCCAGAGCTATTAAATCTAATTTTAATTATTCTTACTTCCTCTGACACACAGAAAAGACTGAGAAAGGTTATTTTTATTTATATAAAGGCTGATAAATGTAAAATAAAAGAGCTACCACTTTCAGGGAGAGTTTTTAATCTCTAAGGACAATTGTGTACACAGTTTGTTTTTTCTTCCTATGAAAGCAAAGTTACATTCTACTGTTTAATACTGGATGGGTTGCCGGCAAACAAAAGAAGGTATATTTACTTACAAGTAAAAGGAAATCAGATCAGGGCCATAAAAAATGTGCAGCTCCTTGTAACTTGGATCAGTTGTTAGGCATGGTCCTCCAAAAAGGACTTCATGTTCTGGTTTAACGGTACACAACCATCTTCTAGGGAAAGCAGAGTAGGGCTTTGGGAGGAGCAGAAGATTGAAAGCAGTAGCAAAGCCAGGCATGGTGGCGCACGCCTATAATCCCAGCACTTGGGAGGCAGAGACAGTTGGATCACTGTGAGTTCGAGGCCAGCCTGGTCTACAAAGCGGGTCCAGGACAGGAAGGCTACACAGAGAAACCCTGTCTCAAAAAACCAAAAAAAAAAAAGAAAAAAAAAAAAAAAAAAAAAAAAGAAAAAGAAAGAAAGCAGTAGCAAAAGCAAGCACCCTCCCTAACATTTTCAAGTGAAAGAAACAAGGATATTATAATTTTGATGTAAAATATTCTCTTCTCAATCAGTTCTTGTGTTGAAGGCATGGTCCTCAACCTAATGCTTTCAGGTAGAGTGTTATTGGATCATGATGGTAAAGACATAATTAATGATGAATTCATAATAAAGTTGGCTGTGGAAGGTAGAGCCTGATTGGTTGAGAGGAGTGTGCCTTTGAAAGATTTATCTTGTCTCTGGCTCACCCACCCTTCCTCCTTTCCTTCCTTCCTCCTTTCCTTCCTTCCTTCCTTCCTTCCTTCCTTCCTTCCTTCCTTCCTTCCTACTTTCCTTCCTCCCTTCCTTCCTTTCTTATTTACTTTATTTCTTTTCTCTCTCTGCCTTCTTCCTTCCGTCACCACAGATTTTCCTCTACCTTTCTCTGCCCTTTTCCTTGCCATTTTAAAATAAGGAAGCTCTACTGTCATGTGATCCTGACTTTCCAATGTTCTCTCAGACAACAGACACACAGCAATGGAGACAGTCAAGACAGATTAAAAACATGAGTTTCTTCCTCCCATAAAAATCTTTCTTTACGGCCTGGAGAGATGGCTCACTGGTTAAAAGCACTGACTCCTCTTCCAGAGGTCTTGAGTTCAGTTCCCAGCAACCACATACATGGTGGCTCACAAGCATCTATAATGTGATCTGATGCCCTCTTCTGGTACAAGCAGGCAGAACATTGAATACATAATAATAAATAATTCTTTTTTAATAAATCTTTCTTTACTAATGTGGCTACCTTGGGTAATTTTTCACAGTGACAAAAAGAGATCAACAGAAACACACACCTATTAATGGCAAGCAAAGAGGTACTGGAGTCCAGTAAGTTAGATATTACATGAGGGGAATGCTAGGAAATAGATTGGTAAGAGAGCAAATATCTGGGTTGGTTTAGATACCTTGAGAAGTTTGATTAGAAGAAAGTTGCTAGGACTTCTGTGTCCAGCAAAGGACCAAATAATGGAAAATCCCAAGATCTGGAAGGATATGGTGGGTAAAGATCAAGGAGACTGATATCCAAGAGGGAGCATGCATTGCGTTTTATGTACCTCAAACCTTACTTGAGGTGCTGCTATTGAGCTGTTTTCAGTGAAGCTGGGAGCTTTATAGCTTTAAAAAGTCCAGCTCTCTAGGTTGAAGGAATAGGGTATTATTTCTAAGACCCCAGCACCAAGTTAACCCAATGGAAAGGATCTATGGAAAGGTGGCAAGAGATGATGTAGACTAGCCCTAGGACAAGAAGCAGTTCTGAGGAGAGTGAACATGATGTTAAACACTGGAGCCCCAGCATTTGTGAACTGCAGAGACTATTCCATCAGATCACCATGTGGAGTAGAATCCTCAACCTGTGGACTTTTCCTCTGTGTATATATTTTATTGTTTTGTGCCTTTATCCAAAAGGATTTTTATTCATTATTCTCTTCTTTCATTTATCACAGAGTCCCTATTTCAATGTGTTCTAGGAATGCAGATAGAAACCAGTTCCCTATCTTCATAAATCTTGTGTTTTATCAGGAACGCTTTACACTGTGTCTACCCTCTGCTTCTGTTCTCAGACTGAGCATTCCTGGGATCCAGAGGAAAGACTCTGTTAGATTCTAAATAGACAGATGGCACAGAGAGAGTATTTTATTTCAGTTGAGGTCAAATCTACATAACATAAAATTCACGATTTGAAATTCAACAATTAGTAGAAAGAGAGACGGCCCAGTGGGGAAGAACATGTGCTGTTCTTGCAGAGGACTTCAGTAGGACTTTAGTTTCTAGCAGCCATGTTGGGAAGTTCACAACAGCCTGTAACACTCTTATTGTATCACCCTCTACAGGCCTCTACCTGCACTTTCTTCATATGCATAAGTCCACACACAGACATACATGCATACATACAATTAAACTTAAAAATATAGAAGTTTTCATGTCAACAATTTAATGTCATTTAGCTTATGTACAATGTCATGTACCTCCTATATATATCTCCATAATTCTAAAAGGAAATTGCACAGTCATTTGCAATTGTACAGTCTTTTCAGGATTCCTGAAAGAACCTGAAGATCTACCAGCTCTTGTCAAGCCTCAGCCTACATTCTTTCCCTATAGACTGTGGTTTGTTTCATATAAAAGGAATCTTAATATATTACCTTTTATGTCTGGCTGTTTTACCCAGCTTAAGCTGTTTTTATACCAAGTTGCCACTTCATAAGTCCCCAGAGATTTCCAGTAAATGCACAACACACACACACACACACACACATATGTACGTACATACATACATACATACATACATACATACGTACATACACACACACAAACTCACACACACATGGGCATACATATGCATTCACCACAACACAGAAATGCAGGTGTATTTGCTGCTGGGGATACAAACATATATGTGGTCTCAAGCAGAAATAAATGCACACCCTTTTGATTTTGGCCATCAACCTGAAAAATGAGTTGGAAAATAATTCATTCTAGAAAAATATATCTAAAGCTTCTCCCTCTTTTGGATATGACAGGAAGGGAAAACTCATGTGCCTAAACTCCTGGAGGCAAAAATAAAACTATATATGTGCCTGGAGAGATGGCTTAGTGGTTAAGAACACTGGTTATTCTTCCAGAGGACCCAGGTTCGATTCCCAGCACAACAGTTTATAATTCTCTGTTACTGCAGTACCAGGAAACCCAATG
>OU015745.1:63265176-63294021 GCA_907169655.1 Acomys percivali | reverse complement strand
GAGCTAAAGCACCTAGCATAAATAAGAAGACAGAGGTAAGAGAAATCAGGAAGTGGGTTTCTGAGATCAATCAGTGGGCCTTTCAGGTATTGTGCACATCATCAGTCTCTGGAGTATGTGGCCCTCTATTTGATAGTACTTGGAACACTCAAAGCCCCTTTCAACTGGTTTGATGTTAAATTGTATTCCATTCAAAGGCAATCCCTATTTTCTGGAGGCTCCACTAGTAACAAAGAATTCAGCAGGTAGAACTCTAGCCACATACAGAAATAGAAACATGGCTAGACATCAGTCGGGAAAAGACATGCTACCTGCACATGGGATCAAATCTCCAAAGGGCCACCTGGCAGGAGTTTGGTTGTGCTTTGTAATATAATTTGGGTCATTTTTATTCCTTTTTTCCTTTCTTTTTTCTTTTCTGGCAAGGTTTCATATAGCTTAGACTGGCTCAAAGCTACTATGCATCCTAAGCTGGCTTTGAACTCCCACTCCTCCTGTGTCCACCTCCTGAATGTTAGTGTGTGCCATCATGTCCAGCCATTTAGGTCACTTTTACAGCAATGTTAAGGTACATTTAGCATTGATTCATTTGTAAAAGAAGTGGTTATTTTTGTGAGGGTGATTACCTAGTTTGTCATCTGGCTGGGTACCCCCTGATCTTTTTTTTTTTTTTTTTTAAAGCTGTAGACATTTCTAAAAGAAAAACCATCCCTGCCCAGTAGATATTAAAGTCACTTCCTGAGGTAATTATGGAAAAAGGCAATTTGTGTTGCAGAGATTTGACAGCAGTAGGTGACTATCTGGAATGAAGAATTAGCATAACCCTGATTCCATATGTAAATAGATTATGACAGAACCCATCTTACATTTACAAGTGAGATAGTATCATGTGAGTGCCTTTGTGCTTAGGGAAAATAGGGAACCTCCAAACATTTTTTTTTCCAAATGTCAGTTGGCCACTAACAGATAAATATCCTCATATATTTTAGACCCTTTGTGTAAAATAAGAGCAAACTGGCTACTGGCTCCCATAAAGACCTATATGACCCACAATCACATTTATCTCAAGAGCATCACTTGTCCTTGAACCATTCTCTGTACTTCCCACACACCTTGTGAGCACACAAGTTCTCTAAGTTGGGCTTGATATGGCATGTATGGCAAAGCAAAATTAAAACCTCTAGATACAGATAAATTAATATGCACTGTATATACACATTCCCTACAATGAATACATACTATATATATACACACACATATATATTCCCCTTTATGGGAAGGGCAACAAGTGACAGTTGTGATTTAGATTACAAAAAATGAAAAATGAGCGATTCATCTGCTATACCCTTTATGTGTATATTTCCAAAATGAATTTGTTGAAATTCAACTTCTAATGGGACAGTGTATAGAGTTAGGACCCTTGGAGGGAGTTTCAATCATGACTAGTAGCATAAGATGCACTTCTAAAAGAGGCCCCATAGTAGAACACAAATAAAAGCAGTATCTGTGAGAATTGAGGCTTCACCAGCTACTGAGTAAACTATTTGGGCTACTTTGTTATGCTAGAATGCATATAAGAGCCCTGGAAAAAGATGCTTAATCTCTTGTTGGCCGTAGAGTCCATGATAGTTACAGCCTACAGGCTACTTAGAATTTTCTTCTCTGCTTTCAAGATCTGAGCCTCAATCATGGGAAACCTTGCAATTATACCCTTTAAAGCCTCTCATCTAGGCTACTTAAAAGTTTTGCCAACTGTCTATGAGATGTCCCATTCTGATATCTTTAATATGAATCACGTGAGTAGCCGTGAGAATAGCTTAAGAGAATGCTTTGTCAACCTGATCTTCAATGTGCATATTGTTCTCCCACCCTCCCTACTGCCGTTAGACTCTCAGTTGATGAAGCCCCTTCCTGTGACAACTCTTGCTTATTAGCAATGATTCAGCTGCGCCATTGGGAACCGCAAGGGTCAGGACTGAGCTAATGAGAAACAGAGGTACATTGGCCTGATGGTTTACCTGCCAATGCTGTGCTTAGGTCAATTACTAGCACATGGTAGAGGCTTAGAAATCCTAATCGCATAGAGAATGGTACACAGTACTGTTGAAGGTATCCGCAGCTCACTTAAAAACACACATCCACACTCCCACATAAATATGTACATAGTCTATTACCTTTAATATGATGCACCCTGAGATTTGCAAGCAAACTTATTTTCTTATTCCACTCTTTATACCGGAATCACAACCCTTTTTTTTCTTTTTTTAAAAAATTTATTCATATTACATTTCAATTGCTAGCCCATCCCTTGTATCCTCCCATTCCTCCCTCCCTCCCGCTTTTCCTCTACTCTCTTTTGCTACGTCTGTGACTGGGGGGGACCTCCTCCCCCTGTATATGTTCATAGGGTATCAAGTCTCTTCTTGGTAACCGGCTATCCTTCCTCTGAGTGCCACCAGGCCTCTCCATTAAGGTGACGTGGTCAACAATGGGGCACCAGAGTTCACATGAAAGTCAGACCTCACTCTCCACTCAACAGTGGAGAATGTCCTGTCCATCAGCTAGATCTGGCTTCAGGGGTCCTGCTCAAACTATGGCACCAGCCAAGGACAGCATAGGCAGTAAACTTCGAACCCCTACCCAGAATCACAAGTCTTATATCCATGACTATAATTCACACAAAGCAAAAACAAATCTTCGAAGTTCTACTGAGGAGCTCTGGTGTTCGTTTTTCCATTTCTCAAAAGTCTGTGACCAAGTAAAGGTCACTGCGTCACCCAGTGATTACTGAATTGGGAGCTCTGCAAATACACATTTGTCCTTTAGTACACAGCA
The DNA here is from genome assembly GCA_907169655.1 of Acomys percivali. Taxonomy (NCBI): domain Eukaryota; kingdom Metazoa; phylum Chordata; class Mammalia; order Rodentia; family Muridae; genus Acomys; species Acomys percivali. The sequence continues at coordinate 63,291,186 of OU015745.1, read as the reverse complement.
GACTGTAATTCATCCTCCTGGGCTCGAGGAACGACTTATACTGCACAGAGTTCAAAGCCAAGTCCTTGCTTATCGCTCCAGTCAAACAATTTCATTTCTATCAGTTGGTGCTTGTACTTCAGATTTTATGGATCCAATGGGTCTAGTGAAATTTTATGACCCTGTAACACAACAAGAAGAATAAAGCTCCCGGAAAAAAAATCAATATAATGTTTAAGGTCTTTGTTACCTTTATAACCTCCAGTGTTCTTTTACATATAAATGAATAAATCAACCTTTTAACAGAAGGTGCAGTGTTCAGTGTCTGCTCAATACTTCGTGCTAAGTCTGATCATAAAAACTATCAAGAAGTGCCTAATGGCTTTGCTACCTGAACAAGCACAGTTAACGAAGAATCAATTGCAGGGTGAGGGTGGTATTTGTATATGTGTGTTTTATGCTAGTTTGTGCATAGTAACTAGCTGCTTCCAAAGGAGAATAGCAACTTTAAAAGAATTAGAAGGCTTCATAAACTACATGGTGCTTCCTTTACATTGAGAGCGTTAGATTAAACATTTCCAAACATCAAGTTTCTTTTACTACTAGCTACTTTCTTGCGTGAGAGACACTCACTGAAGCTTAACAGTTGACTCAGCAGGATTCTGAGGCTATCTTTCCTCTAACCTTCAGGAGAATGGCTTTTCCTTATGTCAGAATCTTAGAAATACGACCTGAGAATATTTTCTTCAGTGTATTTTGAAAACTATCTATTGAGATGCTAAATATTAGAATAAAACTAAAATTAAATTCTCCCCTTCTTCTAAATGACAAATATCACTTTGCTCCCAAGTCTTTTCTGGCCTGCAGTCTCTGAGGATTGATAATCCAAACTCAGAACCTTTTAAACAGGAGTTAGCATCAGGTAGGCAATTTGCATATTTTGCATTAAATTAAATTGAGTAAGAACCTGGTTTGGGGAAGCAGCTCACCTTATTAGGAACAGAACTTTATAGCTCACCATATAACAACTCAGTAAGTACTGCATAGCAACTGAGACAGCTCACCATATAACTCAGTAAGCAAAGCATAGCAACTGAGACAAATTATTTGATACGTATCCCAGTCCAACCAAATGTCTGGCAGGAAATACAAGGCCTACACTGCAAAGATAAAATACAATGCAATAAAAACGCTAAATTTTACTGTTCTGCTTGCATAAATGCCTTCTAAGAAAGAGGCCAGAGGACATATTCCTCCCCATGTCCAAAGTACTGAAGCCCAGGAAAATCAGGGTTTAACCTAATTATAGCATTAGCAAGACATGTAACAGTGCACAAAAGGTCACTTGTAAATAGTCATTCCTGTGGCTCCCAACCATATATCTCAGGAGACACACACTTGTACCTCCAGCCAAGGCACAACAGTGGATTGTGACAAGTCTCCATCACAGCAACTCTTCCAGGACTCTGTCTCCTCATGTAGATGATCAGACTAAGGGGTGAAACTGTAACCCACCTGGGACTGACATTTTCACTTTCATTATTGCTGTTAGGAGCAGAATTAGTGTTATTCATTATTTTCAAAAAAATCTCATGACTCATTGAGCTCAGGCTAGTGTCCCATATGTTGCACAGTCAAGGATGACTTCAAACTCCTGATTCTCCTGCCTGAACCTCACAACCATGGTATTACAGGAACGTAGACCAAAGTTGGTTCAGATTTTAACTCCAAGTTTTTCTCTGTGTTCTAAGGTTTTGTTTTTGTTTTTTTATTAGCCTATTTTGTCCTCAAAGCTTTCTGTCCTTGTTATAATTTCTCAAGTTGTAGACTAGAGGTCAAGTGGAGGCAGCAAGTTTATCTAAGAATGTGTTTCATTAAAAATTATAATTTACGAATTATGCCGATCATCTTGGTGGACCATGGGGAAGAACAAGCAAAGAGGTGATGTAGCTATGTGAGCTTACAAGCGGTGTCATGGCTGAAAAGATAGGCAGGCTAGTATCCGAGGAATGTGTTGAAACCTAAAGGCTAACACCTCCTATATACTTTATTGTTTTTAAGATTAATTTTATTTTAAATTGTGTATACTTGGGGGTGGGGTGGGGTAATTAGACATAAATGCAGGTACCAGTGGAAGCCACAAGGGAATGTTAAATTGCCTCAAAGCTAGAGTTACAGACTGATAGGTGTTTGAGGAATGTGCTGGGAATTGAGCTTTGTCAGAGCAGTGCATGCCCTTGAATATTGAACCATCTCTCTAGCTCTTCCAACATATTTTTTTTTTAAAGAATGCATTTGACAAATTTTTTTTCACTGTGAAACCTCAATGCTAATGAAGTTTGTGCTCTGGAAGTTGGCGACAATTATGAAATAGCCTCTTCTGTCTCTTTAGCCTAGACTTTCAAAGAAAGGCATGCTTTGTATGACAGACAGGTTTATTCCTTAAACAGTGCATGAAAGCACCCTCTCTGATTCATCCATCTTCCTATTAGTTTTCATTACATAATTATAGGAATAATGTCTTTGAGCATAAAAATAAGCCTACAGCATTATAAGATTTAAAAAAATAATAGCACACATTTAAAAGTATTCTGCTAACAGCAAAATAGTGTGAGATAAAATGCAAGTCATAAAATATGAACGTAAGTCAACTTTTCAGGGAAGAGCAACATTGCAAACCAGCTTTGTTGGAGCCTTGGTGTCTTCGCCACATGGAACTTGGGTTGTTCTAAAAAAAATTGGAGTGGAAGAAAAGCCCCCTCTGGATCCTTCTTACAGGGTGAAAGCATTGTCTTGCTTCTTTATATTTAATTTATTATGCTCAATTTTGAGTAGCAGTTTAATTGTGACTAGGAATTGCATATAATCTACTATCTTGTCAAACTTGTGATAAGGGTGTCCCTTCTTCCACTCACTGCATTCGCGCATCACTTTAAGATGTCTGCTCTGGCAGGAGATGACAGGTCTAGAACACTCACTGGCTCCAAGAAGAGGTCAGGTAATTCCTGTGAAAGCGGACTTTGCCTATAAACCCATAAAAGACCTCCAGAAGTGACCGCAGGCATCGTTCCAGGGATTGAAATTTGCCTGGCTGTTTGAGGCACAGAGACAGCTATGTTTCACTTGTTCTCACTGCTTCTCTCCCATGCTGTCTGTGGAAGCACAGCATCGCAAAGCACAGAGGATCGGGATTTAAAAACAACACTATGCTGTCTCCCTTTTTAGGCCCCTCCCAACACACCACAAAAATACTTATAAAACTTCTTAATTGCTCTAACAACCTCAAGCTTCTAAAATTTAACATGTTAGTTACATTAAAGCAGAAGTGTTCATGGGTCTAGTAGTAAAGGTAAGGTAACAGAAATGGAGAACAGGCACTAGCCAGTGGCATGAGATTTAAACATATGAATTAATTTAATATTTAATAGTGAGCAATGCTTTACAAATTCAAACACTGTGAAATATCTCAAATTTTCACATAGAAATATATATATATTTTAATCTGGGGGTGATGCTGTATACCTTTAATCTCAGCATTCGGAGAGGCAGAAGCAAGTAGAGATTTGTGAGTTTGAGACTAGCCTGGTCTACCAAGTGAGTCCATGAAAGCCAAGGCTACACAGAGAAACCCTGTCTCGAAAAATCCAATATATAAATATTGATAAATGGACATACTAAGATTGAGGACAATGTGTGATTTAGATTGAAATCATGTCCAGGTAACTGATTTGATACGGATTCGAGGCAGTTTCCCTATAGACAATCAAGCATCATTTTAATTTTTGTTTCTTTCAAATAGAAGGCCTCTTCTTCTGAAGTCAGTATGAGGAACTGACTTCAAATCTGAAAACAAATCTGAAGCCAGAGATTTCAGGTGAAATTTATCAAAAGTGTTCAGTTCCTGGCCTGCCTCATAAATCATGCATGATCCCTGCGTGACAATGAAAGTTTATAAAGAAAACTCACATTCAATCAAAACAAGCAGTCTGAAAATTGATGTCTACCTTGCTTGGTTACATAATCATTGCAGGACTTTAGTCTTAGACACTAGTAACTGGGGACTTTGGGAAACAGTATACACAGTGTGGTTGACCACTCAAAGTTTCTCTTCTTGCTCCATTTGTATTGACTTTTGATCTTTGCATTTTAACTACACATGAAGGCTTAAAATTTGCCAAAATGTCTAAGCACAGTTTTTGAAGAATTTAGATAATAGTGAGTCCGCATATCCTGAGGAACCAACTATGAGGTAAATGGCTTTACCAGTAAGATTTATCTATGGCTGCATCACCTATGAATAGGATGGTCTGGGGGAAAAACCCCGATATCCAGAAGTTGTGAATGTGTTGCTCTTTAAATGCATAAATGAATGTGTTCATCCAGCTGAGGCTGTTCAACTTGACTGTATGTGACTCTCCAGAAATATCTTCTGTCTGGAGGGGAGAAAATCCAGTTGTCTGAATTCTGAACATCAGACCTGTATTCACTTTTATACATCACTTTGTAAAACAATTATTCCAGGGAAATAGAAGGGGATTTTATATTGTTTCTGAAATTACAGATTTCCTAGATCTTTTCTAAAATATATCCATCACAGAAATCAGAATTCCTTTAAATTTCTTTAATTATTTGGACTATATAGAATGAAGAATGGTCATGAAGAATGATGATTTTAAAAGATGGGGGAATAAATTTTATAGAATATTTTGTCATACTCTTATACTTTCTTCCCTACAAAAATCCATAACCCCAAGTGTTCTTCAGTGATCCCAGGCCTATGATATGCATGATGCTGCTGGCTCCATCTGGGTCACATACAATACACTGTCCAAGCACCTGTGTAAGTTGGGTAACTGTTAATATATCCCATCAAGAATAGAGCACCTTGCATGGCTAACATACTCAGAACCATTATCTGGAGTAGCCATCTGTCACCCTAACCCCCTCTGAGTTCTACAGTCCCCGACGCCTGCTACCCTATTTTTATTTTGCTACCCTGCATAAATCTGTTAAGCTCAATATGTTACCACCAATTTTCAAAAATCAAAGGCAATCTGCTGGCTTATAAAACAGCGATTACTGAAAATCGAAGGGTATAATATGCTAGCAATTCATGCAGTGGATAAACAACGCTCACAGGAGTGAGGTTGAGTCACAAGCTAACTGAACCCCTTCTAGACGGACTGCTTTAAAATCAGATGCGTTCTTTCCTTACACAGTGCAGGCTTTGAACCCATTCATGTATTTCATATCTAATAAAAATCTGAACAGTTGGCCTGATTGGATTTTAAGTGATGCAAATTTGAAAATCAAATGGGCAAACTCCCTTTAGACTTCATCTATTTAGGCTATAATTGTAAAGAACTACAAATCATATTTACTACACTATTGAATCCCCTAGAGTTTCTGTATAAAAATTACAGAAAGGGACAAATATTTGCAGGTGTGGCTTTCTGTTCATTATAATGAATATAATTTTTCCTTGCATGGGTTGTCTCCTCCTAATGTGCCTCATTTTCGTCAACACAAGGAAAAAATCATGTTTTCTTTCAAAAAATCTTTATTGATTTGGGGCAATAATGCTGATGCTGGTACATAATGCCGAGTAATTTTTAATCTAAAATTAAATTTTTCTTTATGCAGTAAGTATGTGGCACACATTTGTGTCTCTACTTACATTTTCAATCATATAACTATATTGCTTAAAGAAACACCTAGTAATCCACCCTTGAAAATTGTTTTTTCTGTGTGAAAGTTTCAAGGGATAAATCTTCTTACAATTGTATTTAATACAATCAAACTTATCCAGCTGTCTACAACTGTAGGTGATAAAATCGAACATATCTAGTGGCTAGTATTCAAATGACCACGGAAAATAAGGGTCAGAGTTGGAAAGTCAGCATTTTGAAGTCCCACATGTTTTACCATTATCAGGCATTTTAGATATTAATAGGTCTATTCATTCATATTTAATGAGTTCTATTACTCTGAAATCTGAATGAACCAGAACACTAGTTCTGAGAGTGAAAACAGCCTCTTGCATAACATGCCCACAAATTAACATTTTCTGCATAAAGCATTCTGAAACTTTCCTATTTCATTTGAAGTGTTTTTCAAATATAAAAGAAGTTTACACAATTATAGAAACAATAAACCTTCCCTTGTTATTTCCTTATCAAATGGAAACAAGGCCTTGGCAGTCTTAATGTACTTGCAACTTGCAAGACAAAGAATAAATGCTACTCTATTGAAGTTGGAATTGCAAAGTCAAGCACCTCTAATGGTGTATACTCTTTCTCTCAAACACTGCTGCCTTGTAAAGTTGACGACCACCTTCCTGTGATAAATATCTCTTAAGTTCTATGGCTCGTGTTTATAAACAACTTGGTGGGTATTATCATATGAACAGGTTAACTTAAGCATGCTGGACAGCCATCTGATGCATTCCTGGGATAGGCCGATGGATCATTTCCATGGTTTCCCCTTCTACTAAATAGTTGCCAGAGTTTAGCGTTTCACATCAAGACCTTGGATAGCAAAAGTAAACTAAGAATGTGTGTAACAGACGAATAGATGATGGTCATATGAGTTTTTGTTTTAATTTTGCTATTAATGTACATTATCATCCCAATGGCACAGTTCTTCTTTGATTCACACCTTGATGCAAAAGAAACCAGCAGCTGCACTTACTTAATTGCTGAGAAATACTGACATGGACCAACTGGCATTAAAGGGTACACTATAGTATTCTTTTGGCATAGCCCCCTGCTATGGACACTTGAATGGAATGCAAGAAAATCTGGTGATCTGCCATCCAAAGACTCTCATATGCATTCTTTTAAAGCAAGACCACAAACAACCCTCTAATGACTATGGCTGTGGCTATAAACATCTTTTGACCTGTAGCATGTGAATGCCAACCTGCAATATAATAATAGGGTCCCTGAGGCTTTGTGAGGATTCCTTGCGGGTGAAACACTTGGAAATCTGTAATTTGCATGGTTTCCAAAGCAGCCACCTTCTCTTCAGTTCCCACACACATTCATAGCGGTTTGCCACATTACTTGCCAAAAGTGCCTCTTAGGCCCACAGCAAACTCTGCCTGATCAGAGTTCTACAGACTTGTTTCTTTTATCTCTAGTTTTTATGTACTAATTTATGTCATTCATCCTCCAGATTCTGGGCTACAGACTTTATGGGGAGAGCCTGGATCCTGTAAAATTTTTACATATCTCCATTTTGCAGAACTTAGCACCTGAGAAATCCTTAAAGCATTAACAATAGACCAGTAGACAGCACACATCTGACAAGTGCTTACTATAAACACCAGTTTTGTTTGGAAGACATTTGCCTACACTTAAAACCAATGGTATGATTTGCAAGTTCCTTGACAAAGTACATCCTGAATTTCTCTGCTTTGTTTCTGAGCTTTAAAACAGAAGTTGTTGTCTTGAAACCTCACTTGTTATGTAGTGCTGCTTCCTTTGTTTTTGAAAACTTAGAAGGGAAACAAGAATTCCAAACCTCCAACACCAAGGAAGTAACCTTATGAGTCCGACTGGACATGGAATCCATCCAAACCTAAGTATGAAATGCAACCTACCTGTGTGTACGAGAGATATTTCTAATAGGCATTCATGAAGAACATGGGCTGGGAGGTGAGAAAAAAAACACTCATTAAAAAGTCAAGTTCTCTATTGGAATTGATGATAAATGTAAGAATCAATGCAATGTAACAAACTCAGTATTATCACAGGATTCAGAAATTGGCCTCTGCTCATATAAGATTTAAAGTACAACAAAGAACAGGGTAGTAATTTTAAGCCCCGTGGCAACACAATCACTGTAAAAATACAATGTATACAAGCTAAAAATTTGATACAGCAGAATCTGCAAGGTATAAAGTTATAGATATTTGATTGTTTATATAAAATTAGCCCCTGCCTCTCTGGGTCAGCATCATTTTATCTACCTTTAAAGAGTGAGTGTCACTGTCCATGCCCAGGTCCACTGCTTACAAACATTCTGTGGCCAAGGAAGCAGCAATCTAAGTGTCCCTGGATAAGGTGTCAGATTTTAGTCTGAACCTATTTAATCTGAATGGTTTATCAACCAATCCAAAAAGGTAGCACAGGCCTTTACCCATCTTTTTAGGATGCTGCACCAAGGGGGATACAAGTTCAAGGCCTGTGAGGACTATATTGGGGTTTGGTGTCTCTGTTAGAACCATTGCTAGTTTGTTGGATTGCGTGTCAGCCATATAATTGACTTTCTGAAAGAAAATCTTGCTGATTTACTTCAACTATAAGTTCCGAGCCGGCACCATTCTTCCTAAGATTAAAGAGTCCTTAACACAGTGGGGTGCCCACCATAGTGTCTGGCATGCTATTGACTTGCTGTCTGATAACATGTCTCCATCTTATCATTTCCTCTCTAAAAGGAAAAGCAAAAGTTAAATTATAATGGAGGGACAGTGGGATTCTGCCTAATCGAAGTTTCCTGGTATTTGATATTGGAATATACCTGGCATTTGTCTTTATACTATTTAGATATATGTTTTGATAAGTAGGCTTGAAGGGAAATTCTATTTAAAAAATAATTTCTATTATCAGTGAAAATAACAGACTGAGTATTCAGCTCAAAGTAACACACTCCCAGTCCAGCACTCTCTATGCTGATACAAGGGGCCAAAGGGGCTCAAATTGTTTCTAGTACCATGAAGTGTTGACAATTCATTGCATTTGGTGATAAATATGAAATAGAGAGAGAGAAGGCTTGCTTTAGACTTTATCCCCAGCAACAGCTACGGCAAGGTAGAGTCAAGATACCCTATTCTAGATCTCATATTGGCTCTCATTGCTGATAAGATTTTGTGGATATTAATTCCTCTAACCCTCATTTCCAACATCTGGAGGGCAAGGTACCACACGAAAGGGCTGCAGGGGGTTCTCGTCATTCTAAAAATGCACCATGTTTTTATTTCCTTCTGAATATCCCTTTCCTTTAAAATTATAATTAAAAAATCCTAAATATCACATAGTCGTTAGTTGCAGTTTGAGTCTAAAATGAGCAAGGCTCACTCACAGTTTAAACATTAGTCTCCACATATACCATAGTAACTAGAGCCCTTACTATAAAAGTTCAAATGCCCGAGGTGTGAAGCCCAAAAGGGTATTAGCTCCCAATACACCAACTAAAGACACAAGTGAAAAGGAAGAGAGAAGATTAATTCAATGTGACCATATTGGAAAGAAGAACAAGATAGCCTTCAGTCGCAACATACATCTTCAGGGGCATCAACATGAGGGTTAGATATAAGTAGAGGTACGAACTAAGCAGTCCTGATCGAGGTGTAGTCCCATCCACTGTTTGTTCACCCATCACTGCTTCAGCTCCACTCTGGTGAGTGGTGAGTGGTCAGAGCTGTGTGAAATCTCATCCCAAGAGGCAGGTTCATCCTCTGGCCAGAATTAGGGTGCTTGCTTATCCCTTCCTCCAGCCTTCTTGGTAGTTATTATGTGATACCTCCCAGCCTCCCTTGTTCAATAGTCTCATGAACAATTCCACTCTGCCTTTCTAGCCATGATGGGAAGGAACCATATCCTCTGAAACCATGAGTCAAAAGAGACCCTCCCATCCTTCTCTCCTCCCTTATGTTGTTTCTGTTAGGTATTCTCATCACAGCAGGGAGGACAGGGACAGCTTCATGCCCAGCTCCCTCCATATAATTTAATTGGTCCTGTAGAGGATACTGTGCATCTCTCTGTCACAATAAAGTAGCAACAGTATGGCAGCCTCTGTGGGTCACCTATGCATCTTCTCAGACAGACCCTTGCATTACAGGGAAATAGTGAATATTCAACTACATGTTGGGTACATTTAATAATTTCTCTCAGACCTGAAAAGATACACTGATGGCCAACTTGGCAATACACCTGCATGATCCCCAGCATCCTATGCAGTATAAGATAGTTACTCAAAGAAGTAAATGAATGTAATTTAATAAGCAATCCAAAAACAATCTAGTGCTTTACTGCTTTGAAGTGGCGAGCCAAATTATCTACTTCTAGACAAAAAAATGAATAACAAAGTAAAATGTTTATATAGAAATATAATGGAGATATTTCTATCAAATGTTAAAAGCAGCTGTGTTTGGAAGATGAGAAAATAAGCGTTTAATTTTAATGGGTTCTAATGCAGAGTGCTATTACTTTTAAGATGAAAATGATTAAACAAGCCAATAAACTTCTTCTTAAGGAAAGTTAGAAATATAAACTGACCTTCTCAGATCTTTGCCCTTCTAAGAGTGGTAATGCCTGTGTCTGCAAGTGAACTCCAACATGTGAGCTGAAATAAACTGCTTTCAGCAACGCTTATTAGTGAATGCCTAATTGACTGGATGAACCATTAGGTAATGGGATACATTCTGATTGAAAGGCATTCTTCGAACACCTTTTCTCCTTCTCTACTTATTAAAGATGACAGTTACTTATGATAAATGTATATGATGTGAAATGTTCCTCCAACTCTAGAATGTTCCTCATGTGCTTAAGAGGTTGTAGTGTTTCAAATACACTTGCAGGAACATGCTTGTTTCCTCTGCTATAGCCGGTTTCCAGGCTTAGATTTCTTGGCACCAAGGCACTTCTGTCCATGGTTCTGGGGAGCTGGAGAGATGGCTCAGTGATTAAAAGAATTGGTTACTCTTCCAGAAGATACAGGTTTGATTGCCAGATATGATATGGCAGGCCACAATAATTTGTACCTCCACCTCTAGTGGAGTCAATGCCTTCCTGTGGTCTCTGAAGGCACTAGGCATACATGTGGCACACATGCATATGCATAGGCAAAGCACTCATGTATATGGAAAATAATAAAAAGAGTTTAAGAATAAATAAATAAGCATTCTTGACTCAACTTGTGGCTCTGAGACATAGGTCAATAGCCTCCCCCACACCCCAGACTGTTGGCAGCTTATTTGATTAACAGATGAGTAGGTACTACACAACTCTTAGAAGCTCTTAATGTTTTTTCTGAATATTTTATTTGTCATGTTAACATCATGTCCCCACATGTATTAATTGAGTGAAGTACACATTTTCCACATTATCTTTGCAAATTAAATAAAATAAGATGTCTTTATCTTTAAGATTTTAGGTAAAGTTTTTGGATGAGTGATTAGATTACATGGTCTGTTTCTCTTTGCTGCTTCCTCCTCAACTCCCTACAGAGTGCCTGGTACCTGAGAGATTTTCAATAAGCATTTTTCTGTGATGAATTCCAAAGCTCCCTTTATTGAGACATCACAGAAGAAGATATCAGTGATAGAAGGTGCTGGGGACATGGAACATTTTCTTCTGTGTACAAATGGCTGTTGTATAACTACTCTCAGCAGCTGTGACAATCAGCACAAGAGCCTCAAAAGAGTAGACCCATTAGCACAGTGTTCTAGAGTAGGGGCTAGTGACTTGGGAGGCTGTACCTCTCCCTGAGGTGTGCAGTTCTTGCTGAGGGAAGGGAGACATTTTTTTCAGTGTGTAGCCAATGGTTGAATGCCTATGCTCTGGTATACACTGGTTCTCCCTTCCCTACTCCCGGAAATAACCATAGTGAAACTCAGTAAGTCACCAAGAGAAAAGGAAAGGACATGATGAAGGATGGGGCCTGGTTGGAGAGGGGATCTTCAGGAGTTCAAGATGCAGGATAGTTATGGGATGATATGATCAAAGTATGTGAGAATGTCATAACAAAAGCCATTCTTGCATATAACGTGTTATAATGTAAGAAACAGTTGTAGCTCTTTGATTTCCCAGAGTCATTTGCTTCTTCTATTTCAAGCAATTTTAGGCTGCAGAATTTTATTTTATCACAAATTAATCCTGGCATTTTGGTTAATGAGAAAATCTACCTTCAAAGATCTTTAATATTTACATGGATTATATCAGAATCCATACTATTTATATAACTCAGCTTATCGGGTACCTTTCAGCATACTACATGCTAATTATGTAAGAAATAGCAATATTTGCTCACTTCCACTTTTGGAAACCTGTAGTAGAGGCCACTGGCAGCCTCAAAAACATCAAATTTCAGGAACACCTTCATCTATTCAGAACTTATATAGTTTAGGGAACTAGATTAAAAGAAACACAGCCATGCCTGTGTACATATTTGGCTTTCTTTACAGACAAGGGCTGCCAGTGAGGTGAGGAAACCCCCAGATGATATTGGAAGGAATCTTTAAAGGCCGATGTGGAGTTATCTTTCCAGTTTCTCCTACCTGAACTTGGGATGAAAACAAACAAACAAAAAACAAAACAAAACAAAACAAAACAAAAACCCAAAGCATGGAGACTGGAGGGAATGCCAGAGCTTGTTTGTCACTGGGCCTTTTCTTTATGTGAGATACTAAGAAACTCCTGCTTTTCTTATTCACAGTCATGTAAGCGTCTCCTATTAGTAACTGAATTGAAGGCCAGACTGACTGCTCTGCTTGAATTTATGTGCAGGAGAAATCTTACTGTTCTTCACGTCCTCTCCTGGAGCTTGCTACCTTAGGAGCTATGTGTACGCCAGGACTTCTCTGAGGCGAGCACAAAGTGAAACCTCACATCCTTAAACAGAATGTGTCATTCTCCCTGCATCAAGCACACCAGTCCCCATAGACCGTTTCCCAGCACTTCCCACCTTATTTTGCTAGATGTGAGAATAGAAATTAGGAAACAAATAAGGCTGTTAAACAGATTGAGAGGACTCCTAATTCATTCGAATTCTCCCTTTCCCTGGAGATGTGACAGCCACCTCTGTGGCTCCGTGGCTCAGGTAAGTGGTTTCTCTGTGTACTGGAATAGTAACTGGTAAGCATTAGAAGGCATGTGACTGTCACAATCCCCTCCTTAGTCCTTCTCCTCCCACTATCAAGGCTCATGCAGGTCAAACTTCTGGGACTCTGTGATGAATCTTCTATTTCTGCAGTTTTCAGTACTATCGCTGTATGAACGGCTCCCTTTGGGTTCCTTGCAGGGTTTTGTAAATGTGAATTAGAAGACAGTCTTAGAACTGAGAGGACAAACCTGAGAGTAGGGAGTGCAATGGACCTAGAGGCTGAGGTACAGGTGCTTGGGCCACTCTGCCATCTACTGGAGCTAAGGCCAAACACTGCCTTCCGGGTTTCGGGGCTTATTCTGTGTGCCAGTCCGTCCAGAGTGTGTTCTCCTGGACGCCGTGCCTGCTGCAGGTGTTTGATGGCAGCATAACACTGGACAAGGCAATGACCCTCTCTAATGCTCATGCTCTCCAACTGCGAGAGTCCATTAATAACAGTCCTTTATCTTCTGGCTGAGTGATGATTACATGAAAGAATCAATATAAAGACCTTCTTCCCAGAGCTTGGGTCTAAATAAATGGTGCAATGCTCATCACTACCATTTTACTACGAATTCTAATGTGAGAAACTGGACTGTGGGAGCCAAGAATGCCGACAGCCAGCTTTAAAAAGCAGTGTTCTCTGTCTGCTGTGGGGTTTAGCATTAGATACCTCCCAGTGCTCAAGACCTGTCTGCTTGTGAACTGTTTCCTCCAGGTGACTCTTATCCTAGAGAAGCTGTGTGTCATTACAAACATTCTGTGGCCAAGGAAGCAGCAATCTAAGTGTCCCTGGACAAGGCGTCAGATTTTAGTCTGAACCTATTCAGTCTGAATGGTTTATTAACCAATCCAAAAGGTTGCACAGGCCTTTACCCATCTTCTTAGGGTGCTGCACCAAGAGGGATACAAGTTCAAGGCCTGTGAGGACTAGAGTAAGTTCAAATCCACTGTGGGCTACATAGTGGGACATTATATGAAAATGAAAAGTGTAAAGAGAGTTACAAATAAAGATTATGGGTAGACGTTTCACCAAGAATGAATAAATAAATCTCTATGTTCTGTATTTATTGCAGGAAATTAAGTTCATAAACAAACAAATTACTTCATTGTCAGAGCAATACAGGGAATAGCAGATACTGTGACTGGTTGACCACTTCTACTCACTGTTGAAATATGGAGAATAGAGTAGTAACAATGAAAGCTTATCTTTCAAATAGGCTGTGAGGAAAACCTAAAAAGGTAAGTGACACCAAGAAAAGTTAGTGAAACTGGTGTTACGTTTTCAATAGTACCAAAAAATTTGGCTCCAAAAATCAAGCACACAGACAATGCTGAGGCCTGCAGCCATCTCGCTACATTACCTGCTAGACACCCAGTTGTCTAGAAACAAAAAAGAATGGGAGGACTCTGCGCCCATGTCTCAGTGTATAACCTACAGTGACATGCACTGTAAAGAGCTTCCTTCGTAGGATAAAACGCCATTTCCAAAACTTACCTTAATAATCTAAATATGTGTCTTACGGGTAATATCTACTAAAATATATAAAATGCATTAACCTTTATCTCCTGGTCAAATGCCTTCATTAAATAGAAGAGTTCTCTTTATTTAAAATTTTCCTTATTATTTGAACATCCCATATATGTATATAATGCTTTTTGTTCCTACCTGTTCCTTACTATCTGCCTCCAATGGGCCCCAGGATTCATGAACTCTGCCTTCCTCCTGAGCTCATATCCATTAAAATTGTTATTGTTATTAATAGCCCACTGAGTCCAATTAGTACTGACCACGTGCAAATGGATGCGGGTCCATGCATGGGGCCAGAGCCAACCTTACAGCAGCCACATTCCCAAAGAAAAGTTCTCTCTCTCTCCACATGAGCCGTGAACTATCAATAGTTCTTTAGATTATTATATAATTAAAAATTAGACCAACTCAACAAGAGGGAAGCCATGCCTAATGCTGGAAACTTAGCTACTACAGGAAGCAAATGAGCTTTATATATAGATTGTAATAACCACATTAAGAGAAGAATCAGGAGGCTGAGCATGGTGGCTCATACCTTTAATCTCAGCACTCCTGAAATAGAGGAAGGAGATCTGCTGCAAAATTGATGCCAGCCTTGTTTGGACATTCAATTAAAGCCCAGTCTGGGCTACACAGTGAGACCTAGTATGGAAGAATCAAAGAGAGATAGGTATAAAGAAAGGAGAGACAGAGACAGAGAGAGACAGAGACAGAGAGAGACAGAGACAGAGACAGAGACAGAGAGACAGAGTGAGTGAGTGAAAGTAATTGCTGAAATATATCTATTCTGTAAATAGATAAGGTAAATAAAGGAAAGAAACAGATTGAAAATGGCAAGCTTAGACAGGAAGCTCAATCTTAAGAAGTTGCAAAAAGATACTACAAACAACGTCAGCTGTCCTTGTTTATTTAATCAAGTGTTCAACACATTAAGCTATCATCATCTATGTGCCAGGCTTTAAAATATTTGTTTAAAAATAATCACCAATGAAAAATAATACCTTTACTGTTCAAGCATTCTATCCGTTTAGTAAGATTCTACTCTATTTGCACAAAGATATGTAAGAGAATACAAGTCATACCTCTGCTCTTCCATGACCAAGGGAATATGACCATGTTAGATGGCATAGCTTATCCTGCCTGTCAGTGTTAATCCTCCACCCCACCAACCACCACCACGCACTGCCCCAGGACACTGTTTGCCAGGGGCAGCTGTCTGCTCCTAAGGAAGGAGTCACAAAGAGCCAACAGTTTTATTACAGTAATATATTTCTGATCAAGCCCATCTTATTTATTTATTCAATTCATCTTTGAAAGCCAATTAAAATTTAATTTATCTGATCTCTGGATTCTAAACACTATTTGGCCATGAATCTAACACTCTGTAGTAACTGCATTACTACTCATTGTGCCAGAAGGTATTCCAGACCAGTTTTTTTTTTTTAATTGGCAAATGCCATATAAAGCTATAGCAATCTCTCTGTAGCAGCCTCTGTCTCATTTAAGCAAGAACTGCTTTGTCCTTTGGTAAAAAGTACATATGATAATTTTTGTACCTGTGGTTTCAGTAATAATTTATTTGCATAAGTGTGCAAAATGTGAGTCCATTTTGACTCATTTTTAAAAAATGCCAGCCAATTCACAAAATTTTTGTCAGGTATCAATTTCTTTACACACACACACACACACACACACACACACACACACACACACACACAAACCAGACACACATTTTCAAGTAGTTTTCTATATTGTAAATCCTCTTAAATATAAAGGAATTTTATCATTTGGGATATAGATCTAAATGGATGGCCAGTACTGTAATTTATCTATTTGTTTATGTACTTTGACAGAGTATTGCTAAAATCATGGCCATCTTCCTGCCAGATTCCAGATGTGAGCCACCATACTTGAATTGTTTTGGGAACTGTATTTTCTGCATCGTAACATAATAAATAACCCTTCTAAGACTCTAGTTCAAGAAGTAAAGCAGTAAAGTATATATCCTTATGCATATCATTGTAGACTTGTAGGGCTCAGTTGCCTTCAGATAGAAGAGGGCAAAAGCAATTCCCCACCCCTTTACTATTCAGCCCTTCAGGGGTTGGGAGGAAGGAAACAGAATAGGATGCTGATATTTATGATGGCCATGTACCCTAATTTTCTCAAGTCAAGTCATTTGTAAATGTGTTGATATTATTTAATGTTTACAATAAGCATGGGAATTCAGAGGCACAGCTATAAAACCTGAGTAATGTGGTAAGGAAGATATTTTCTGCCACTGCTAGAACTGAGCGTTCCATCCTGTAATCATACAAAACAGCAAGGGAGTCATGTGCCACAACCACTGTGACTAAGGCCTTCTTCTTGAGATCACACTTGGATGAATATTAGGAGGCCATGGACTGTCTAAGGAAGCAAAAGCAAAGCTCTCTCAAAGATAAAATAAAGGAAGACCTAGCTGGAAAACTGAGAACAACTGATTTTGTTCAAGAGGGCTGAGCTCTTCTCTGAATGGTCTTCTAAGTCTTGAGTAAGTCGAGAATGAAATCATTACTTCCTACTTCCACCTCAAGCTACTCTGCCTTTTCTGACCTTCCTTTTTAGTAAAAGGAGTTGGCCTTCAGCAGAAGTCACCATCAGTTTCACGTGGAATTTTATTTTAACATCATTGCACTTACTTTGGTGGTAATATTCTACCTGATGATAACACTATGTTATTTGAAGGGATAGAAATATAGCTTTCGCCTTGCAAAATACTTGTGATTTTAACCGGGAGAAAATGTAATGAAATAACAATAGTAGGTAATAGGAGTGTATAGTAATAGGGCTGTATTTCCAGTAAGAAACTACCAAAGTGAAGACATACAGCTGAACGCTCCGTGGATGATATGGAGTGAAATTTCAGATTGTCTCCCTGGTCACATGGACTTTTCACGAGTCAGATGCAAGCCGGTTTCTTGGTGCTTATTTCCAAGCTGATTAGAAACACTGATGATGATCTCTGTTATAAAAGTGTCGGACCTTGTTGTTTTTCTGTACTCGGGCTGGAAATCTTAGAGTATATTTGAACTTGTATATATTTCAAAATAAAATGTTGATACTTAAAAGAAATTGCTACAGCATTCTATTATAACACTAGTAATGCCAACAAAGTGAATAAGAAACATCCCTGTAGTCAAATTATTTATGTTTCCTACGTGGGTGTAAGCATCAGATTTAAGGGCTTGTAGAAAACACCTCTATAGGCCATTGACATTTTTTGCTCTGCCCAATTTCATCTCCAAATGATGGATCACATCAGGCCAAAACTGAAAGAGGGGAGGGGGATAACCAGGGTGCTCAATTAAGCATCTAATGTCTTTTTAAAAACTCACATAAGCCCGCTGTACAGCATCACAAGGGAGAAGATAAAGATGGAGATAAAGTGTCAGAACTCTGTGCAACTCCCATCTGAGTCACAACGCCTGGTGCTTATTTACTGATGTTTAACACTTTTAAAAACAAGGTCCCCAGCATGCATAAACTGTGGGCCTAACACTTTTAGAAACAGGAAATTTACTATAACAAGGCAGAAATAAGGTGCATGAAGATAAGCAAAAATGCCAATATCAAAACTGAAACCGTGGTAGGCATCTTAAGTCAAGTTTAGGACAAAGATACCCAAAATGGTCTCTGCAGTTCCCAGAGAAAGCCACTAGGTGGTATAATCAGAAGGTTTAGCAAAATGCCAAGTTGTCAATGTTGGAAACTCCCTGTGAGAGGCAGGAGGGACGGGAGGCCAACAGAGAACTCTCTGTTTTTGTTGTTGATCCCAGTTAGTTTGTAGCTTGTGGATTTTTACCATCCCTCCTCAACGGTTTCTCAGCTACTGAGTGATGTCACATGACTATCAGTAGCAGAACACGAGCTTGTCATTATTGAGCCTCCCACCTCTGAAAACTCTCCTGGTGACTATCTAACAGAAGAGATAACAGCTTAGTATAAAAACTGTTTAAAGCCCAAGAAATATTCAGGAAGTTAGGACTGCCTTAACCAAACAGGTTAAAATATGTAATTTTTGTGTAGTATCTGTACTATACTAAATGAAATTTTTTTTCCTGTAAAATGTTCCATTACAGTGTCGCACCAAAAATCTTGACAAAAATGAGACTTCCAGATGGGAGACAGATTAGTAAGGAAATCATTTGCATGCAAGCATAAAGACCTGAGTTCAAACGCCCAGATCCCATATACACCCAACATTGGCAATGGGGTCTGCAGCAGCGAGGTGAGGTGGAGACAGGGAAATCCGGAGGCTCCAGAGCAGCTGCCTGGCTTAGACAGCAGTGAACAGTGAACACTTGTCACAAGTGGAAGGCAAAGATCAACGGCTAGTGCTGCCCTCTGACCTCCACGTATGTGCTGTTGATCATATCCTTCTTCAAAGTGCTCATCCAGCGGCTGTAATCATGTCCCTTACCGACGAAGGAAACTTATAGCATGCAAGTCTGCCCTCTTCTGGACACATCTTTAGACAGTTCCAGGAACTGTGATTTCCTTTTGATCTCAACAATTTGATGAATAAATAAGCCAGAGGAGAAAAAACAGAGCTCATGAAAGAAATCTCGGCAGGAATATAGAACAGTAGTCTTTACTAAAATAAAAGAAAGAAATCAGTGCCAAGTTCTGCATATATTCTCCAGGAAAAAAAATGAACAAAATCCCCAAAACATTTTAGAAAAGAAATTTGCAAAAACATATCTAATTCCCCAGTCCACTTTGAATTATGGATTAATCTCATGAATATTTTTTATATAATCACAAGGTGACACAGCCTTTTACTTCATAGATATTCAAAGTTTGGAATTTCACCAGAATGTTCAACAAGGTGGTTCACACTGGGCTGCTAAGGAGATAACCAAATCAAGGGCTCTAAAAATAAAATCCAGACCTTTTGGGGAGGATTGTGTAACAGGAGGATGTGTGCTCTGGGGGAAGCTAAATTATTAACTAAAAAATTTGAGGAAAATGATATACATGTTCCTTACACTGTTTTTAAATCCTCTTTCAACTTTTCATCAATACAAAATATTTCTCCATCTTAAAAGTTTTGAGAAAGACATTTTTGTGGGTTCACTTAGAGCTATGCTCCTGAGTGAATGTGCCCAAGATGTGTAAGTTTTGGAGTACAGTGCTGTGTTACATGGGACAGATGTAATAAAATCTCCCCTAGTGTGGCTGTCAGGACTCAAAAGAACAAGTGGGATATGCCCAGCAGAGCAACTGGCCTGGAAGCCCATGGAGGATGCAGTAGTCTCATCAACATTCTTGACAGTTGGCAAGGAAGAGTGGGTTTCATCAGGGTATGCTGACTGTACTCCTTCACTCAGCAAATGGCTTCCACCATTTGTCAATTCGTACGATTTTAAGGATCTGTGCAATCTGTAATCTCATCCAAATGGCTTCTCAGGCCTATTTATTCATCTATGCTAACATGCTGTTAGGATCACTTCTCTACGGCTTGCATCACCATTCACATCATCAACATGAAACTTAACTGCATTTATTTTATCTGCTTTCTGTCATGGTGGCTCTTTCGAAGATAGGAACTGGCTTACTCAGCTTTGTTAGATGGGAAAATGTTTTCTCCATTGAATGGGGTCCTCCCACTTCAAGGGAGAGTTCTGTGTCTCTCCCTGTGTGGTGAGGAAGAGCTCTTCTTGATCACCTGTGCTGTGACTTCCGTAAGATGCAGGGACAGTACAGAGCTCTTACCAGTGAGGTGGCAATGAGCTTCAGCTATGAACCCTTCTCCTTGGGAGGTCACACACCACTGGAAAGAGGCTCCCTTTGAAATGATGCATAGGATAGATAAGGTGAGACTTCAGGAGACCTGAGTTTGAATTCGGTTCCCATCTATAACAACTATTACAACATAGTGCAGCTCTTGTGATTCCAGTTTGAATTTGATTTTCCCATGTACTTAACAGAGACAATTCAACAATTATATAGAGCTATGTGGTCAGAGATAATGCATACTTTTAAGACTAGGTATATTACCATTGTGATTAGTATTTTCTATTATTGATATCATCATTATTAACTCTATGTTCTATATTTTTTTAGATTTTTCAAATTTCTATTTACTTCACTATTTTCTTTTCTTAAAGCTTATTGGTTGTTAAAAATCCTATCTAAAGTTAGAAAAATACAACTTCTTTAAAATATATTTTCCATAGTAAATGCAAAATGGTTCAAGAATGTTCTAAGGTTTGATTTTAGTGCATCATTTAAAGTTAAATCATATAAAGCAAGCAAAACTGCTTAATCAGGTTAGGTACATGTTATAAACTTAAAACCAAGCCACATATTTTCCACTGTGAAGAGACTTCTATTCTCCCTTGGGCTTTCTTTAAATGTTATTCCCTACTTCTTACTGACCTTTACGTATCGCGTGCACAATGCCTTCTAGAGATGACTCAGCTTTCCTAATTATGCAACAACCTGCAAGATCTAAACTCACAAAAACACTAGGATGGGCAAGCAGGATATTAAACATCCTTACAAGTACAGAAGTGATGGGGAAATATAAAGAAGAGAGTATCAGTAACCTCAAGCCTTGGTTTTAATTTCATCCATATCTGTTTACTCTTGGAGGGTGGCTTAAACTCAGATTCAATCTTCTCATTTAGAAAATGCAACTAAAACCCCATCATAACAGTGCTGTTAGAAGGTTTAATGGTGACAACATGTGACATTTGTGGCAGGCAATAAATATATAACAAATGCTAGTTCCGCCTCTCTTTCAGTCAGACCCATAAATCTTTGCTGTGAGGGCAGAGTCCACACAGAAGTTGCTAGGTAAATCCTAATGTGCTGGTAGAAATGATGCTCACTCATAAACCACAAGTCCAATAAGGCAGGAACAGAACTCTGCAATTACCCAAGATACTAAGAGGAAGAAAGCTCTAATTAGAGATGCCCAAATGGAAATGCATCAAATCTTTGAAAGCAGGAGACTGACATGAAGTGACAGCCATACAGAAGAATAAAAACAATAGCAGTTATAGTGATGGTTCAGAAGTTAAGAACACTTGATACTCTTAAAAAGGGCCTGGTTCAGCTCCAAGCATCCCCATGTTTGCTCACAACTACCTGTAACACAATTTCTAGGGGATTTGATGCTCTGTTTTGGCCTCTCTGGGCACTGCATTCATGTTGCACACACACACACACACACACACACACACACACATATATATATATGTACATTCAGACACACAAACACACACACATATATATATGTACATTCAGACACACAAACACACACACACACACTTCAAAGTAAAAAATAAATAAAACTGTTAAAAAACTAGCAAAATAGTGACCCTTGAAACACATATGTCATCTTAGGGGAGTCCATGTATACTCTTATAATGACACAATGAATACTTCTTGGTCCGTAAGATAATAGGGACCTCTCATGCACACAGCACAGAATATAAGATCAGGTGTTAAGGATGGCAGGGGAAAAGACAGAGTGCTAAATAAACTGCCACTCAATATAGTGAATGGACTCTTTCATAGTCCAGCTTTCACTTATCCTATTAAAACTGTATCTAGTTCAATTTATCAAGTTTTGAAGGCTTAGAAAACGTGTGAGCAACACTGTGTTTCCATTTAACATGGAGGATTACTTTACTATTATACATATTGTATCTGCTGTACCCAGACATGCAGTGTACTTCCATAAGTCACGTATGTACACCAGCAATTCAAGAACAACATCCCACAAATCCAAAACCACACAAACAGCACAAGCAACTGAGAGGTGAGCACAACCTTGAAGGCTTTAAATTGTGGTTAAAATAATACACAAAACACAAGTGCCTTGGTTCATTCCTAAACAACACATGACCTCCATCCTTCTATCTAGCCTCAGTCCTACCAGGACTTCGGCTTTCTTCTCCGTGAAGCTGTAATGAAGGAGTGACTTTTCAGCATGAAGGCGAATTCTGGCAACAGCGAGGTGAGGGAAGGGCAGGAATCAGGCAGTATTACTTATGATTTGCAGTGTGAGCCTGTGGGAGCAAACCATCTTCCTCCTCTCCCCTGTCCTTCCTCCTACTTCTATTCATCCTCTACTCCTCACTATTTTCCTCCCCCTCCCCCCTTCCTACTCTTCCTATACTCTCTTCAGTCTCTGTATCTTTTGCACCCATCCTCTGTGTCCCCTGTTTTGTTTCTCTCTTCCACAATTCTCCTCATCACTCCCCCAGGCCCTGCTCCCCACACTCTTTCTCCTTTTCTTCTTCCACGTGTTCCTCCTCCAGGGCACATGGACATGTATCATCACCTCAGAACCTCTTGGATTGAAATGAGCCCCAGGGACTACTGCTAAGCTCACATCCCATCATCAGAAGGTGTGAGGTGACTAGCCAGTAACTCCACACAGATGCCTATTAAATAGCATCTTCCAGAGGCTGCTGCATTCGTCTAACAAGATACATGCTGGGAAGTTTAAGTAAGGTGAAAAAGAAAGTACAGGAAATCTGAGACAAGGATCCCAATATCTTTGGCTTGTGAGAACTACAATAATTTTCTGGTGACAACCTTAGAAAAGCACAGCTTCCAGTGTAGCCTTTCAAGAAAACTTGCCTGGCATCATTATCACTCAGAGCCAGGTGGACTTGACTTCCAGGGCATCTACAATGGAAACCTGTCTCCAACACGAAGCCAAAATGGAAATCTACGCTGTCCTCCTGATGCCCTGAAGCCAAGCATCCTTAACTGTGTCCAGAAACAAAGGAAGGCCTGGCAGAGATCAAGGAAGAGTCTCTCCCCAAGAAACAAGATATTAGCTCAACCCGCTTATTTCCATGACAAGGAAGAATCACATTTACAGCTACCTGCAGTCAGTTTTGTTTCTGGTGATCCCACAACTCAGCCAAGATTGTTAAGCACATAAGGGCTTCTCTCTGTTAATAGCTTAGGAATAATATATAAGGAAATTTATCCCAAGAGAAAGGGATTCTCTGTCTCTCAGCAGACATCAATTGCCAGCAGCCCTTAATCTAAGAGTAGGACCTTGTGAAAATATCCCCATTCGTGCCAGCATGTACAAGCAACACTAAGTAGGCTCAGTAAAATATATACATAGGTACATGTGTGTGTGCACGTGTGTGTGCATGCATGTCTGCGTGTGTGCGTGAGTGTGCATGAGTGTGTATGTGTGCGTGTGTGTAGGGTATATGTAACCAAAATGATTAAAGAAGGAAAAGAAGAAAGGAATTAATTAGAAATGGAAGGGTCAGGGCACAGGAGGCGTTGGGAGGGGAAAGGAGGCAGAAATAATGAAAATGCAGTACTTATGTGTGAAATCCTCAGAATTAAATAAAAAAAAAAGTAGCTAAATTACAAGACAGTATGGATTAGAATGAGATTATATGTAAAGCAAATAAACAAGCAAACAAAGATACACAATAACCAAAGAATGAGAAATATGGAGATGAATATCATTTCTACTTGATCTTAGAACCCTTAGTTTCTCCTCAGCCTTTTGACCTTATGTATAAGGTGAACTGATGAAAACCTGGAAGTAGAGAAACCTTCATTTCAGGTTAATGGTGGGACCAATGTAAGTCCTTCTGATGTACAGCTACAAAATCACAGAACTGATAACATTAAAAGAAGTCTTAAAGCTCAGCCACACGGCTTTCATCTTGTGCCCGCACCAGCACCAAGCATCACAGTTTGTGTAGCTCTGGTCCAGTGTGAAGACATGATGACTTCAAATGACAAGAATTATGTACGGGCACTGAAAAATTTGCCTTTCTGTGTTCTGCGAGCCTTCATGTTGTCACCATGAGATGATACATCTCCTAAGTTGAGGCATAAAGCAGCACTGCTTGGAGTCTCAATCCCAGGAGATGTCCCAGTAGCCCAAGAGAGGCTGGCCCCACCAAGTAAGTCTCAATACAGAGGAACCACCTTGGGCATCTACGCTTAATGACACTGGCATTAGGCTGATTGGAAAATGGACAGACACATCTCTTCCTGTGATAGGTAACAATTGCTTTTCAGATAATAATATATCAAGTTTCACTGGACTCAAGTTAAGCTTAATCAACATAATACGTTATTTCCCATCATGTTGTGGGTAACTACAATGTTTTAAATGCAGTTTTTTGAGATTAGAGATAATGAATAGACCACTGTTGCAAAATAGTACTAGCTATAATAATTATCTCAAAGTCACATACTGATTCATTTATTTTGTATTCCCTGCACCATCTAGAATGATGTTTTCTATAAAATGGAACCAAATAACATTAAAATCATTAACTAATGGAACTGTCTCCTGGCTTATGTTAACAAACTACATGACACTTGATACCCTCACAGTCACAGTCACAGACACAGAAGTATCTAAGTGAAAAACAGAGAGGTTGCAGATCAGCTGACAGCAGGTCCAGGGGCATTTTAAAAGTTGTGTACTGGGATGTGCAAAATCTCTTCCTCACCATTCTTTCCTAATACTCACTGTCAAAGGCACGACTGAACTACACCCAAGAGAAGAAAGTTAAATATGTCTTTCAAATCCCATGAATCCAAGAACAACAGAAGTACTTCTTGTTAAGGACATTTTTCTGTAAGAAAGGCAATTTTTTTTTATTTTCAAAGTAATTTCTTTTATGTGGACACAACCACAAACACATGAGTGTGTTTGCACATATGTCTATGCATGTATGTGAGCGTCGAAGCCAGAGGTAAGCCTTGGATACTCTTCCTCAAGAGCTACCCAACATGCTGTCTGTGTGATACAGATCTCTTTGTGGTACTTGTGGTTTGCTGATTAGAGTAAGCCAGCTTGCCAGTTTGCATCACAGGAATCTGCCTGTCTCCAACTCTCTCCCCATTCCTGGAATTATGAACTTGCTCTGCACCATCTGGGTTTTGACATGTTTTTTTCTGGATTGCAGTTGGTTGTCATGCTTGACATGATGACTATTTTACTGACTAAGATATCTTTTAAGCTAATCATTTTGAAACAAACTCTTGAAAAGTGTTAGTATCCATACGACCACTAAAGAGGCCAGTGCTGGTCGTTAGTAGGAGGAACTCAGGGAAATGGACTCTGGACCATTACACAGAAGCTCAGCTGTAGCCACTTGCAAAGTATTGCTTAGCAAGAACTTCTGATAACTGTAAATAGTAAATCAAAGGCAATTCTTCTGCATGGATACATTACGTACCAAGACAGACATTTCCATAAGATCACCCTATTATCAAGCCCAACATAGGGCAGATTTTTGCACTGCCAAATGGTTTCAGTTTTGAAAAGTAACATAGGTAACTAACTTGAGCCTTTCTACTTAGAAATGTATCAACTTAATGAATAAATAACAAATATGCCTCAGAAGAATGCCTCAGAAGAATGTAAACACAATATTTCTAGTTCCTTTACTTCCCCCACCCTTTCTCCCCCTCATTCTAAACACAAATCAGTGTTAACTTGGAACTTGCCTCCTTAATTTGCTTCACTTTTCCCTTTTCTTTTCCACTACCCTGATCACTCTCCCTTTAATTTTTAAAATTACATTAGGGGTGTGTGTGTGTGTGTGTGTGTGTGTGTGTGTGTGTGTGTGTGTGTG
>OU015745.1:63235736-63265166 GCA_907169655.1 Acomys percivali | reverse complement strand
GTGTGTGTGTGTGTGTGTGTGTGTGTGTGTGTGTGTGTGTGTGTGTGTGTGTGTTTATACATACATAGGGTTGCAGGTGTGTACATCTGTGTGCATGGAGGACAGGGTTCGTTCACCTCCATCATGTTTGGTGAACCTCTGATGTCATAGGTTCCTCCCATTTTGCTTTTAGAAATAATTTGTTTTTATTTTATGATGTACACCCCCATCAGAAGTTACAGGACCGTGTTGTGGAGATGGTTCCTGCCATGCAGCTTATGTGAGTTCTAAGGCTGAACTCAGGAGGTCCTGAGCTTTGGGTGTGTTTACCCACCGAGTTAATTAATCAGCTCTGCCATGTTCGCAGACACAATCTCTCACTGGCCTATGACTTACCAAATAGGCTACACTGTCCAAGGGCCCCAGGGCTTGATCTATCTGCACATCCCCACCTGACACACTACCTCCCCTACCTATTTTTTACATATGGTCTAAGGATAAACTCAGGCCCTCATGCTGACCTGGCAAACACTTTACAAACCATCTTCCCACTGTAAAACATGTGTTTGTTATATTCACATGTGTTTGTTACTTTCACAAAAATTTCTGTCTTTCTCTCTTTAAATCTTTTACCTAATCCAGTGGCCCATTCTCCTTACCAAGATTACCACACACATAAATTTTATCTCATGCCATTCTTCCTATGTAAAGGACCTTCTCTATCATTTCTACAGCATTCATTTCTCAAATTAATTTATTTTTGACTGACATAATATTTGTACACATTTGTGAGGCATAATGTGATGTTTTGATTTATGTACACACTGGGTAATAATCAAATCAGAGTAATTTGCATATTCATCTCCCTAAATTTTGATGATTTTTGTGAGGAAGATATACTTAAAAACATCTACCTATTTTGAGGCATATGATGTGTTACTGTTAATTATGTTTACCCTGCTGCATCATAAAATATCATAATTTATTTCCCCTATCTAACTGTAGCATTAGACTAGTTTACTAACCCCTCCTCCTTACCCCTCTCACCAATTCCTCTCAGACTCTAGAAACCAGATTCAACTCGCAAATGCTGTCAGATCACTACATAAGAGAGACATTATAGATGCTACATATAAGAGGGAGATCATTTAATGTTTGTCTGCTTGAGACGGGCTCAAACTTCATATGCTATAATAGCCTCAATGTCTATTCTATCTTGTATCAACTGGTAGGATTCTATACATTTTGAGAGGTGTGTGTGTGTGTGTGTGTGTGTTTGTGAGATAGATAGAGAGAGAGAGAGAGAGAGAGAGAGAGAGAGAGAGAGAGAGAGAGACAGAGACAGAGACACAGAGACAGAGACAGAGAGGGGTCGTGTTTTATGTCTGGTGAGCATTTGATTGTCTAACTTGGCTGCTGTAAGTAAACTTCATGGGACGTTACTGTTCAGGTGTCTCTCACACAATGTGCCATCATTTCCTATGATATGATTGTGGATTGTTGGGTAGATCTCTTTTAGGTTTCACATGGAGTTGCCATATGGTTTTCTATAATTGTTATACCCATTTGTATTCCTTTACTATGTCTTCAAAAATTCCATTTCTCTGAGTCTTCTCCAGCCTTTGTTTTTGTTTCTGTTGTTGTTGTGGTGGTGGTGGTGGTGGTTTTGATTTGTATTTCCATTTTGACAAATGATATTGGTCATTTTTACATTGCAGAATTTTCCTTCTGTACAAACATTTTTCTGATGTGATGTCTTGGCTTCTGAGTAGGCACCTTCCAAACATGTCAAGTGTTAACTTCATTATTTTATCCCTGTCCCTTGGAGGCACTAAATTGTTTCTACCTGCATATGCCTTGTTATGTATTTTTATACCACACTTGGAAATCAGACACTCATCATATAACATTCCACCACAAAATGTGTCAGTCATTCAATTGTGCAATACTCATTGTCTTCTGGAATCCTCAAGTAACCCCCTCAAGCACTCAATAATTTTTAATACTTTTTTTCCAATAAAATTGGATTAGATAAAGAAAGGATTCTCAGTTCTGGCTTCACAATGATTAATTTCTGTTATTGTAAGAATTTATAAAGTAAATCTGTTGACTTTACGATTGTTTCCTTTCTCTGTTGAAGAAAGCAAACAGATTGATTTACCCAGCAAGCAAGCATTAGTTCTGCTGAACTGAGTTGGTGTAATTCAATTGTTCATTACAGGGCGAGAAAAGGCCTCTGATTCTCCTGTCACTATCAAGGAAGAAAATAGCACAACTGAACAAAACAGTCAAAATGCTTTACAGTGATGTTTGTTCATAACCCCTTTTCTCTGTCAAATACCAAATTTCTATTTTTCTAAAAAACTGAAAATCACAATACAGTAAACACAAGTTAGGTCAGAAGTTCTGGCAGTGTTGCAGTCACAGTACCTTTCCTGGCTTAGCAGCTGGCATGGAATGCACAGGCATAAGGGGAGCCTTGTAGGTGGGCACATTGGAACAGAGCCTTCCCAGAAATTCAGCTTGGAGACTTAGAGGCAATCAGACATGGGCAGATTTTATCCAGGCAATGAATAAAACTAAGAACGAGGGGTCAAAATCTGAAGTCACCTGGGCATTCCAGAACAGGTCTGCTGGCTAATCTGCAAAGAGCCTGGCTTCTTTGTTTTACCAGCATCTGCAGATCCATTGTATAGAATTGAAAGAGTGTATAATTGAAATATATATCTGTTAATGATTTTTGAACTGCGGATAAAATGTCTGGGTACAATATCATGTAAAGAATGTCTTTATTTTTCAAAGTTTCTTATATACAAGATTTCAGGACCTTTGGGTTGTTTTAACTTTACATGAATAATAAATATTTTATTCAATAAATAGCAGTAAGCCTTGGGAAGGAGTGGGGGATGGGAAACAGAGTTCATTCCTAACCCTTGCTCCTGACTCCAGAGTTTGAGCACCTACAGCTCCAAGAGTTGCATTATTAGAACTAAAGTATACACAGCAGAGATATCAATTATTGTCTTATCCTTTATATATACAGTTGCTCCAAAGTATATGAAAAATTTTTTCTAGCAAATAACTTTTGGTTTAGTGAGAATTGTTTCATAGATATGTTAATTTGGTAGGAGAAACTTAAAGAAGTGTCCTGCTAATACTCACCACATATTAGTACTATATCATTGAAACCTCTCAAATGACTGTCCTGCATGTGAAACATTCCTCATATTTGTCCCTTATCGCTGTTTTTGATATTTGTATCTTGGCTTAAGATCAGTATCTAAATGAATAATTATAATTATATGTGCATTTATACATTAAACCATTAGGCCATATGCTGGATAAAGTTTTCAGAATATAAAACAGGTAACTGCTGGTATCTGGAGGATGAGAACAGAGGATGTGAATGTGCTTTTCACATGTTTGGGCACAGAGAAGAACACTAACTAGTATGTCATCTGCAGGTGAATGGAAGGAACTGGAGGTTACTATGTCAGCTAATACAAGCCAGACCAGGAAACATAAATAGGATGTGTTTCAATCACTATGTAATCTGCAAAGAGCAAAAAAGAAGAGAGTGAAAGAAGAATGGGGAGCATCAAGGAGAAAGGAGCAGATGCGGTTGCTCTGTGCTAGGAGTCCACAGTGCGTACGTGTCAACATATGATGAAGGGTCAGGAGGACGGCTCAGCTGGTGAAGCACTTGCGGCCAAACCTGACAGCCAGAGTTCATCTCTGGGACTCACATCATGGAAGGAGAAAACCCGACTCCCACATCTGCTCTCTGTCCTCACACACATTCCGTGGCATGCACATGTGCCCACAGATAGCAAATAAACAAACATAAAAAAAAAAAATCCCATGAACATGTGACAATGAACATGGTTGTTTTATACAATTAATAAGCATTAATGAATTTCATAAGAAATGTTGAGGTTGAGTTATATAGAGAATGATGTCATGGGGAAGGGGAAGCCAGCAATGCAAAAGATGAATTTATTTTATTTTAAAGCATCCTTTGAAAAAACAAGAGAGTGATTCCCTTTGTAAGATGCTGAACCCCCACAGCCTCTTACAAAGGGAGAGATACGACAAGCCAGCAAAGTCTAGTAACACAGTGGAAACAGAATCACTGTGCTCAGTTCTCTGTCACTAGTGGAACTGAAAACACAGGTATTAGCCCCTAGCTCAGTAGAAGACGGGATGAAGGAGACTTTGAATCTACATTTCTGAAAAATTATTTATCATCATGTGAACAATCCCAGCTTTGCCAGCTGTCTGATGTGACCACAGAAACCCAGCATTCCCAGCTACACTTTCATAACCATCTGAATTGGAAACAACAGCTGTAGGGCTTTCATTGAGAATCTTGTAAACACTTGAATAAAACTATAAAAGCAAGTCACTGTCTGCCCTACGCTGGCCTCCCACATGCTCTGTGCAACTTCTGTGTTCATCCAAATGTTCAGCTCTCTCTAGAACTATATACTGATGATCCTGTGTGGTTTACTCTCTGTGGTCAAGTAGCAGGTCTGTGTTTTGAGCACTGGATGGGGCTTTGCACTTCAGTTTTCAAATAAACAAGGCACTGTTGAAGGTGGCAGACTTAGCACACATATTTACCACTGCTATTTTCTCACACCCCATCAAGATGACCGCAGAGTAATGTTCTTTTAAAGGCACCCAGTTTTCTTTTAAAAGCATCGGTAGGAGAAAAAGAGCTTCAATATTTGGAAAGCCATAGATCAGTGAAAAGGTGCTGGCTCAGTTAGGAGCACTGAGAAAATGGAATCCCCAGCTAGAAACCTGGAAGCAGAACAAGCCAATTTACACTGAAAATCTGTCAAAGTCACAGGGATTTGAAGCATCCATTTTTGCAGCAAAGGAAAGAGAAAAGTATAAGTTTAAAAGAAGACTGTTGATCCATTTTCCAAAAGGCAGTTAGAGCTCCAAATGCAGCTGGTTTATTATAAATAAAAAGGTTTTTTTCCTTACGGCTGAATTATGCCTCATTAGCATATAT
Organism: Acomys percivali; assembly: GCA_907169655.1. Taxonomy (NCBI): domain Eukaryota; kingdom Metazoa; phylum Chordata; class Mammalia; order Rodentia; family Muridae; genus Acomys; species Acomys percivali. Next base: position 63,260,164 of record OU015745.1, on the reverse strand, counting down.
CCAAATTTCCTTTACTTGTGTGTTGGTGGACCCTTGTTTTGGCTGTTGCAAACAATGCTGTCATGAATATAGGAATACAGACATCCCCTCAACACACCCATTTCAATTCCTTTGGTTACATATGCTGAGGAATGCAGAGGGGGTGTCATGTGATACTTCTGGTCACAGTATTCTTACAAGATGCCACAGTGGTTTACAAAATAGTACTATTACTAGGCTTGACAACACACAGTTGTTCTTGGGAGGCTGAGGCAGAAGGATGGTCCTAAGTTCAAGGCCAGCCTTGGCCACAGAATGAGATTCTGTCTCAAAGGAGGTAGGAGGGCTATACTGATTTAACTTCCTCCCACACACAGAAAATCAATATTGTATAATGTCTTACATTGGATGTTAAACACCAGTTATAGAAAGAGCAGCATGGTGGCTCCCAGATGCTGAGGTAAGAGAATGGGCTACACAATTTCTGTATCACATGAGGAATTAGTTTGTACATAGTTTATTACAAAGCATCATGACATGACTATATCAGTAATATTATAGTGTGTATTTCAAAATTGCCAGAGAGTAGATTTTTAAATGTCCTTATCAAGAACGAGGTAGCAGATCCATTAACTGCCTTACTTTAATCTATCTATAATATATATACAAACTGAAGCATATCACTAAATCCTAAATATTCACACAATTATTCATCAATTATACAAATTATACACATTCACAGAGGAAGCAGGGTATAAAGAAAGAGAGTCCATATCCTCTTCTATCAGAAGTTGCAAGAAACTAGAGACATATTTTCAGAAAAGATAGAAATCAGGCTTTTGGAAAGACATACCCTGCTGAGCACAGAGACACTGAACTGAGCACTGGGAATTATGAGAAAGTCAGCATATAAATGCTAACTGGTTTTTAAATTTTTATTGTTATATATACAGTGCTCTGTGTGCATGTACACTTGCATGTCAGAAGAGGGCATCAGATCACACAATAGATGGTTATAAGCCACCATGTGGTCGCTGGGAATTGAATTCAGAAGTGCTCTTAAACTCTGAACCATCTCTCCAGCCCATAAATGCTAACTATTATGGCTACGGCCTCTGCTGCTCCTATAAAGTGGATAGACACCACATAGAGACAGAAGCCATTGGAGTTTTTAACTCTGGAAAAGAAACCATATTCAATTCTCTTATCCTTTCATGCCTTCCTCTTGACTAGAGAGATTGTTCTTTGCTCTCTGTGAGGAACTTGGATAGGTGAGCCACTACTTCTGATGTCTGCTTTCTCCCGGGACTTACTACACTAGGCTCTGCCTATCCTGATGTCTGAATTCTTGCACAAAGCATAGTGTAGACTCCACTAAGTATGGGGTAAAAAAAGAAGTGTGGCAGAAATAAGTAGTCAATACACCATGTGGAGCATTAAATAGGCAAAGAACATAAAAGCCCGAAGCTTTATCTAGCTCTATTAGTATATAAAACAGGAAGCAGGGAAAAGTATCAAAGTGTGATGGTGAAAAGGCTAGGAGACCTGAGCTGCAACTTGAACTATATGTGCCTGGAAACATGAGGTCGGGACCAAAGAACGACTCATTTGTCCGCAGATAGACTTTTGCTCATTTTCATCAAGATGAGCAAATCAGAAACAGTGGCTTCAGAAAAATGATTGGTGGTTCTTTAAAAATCCTGAAAACAATATAAGTAAAGAAGAGACCTTGTAGTATAGGTTTTATAAAGTGGGAAAATGGGCAAACAGACCCAAGGAAGTAGTCAATGTCTGTGACAAGATGCAATTCAGAGAACTGATGTGTGCACAGGTAGCTATGATAAAGAGGAAAGCACATCTTCCAGTGGATTTTTGTGTCTGTCTTTTTTTGTAAGGATCAACACTGTAAAATTAGATATCACCTGTAGTCCTAACATCTAAATAATAAAGTGTCCATGACATCTTTTGTGTATCTCCTTTTGATTTATTTGAAGTGAAAGCCACAGAACATTCTAATGTCTTCTTGAGTCATTTTTGTTTTAGGAGGAGAGTTTCCTTGGAAAAGTCTCAAGTGGATTTTCTGGATGATAGGGAGCAGGATGACTTGCACAGAAAGGAACAAGGATATTGTGATGCCCATTTCTGAATGGGACAACAATAAAGTGAGATCATCTACAATGCCACTATAGTCCAAAGTAGGCAACATGGTTAGTTTTGCTTGTCAGCTTGCCACAATCTAAAATCACCTGGGAAGACAGGCTCATTGAGGGGTTGCCTCAGTCAGCTTGGACTGTCGGTATGTCTGTGTGGGGTATGTTTGATAATCTTATTGAAGTGAGAAGACCTATCCACTGAGGGCGACACTATTCACTAGGCAGGTAATACTGAACTGTATAGGAATGGAGAAATCCAGCTGAGCACAGGCCTGCATGCATATATCTTCTTCCTTTGGGTTCTCAATTATGGATGCAATGTGGCTACTTACTTCATATTCCTTGGCTTTGCCCAATTATGAATCGTAGGCTGGAATTACAAGCTAAAATAAACCCTTTCTCTTCTAAGTTGATGGGAGAGCATATTTTATCACAGCAACGAGATTGAAATTCAGACAGTTGGTAAGGGACAGAGGCTAGAGACTTCCAAGAGAAACTTAGTAAAAGATATTGTCCATGCCTTTGCTATTACAGATCTGTTGGTCTAGGCCTGGCTTGTGGTCCTATAATGTGCATTTTCACTTCCTAGTGTAGGTTTGATGCCCAAATTTCAAATTTTCTAGAGCAGTACACAAAATTCTCCTTTCTCTGAGATACCATGCCTTAGGATTGACAAAGTAACAGAGAACATGGCTGGTTTTACAGCTTAGTCTGTAACATTTAGTGCTTGACTCACAAGCATGATGTTTTGAGATTGATCCCATAGAATCTAAGTAAGAAAAGAAGGTTCTGGAAATGGCTAGACAGTCTGGTCTATTAGGACAGCTTGAGGGCAATGATACCTTTTCCTAAAAACCAAGGTAGACAATTCTTGAGGAACAACACCTGAGGTTACCTTCTGGTCCCCTTCCGCACACATGTACATCCCCGCCACTCATCCCCACACACCCAGTATCTGGAACAAAAATTCCAAGGAAAACTGTGTAACGGGTGTTTTGGAAGAGGTTCTCAATCTTTAAGCTGAATCTAAGATGGCAATTAGCAGAAAATGTAGCCAGCAATGAAGCTGTTAAGAAATGATTTTTGCATAATCGTGTGACCAGGCATTTATGCTCTGGTGCCTAAGGAGAGAGCCTAGACCTATCAAGGATGACAGTCTTCTTACAGATGACACAGTAAGTTTGCAGGATGATGCATAGAAAGAGGCATGTTTGGGGGCGGAAGTCTAGGCAGGTTGAAGCTTTGAACAAACAGCTACCCTTCAATTAGCAGCTCACAAGGTGAGACACTGGTACGGGTCTGCTCATCTCTTCAAAGAAGACATCAGCCAGCAGCAGAGTTTCAGTGATATTTTGCATGTCCTGGCTGGGGAGAACAGCTCAATAATATTTTCCAGATGCATTTTGCCTACTGGTTTTTACAACAGTATTTATTCCTGGTGACAAAGAATAAAACCTGTCCTAAACATTTGATTTAATTCACTGTCTTATTTCATCAAGATTAACTCACTGTCTTATTTCATGCAGGTAATTCTTACCCTGTCTAAATGTAAGAATCACCTGGATGAGACTAGAGAGAATGCTTGTTGTGCAACCATAGGAATGTGAGTTCAGATCTCTAGGAACCACTTCCTGTACCATAAGCAAGGTGTGGTGAAGTACACATGTAAACTACATCTGGAGAGACAGAGACAGGAGGACCCCTGGGCTTTGCTGGTCAGCCACTCAAGCCAAATGGGTGAGCTTTGGTGAGAGACTCTACCTTGAAAATAAGGTAGAAAGTCATAGAGAATAGAGAGTTAGCATTGACTTCTGGTCTACATAAGTGCACAAATGTGAATGCACACCAAAACACATCCACACATTGCACTCAAACATTTACACACAGAAATAGCAATAAAATATAAATAAAAAGAATTTCCTAAGTACTTGAACAAATTACCAGTTCAAATCTCTCTTTTGGGACTCTGTGATTATTTAGACTTGGTAGGGACTCAGAGCAGGTCTCAGTGATGCCTTTGCCTTCTATTCCAATATATGTGCTTAAAGGAACTTTTGGTGTTTTTTACAGGAAGCAATGAGTTAATAGCTTTCAGTGTCCTGAGGTATCATGTAAAATGTTTAGATACTGACAGTGGGAGTTTTGTCTAGCTCCTAGGATTCATCCCCGTGGACATGCCCAGAGAGGCATGCTGTCCTGGAAGGGACAACAAGAAGCTTAACAAGGAAGACTCTGAACTGAAGATCAAGCAAATGATGTGTTTCTCTTCATCTTTGTGATGCCTGTAATCCTAGCAGCTAGGAGCCCGAGGGTCAGATCAGTGGTTCAAGCCCAGCCTTGGTAATATGTCATATTAAAGATCAGCCTGAGCTATAAGGTCCTACCTAAACAATGACAACAACACAATGACAACTGCACAATTACTGGGATCATTTCAAGATTTTCTAGAAATACCTAATAGAGCCATTTCGTAGAGCCTTAATAACATCCAACTACAGCCAAACACTGTAATGTGAAGCAAAAAAAGAAACCAAGCAGAGTTCCTCTTAGCTTATTCATTATTTCATCAACTGGTGGCATAACGAACAGGGAGGAACCATGGTTCTAAAATAAAAAAAACTTACTGTATTTACTAAAAGTATATGGAATTTGTTTCTCCTTCTTCTCCTTTCCCTCTTCTTCTTGTTGTTCCTTCTATACTCATAATTTTAAGCAAATTATTAGCTTAGCATAATTATTAGCAAAGAAGAAGTGAAATCTATTTGCTCATTATAAAGTGTCTCTATATCACCTCCCCTGTTCAGGATAGATGCTCTCAATTCTGGGGATTCTGCACTACATCTGGTTCCTCGTTATGAGAGTTAAATTCCAACAGTGAAACATAGAGTAACAAATTACAATGTTGATGTCATTGGAATGTGGCAGGTATAACTACCAAATTAAATATACTGAAGCAATCAAGGGAACATACTCAAGCTAAACTTTAAAATGTGAAGAAGCCATCTCCACCCAGGTTTGAGAAAGAACATTGCAATCAAAGGAATATTAAGTATAAAAATCACTGAGAGAGTTTGTGTCTCTGGACACACAGAAGTTGCCATGAATGACACGTATTTTTAGGGTGAAATTATTTCTCAATTGAATCAAGACCAATTCTTTTCATTGTGGGATCAAGGCAGTGTCAGGCCCAAACAAAGAAGGCTTCAAAGCTTATCTCTGGAACAACCTATTGGGAAGTGAGAACTCCAGTTCCAGGCATACCGTGTACTTTGAAGACCTAAAAGAAATGTTTATCTAGGACCACGTGTTTGATAAAAGAATACAGCATTCTAATCTCCCTGACAGTTTGGGAGGTATAGGCTCTCATGAGAAGAGCAATTGATAGATTGGGCTGTACCAGATGCTTTAGCTATGATTACCAATCTGATGACTTGGCAGTCCAGGCTGTCAGAAATCCTGTTCAGTTACAAAGCTAAAGGCAACTCCTAACTCTTCTATATGCTTTGGGTTCTTCCTCATCATATTGATTGACCTTGTATGATTCAGAACTAGCTTTCAAGGACTCTGAGAGACTGATTTGTTCAGAATAGAAACTAGCTAAAACTCTGCTGTTGGGATTCTTTTTTTTTCCACGTTTTGCTTCCATTGATACTATTTTCTTTCCATAAGCGGGAAGAGCTCTTTAAAGAAGCTACAGTTAGCTTAGTGACTCTGAAGCTCAGGGTTGCCAGTTTCAGCTCCCTAAAAGCATCGGGCGAGCATCATCCTGCAAAACAGAGACGGAGTCCTCTCAGTTCCTATGCTTCTTTCTTCACTGGTACAAGCCTAAGGTAGTGAAGAACCTCCTGCATACATCACACCCTCTCTATCCTCACAACTCACAGTCCTGCATCCCATGTCTGCCTTTGAAAGTCTGACAGTCTTTTGATCCTTCACGATGTTCCTAAATGTTCCCTTCACTTTCTTTAAAATACATTATGATTATAATCTGGAAATTGCAGTCATTGGAGGTTTAATCTATAATTAGTCATTTATGATAGCTTGCTTGAGTTGAGTTTTACTGAGTCTAGAATCTAAAGTAGGTTCTTTTAAATTTCAATTTGCAAATACTTTGAGGCAGATTTAAAATGGGCTTCTTGCTGCTGGTAACTTATGGCTGCTGTGAGAGGGAGTGGCATTCTCCTTTGAGGATGTGGTCCCTGGTGGGTTAGCTATGCTCTAGTGGCTAGCCCCACACTCATGTGCATATACCCAATACTATTTGACTTAGTGGGCTATTTTTAAAAGGTGACATGAATTTTCTAAAACTAAAACAGGATAAAAAGAAACAAAAGCGTCTGGATACATATCTTGATTATCTACAGCAGAATTCCTTCAAAGTAAATATTGGCTAAAACGTGGCCTGCTGGAATTATTCAGGTTTTTGTTTTTGTTTTGGTTTTGGTTATTTGAGACAGGGTTTCTCTATGTGTATCCCTTGGCTATCCTGGACTCACTTTGTAGACCACAGGGATCCACCTGCCTCTGCCTCCTGAGTGCTGGGATTAAAGGCATACATCACCACATCCAGGTAGAATTATTTAGTTTTGGACTCTGAATTATATGGCCAGTGGCTTCGATTAAGTTCTTAAAGGAGGAGTCCTTCTATCTTGCTCTTTAATAGATAAGATTATCTCTTTGGATCTTGACTTTGGAATTAACTTTTATTTTCTTAGATCATAATGGAATGTTATCATCTGTGAGCCTAGGCTTTCTTCTAAGGTCCTGGGTTAGACTCATACACCAGGGTCTCTAGACTTTGTGTCCCATCCTTTGCCTGTGTGCCCCATTTGAAACAGGATCACAGGTCACAACAATTTCACAAATCCATGTCCAGCCTATCATTTATCATTTCTTGTTTCATACCAATCCCTTTGCACCCCTGGAAGTCCATCTGCGCATTCAAAAGGATGTAGAGAAATTTCACCCTGGCATTGGATTTGCCCAGTAGATGAATCCACCCTTTTATCTGCATGTAGAAACACACGGAAACCAGACTTTTTTTTTAAAGATAAAACAATATCAAAATTATCCAATAAAATAAATAAAACCAAAAAATACAGACAAGGAAATTTTAAGGAGATACTTTACTAGGCATTTATTTATTTATTTATTTATTTATTTATTTATTTATTTTAAGTTGAGATTTCTTTTCCCTGCCTGCCCAAGTCACCCTTGTGCAGAAAATCCTCATGGCTTCAGCTTCTGAGTTGTTGGCTTAACAGGTGCATACCACTACCATTCCCACCTTCACCTTAGATGTTAATTCTAAGTAAGAGGCATGAATATAGTCTTGAGTTCAAGGTCATCCTAGCCTATCAGAGGAATTTACATTTGTTTAGGTGCAAATGTTTAATGGACTAAAACTTTCCAGGAATGATAATCCTCCTAAATTTTAAGTCTCTGCTCATACCTGTTCTAAATCTCTTACTTAGTCATGCTTTGGTTATAAATCACAACATACTGCCCAGAAAAACAGGCTTTGTATCTATCTGTTCCAACACCTATCTTTATACTCATCTGTATATTCAAATGAATTGTGTCTAAGTCACTTATGATATAGTCATATAATAAAACTCTATGAGGACATTTATGTTGGGCTAATATCCACTTATGAGTGAGTATACACCATGTATTCATGTCTTTCTGGGTTTGGGTTACCTCACTCAGGATGATCATTGTAGTTCCATCCACTTGCCTTCAATATTCATGATTTCCTTGTTTTTGATAGCTGAATAGTATTCCACTGTGCAAATGTACCACAATTTTTCTATCCATTCTTTGCTTGAGGGGCATCTAGACTTAGATCGTTTCCAGATTCTGGCTATTATGAATAAAGTTGCTATGAACATAGTTGAGCAAATGTCCTTGTTGTATGGTGGAGCATCTTCCTGATGCCCAGGTGTAGTATAGCTGGATCTTGAAGTAAAGCTATTACTGGGACAGATGCTGGGACTTGCAGCTGGACCCTGAGCAGGGCACTGAGAGTCCTATGGAAGAGTGGGCGATAGAAGGACCCAGAGGAGTCAGGAGGTCCACAAGGAGACCAACAAGGCTGGTGGATCTGGACATAGGGGGGCCTACACAAACTGATGCAACAACCGAGGACAATGCATGCAGAGAACCTAGACCCCTGTTCAGATACAGCAGATGAACAGTTCATTCTCCCCAGACATGGGGTGGGGGGAGGAAGAGAAGAAAGGGGAGGCAGGCTACCTGAAAGAGACCTGATAAGCTGTGGTCAGATGGTAGGGGAGGAGCTCCTCTCCTGTCAGAGGGCTAGGGGAGGGGAACAGGATGGAAGAGTGTGGGAGGGTAGGAACAGGAAGATAAAAGTGAGGAGCTAATAATCAGGATGTAATGTGAATAAATTACAAAAAATTAAAAAATAAGAATACTAGCAGCCAGGAAGTATATGTTTAAACAATATTTATTTGTATGGGAACATGTTTACAAAATATTCAGTAAAGAAAATAGATTACAAAATACCATTTACAAGGCAACCTTATTTTTTTTAGTTAAATCATAACACAATTGTGGGTTTTTTTTATAGCAGATATAGACTGTTTCTGAAAGCTTATAACCTTTATAAAGGCACACACTGAACTTTTAACAGTCATTATATATAGAGAATAGTATTATAAATTATTTTGTTTAGTTTTTCTTCTTAACAATATGCATATTGTATTACAAAAAGCAAACAACCTAAGAACAATAGAAAGGCCACTGTTTTCTGAGGTTTTGCACCCCTGGATATCACCTGACTTATATATTGTACAGTTTTGAGGAAGAAAGTTTTCTACAGATGTGTAAAATTATGTATTTATAAGTGAAATTGAAGCAGATGTGGAACTGTTTAGGAGACAAAACGGGAATAATGGAGGAAAGAGGGAGGTGAAGAGCGAGGGTGAGGTGCATGAGGGAATACACTCCTACATACGACATACGTGTATACAAATGTAAAATCGAACACATTGAACAGCAAGGAAGGATTTGATTAAACTTGGCTGTGGTTAGACTCCAGGACAAGGCTCTAAATGACCTTGGGGGACCTCACTGCCAATGAGTGGGTTAGGTCCTCACTGCATTCTCACCACCCCAAGAGTGGATTCTGTGAGGAAGCCCACTGTTATGGTATGAATGAGAAGTTTCTCCTAGGCTCCTGTATTTTAAGACTACATCTCCAGTTTATTGTTTGGGGAAGTTACGGAATCTTCAGAGGGAGGAACCTTGCTGGAGGAAGTACGTCACTGCAGAAGGGCTTTTACAGTTTCACAGCATGGTCTCACTCTTTTTGTCTCTCTCTGCTTCCTTTCTTCCTGTTTTATAAATGTAATGCATTCCCTACCAAGATGTACATCTCTTGGAGCAATATGCTAAAATAAAAAACAAACAATTAACACATCCTTCCCTGCAATTTTCTTTTTGCCATGGAGTGTTTTCTCAGCTACTGATATATCCACTTACATTACATTCTTCTGTGGAGCTAAAGCTGTGACAATATCACCGCAGGCATGCAGGCACGCAGGCATTCATGTTCTCATGTGTATGTGAGTGTGTGTATGTGTGTGCACATATGTGAATGCGCACGTGCGGGCATTAATGTGTGTGTGCATTGTCCCCATAACAGTGTTTTACTGTCTTCTTTAATTACCTGACTTTCTGTAGCAGTTTGCAAATTAAGGGCAGGGACCCACTGAGAAGATCCAAGGTGGATGAGAAAAACATGGCTCCATTTATTTCTTATGTAAATTTACTTTACAAAATTATGAATAAAAACTACCCCGCAACAGTTAACCACAGCAGGGCCCACCAAGGCTCTCCTCAAAGGGATTTTTGCCTCACTGTTCAGATTCTTCTCTAAGTGTGTGTGTGTGTGTGTGTGTGTGTGTGTGTGTGTTTTGCGATATCTTCATACAGTTTGGCTAAATTCAACGGTAGTGCCTGCTTGGGATCCACCTGCTTTTGTCTCCCATATGAGAGGGCAATAGGCACATGTTGGCATACTTGGCTTTTAAATGAGCACAGGGGATAGAACTTAGGTTCCTATGCTTGCAGCAAGCACTTTACCCATTGAGTCATCTCCCTAGCCCCATTAAAAAATAGTCTATTAATATATTTTAAATATGTAGAGGGATCAAGAGATAGCTTGATGGCTAACAGTGCTTGCTGCTCTTGCATGTCCAATTTCACTTCTTAGCACTTACTGTGGGTGGCTTGCAACCTCCTCCCCAGCTATAGGTGATCCAAAGTTTTCTTCTGGCTTCTGTGGGCATCTTCACTCATGTACATAATACAGACACACATAAAGCATTTTTAATGATATGAAGAGTGTATGTATACAGAACTGAACCAGCTTGCAGAGCACCACAGCACAAGTTATCGAGGCACATCACATTCCGTGTTCTCACCAAGGCTCATCAGTGAATTGTGCATGAAGAAGAAAACAGCTCACTGCCTCTCAGTGTTGCACATTTATCGTTTTAGTACCTAGAATAAGGATTAGAGTTTTCTTATGGTTCTGAACTGTAGTTTAGTCTTTAGGATGCATAATCTATTTTCAGTCCTTTATAAGAATAAGAAGCATATTTAGGCATTTTTAGTGACAGAATTTTGAAATATAATTTTTCTACTTAACTATACATTCAAATACAATCTGTCTGGCAAAGTATGCAGGCACAGCGGCCAAGTGAACTACTTACAAATTGCTACTATATTGGAGTTAAATAAAAATTTTCTGTGCAATTTAAACCAAATAAGGATTTCTGACATGTCTGTAAATGTTGCTCATGATGTCTGACGTCCATTTCGCATTTATACGGCAGACATATTCTTCTCAATAGCTATGTTATAGGAAAATTGTTTATTAAAAATACAGTCATAATGTGGACACTTTGCTCCAGTTCTACTGTTATCATCTGTCTAAGGATATCGTGCTAACATGGGATTATTCCAGACTCCACGTTCTCCGTCTTTCTTATTATTATACCTTTACAGCTTGTTCTTGATGTCTGGATTTCCACTTTCCACTCTCAGATGTTTTCTCACCCCATTAACATGGCAGCCAAATCTTGTGCAATGATGAATAAGACCCTATGAAGATGCATGAATCATACCAGATACCTGCTCATAAGCAAGGGCTTGGGCTCGTATGATCCCTGCTCCCTCAACTCTAGAAGGTCTTTGATCTTCCATCTATTCAGGAGCACCCCTCCCACCTCTTTGTCAGGTTTTCTATGTTGACTTTGGGCTAATCACTGTCTGAGATAGCTCTTACTCAAAGCACTCATGTTGTGATGTCCATCATCTCTCTCTAGAGCACAAGTCCTCTGAAAGCAGAGAGCATGGCTCTGTCTACTTCTGCATTCCTAGTCATTTGTATATTTGTTGAATGAATGCAAGTTTCAATCCATTATAGAATTCTTCTCTGTAAAATACCATGTCCCCTTGTATTACACCATGAGGTTCCCCCCATTTTCTCTTGCAGATAAGCTAACTTTAATAGACATTTGAACTTAATTTCAATATTTCAATTAAGAAAGTTTAATGCTCCCAAATTAAGGGAACATCCACTAGACAGTTTATGGGCTCCTTATAATTTGGAATAATTTGTACTACAACAATCCCATGGACAGCACCAATATTATCTTTTCTTACACATTCAGGCCATGTCTTTTTTGGAAAAACAGCCTCTATCCATTAGATACATATATGTACTATAATGACCATCTGTCAAAAGGCCTGATAGTGTTAAAGAAAAGTTTCCCTTGTGGATGTTTCTGAAGCTGAATAGAACAACTCAAGGCCTTGCTAACTGAGGACTTTCCTTTCCACCACTATCTGCTCTGAGATTCCGACCTTTATCTCTGCTGTCTTCATACATAGGCTTTTCCCATATCAGCATTGTTTAAAAGTGCACGGCTTCTGGTGCATTTTCAAGTCACACCTGTACAAATTCATTGAATCACATACATTTATAGCAATATCTAGCACACAGTGATTTCGATCTCTTTCTGAGCTCAACATAACCCAAGTGGGCAAAGCACAAGCCATGCCCTAGGATGACTGATTCTCTTCTATTAGTTTGTGCCCACAGCCCTCTGCAGTCTCCATCCACATGCCATACCATATGGTAAGTTCAGGCTTGTTTTAGATGTCAATTGGGTATTAGAAGTTGAACCCTCATTGGGGACTAACCAAGATATTTTTCAAATTTGAGAAATTACTCTTATTCCAAGATTTCTATCTCTAATTATTTGGATTCATGATTTTAAACATCTTTTAAAAATATCTTATTATCCAATAATTGAAAGTCACAGCCGGGCGGTGGTGGCGCACGCCTTTAATCCCAGCACTCGGGAGGCTGAGGCAGGCGGATCACTATGAGTTCAAGGCCAGCCTGGTCTACAAAGGGAGTCCAGGACAGCCAAGGCTACACACAGAAACCCTGTCTCAAAAAAAAAAAAAAAAAAAAAAAAAAAAAAAAAAAAAAAAAGTCACACAACCCTAATAATGCTGAAAATATTTAACAACTTTCTCTCTGTTCCAGAACACACTGAAGAAAAGGAACTTATCAAAAGTGAGTCTTACACTCTGGCTTCTTCTTCTACTTCTTTTTTTTTTAACCACATAACAATCAGGAATTACATTCACGCTACATTCACAGTAACATGAATGTTACTGTTGGCTGTTTGTATTTGGCAACCTTGAAGAAAACATTTTTTCTATCTCGGTGATTCTAAAATTCTGAATCAATAGTTCCTGCTTCACAAATATATTGGTCAGATATACTGGACTAGAAGGCTGAAGATGATGCTCCAATGTTTTAGAGAGTTATGGGTGACTCTAAAGACAGCAAACTGTCTCTGTCATTTTTTTAAATTTATAAGCTGCTAATGTGCACTTCCTGCTCACTCAAGTAATTAATTTTACTCCTTCTCAAGTCTCTGATGGGGTTGAAGACCAAATAATTTAGCTTAAAAGTTGACAGAGATGAGATATGATAGATATTGAGTTACATTCAGAATTTAAAATGTTTTCATCTTAATATCATTAACACAATAGCACAAAAATATGCATGTGACAATTAATGTATTTACTCCTACAGCTTACAGAAGAGTGAGGAAAAAATTGTTAAAAATGATGTGCCCAGTCAGCATTTTCTGCCACAGACTCTTAGGTCATAGATATATGCTTGTCTTTTTAAATTAATACATGTCATATCAAAACACACATATTGACTTTGAATAAGCAGAAATAAAAGCACTTCATAAGAACCATGGAGGCATCATGGCTGCATCCAGCTCTACCCAGAAGTCACTAGTGTAAAGTTCAACTGAACAGCATAGGGTTTTGATAAGGACACAAATGAGATATGTTTTGTTTAAGTCTTTGATGTGAATAGGATTTGTATTCTTGGAAATTTGAAAATGACAGCTTTCTCTGTATTCTGCTACTATATTAAAGTAGAAGACAAGATTTCAATGAAAGAAAAAACTATTTCTACATCACAAGATTCTGACCAAACCATAAGATATTAGAGTTAAATAAAACACAAAATGCAGCAAACCCTGCTGGTTCCTATGAGTTTACATTGAAGGAAAAAAACACACACAAAAATCACAGAAACAAACAGTAACCAGCATAATTTGATAATATTCTAGACAACAAATGAAAATCACATGTTACATCTCAATTGTCTATTTTATTTATTTATTTTATCATCACCCATGGCCTCTATTCTCAAGAACACACTTTATTCTGATTTATTATATTAAGACTATAGCCATGTCTATTTGTAACTTCCAATTCCTTATATGGTAATAATTTTTCATTGATGAGAATCCTTAATATAAAGCTGAAGTCTGTAGACATGCCATTACCCCCTGAGGTTCTGATAAAAGCAGTAGCAAACAGAATCACAGATCCTGTGAGCATGTCTTTCCCACAGTCTGCTGTTTAAAAGATTTACTGAGGGTGGGAGAGCCTTGCGCACCAACCCCTCTAGCTGTACTCTACATAGCATCCATGTAGCTAAGTCACAGCATGTGCTAGTCACTCAGGGTTCTATAGAGAAGTCCTCACAAGAGCCTAGGTAAACATCCACATTGTATTTGTTACTGGAGTAGTCAAGTCTTCCAAAAATCAAACCCTCTGAAGGTTCTTGGAAAGGGAAGCATTTTTATTACTTCCGTTATATTTTTTGGGGGTAGGGCACACATATGCTATAGCACACATGTGAAGGTCAGAGGACAGCTTTCAGAAGTGATTCTCTGCCTGCACAACTTGGATGCTAGAGATCTAATTCAGGTCTTTAGACTTGGCTGCAAGTGTGTTTGTCTGATGAGTCATCTCATTGGCCAGGAAACAAATCTGGCAGTTTAGTTTCTGGGCTGTCCTCAATATAATTCCTTTTGCTTTTCAAATGACAGGGGGGAAAAGAGTGTCATTGTCAATGCTGGCTTCTTGTTTACACCACTGATTTACTAAAATGCATGTGTTCAATTAAAACTGGAGTCACTAGGTACAGGGAGGCCACTCTGTCTCAGCATTGCCTGGGGATGTTGCATTGTAATGCAAAGATGTGAACAGATTTTTCAGCATCCTGTACCTCAGTACCACAAAGGCCATTCTGACAACATAGGATCTAACAAGCCCTGACTTGATTGACAGCTTTTTCCAACTTGTACCTGATCCTTTCAAAGACAACAATCCAGCACTTGAGAACACCAATCACTCATAAAAACAAACTCTTGGCACTTCTCTAAACCAATGCAGCAAATGAACACAACTATAATCTAATGTCTATCAAAGCAAAGAACATGGATTCAATTGCCTTTTGTGCGTGCATGTGGGCATGTGTGTGCATACACACACACACACACACACACACACACACACACACACAGTAACAATTCACAAGATGTAGAGAGGATGGTTGTTGTCTGTGTCATAAGCAATGAGACTCCAGTCACACTTACTGGAGTTTTTCTCCTAAGAATTCCTACTTGTAGAATCAAGCTAATAAATTCCTCCAAGTTTGTTGGTAGTTAGAACTTTTCCACTTCATTGTACTGACACACAAATGTTAAAAACTTGCTGTGCTTATTAATGACTTTCAGGGTTAAAGATTAGCATGTATAGCAATAACATTCTTAGCTTTGAAAATACACTTTGTAAAGGACGGGTTGGTACAGCTTCCCTTGTTTCCATCAATCATCCTCCTTCACCAACTAAAATCCTATTAATATCAGATAGCAACCATTGAAATGACCAAGAAGACACCACTCTAGTAAACAACAGCGTTTCTGAGATTGTACACCTCACTCGTCTTCTTTCTTGAATAAGCACTTGGAAACAAAATCAGAGCACAAGCTTCGCCCAAAGCGGTCCTTTGGTAAAACCTTACTCTCTTCCAGCACACCTCTTTTCATGCTATGCTTGATTTCATCACAAGAACATAGAGCACAGCCCCTTAAGATGAGAAGGGCCTGGGGCCCAGCACTTACGTTATTCATGTACTCGCTTAGCAGGTCCTGGAGTGCCTGGCGCACAGCATTGCACTCGGCCACGATGCGCTCTCGACGGTCATCCCGGGTGCAGGAGGAGTCCGCCATGAGGGCAGCCCCACTGATGATGCTCTCTAGCCTCTCCTCCAGGGATGGCCGGAACCTGGCCTCGCTGAATGTCATGGGGTCCAGGATGATCTTATTCTGAGGGAAGTAGAAGAGAAGAGTGAACAGGGAGAGGCAGCTGTCTCGGTCTGTTTTCTAAGTGAAACTATCTGAAGCTAGGACAAGATAGCCTGAAGAGAAACCAGATACTGAGACGAATTCTGAAACATTCTTGAGAAAGTTTGCTTTTTGCCATTCTAAATGTAATCTTCAGAATGAGAACAGCAAGTCTTATTTGTAGAACGTGTTCTTGGTGAAGGCCATCTATGGGGAGGCATTTTTCCGATGAGATAGTAACACTGGCTTTATGGCCTTCAAGGAAAGAACATTGCAGCAAACAGAGGAAGTAGAAAAAATTGAAATCTCAGGCATGACTTGTGATCAACAATTTATGCAAAGTCCCAGTGAAAATGTCCTTAGACATCTAGGCAAATGGCAGCCAACAAGTTAATTTCAGACAAGGAACTAACACCCCTTATGTTAAATCTAGAGTTTACAAAATATGATCCAGAACGTATACACTTTTGTGAGTTCCCTTGCAATTAAGTGAGAGTACCCTCCTGTGAGCTCACTCTCTCTGTGTCATGCTAATAATAAAATGTGAGCTCTCCGGTGGCTGCTCCACTCCCCGTGTCTGCTTACTGCTATACTTCTCTGCCAGAATGGAATCTAAAACCTTAAGCTGATTGACTATTTCCTCTATAAGTCACCTTGGTCATGTCATCTTATCAGAGAAACAGAAAAACAAATAATACACTTCTCATCAGAGAAGGTCTTGTTTGTAGTGAATGTAGGTTAGTATGGACCTCCACAATTACTCAAGTGCAGAGATTGAGAGAAGAGTTGAGGGACTGTTATGGAAGGAAGGACAGGCACATTCTAACAGACAAAGAACAGAGAAGACTGCCAAGGTATGGTGTCTTCCGGACATGATGAAGCAATTGCACAGCATCTTTTTAATGCACAGCAGCTTTTGAATACACAGCAGCTTTTGGCCATGTGGACAAGATTTGTAAGAGATCAAGCTAGCCAATATTCTGGTATGGAAGGGGAGGAGCTCACAGGCTCCCACACTTGCCTGAGGAGCTATGGGCAGTTGATGGTGGCTAGCAGCAGGAAAGTCGCTTTTCTTCAGGTGCACAGGTCCTGGTTGGTTGTCCAGGCCCAGGGGGATAGTCCTACCTTTGTACTCATAGGGGAAGCACTAATTGCATGCAGTGAGTTATAAAAATAAGGAAATTAATGAATGAAAAAGAAGAAGACAGGAAACTGGGGAAGAAATGTGTGAAAAGAAGGTGTCCAGTAGGAGGAGGAGGAAAAATAAGGGGAAAACATAATCAAAGTATGTCATATGCATGTATGGACTTCAATTCCTAAAAGAGAAATCAATTCAAAACATAAAAAAACCCCAACAGTACAGAGAGATCTGAGCCCAGGGATTTGAGGACTTATATGATGCGTGTAGATAGATACTCAGAGAGGAAGAAGACAAGCAGGACTCCAAGTCTACATGAGTCTTGGATTTCTTAGAAAATTCCTATTTGGTTAAAAGTTCCCTCTTCCATTCACAACGTAAATGACTGAAGTCAGCAAATGGGAGGCGGATACTCTGCTGCAGCCTTGGTCAAAGTGGCCTTCAGATCTGCCTTCTCTTCTGGCTTACAAGAATGGTAGGAAAGACGTGTTTGTAATCCCCAAATGTGTTACTTGCTATCTGCCTACCATGTCACACAGTATTGGGCGTAACTGTCCAAATGGTGACAGAAGTCATACCGAGGTCCTGGTAGAGCCTGTGGCTCTGTGTGTCCATTTTTACAGGAGGAAATTCTAGGCAGAACCTGACAGTGGAGGCAGGTAAGTCTGCTCTGCTGTGCTCTCTCCATAGGAGCGCTCTGTCCACAGTCAAATCACTCTCTCACTTGCCCTCTCTTCTTTCTCTCCTCCCAGCTCCTCTGCAGTCCCTCTTCCTCTTCCCTTTCTCTCTGACTTTGTCCTGCCTTTCTGTTGCTGCATAAAATATGTAATAATTATGGATAAGAACCCTGACATCCCAATTAAAAAATACCTGTTCAAAATATAATTAGACTATCTTCCTTATAAAGATTAGTGATTTATTTTCAAAGGCCTACTTTATAGGAAGTCATATTAATATGCACTACTATAAATTTTATTTATTCTGGGCCTCAGATAGATTTTATCTTTTTTTTTCACTAAAAACCTAAAGAAGTGCTAATTTTATGGAAATATGCTGAAGCAATTTGAACATCTCCACAGGCAAAACTAACTATAAAGCGGTTCCCACAAAGAGAGTGTTGTACCCCATTTGAGCACTAATTCCTAAAGTATTTCTCATAAGGCACTTTCCTTAGTGACACAATCTTTCAATGCAAAAATAAGGTTACCTGGCCCAAAATGTTTTGAAAATATTTCCTGGCTCACAGCAAATTATGTGAAATGCGCTGAAGAGCCCTACACTATTAGAGCCTGTTCAACACAGTGTTTTCAAAACCTACTTGAGTATAGAGAAAGGACACTTTAAAACATGTACAGAGGGACTGAACAGGCGGTTTGGCATACTGTTCTTACAGATGATCAGTTTGGTTCCCAACTCCCATGTCAGGGACACTGAAAGCCACCTCTAGCTCCAGCTCTAGGGGGTCTGACTCCTCTGGCCTCTGTGGATGCCTGGTTCATGTGCACATACCCCAACAGGGTCATATAATCTGAATAAAACAAAGCTGTTTTAAATAGCCACATGCATAATCTCTGAGAATCTGAAGGAAGAGGCTTTACAGTGCCAGCTGAGTGAGTGCTCTACCTGCCTCAACTCATGGCTGTCATGAGAGCAATGCAAAAAACCCACTGAGCCTGAGTAACTTTGCATGTGGTCAGACAGCACTGTAGATTGTTCTCTTGTTTGTGATAACCCTGTAAAATAAATGTGCCCTTAAGTTTTACTACTTTCATAGTTCAAGGTAGCAAGCAAAGGAATAGTGAATTGTGTTGTTTTCTCATAAACAGCAGACCATCACCACCTGCTGTCCAGCATAGCTATTCCAAATGGAACGAGCAGAAGAAAAGAATAAATGTCAACATGCCCTCACAGTCATTCACTTGCCATTACTTTAATGATCCAAAACCAAAAATACCTCAGGGACACACATCATATCACTCAGACGCACTCTTCTAAAGGAAGATGTCCTTTGACATAAAGTCACTGAAACAAACAAACCCCAAACCCCACTTAACAATGGGCATTCAAGTTAGAAAATATTTTTCAAGGTTTCCTTGGGAAAAAGAGACAATATGTGCATATTTTTGGTTCTTTATCTGCATTTTTTTGCTTGTCTCCAACTCTTCTTAGCTCTGAATATGTAAATATTCTAGATGGACTTGCTTTGGTATATAGAAATGGTCAGATTTTGAGATTCAAAATTTCCCTTCTCCTTTCTCCCTGGTATACAATTCAAGCTCTTCTGTTCTTTGGTATTTGAAGAAGGTACTTCAGAGCTACACGGTGCCTTTGCTTCAGCAAAATTTACTATTTGAGTATAGAAACAGAAAGACCTAAAATGAAGTTTAGATATTAGATACAGCTTCCTGCTGTTCTGGCCTTTCAAAAATTGCCTAGGTCGTGACAGCACGGAGACTCCAGTGAGATCAAGGTTTGGCAAAGTATTTGATTGTGTATTGAGTTAGTTCCTGGCATAGATACAAGCCATAGCAAAATTAACATCCTCTAAATTCTATCAGCCCCTTTGAAGTACATAACTAATAACCCTCAGGTATCCTATTCCTGTTTTGTTACAATGCCTATAGAAAGTCAAAAGCAATTCTAAAAAGGATGTTTTATGACACTGAAAAGTGAACGTGAAAGTCCCCTACTGATAATGAGTTTCGATCATAATTTAGGCATGAATACCTTAAATAGTTCTGTTAAGGACTGAAGTCTGGGATAAAAGCATAAACGAGTTTTATATAATAAAGTAACTGAAGTGTTCTAGTCAAAAGCATGTGATTTGTTCAGTTTTAAACATTCTCTCTGTGGTATGTAATAATTAGCATAGATATATCTCTATCTTTTGTTGCTCTATACCAAGCTCCCTCAGCATGAACCTCTATCTTTACAAAAAAGTTTCTCTTGACCTAATTAGAGTAACATTTTGAATGAAAAAAATGAGTTTAAACTATCTATTTATGAAGTTGCAGAAAAACTCTAAACATCATTCTAGATCTGCCTTAATTTTCCAAAATTGCAAATTGCCATATTGATAATATACTCTTTCTTCTGAGGCATATACTTAAAAACAAACTAATTATGCCACTTACCTACTTAAGATATTATTTGTAATTACACAGTTCAGTTTTTAATTGGAAATAAATGACAAAGATAATGACTTGGTAATTAAAGAGTATTTTTATCCATGTTTAATTCTTTTAAAAAGAAGTATCTACCTAAGCCCACATTAATTTTACCTTAGAGGAGGAAGGGAGACTGGAAAAAGCAGTTACTTGTCAAAGGTTAGGAATAAACTGGTTGAAGGCCTTCAGCTCTGACCAGACTAATTGGATTATGAAATGTGATGGGAGCCAGTAGTCCTTCCTGTCACTGGTCATGGGCATGTAGTGGGTTACTATGGTGTCTTGAGCATATTCTAAAGCCCTAGAAGAAGATGGATTTACAACTAATCCTAGCAGAGCAAGATAGCACTCAGAGTCCTGAGAGTCTAGGAAGAAGAACTAAGCCAACAAAAGACAGCATGGACATAGTGAGCTGCAGGGAGGATCCCTTTATCTGAGGAGCTGGCACTAGATAATTATATGGAGGGAGGCAGACCATTTTCGTTAAGGGTGTGGGCTCTGGAGGGTTGACCTTGCTCCAGTGGAAGGCCCCACATGCAGCAGTATATGGGCAGCACCAACTGTACTTGATGGAGGAAAGAATTAAGAAAACAGAGGACACAAGTTGGTGGGTGGGGAAGGGTCTGAAAGGAATGTGAGAAAGGGATGAATTTGATCAAAAGACATTGTACAAAATTCTGGAAAAAAACACTAATTAAAAATGACAACAGAAAAGAATCCTGAGCATCACTCTATGGATTGATTAGCTAGTGTCCAAATGCACTTCATCAATGCAAGTCAAACAGGCTTAACAAAAGGCCAAAGGGTCTTGGTCTTTTGCTAAGAAAGTGTGTAACTGGTGTTTTCTACCTTGTTAATTTTTCTTTCTTCCACCCTTTCAAGCCCTTAACACTACAGAAGTGAGAAAAGGGATAGAAAGGAAAGGAAAAAGATCTTCTAATAAAGTCAGGGGTCAGAAAGGGGTAGACATTAATTTTAGAACATTTCCTGCTAATTAGGGGCATTGAGTACCTTGGGGCAAGTTTTATCTTTGCCATCAGGAAGTCTAACAAAAACAACTTCTTTCCTCCTCCTCCTCCTCCTCCTCCTCCTCCTCCCGCTCTTTTTCCTTTTTGTCTTCCTTCTTTGCACATGATGACTTAACAAACCACTACCACCACCACTAAACAAACAACAACTAACAAAAACCAACCAACAACCCACTCTGCCTCTCAGGGCTCTAGTATTTATATATTCTCTGAAAAGTTCCCAGAATTCCAAAATTCACACAATCAGAGAAACTATCTGCAGCTGGCAAAACCACACCTCTGATAGAGCATGAGGCAAATCATAGTCAGCAGCTTTGAAGCACTCCCATATCCCCCATACCTGGAATGAAATAAAAAACATATTCTTATAATATTTTTGTGTTAAAATTCTCACTTCAAAAGTGGTCACTTGACTTCTTCAACTCTCCACACTATTAATCACCTTTCTTTGTTAGGTCATAGTCTGATCTCTGTGTTCTTAGAACAATTTACTACCAATTTCCTAAGGTACATCTCCTTATGCCCCACAAGATCACTGGGACAGAGAGCTCCAGCCCTGTTTGAACTATTATTCCATTTCTATGCCCACCCCACAACTTCCTACCCCAGTAGGCAAACAGGCCTCAGAACTCTGAGAGTTCAACCACTCCCACACCCTAGTCATCACCTGCTTGTATGGGACACAAAGTTTCATGTCCTTTATTTCTGTAAAAGGAAATAAGAACCTGTAATCTTATTTCATTGCCCTAGAGTGCTCACGGAAAACTAGAAATAATGAGGAAGTCTCCACTTACATATGAAGGAAACAATGCTCAGACAGCATAAATGGCCTCCAGAAAGCTACACAGTGCAAACTAAAGAAAATATTTCACATCCAGAGATTCCTTTTCTCATGTCCTTTTTTGTCAAATGGAAGAAATCAATGTGATCTAGGGTTAGAATACACACAGTTTCAGATGGTAAGAGTCAGGCGTGCTGTGGCCTAAAAATTTCCATTCTAAACTTCAGTTTTTTTCTAATATGAGATTTTATGAAACATCCCATTTAAGAGGTAATTAGGACCTTTGGGCCTCCTCACAGATGAAACAGTCTTTAGAAAGGAAACTTTCTATGCACTGTGTTGCTTTCTCTTCCCACCTATTGCTGTGGAGAAAGGAAATGGTCCCCTCTTCATAGGATGTAGCAAAATGGTGCATCTTGTAGGCAGAGAGTAGCTCTTATCAGAGAAGGAAACACACCAACATCTCATCTTAGATGTCCTAACCACTAGAACTCTAAGAAGAAACACTTCTTTTGTTTAAAAGTTGCCTCATTTAGAGTACTCTGTTATAGCTGTGCAAGGAAACCAGGACCCTGGTAATAATTCCTCCTAGTTGAACAAGTGGTATAAATACTGAGCACTTTGGTCTCTTCAGGTGAGAAGAAGGATATTAGTCTCCAATCCATACCTCATCAATATAACTAGATGTCTTAGGTTACTATTTCTTTGATGAAATACCATGACCAAAAGGAAATTGTGGAGGAAATGATTTATTTTGTTTATGTTTCTGCATCACTGTTCACCACTGGAGGAAGTCAGAACAGGAACTGAAATAGGGCAGGAACCTGGAGGAAAGAGCTGATACAGCAACCATGGAGGAGTGATGCTTACTGGCTTGTTCCTAATGACTTGCTTAGCCTGCTTTCTTATAGAACCCAAGACCTCCAGCCCAGAGGTGGCAATACTCACAATGATCTGGGCCCTCTTTGCTGTTGTCCATTAATAATCAATTAAGAAAATGCCCTATAGAGCTGTGTGTAGCCTGATCTTATAAAGACATTTTCTTAATTGAGGCTCCCTCCTTTCTGATAACTCTAGCTTGTGTCAAGTTGACAAAACTACTTAACATACTACCACTTTCAGTGGGTTCTGGCCATCTGAATGCCTACACTCATGTTTGCAGGGCAAGTACTTTACCCACCTTCTCACAGCCACTTCAATAGCTCCCTAAGATCCTATAATAGTTTATCATCTACAACCTGGACATGTATAAGTTAGGATATTACTCATTAGTTCTACAAATCCATCTGTACCACATTCTTTTTGTGAGCTAGACCAAAACTCATCAACCTTGTGCCAGGTTTACCATCCATAGCTCAGAATTAGCATGCCAGACTCTGCAAGAATAGCTGAAAGAGAAACCATCCCACTCCAACTCACTTCATGTTGCCATCAAGATGCTTAGCAAGATGGCTTTAGTCTCTCTAAAACTTCATCTCCTGTGATCCTTTGACTTTAGCCAACCGCCTGTGACTACATCTAGTATCCATGTGTTGCTGTGCTAGCAATTCTACTCTATAACTGGTTTAGTCTCTTTCTTCCTGATGCTTTTCTGAATCTCATGGTGACCTTACTCAGAGAAAATCATCTTCTACTCTATTGTGTCCAAGCCTTTCTTGCCAAGCTCTGCTTGTAAATATCCTTGTAATTTCTCATCCAAACTACCCAGTTGGCTCTAGTTTATACCATGGGTTCGTTTTTTGTTGTTGTTGTTTTGCGTGTGAGAGGGAGAGAGAAACAGAGTCCATGTAAGAACTATCACCAAATAGGATGTTTTTCCTTCAATGTAGTATCTTCTGCAGCTTGCTGAAATGTTCCCACATAAGCAGTATAAGATTTTATACTGTTAACTGATGTATGGCTTGAAAGTGAACACACTATGTACAGACAAATACAGATGGACACACGGTGAGTTAGACGTGTGCATTTCAGGATTCTCTGGTGCCTGACATGTGCGGCTCAGTGATCTTCAGATTCAGAGTGAAGGAGAAGTAGCCGGTCATGACGACAGATGTCGTTTCTGTTCACAGTGGGAGGGGAGTCCACCTGAGAGAGTCAGCTCCTATTGTTGATAAACTTCCACCATGAAGTCTTTGATCATGATTTATCTAGAAAAAACAGCTTATTTTAAATTTTCATAATGTTTGATGCTGACTCACCGAGAAAAGGAACTACTTTAAAATTCCATGCATTGTAAAGTAAACCCATAGGCATTATGCATGAGGGTGCCCATGAACACAGAGGACTCTGCATGAGCAAGCAACTGTCAGTGTGGCAGTAGTGCCACAGTAAGAAAATTTTAATGCAATCTGGAAATCTCTCCTGAAGTGTGTGTGTGTGTGTGTGTGTGTGTGTGTGTGTGTGTGTGTGTGTG
>OU015745.1:63209183-63235726 GCA_907169655.1 Acomys percivali | reverse complement strand
GTGTGTGTGTGTGTGTGTGTGTGTGTGTGTGTGTGTGTGTGTGTGTGTGTTTGTGAATAAGTGTCAGCCAATGGTGATCTGACAAAGCCTACTGTCTGCTTTTGTATGGTCTTCAAGATAAGAATGGATTTTTAAACATTATTTGTTTGTTTGTTTTAATAATCTCATGTGCTCCTGACTAGTCTGAAACTCACCATGTAGCTTAAAATGACCTTGTATTTCTGATTGTTGAACCTCCGCCTCTCAGTGCTGGGACTATAGGTATGTGTCACCATGCCAATATTATTCATGCTGGGCTGAAATCCAAGGCTTCCTTCATGATAGGCAAGCACTTCACCAATTGGGCAGAAGCCCTGACCTCCTGAATTTTTATAATTTTAAGCAGGTAAGGGGGAAATGAAGAAATTCCACAGAATAATTTATCAATTGAATCATTCATTTCTGGATTATCAGCAGTTGGAAATTTTAAGTGTAATACTTGTTTAAAAAAAACTTCTTGTCCTGGAAATCCATTACTCTCCCCATCTGTGGTTCAGAATCTTAAATTATCCACTTAGAAAGGAAGTCAATTTGTATTTCTCAGAAGCAATTGTGACTTAATTGCTGTTATCAACCTAATAAATTACAAGGTGATTTCCACAAACTGGTTATGCACTCAAATTTCATGTCTGATGAGAGAATAATTGTATCAATATTCTACAAATATGAAATGTAAATTAGTTCACTGGCCCCAGGGGAAACACATACACCTTGAACATAAACTCATCTATCTTCTTCTGTCTGTTTTTTAAGCAGGCAAATTAAAATGAGAAATAAAGAGTTTGTATTTCCTAGTAATAATGTGCAACATGTTAATTACTTATCAAGAAATATCACTTGGCTTATAGATATACTTTTTGACTAATGAAAATGTCATATTTACTTTTGAACTTTGGGTTTTGATGCAAGTCTGCTTACAATACTTTAAGTTCTATCATCTCTTTGTGAACCGTTATAAAAGACACACCACAAAGTGTTAAGCTGATGAAAATGGTAATGTATGCTCATTCAACCTACCAGAATGTTGACAAAGGTAAACTACTGTGAAGGAGTCTGTAAAGCAACAGTCTAATTAGCTGAGAAATTAATATGCATAAACCAAGTAGCCTTTGAAAACAACAAGTTAGCATATGCATTTAAGCATCCATTCATCAGACACTTACTTTGTGTATAGGACGACAGTGCAAATGAAAATACGGATGGGCCTGTTGTATGGCACACACTTGAAATACATTTGACTTTACTCTGCACATAAAACTGTGCTGGCACGAGGGAATAGTGATTGAAGCATTGAAGAGAATTAGGGAAGGGAGATAGTCAAATCCTGACTGTTGCTTTTATTGAGAGATGACTAAGAACTTAGTAATGCATGCCTCTGAGTACATTTAGGACAGTATTTCTAGGGAGGACTCTGAAAGCTTTTAACCATTTAACCAACCAAGGTGGTTAAAAGAAAGAAAAAAGTCTGACTAATACAGAAATAGGGGAAAAATGATTTCTGTAAAGAATGAGACTAGTAATAAAAGAGGGAACTCTGGCTGAGAAAGGACCATGAGGGGAAACATGAATTTAAAAAGTGACCACACATATGAAGGATGAGAAATGATTAATTATGGAGGAATATAGGGCAGATGCGCCATGGGTAAAACTCAGTTTTCTAGATGAACTCAGTACATGCTCAAAGGTATCTGTCTCTGTCTCTGTGACTCTCTCTGTCTCTGTGTCTCTGTCTCTCCCTCCCTACCCCTCTTCTCCTCTCTCTCTCTCTCTCTTTCTCTCTCTCTCTCTGTGTGTGTGTGTGTGTGTGTGTGTGTGTGTGTGTGTAAATGCTATGTTGCACCTTGTAAAGACATTCACTGTAGTTAAAAGAACTTAGAATGCATACAAATTAATATTTTTTTCACACAGAGGTGACCACAGATCTCAAGTTCAGGAAAAGACA
The DNA here is from genome assembly GCA_907169655.1 of Acomys percivali. Taxonomy (NCBI): domain Eukaryota; kingdom Metazoa; phylum Chordata; class Mammalia; order Rodentia; family Muridae; genus Acomys; species Acomys percivali. Next base: position 63,233,745 of record OU015745.1, on the reverse strand, counting down.
GGAACTAGTGAACCAGGTGTATTCTAGGAGATGCTCACAAAAGAAGCCCTTTAACAAAAGTCACATGCCATAAAGGACAGAATTCCAGAGAAAACCATGTTCAGATGAAAGGAAGGTTGAAAGCATTAAATAAAAACACAGTGGTCTTATAGGCAGCAGAAGAACAAAGGAAAAATGAATGTTTATGAAAATCAAGGAGGGTATAGCCCCGAGCAAAGAAATCACCTCAAGAAAGAGATAGCTCAGTGGCCAGTGATCTAAGAAGCACACATACGTGAACAGGCAAATAAGCCTGCAACCTTGAAGTTCTCCAAAATCCAGGAGAACAGATCCATTGATTTTTCACCTAACAACATCAAACATACATAACTCATTTTCTTATTTTTGCCAACAATTTTACACCATCAGATACTTTTTCCTCCTTCCCTCTGCATGAGTTTCCCTGCAGTAAGAAAACCTCCTGATCATCTCGTCTCATCTGGTTCCAGAAGGTACTGTCACTTATTCACTCATTCCTGTTCCTTGGTTGAGAGTCTGTTATGTGGTAGGCAGAGTGAGGCACCCAAAGCCAAAGTTTGCTGCTGCAAGATGCATTGTGACGTGCAAACGGGGGAAGCATTTCAAAGAATACGGATTAAGACACAAAAGCTTCAGGTTTGTGCTGCCCCCTTTTTTGCTATTCATGAAAACTTTTATTGGAAAAGTCAGCTGACTGGCAGACAGAAGACATGGTAGTTTTTCAGAAATTTGCCATATAAGAATGTGCGACCTAACTAAATTGCGGGACTGAATCAGCGTTATTCATTCTTGTGTTTGGCACATAACACCTGCAACTGTGTCCTGTCCCTTCCGTATCTCTCTTGTCATTTTCGCTGTGGCACAGAATTTCCTTTATTTCTCTGTCTGACTCCTGTTCCTGTTCCACCCTCCTCTGTCACACTCCCTACTCCTGCTCTGCTGGGGCAGCTCAACAGGACTGGACTGTATGGGTGCAGGCTAATAGCACTTCTTGCTATTATAGATAGATCTTTATTTCTAGAGTATTCTACTCTAGTCTGTCAACAGTTAATTGTTGACAAAATTAGCCTTTCCTCACTACAATGTATTACAAGGTTGTACAATGCTTAATTAAATAGGGCAAAAAGACAGATACAAGGGATCCTTACATTTAGACTCCAGCTAATCCCTGCACAGAGAAACTGATTTTTTTTTTTTTTGCTCCTCTTATAGAATTCAAAAAGTGGTGGCTGAGCTATGAATATTTCATATACAACAGTTATTCTCATAAAAAATATGCAGAACTGGTATATTTAAAGATTTATTTCCAGTTTTTGATAATGTGTATATGAATGTGTTTATAGGGCCCATTTCTGCACACAAGTGCACAGTGGTTAAAGGCAAGGAGAATGTGTCAGATCCCCTAGAGCTGGAGTTTCAAGTGGGAGGGGGGTTAGATGTCAAGGATGATTTACAGAAGTCAGTTTGTTCCTTTCTCCATCTCAGTCACAGGAACAAACTCATGTCTTCTGAGTTGATGGCAAGTTTACCCACTGAGCCATCTCTCCAGCCTGGCAGCCATCTTTAAAAAGCACTAAAGAAGCATGTGAATAGTTTTCTTCATGTCATTCACATCACCAAATATTGTTGTAGATTATTTATTACCATAGCAAACTTAGGGGGTCACATTAGCCTCATGCTACTTATAAAAAAATAAAATCACAAGCGAGGGATGGGGAGCTCGGCACAGTGGTACATACTTGTAATCACAGCACTCAGGGAGACAGAGGCAGGTGGATTTCTGTGAGTTCAAGGCCAGCGTGGTCTGCAAAGTGATCCAGAAAAACCTGTCCCCGAAAACAAAATAAAACCAAACAAAGCAACAACAACAAATCAAGAGATAGGCAGATATAAGAAGGAGCCTGGGCAATTCCAATTCAGCTTCCTCTGGAGAGCCTGGTGCCCTCTGTTCAACAGACTAACAAGTGAGCCTACTGGAGTCAGTGGCGGTTATATGCAAAAGTTTAAACTCTTTTGCAAAGCAGAGCAAAAGAAAGGCAAGTACATCTGATTTTTAAGGACAACTTACTGGTAGCGTGAAAGATGGGCTGAAAGAGATAGAAGGATAGCAGAGAAGCTACTTGACAGGGTGCCCTAGGACCCGATGGTAAAGCTTACATAAAGTCAGCCTCATAAAGTATGCTTTAGTTTCTTCTGTGCCACATGTGAAAACTAACAAGAGGAAGACTACAATGTCACAGCAATAACTTGATAGGCATATCTTGGAAATAAGTCATCCCTCTGGCGCTGCCATACCACAGCCCAGGCTAATGATGACATACAACTAGGGTGCTTTAATATTAGATGTTGAAAATTTTGTTATAAGGAAAAAGTATTTATGTTAAAGATATATAGTGTTTTAACAATTAAAACCATAAATTGAGGGAACTCCAAGATGGCGGTGACCAGCCTGGACCGTGGTTAAAGCTCCAGTAAATGATACAGGGAATTGCATGGAATTCTTAACCAGAAACACCAAGCTCACCACACCATTACAGCGGGAGTGCTCCACAGTTTGAAAGGATCAAAATACAGAAAATCTGTGTACTCCTGCACACGGGAGGAGTGCAGATGTTCTCAGACCACAGCAGCAGCTGAGTGTGACAGCTGGGAACCCTCTGGCAGAAGCGATCAGCATGGTGACTAGTAACAATTGCTGTGGAAGAGGGGACTCAGTGCAAGATTAGGGCCCCATAACCCTAGCTGAATTCAGAGCACGGTTTGGGCCCAGAGACTCTAGTTTGGCGCGTGGTCCGTCCCTGAGACTCTAGCTGAACTCAACAAGCTCAGTGTGTGGTTTGGACCTGAGACTCTGGTTGGACACAGCGCTAACTGGACTAAGTGCATGGATTAGGCCCAGAGACCTGTTTGGGTCCAGAGATGCGAACTGGACTCATCGCTCAGGTTGGGTCCATAAACGCTAACTGGACTCAGTGTGTGGAGGCTTGGGCCCCATGTCACTAACCTAGACTCTTCGAGCAGTCTGACTCCTGAAATGCTACCAGGAACCACAGACCAGCAGAGCATCAAAGCTCTGAGACTAAGGAAATCTCTGGGAGATGGAGTAGAGTGGCTATTAGACCACCTCTGCCAGACCTGCGTCAATCCCTGGAGAGCTCCAGTGCCACAAGGAAACCCAGAAGGCCGTGGACACTTTGGCCTGACCCAGTGCATGTTCAGAAACCCAGGACAATTACAGGACTCACAGTACAGGGGAGCTGGGGATCACTGGCTGTGAGAGACCCAAACTGTAGGGCTGGCCTCCTACCATCCAGACCAGGGACGCATCAGAGTTTCCAGCCTAGGGAAATCATGAGAAAAGGGGTAAATCTATCCTCAGACTCCCTCTACCCAACTCTGGAAGCTACCTTCCAAAAACAGAGATGACAAGATGACTAAAGGACAGCATAAAATTACACACACACACACACACACACACACACACACACACACAAAACCCAAAACAATATGACATCTCCAGATCCCAGCTATCCCAAAGAAAACAACCCAGAGGACTCAAACACAATGGAAATACAAGAATATGACCTCAAAATCTTAGTAATGAGGATGATAATGGAGGAAACAAATAAAATTCATAATCAAATGCAGGAAGATGCAGCCAAACAGGTGGAAGACATAAAAGGGGCCTATAGAGAGGCACTGGAAAATTTTCAGGAAAATACAAACAACCATATGATGGAAATCAATAAAACTGTTCAAACTCTGAAGGCCTATAAAGAGGCAGTGGAAGAAACTCAGGAATATACAATCAGATGAAAGATATCAATAAAACAGTCCAAGGGCCTGGACAGAGATCCTGAAAACACTAAGAGGCCACAGATGCCAGGCCAGACAACTTTACCCTGAAAAACTATCAATAACCATTGATGGAGAAAAAAAATATTCAATGACAAAAACAAATTCAAACAGTACCTATCCACAAATCCAGCTTTATAGAAGGTGCTAGAAGGAAAACTCCACCCCAAAGGGACAAGCTACAACCCACACTACACAGGAAATAGATAACTACACCATCAAAAAACACAGTCACAGAAACTCTTTACTGGAAACAACATCAAAATTAAGACTCTTAGCAGTCATTGGTCATTAATATCTCTCAACATCAATGGTCTCAATTCTCCAATAAAAAGACACAGACTAAATGAATGGATGAATAAACAAAATCAAACATTCTTCTGCATTCAAAAAACACATCTCACCCATAAAGATAGACATTACCTCAGGGTAAAAGGCTGGAAAAAATATTCCAAAAATTGTCACAAGAAGCAAGCAGGTGTAGCCATTTTGATATCTAAAAAAATATACTTTCAACCAAATTAATCAAAAGGGATGAGGAAGGACACTTCAACCAAGATAACATCACAAATCTGAACATCTATGCTCCCAATACAAGGGCACCGACATTTGTAAAAGATCTATTAATGAAGCTCAAACCACACACCGATCCCAACACAATAATAGTAGGAGACTTCAACACCCCATTCATACTGAAGGATAGGTCACTGAAACAGAAACTAAGCTGAGAAATAACATCATTAACCAATGCCACAAAACAAATGGATCTAACAGATATCTCCAGCATCTTTCACTCAAACAAAAGGGAATATACCTTCTTCTCTGAACCCCATGGAACCTTCTCCAAAATTGATCACATAGTAGGTCACAAAGCAAGCCTCAACAGATACAAGAGGATTGAAATAATACCTTGTATCCTGTCAGATCAACATGGTCTTAGGCTGTACTTCAACAACAACAGAAATAACAAAAAGCCTACACATACATGGAAACTAAACAACTCTCTGCTAAATGACACCTGGGTCAGGGAAGAAATAAAGAAAGAAATTGAAGACTTCCTGAAATTCAATGAAAATGAAGGAACAACATACCCAAATTTGTGGGATATATTGAAAGCAGTGCTAAGAGGGAAATTCATAACTCTAGGTGCCTTTATAAAGAAATTAGAAATATCCCACACAAGCAACTTAATGACACAGCTGGAAGCCCTCGGAAAAAAAGAAGCAGAAACACCCAAGAGGAGTAGCCATCTGGAAATAATCAAACTAAGGGCTGAAAGTAATACATAGAAACAAAGAGAACAGTCCAAAACAGTCCAAAACTCAACAAAACTAAGAGCTGACTTTCATAAGCTCCGACTTTGAAGGCATAGATGCCAAAAAATTTGAAAATCTATGGGAAATGGATGATTTTTTTTGATCAATTCCACTTGCCAAAATTGAATGAAGAACAGATAAACAAGCTAAATAGTCCCATTTCCCCTACAGAAATAGAAGCAATCATTGATAGTCTTCCAACCAAAAAAAGCCCAGGGCCAGATGGTTTCAGTGCAGAATTCTACCAGACCTTCAAGGATGTGCTAATATCGATACTCTACAAGCTATTCCAAAAGATAGAAATGGATGGAACATTACCAAATTCATTCTATGAGGCCATAGTCACATTGATACCTAAACCTCACAAAGACCCAACAAAGAAAGAGAATTTCAGACCAATTTCTCTTATAAACATTGATGCAAAAATACCCAATAAAATACTCACAAAACGAATGCAAGAACACATCAAAGATATCATTCACCATGACCAGGTAGGCTTCATTCCAGGCATGGGGGATGGTTTACTATATGGAAATCCATTAATGTAATCCACCATCAAAACAAACTAAAAATAAAAAACCACATGATCATCTACTTGGATGCAGTGAAAGCATTTGATAAAATCCAACACCCATTCATGTTTAAAGTTTTGGAGAGATGAGGGATACAAGGCACATACTTTAACATAATAAAGGCTATATACAGCAAGCCAATAGCCAAAATCCAATTAAATGGTGACATACTCAAGGAAATTCCTCTAAAATTGGGAACAAAGCCAGGCTGCCCACTCTCTCCATATCTCTTCAACATAGTACTGGAAGTTCTAGCCAGAGCAATAAGACAACAAAAGGAGATCAAGCGTATCCAAACGGGAAAGGAGGAAGTCAAATTATCCCTATTTGCAGATGATATGATAGTGTCCATATGTGACCCCCCAAATCTACCAGAGAACTACTACAGCTGATAAACACCTTTAGAAAATTGGCTGGATACAAAATTAATTCAAAATATTCAGTAGTCTTCCTATACACAAATGATAAGCTTGCAGAGAAAGAAATTTAGGAAAACTACACCCTTCACGTTAATCACAAGGAATATAAAATATTTAGGAGTTACTCTAACCAAGAAAGTGACAGACTTGCTTGAAAAAAATTTCAAAACTCTGAAGAAAGAAACTGAAGATGACATGAGAAGACAGAATGATCTTCCTTGCTCGTGGATAAGGACAATTAACATAGAAAAAAATGGCCATTTTACCAAAAGCAATTTACAGATTCAATACAATCCCTATCAAAACACCTATAGAATTTTTTAAAGACATTGAAATTTCAATTCTCAATTTCATATGGAAAAACAAAAAAACCCAGAATAGCTAAAATAATCTTGTACAATAAAAGATCCTCCAGAGGAATCTCCACACCTGATCTCAAGGTGTACTATAACGCAACAATAATTAAAACAGCATGGTACTGGCACAGCAATAGGCTGGTTGATCAGTGGAATTGATTCAAAGACCCAGAAATGAATCCACACACATATGGTCACTTGATTTTTGACAAAGAAGTCATTCCATTCAATGGAAAAAGGATAGCATCTTCAACAAATGGTGCTGGTTTAACTGGAGGTCTATGTGTAAAAAAATGCAACTGGACCCATATTTGTCACCTTGCACAAAACTCAAATCCAAGTGGATCAAAGACCTCAAAATAAAACCAGAGACACGAAGTCAGTTAGAAGAAAAAGTGGAGAAGAGCCTGGAACACATTGGCACAGGAGACAACTTCCTAAACAGAACACCAACAGCCCAGGTCTTAAAGTCAACAATTAATAAATGGGACCTCATGAGGCTGAGAAGCTTCTATAAGGCAGAAAACACTATCAACAGAACAAAGCAACAACCTACAGACTGGGAAAAGATCTTCACCAACCCTACATCTCACAAAGGTCTAATTTTCAAAATATATAAAGAACTCAAAGAATTAAACATCACCAAACCAAATAACCCAATTGAGAATTGGGGCTCAGAACTAAACAGAGAATTCTCAACAGAGGAATATCTAATGGCTGAGAAACACTTAAAGAAATGCTCACCATCCTTAGTCATCAGGGAAATGCAAATCAAAACAACTCTGATAGTCTATCTTACACCCATCAGAATGGTTAAGATCAAAAACTCAAGTGACACCACATGCTGACAAGGAAGTGGAGAGAGAAGCACACTCCTTCATTCCTGGTGGGAATACAAACCAGTGTAGCCACTTTGGAAATCTGTCTGGTGCTATCTCAGAAAACTGTGAATAGAGCTTCCTCAAGACCCAGCTATTCTACTCCTTAGAATATACCCAGAAGATGTTCCAGCACACAACAAGGACATATGCTCAACTATGTTCATAGCAGCCTTATTTATAATAGCCAGAACCTGGAAACAGCCTAAGTGTCCCTCAGTAGAAGAATGAGTGAGTTAATGCAGAAGCAGAAAGAATCAAATGGATATACTCATTTATATCCGGACACTAGCCCAAAGGATATGTCCCATGAAAGTTTTCACTTACCAGGAAAGTGGGACAGAGGGGAAGACTTCCTAGTGGAACTCTAGGTGAGAGAACCAAGTAGAATGGGGAAATAGTAGATATCAAGAGAGTTCTAGAAACCTACAAGAAGAACATTATGACAGGCAGATCTAGGCCCGGGGTCCTGCTCAAACTATGGCACTAGCCAAGGACAATATGTTCAGTAAACTTCGAACCCCTACCCAGATCTAGCCAATGGACAGGACATTGTCCACAGTTGAGTGGAGAGTCGGGACTGACTTTCACACAAAATCTGGTGGCCCATATTAGACCATGCTCCCTTGATTGGGAGGCCCAGTGGCACTCAGAGGAAGGATAGCAGGCTATCAAGAAGAGACTTGATACCCTATGAGCATATACAGGTGGAGGAGGTCCCCCTCAGTCACAGACATAGGGGAGGGGAGTAAGGAGAAATGGGAGGGAGGGAGGAATGGGAGGATAGCTCCCCTGCTAGAGACACTCTAGTCGATTGTTCTCTTCATGCTGATTTTAAAACTAAGGACTGTGCTGATCAATTTTTACTGCCAAATTGACACAAGTTAGAATCACCTTGGAAGGCATTGTGTCCTAAAAATTTATTTACATTTGGTTGGCAGGCCAGCATATCTGTTGGGAATTGCCTTGCCTATAAACTGGTATAGACAGGGCTAGCCTATAGGACCAGAAACAAAACGTGAAAAACCATTATCTGTAAAAGTGTTAAAAAATAAAAGAAAACAAAACTCAGTGAAGAAACAGTATCAAATATATTTATGTATGTAAGTGTATATATAACATACACATAAGCACACATACATAGTCAGGCCAGCATCTTGATTACAAAATGTTTTCCCTTTCTACTCACTTCTGGATCATCTCATAGATGATACGATGACAGAATAAAAAACAGCCTTTGACTTATGTTACTTTCAGGTTATTTTGCTGCCCCAGATTGCAACAGGGATTCTGGTCTGTAGTCAGAAGAAAATCAGAAGTGATAGCAGCATGCATCTAGCTGTCAAAAGCTGTCACACCCTGGGTGCTGATGGCAGATCAAGGACATTATCCTTCATTCTAAGTGAGTCTCCACTCCTGCAGATCACTACAAATGCCATCCTTCTTCAAGTCTGTGATGACCTTTGTTTTAAAAAATAATTTGGAAAATGTCTATCTGCTCAGTGGTATTTCTCAGTCTCGATATTGTCTAACATATAATATTGCAGAAATAGGAATTAGAAGGCTTGGAAACTTTTGTGTCACACAGTTAAATTAACTGGTGCAAAGAACTTCACAGTGATGTGGTTCATAAGCATGACACCTGACAGTGCCAAACATGTTCCTGCTTTCAAATAAAGATGATTCCACACTTCTGTGCCTATCTGGTTCGCTTTTCTACCAGGGAATTGTCCTAAGAATCACCATACCACAGTTCAAGCCAAGAACTGTGAATCAATATGGGCCCTCATATCTCATGTAAGAATATTTCTTGGAATGAGTTAAGGCATGGAATGTAAGCTCTATATTTTCTACCTTTACATAGAAATGTTTCATTTACCTTATGAATGAATTATTTATGCCCTGCCCCCAAATTCTTGTTGGAACAAAGGATGTGCAAGGTGTAGTTTAACGAATTTAGGTTTTATTTTATTTACTATTTATTTTGTTGTAGATTGTAGTGGGCTTTTAGTTTGTTTGTTTGGTTGATTGGTTCTTTTTTCAAGCCAAGATTTTTCTATGCAGCCCTGGCTGTCCTGGAGCTAGCTCTGTAAACCTTACTGACTTTAGACTCAAATATATTCATCTGCTCTTAACCCCCTAGTGCTGGCATTAAAGGTGTGCCACTGCCCAGCATGGTTTTATCGCGTAGCCGACTTTGTCTCAAGCTAATGGTTCCTTCCCGCTCAGCTTCCTGGGTGCTGGGATTATAAATTTAGACACACACCATTCCTAGAAAATTCAACTGTGTCCCCAAAAGACCCACTGTGGTGGAAATTCTGGGAACTTGGGCACCCATGAAGGTCTTAGATACAGAGGCACACATTTGTTCACTTCTGGACCCTGACATGTTCTCTTCTCTTCTGCATAATGCTTCTTCAAGATACAATCTGCTGCTGTTGCTCTCTGTGTCAGGAGGTGATACAGCTCAAAAATATTCAAAGCAGATGCCCAGAGGAATTTAAAAAATTATGAAGAGAAAAATTGTGTCAAGACAACCACTACTATAGTTTTCAGTGTCTAAAGAAAAGTGATTAATTGTTAGGTAATCTGAAGCCATTTTTAAAAACTGAGGCATAAATAATTATTTCCTTATCTACTGAGATAGGGACATTTCTATATGTGGAAGAAAAAGTGTCATCTCTGGAGCTCATTCTGAGGACAGCTATAGGGTAGATAATCTGCTTGGGTCTCTTCAAGGACCTTTGTGGAATGTTTATTTTTTATTTTTTTTATTTTTGGAGATTAGGCTCCATGTATCCAAGGCTGGCCTAGACTCCCTATGTAGGGAGTGAAGACCTTGTGCTCCGGATCTTCCTGCCTCTTTTTCTCCATGGCCAGATGCAGGTATCAGTCATCACTTAGTTTCATGCAGTGCTGAGGACTGAGCATGGGTTTTAGGAACAGCAGGCAGGCAACCTACTGATGGAGCTTCATGCAGTCCTGATCAGACCCTCTCTGAAGCTTCATTTGTGCCAAAGGCATTGCGTTTGACTTACATGACATCATGACTTGCTTATGTGAGGTATCTTTAGAGAGTTATGGATATTAGGAGTTGGTATCTCTCTGTGTTTCATTCATCTGCCATACTCCTGAAATTGTACAGTAGGTAGAGAAACAGGATTGTGGAGGGAGAGATGCAGAGTAGGACTAAAAGGTAATGTTTTGATTTGTTCTACACTGCACTGTCTAGTACTTGTTAGTACGACCAGGCTAACCATGATTGCCTACACTAGAGACTTACGTTCCCAGTAATGCGTGAACCTTCCCATTATATGTGCATATGGAGATATTTCTACAGCTTTCACTCAATGACCCAAGAGGGGATTTATATATATATATATATATATATATATATATATATATATATATTTATATATATAAAATCTTAGGGAATCGGAAATTTTGGAGACATGATAAGCAATAGTAAGTTTCCCCAATTCGCTACTGAAAAACAAGTGTGAAAAGCATTTTGAATGTGTTTGGTTGAAAAGAAATCTAAATAAGAAGTTTGGGAGACAATTTAGATGAAGTACGTGGTGTGTAGATGTAGATGTGTAGTGTAGTGTACTGTGACACTGAGCCAAATCAAATCTTAACACATTTGCAGTATATTACTAGATAGTATACCCATCTTATAGGAAGAGCATGAAATGGTTCATTCCTGGAAGGCTCATCAAAGCTTAGCAATGTTGGGGGGCACTTGTTCCAGAGGACCCAGGTTTGAACACTTGCTCTCACAGTGGATGCCTCACTACTGCCTGTAATTCCCATTCCAGGGGTTCTTATGCCATTTCCTGGCCTCTGCGGACACATGTGTGGCCATGATTCACATAAAGACAAGCAGGCACACAATACACATGAGTACATATACATAAAATTTAAAAGATTAGCACTGATTATGTAAGAGACCACGTGAGAAGCCTAAGTCTAAGTTATTGAGCTATTTAAATAAACCACATGCTTCCTCATTAGACAAAAGCGCAACTAATGAATCAGTGATAATCAAAATTACACTATCTGTCCCATGTGGACAACTCTTTAATGTATTTGTTAACTACATTTGCATTTGGGGTTTAATTTAGCATTAATTATTTGAAATAAAAGTGTACTAAGTCAAACCTGCCAATTTTTGCAAAATTATTATACATAGAACCTATAGGTCATTATACTTTCTGTAGAAGTATAACAATTTTATTTACAGCCTTAAAGGGATGAAAATGAGGATTTAAAGAGTAATTATAGAAATATTATTTCACATCTCATGCTCATACTTGCTGTCATTCATGTAAGTCCCTATTTCAGGACTGATATGTCCAAGATATAATTAAATTGCCCTGGAATATTTTCTTGGAGAAAAAAATGTTGACAGAAAGTAAATAATTATTGGCTTTGGAGTAAATAAGTATTGGCTCAGCTGATAAATGCTTGTCACTCAAGTATGAGGAAATGAGTTTGGATTCCCAGAATCCATGTAACAAAAAGAAAGCACATGCCTGTAAGCCCATGGATGGTAATATGGGAAATAGGCAGGTTTCAGGAAGCTTGGGGCCCAGGTAACCAGGACTATTTGGTAAAGTTCCAGGCCAATAAGAGACTTCGTCTCAAACAAAAAATGAGAATGCGGCTGAGAATCAACACTGGAGGCGATTCTCTTATCTCCACATGAATGAGTGCATGCACTGACAAAGCATGCATGAACACCCATGCACTCAAACATGTGTGCATAAACATGTATGTGTATGTGTGTGTTGATCTCCCCTCCCTCCCTGCCATACAGAAATTGGGCACTTCTATCAAAACTCATTCTTAAGTTGATATATCCTTAAGAAAGAAACGCTGTTTAGAAGCAAGGTGAGAGGGGTCTGCATCCACAGCACGGTTTTCGTTTGTGGGTAACTGTATCTAGTGAGTGGCTATAGAAGAGAGAAGGCAGGAAATTTGATCATCTTAGAAACATGGTGGAGTGTGTCATCCTCTGCTTCATTCATGTTTCCGTTAGGCTCTCTATTCAGAGCTACCTGTGTCTATACACATCTTTGCCACTATCCCATGGCTCTAGACATTTTCAAAAAGTACTAACTACTTACACTGCATAATATTAATGTAAAAAACATTGTCTTGAGCAGAAACACGCTTTCTGAAGTTTGTCCACAGTAAGGTCATAGGATAGATACTTGTATCGCTTAGATTTGGACCCCAGTATGCTCTTAAATCATGTTGACAAAGATGCAGGGTATCACTGTAGTGTTTGGCCACCAGATGTCAGTGTACGATAAAGAATGCTAGAACACGAGTGCATGTTTAACTACACAGGATATAGTGAGCAAGAAGGGGCAAGTGTATTGAGAAGCACTTCACCAAAAGAAAGCAAGCACGTGGTGGAGAGTTGCTGAATTCTGAAGTAAGATATTAGTACTAAGGTTTCCTACTGTTCTTGTTGTTTTGTTTTGTTTTGTTTTATGTTATATAAGAGCCAGGTGTGGCGGCACATACCTGTAATCCCAGCACACAGGAGATCGAGACTAAAAGAATGGGAACCCTACCCGGGTCTATATAGTGAGGATCTGTCTCAAACAAATAAGATTCTCCTACGGTAAGTTGAATGAGCACGCCATGCACATTGAAGGAGCTCAAAGCAACAGCTTGGCCTAAATTAGAAAAATCACAGATGCGAAATTTGGTTTTTATCAACTTTCAAAGCATAGATTTGCATTCGATAATACTGATGGCTGTGTAAACTAATTAAGAGCCACAGATAAGAGCAAATCAATGCAGGAAAATTATAGCATGGAAAATGTAGAATTTTCCACAAGGTAATTTCAAGATTTTATAATTGGACTTTTTATACATGTTGTTCACATATGAAAAGGAAAAGCACTGTCCCCACATCATGGTGGTTCCCCCTACAGGAAGGGTTGGGGTCATTAATTCATTTAGTGTGCACACCAGTGCAATAGTTGTGACCTTCATAATTTCTTATGTCCATCAATCTTCCCATCCTATTGTTCTGTCTTACTCAAACTCAATCTCTACCACAAGGCAGAGGGCTCTTTAAAATCAGATCTGACCATATTCTTCCTTTTTGATTAAAACCTTCCTAGCACTTAAAGATTAGGCTAGCCCCTCCCAAGGCCTAGGGAGCAAATGTGCCTGGACCTCCTTCCTGCCCATCCTCTTATGGGATTGGATAGGCAGCAAATCAGTGATTAAGGGCAATTGTTCTTGCAGAGCCCCAGAGTTCAGACCTCTGCACCCATATCAGGCCATGTGTGCGCATGCATGTATACACACACATACATACACACACATACAATTTAAGAGCACATTATGTACTCAAAGTGCATGACAAGGACATTAATGCTATGTAGTAACTACTGCTGCTGAGTAAGCATTTTCTCTTTTATGCCTTACACACCTCCAATGTTATGTCTGATTTGTACTTTGTTCACACTCCATGAAAGATCTAAACTGTCTTTTAGCTAAACTTTACACTAAAAACCCATATACAAGGTATGACACTTCAGGACCTGCAATCACACAGAGCTATCTGTAGATCTTAGAGTAAGAAGAAAGACTCCTGAATCCAAGTCCAGTGCTTGCCTCAGAGTCTGAGAACTATACAGGTTCTTAGCATAACCATTCATTTTGATTAACAGATATCAGACAGTGTGATTAAAAGCTACTGATAGAAGAAAAGCAGGCAAAGTAAGCACAACATTGCATATGTTGAATATTGGAACTATTCAAAGAGTAAAATACTCAGCCAACTTCCTAGATTTAAGGTTAGGTCAGGGGCTCGCATCCATGACCTCAGAGATCTCTACTGAAGGAGCCTAAATAAGCCAGGGCTTTTGGATAATACAATTAATCCTCTATTCCATTGATTTGCAGACTGGATAGATGTTTCCTTGGATCCTCCATTTCCCCAAGGAGCCATGAACCACAGCCCTGGTTCGCTTAGGAATTCTCAAAGGAAAGCATTAGGAATCTTAAATTGCCTGTATGGCCTTTGGTTTGCTTACTGGCTTTCATTTTTATGCATTTGTTCTCTAATTTGCTAATTACTTTCAAACAGTTAGCTACAGCTTGTATTTCCCTCATGAATACACTTATAGAATTTGGAGGGACCTTCTGTTGTCTTCTATCTTTGTTCTTATGTAACTTAATTAGAATGAAACGAATTAAGGATCTTCCCACTTAATGTGGGGGTTCCCAGATGTTGTCCTCAGAGTGATGTCAAGGGAGATATGTAGAGGGATGCCTCCTAGTAGAGGACCAACCTGGCTGCCATGAGCAATGAAGGTATAAAACCAAGACAAAGGGACTGCAAAGGGAGCTTATTGTAAAAGTTCCCATGTCCATGTAAATCCACTCATTTTTTTCCTGTAGTTGTAGAGGTCTTAAGTCGAGGGATTCTAAGAATCCCTGATCAACCCAGAGCTCTGGTTCACAGCTCAGCTCGTAGAAGGAGCAGAGTGCCCATACGACATCTATTTGATCTTTGAAATGACGGAAAAGAGGATTACTTCACTGTTCAAAAAGCTCTTAGCTTATTCTGACTCTTTCAACAGAAATTGTTGAGATCCTGTATTTGAGCTAACTTACCTGAGAGAATTTCTATCCTCTGCTAAAAGAATCTTCTAACTCTGTGTTTCTAAAATTTAATCTGGAGTTGTGAATAGTCGCAGACATCCGGAAATCTTTGTCCTATAATGCACATTCCTTAAATGAGGTGGAAACCCTGTACGGAACCTCATTTTTTAAAGAATGGAGGTAGATAACCACGCATGCCCACTAGAGCAGCACACAGTGGAGATAGCCTTTGGTCGGCGACCACTACAGCAGCAACTCTCTCCCATAAGGACAATAGCAGCATTGTACTCAGCCTAGTCTCCTGATTCTTGTCAGGCAGAGCTGCTTTTATCCTTCTGGCCTGACACTGTTGCTGATACTCAGTCCCCAGCACTCCCATCCATTGAACAACAAAGCAGGAAAACTAATTACAGTTCCAGCAAGAATTATGAAAAGACGCAAAAATGAAAATGAGAAGGGAAATCTTAAAAGGTAAAAATGGCTATTTAAAACTATAAGGACAACTTATGTGGACTTGGCATAGTTAGGGAGCATTTCAGTTCTATGTGACTGAGAACAAATTGTATCAACTTTCCACTGCCTATGTGTATCTTATAAGGCATAGCTGTCGTGACACAAAGCACAATGATCCATGGTTAGCACCACAGTGTCCTTTCCCCAAAAATGGAAGCATTAAAATTTTTGTCGATTTTATGCGTGAAGATGGTATTGGAGACCATTTGGGCTCCTGTCCTAGGCTGTGCGGGGAAGGAACAGAGGTGGCATGCTGAGGCTGTGGGCATTTAGTGGGCAGGGGAAAGGCCCATACCCTACTGATCTAACTATGAAAGAGAAAGAAAAGAGAGGGCAGATGATAGAATGCAGTTCTTAAAAAGCAAATATGAGCTATTTTGAAGTTTAAGGGATCTATGGAACATGCAGCATGAAACAGCAGAAGAAGAATGGACCATGTCAGAAGGGGAGGTGATCCATCAGACAAACAAATTGACAGGTCTAGTAGTAGAAGTGGAAAACAAAGTCATATGAAGAAAGCTAAGTATGCAAGAAGTCAAGATGCTACTTGTGGTTTCATTTAAAATAATATATACTTAAAGAGACCAGTGATTGATTGCAGTGTTTTATTTATGTGGTTCATAGTTGTGAGTGTAGGTACAAGTGGAGACCAGAAGAATATGCTAGACCTTCTGGAGCAAGAATTACAGCAGGTGCAAGCCATGCAGCATGGGCACTGAGAACGCAATTCCAGTCCTCTGCAAGGACAGCAACCACTCTCAACTCTCCATCCCCTTTTATTTGAATTTATTTAGCTGTTTGACAATTTCGTTTGAGGTGGGATGGTGACATATCCTAGCACTAGGGAGGCTGAAGTAAGGAGATTGTGGGTTTAAGGTCAGCCCATGTCACATATTACATTAAAGACCAATGTAGAAAAAAATATTTCTAAAGAAAGAGTTTTTGATTTTAAATATATGTCGATAAATAGCATCAATGTCCATTTTCACAGTAATAGCCTCTATAAATAAGGTATTGATGGTTTCCAAAGTATATATTCGTTTACCTACACAAAATAATCACAGAACACCCAGACAGTTATATTCTCTGTTTCCCCCCTTTGTGGTTGTTGTTTATGTGTTTGTTTGTTGGAGGTAAGAGCTAGTTATACCTCTGGCTGACTGAAAAATTGAGCAATTGCCCCGAAATAGGCAAAGTGCATGATCTACTTATGAAAAGAAGTACTTTCTAAGGTTATTTCCACACTCAAACGCTTCCCAGCAATCAGAGCTGATGTTGTAATTTGGGTTACACATGAGAAGTCATTGCTTGTTAAAAATATCTCTTCAGAATTCCTCAGTGGGCAGTGTCACGGGATTGAATTAACTACCTCCAGCTCCCA
The DNA here is from genome assembly GCA_907169655.1 of Acomys percivali. Taxonomy (NCBI): domain Eukaryota; kingdom Metazoa; phylum Chordata; class Mammalia; order Rodentia; family Muridae; genus Acomys; species Acomys percivali. The sequence continues at coordinate 63,216,802 of OU015745.1, read as the reverse complement.
CAATCGAAACCCTGATGATTTTTCCATTGATCAGCAATCATCTTACTTTTGTGGCTGCATGATTAGAGGCTCTCTTGACAGTTCCTAATTGTTACAATACTGGTTTTGGGCCCCTGATTCTTTTTCTCTGTCAATCACTGAATTGATTTTTTTAAATATGTAAGCAGGTTCAATGGTGAGAGAAGATAGGTCACCAAGCATTGAGCCCTAATTATAAATACCCATTACAAACTAATCCTATGGTTTTAATCAAATCAATATAAAAATGCCAGTTTTACCTTATTCTGAGTAATGATAAGGTTTCTGCTTATGTCTTCATGGATGAGCATGTACATGTGTGTGCATGTGTGCAGGCTGGAGGACAGCACCTGATACCCTCAGTCACTCTCTACCTTTTTTCCTTTTGAGTTTTTGAGCCAGGGTCTTCACTGAACATGGAGCTCACTGACTCACTGGACTGAGTAGTCAGCAAGGCTCAGAGTTGTTCCTGTGTCTACCCACCACTCCTGTCAGCAGCCCCGGGATTACAGGTGCACATTGCCATTCTAACCTCTTTACATGAATGTGGCTTCTCAAATTCAGCTCCTTCTGTTTGTACAACAAGCACTTTGCTGACCTGGACATCAGAAATTTAACCTATCTAAACTGTCACTGCAGTTGGTAGCCATTAGGTCACTTATCAACAGGGAAGGAAAGTCAGTAACAAGACATCCAAGTTTTTCACTCAGTGAAATGACATTTGTTTAAGTAGCTGTTGCATGTTCTGGATAAATGTCCTCTAAAGAGTGTGTTCAGGGTTTGGCGCTGAGCCTGGGTGTTGATGGGAGCTGGTGGGCTTGTCCTTGAAGAGACATTGGGTCTCTTTTTTTCACTTGCTTCTCCTGTTGAAGTGAGTATCTTGTCCAGTCTTGTGCTCTTGCTATGCCTCGTTGCCCCATCACATCCCCCAACAAGAATCCAACTGTCCTTGAACTAAAACATCTGAAAGTGTGAGCAAAAATAATCCATCATTCCTTTTGTTAAGCAATTAGTTTGCTTTTAATGCGTGTGCGGGCATGCGTGTGTGCATGTGTGTGTGTTAGCATATGCTGTGTGTGTGTTAGCATATGCTGTGTGTGTGTTAGTATATGCTGTGTGTGTGTGTGTGTTAGTATATGCTATGTGTGTGGGTACCTACAAATTTCAGAAGAGCATCAGGTCCTCTGAAGCTGGAGGTACAGGCAGTGGTGAGCCACTGAGTTGGGTGCTGAGACCTAACTATGGTTCTCTTAAAAAAAAAAAAAAAAAAGCAAGTAATCATAATCACTGAGAATTTTTGCTCACCCCAAACACTCCTTCCTTTAATGGTAATTATTTCAAGTATTTTGCTACAGTTATAAGAGGCTAATTAACACGTTTTAGAAACAGCATGTAGGTTTTAGGTAAGATGCCTACGAATTCTAAATCAATTTCAAGTTTGAATACCTGGGGATTAACAAGACCAAATGAACTTCCCCATTCCATTTTAAATTGCTCCATTAAGAGGAGCAGCCTCTTATTTTCAATGAACGAATGTAAACTATTAAGGAAATACAGGTTTGCTGACACAATAAATTGTTAAAAATCTACACATGATTAGTTATAGTGCATTTCTTTAAAAATTTAATGGTAACATCATTACTAGCCAGAAAGTTCTGAAATCAAATTTCATTTACCAGGGAGCAGCTGTTAGGGAGCTACGCCAATGGCAGCTGTTGTTCTTGACTGCAGCTTAGACAATTATACTTGTTAATTTTTTGTTAGCTTTTGAAAATAAAAGTTAAACACTGGGTAATGTGTTACATAATTTTTGATGCTTGCAAAACAAGTAATCATTAATAATAAAGTAGCGGTTGATATAAGCCATTAACATAGTACAAAGTTGTTTCAATGATATATAATGTGTTTAGTTAACATTATGTACAGTCAATTAGTCAGTATACCTCTGTCAGCTGTGCACAGGTCTAATTCTCCAAGGCCTTGTGCACCCTACATAACAAGGCAGCATTTTAGTAAATAAAACGTGTTAAAAGTTCAAAGTGTGGACATAATTCACTATTTGAGTCTTCCTAGATTACCTCAAATTTGATTTTACAAGTCTAAAGGCATGTGCAACACTACAGTCATACTTCAAGTGGTATGTTCCCTGGTGAAAGCTGTTGTTGAAAATTTGGAACCAGAGGAAAAGTGGACTTGAGCCATCCCAGTTCTGGACAGAAGGTGGCAGCATCTGACAGGTCTGCTGTCAGGGAATTCTGTTGTCTTCCCTGTAGAAATGTCTTCCCACTACCTTTCCCTGCTTACTATTCAATCACAAAATAAATTATTATGTAATAAAAGGAGTGAGATCAAAATTTGGCTAAGTAATGAATCCATTATCAACTAAGCTTTATAACTGCTATATTTTAAGAGTATTTTTGCACTTTAGATTATTTGTAATTTTGTACTATTTTAAAAGTAAGCCATTTTTTGTTTTAATTCCCATTTAAGTTAAAGTAACTGTCTAGTGCTTTAGTGTTTGAATGCATGACCTACTCTTTTCCCTCTTAATATATGGGTTTATTTTTTATTAGTTAAAAAAACCTTTATCATCACATTAAATGAGCTTTTAAAATTCATCGTCATTCTTATGGCTCTTGCCTAGACAGTATTGAAATAGTCACTTCTGTCTCAAAGACTTACTTTCCATGGAGTGAAATCTGCCCTTCAGTAGAGAAAAGCACTTTTTTTCTCACCAAACACCTACATCTTCTGAATTTTTAGCAGATGTAAGAAAATTAAAATAAGCAAAAATTAAGTGAACAGTTTTACAGATGCTTTTGGTAAATATTATGTTGAACTCCTATTCTTTTCAATAGATTGAGTTACCTGTTGAAGGGCTGCACATAAAATTAGATGATACTGAGTCCGCATCTCTGTAATAAATTCATTCAATTTATTAATAAGTTCAAATGTAATTATTACAGAAAATGTGATAATGGGCTGGAGAGACTACTCAGCAGCAGTAACAGCACATGCTGCCCTTGTAGCACCCAAGTTTGGTCCTCAGCACTCAGGTTGGGAAGCTCACAAGTGCCTGTGATTCTGGCTTCAGAAGATCCAACACCTCTGCCTTCTGCAAGTTCCTACAGTCATATCCACACAGATTCGTAGACATATACATAACTAAAAATGAATTTTTTAAAAGTCTTATAAAGTCTCTATATGCTGTGAGCTCAAATATGTGTATGAATGTGTACATATAAACATTCAAGAGATTGTCCAATTAAGAGAAAAGAAAAAAAAACTCAGAACCTCCAGAATACATAGTATTACAATTATTCCTCAGTCGCACTCTCCCCCTCACACCTTGAACACCTATTCCTTTCCTTAGGCTCCTCTCTTCTTGTCACCAGCTTGTCATTTCCTGTCAAAACTGCATTTCACTTCCTGAAGAGTAGAAAGAAAACCATCTTTCCCAGCAATTCCTAAGTAACCTGTTTTTTTTTTTTTATCCTGTGAATTCTGTTCTATTCCATTTTTCTACTCCCCCATCTCCTCTGTGCAACAAAATCCCCAGGAACACAGAGCCTCAGCATTTATGTCTTCTTGTCTTTTAAAGTTTATGCAGAATCATATGATAGAGGACAAATCACTGCACAGATGAGCCCATCCGTATCTGGATCTGGGAGGTGTGCTGTCATCCTCGGCCACTACTAACTGCATCCATCCATTCACTTACACAGCTAGAAACCTGTCCAAAGACCAGAATCCATCCCCTATTGTGCCCCCTCTAGAATATTCCATGGGATTTACACATGGAACTCCTGAGAGGGGCACTCAAAGACTAGATTCCTAAGTGGGCTTTGGGGTAATGTGGTTTGCTTAAATCAAAGCTGTCAAGAGCAATTTTCTGCTAAGACACAGTACAGATGCAATCTAACTCCACCTGCTTGCAAAGTTTGTCCCCTTTAGAATAAAATTGATCATCCAAATGACTTGGAGGTGAGGCATTTCTTCTACCTGGAAGAGATTCAGAGTTCTTCAACATGGTTATTATATTATTTAAAGGTTAATATACTAGGCTCTGCCAATATTTTAGATTTTCAGAAACAAGAATACACACTGTAAAGTTTGTCTTCCTGTCAAAAAATTCTAAGAATATTAATATATACTATTATAGCAACCATTCAATTCCCATATATATGTACACTGTACACTGTACATATCTACACACACACACACACACACACACACACACACAAGGTAAGTGCACACTCTGGGTATCAGTCAGGTGCTTACATCAAATTCATTCAGGGCTGCAGCCAGTTCACCGATTCCTGTGTGGCCTTTGACTTCATCTGTGGGCGACGTGGCCTGAGCAGCACTGGAGATTCCAGCTATGGCCTCTTGGACTTGTTTGAACACATAATCTCGGTTGGCTCTTGTAGCAGCAACATCTGGGTGGCGGAGGAAGGCCTGGGAAGCAGTGTAAAGCATGGTGGCATTCTTCTTCAGGGCCCCACGGGCAGCAGCCATTTCATCTCTACAGTGAGGGTCCTTCAGCTCCTGTGGAAAATATGCAATATACATAAGGCTTGCATGCAGGTGTTTGGAGGGAGACTCAGAGCCTCAGGATCAGGGATTTTAGAAACATTTCTTCCACCCTTGTGCTATTTGTAGCTGCCAGATTTACACAAAAACTGTTCTTTCTATGTAAAATGCCTGAGTCAGTGGCTGGTGTCCAACTTACATTGGCAGATGACAGAGTCCAAGTTACCTGGCTCACCTTTTTAAAATTAATTTTCTAAGGAACCCACCCTGGTGCCTTCTTCCACAAGGCTCAGTACCCTAGTATCAGTATTCATCAGACATTACTATGGTGACCTTGTAAGGGTGTTTCACTCCTGCACAGGCTTTCTCATGTCAGCCATGGGCCCTGTCTATCTTGATCTACTGCTGGCTTTTTAATCACCAGCAAAGTATCTACCAGCTAAGAGACATTTAAAACTCAAACATTGCTGAAAGAATGCAAATCCCAGGATACCACCAATGTAAGTGAATTTTAGGGATCATGAGGTTTCTTCTCTGCAGATGGAACACCTGAAAGCAGTAACCTAGCACCCTGCTTGCTTCTGTTTACCTACATCCACAAACAAGGGCAGCCAACAGTGATTATTGCTTGGTGTATTAGCTCCACTTCATTATCACTTGCAGAGGTTTTTTTTGTTTTAACTTAATTGTCTCTAATAGCAAGTCAATCATTAGCTTTGAATTTTTACTTCTATTTGAATGTATAGTGTAGTGTAGTGTAGTGTGTGTGTGTGTGTGTGTGTGTGTGTGTGTGTGTGTGTGTGTGTGTTAGTGCCTTTGGGAACCAGAAAAGGGAATTGAATCCCTTATGTGTACTTAATATAGTTATCAGCTGTTGTGAGTCATCTGACATGAGTATTGGGAACTGAACGCAGGTCCTCTGGAAGAGTAGCAAGGGCTCTTAACTGCAAGGCCCCATGAAACATTAAATTTAAAGACTAGAAAATAATAGACCAACAGTGATCTGTTTTTCTCAAAATAAAACCACCAGAGAGTCACTTTTCTTTCAGTTTTTAAGAGCACACCTGAGAGATTGTCCACATCTTTCCTGGAAGTGCTGAAGGAGTTGCTGTTTGCTGAGAGCCATCTAGGTTTGTCAACTGAGTATGCCTAAGTGAATAGCTTCTCAATTGTTAAACATAAGCAAGTGATGCTTCATGTGTAGCAGGTCTCTTTGCATTTGCTCATTTTACACATAGATGGTCTTGAATGAATAAACAACATGTTCTTTTATTCTTTATGGCTTGAAATGATTCTTAGAAAAGACCATTGTTACACATAGAGTAGTCAATACTAGTTGACCACCAATAACAAGCTAACCCATGAATTCTCTTTTGTTTAAGCATGGGTAGATATAGCCACCAAATATGGTCTCTAAAAGAGATTATTTGAGCCTCCCAAGTGAAAAAATATGTAACGAGTCAGGAGTATTTGGAGCTCTTTCATAACAGTGTGAGCTCTAGAATTAGTGAAGTTCCATAAATATCCACATAGGGCTTCACAAACTCCCCAATATCTGGTCCATAAAGCCCATTCCTGAGTACATGTGTATATGTATATATGTATGTATGTACAAGTACACGTAATAGTTACACATGTGCGTTTGCATATATAATTATGTATGTATATAAAATAAAAATACATTGAAAAATCAGTGTGAAAATGCTTCTTCACAAAGATACTTGAAACAGTGTTCATTATTCATAAAACTGGAAACTATCAAATGTTTAATTAGAAAGCATTGATTAACTGTTGCAACCATCATTTTACATATCCATTCCATTGCCTCTTTTTTATGTTATTTATTTACTTATGTATTTTATTTATGAGTTTTCTATCTGCATATTCACATGCAGTCCAGAAGAGGGCGTCAGAGCCCATTGTACATGGTTGGGAGCCACCATGTGGTTGCTGAGTTGAACTCAGGACCTCTGGAAGAGCAGCTAGTGCTCTTAGCCTCTGAGCCATCTCTCCAGCCTTTTGGGTCGTTTCTTAAAAGTACAAAGCATGAGATAAATGTTGATTAAGCATTGGCCTACCATGTGTGAGGTCTGAGGGTCTGAGTTTGATCCAGATCAAGGGGAAAAGACGAAACCAAATAACGCATTGCAGAATAACAATCATACTGTTGTAGTGACTGTGTTGAAATGAGGAGGAAAAGATCATATGCTGAAAGCTTGGCAATGTCCTTTTGTGTGGGTTTTACTTCTTTTTGCTAAATTTTACAGAAATACAAATTAGCAGGTAATTAAGAATAAAGTGTTTTTCAGGGAAGTCCTCTTTCAAAAACAAAATAAAATACAAAGGTATTTTTGAGACAACCCTGAGCTCTACTTATTAGGTTCCTCATAGGAATGTCCCTATCATCAGCCCTTGTGCCACCTCACTAACAGGCTCTGTGTCAGTCGCCAGCCTGATATGTCCCTCACACCTGATAGTTCACTGTGCATGTAAATATCACATATTGATTTTGAACCCCAACTAGGCACTTTTCAATCTTCCTCATGTCAATCAAACTACTGCCTTCTACACATTTGCTTTCACCAGAGCTTTGTAGGACATTCACTGCTGTCAATCATGCACATCTCAACTCTGTAACAGAGATGGCTCTTCAAAATATAATTTATCCCTATACATTTCATCCACGTTTGCTGCTTTCACTAATGGAGACCCCTGCTGCAGCCTATCAAGTCCACTTACACCCTCACACTGTCTGCTTCACTTTAGTGCTGCTTCTTTTTCAGCAAAATATATAGAATGATGCTAAAATGGAATAGATGCTAAAATAGACACTGATACTGGACTGTGAACAACATGCTTACAATGAGATCCAAACACTCTCTAATAAAACCAGATACCATGGCCTGCGAATTTCTATCTAATAATGTCCCTTTATGATGACTCCCCTTGGTCTTCTGATATCCAAGCCCTGTATTCAGTTGTTTCACTGAGAGGAAGCCATCTAGCTAGCCCACTCCCCTAACACACACACACACACACACACACACACACACACACACACACACACA
>OU015745.1:63190879-63204010 GCA_907169655.1 Acomys percivali | reverse complement strand
CTTCGAGTACTATATTGAAGAGATATGGAGAGAGTGGGCAGCCTTGCCTTGTTCCCGATTTTAGAGGAATTTCCTTGAGTATCTCACCATTTACTTTGATTTTGGCTATTGGCTTGCTGTATATAGCCTTTATTATATTGAGGAAAGTTCCTTGTATCCCCGATCTTTCTAAAACTTTAAACATGAATGGGTCTTAGATTTTATCAAATGCTTTCTCTGCATCTAAAGAGATGATCATGTGGTTTTTTATTTTCAGTTTGTTTATATGGTGGATTACATTGATGGATTTCCATATATTAAACCATCCCTGCATGCCTGGAATTAAGCCTACTTGGTCATAATGAATGATATCCTTTATGTGTTCTTGTATTTGTTTTGCAAGAATTTTATTTAGTATTTTTGCATCGATGTTCATAAGAGAAATTGGTCTGAAATTCTCTTTCTTTGTTGAGTCTTTGTGAGGTTTAGGTATCAATGTGACTATGGCCTCATAGAATGAATTTGGTAATGTTCCATCCAATTCTATGTTTTGGAGTAGCTTGAAGAGTATCGTTATTAGATCGCCTTTGAAGGTCTGGTAGAATTCTGCTAGTGGGCAATTCTTATACAGTAGAAGTGATGGGGGTGTAATCTAAATATCTGCCTTGGGTTCACCAGGAAGATATAAATTCTCAGGCATGGAGATGGCCAGGGATGTAGGATCAAATTGACTTAGGTTTGAACCAATATTTTATATAAAAATTCCACTTATCCAGGGATGATAGCAAGTGAGGCGAACAGGAGCTAGAAATGCTGCTGCAGAGAGCACAGAGGCTTCTTAGGGCTCTTCTGGGATGGCTGAGCCCTGCATTGGATTGGAAACTAGCTTCCAACAGGAAGACATGAAGGTATGTAGTGGCAGCTGTCATTCCTCCTCATTAAAGGCTCCTCATCATAAATATTCATTTATCTTCCACAGCACAGGTCAAAGTGAGAGTGTGTAATCCAGGTATCCCTTTTCCCTCAGGGTTGGAGTCTGTGCAGAGATGATGAAAATACTGAACTTTCTAGAAAGGTCATTAAAAAGCTGCTGAGTAATTATTGTGTTTAGACAGTCTTATCAGTTTATCACTTAGAATTCTTCAAGGTCTTCTCTGTGGTTTTATATTGATCAATCAACTCCTGCAATGGAGTTCCAGGACTAAAAGGCATTGAGAAATAATGCATTGCCCAAGCCACCTTAAAAAGAGTGCAGATGTTACACCATGTTCTTGTTTGCTTTTTATTGTGATAAAGCATTTTCCAGAACCCACTTTTGGAGGAAAGGTTAATTTCATCTTGCAAATTACAGTCTATCATCAAGGAAAACTAAGGGAGGAACTTAAGAGAGAGGCTTTGCGATGGAGATCAGAGAGCTACTCTGCCTGTCAAGTTGCTTCCAAGCTCATAGTCAGATGGGTTTCTTATACAGGCCAGGTCTACCTGCCTAGGGTTTGTATGGCCCTGGGTGGACTAGCCCTTCCAAAGTTAATTATCAATCATGAAAATGCCCACAGACATGCCCAAAGACCAACCTGATGGGCCCAATACTTCCCTTGAGGTTCCCCTTCCCTGGTGTGTCAAGTTGATGACCAATATTAGCTGTCACTACATGTGCCATCAATGTTCCCAAATGGCAGGGTATCTGAAGTCCATCTGCCCCTCCCCCCATTAGTCAATATGAAACTGTGACTTCCTTAGAAAAATGGACCAAGTGCTTCCTGCTTTATGGTTCACTACTTTATTTTTTATTTTTTTGAGGACTCCTCAGTAGTTACATGCACTGCTTTGTGAGAGGCAGCATAATGAAAAACAAAGTATCTAAGAACTTCTTTTTAAGGGAAACTAGATTGGACCTAGAGAAAATGAACTTGTTATTCTGGTGAGCATGTGTCTAGATGAGTTTATGTATAAGGCTATCACTCATGCGAACAACTTGACAATATAATCTGATTACATTAAATCAAGGCCTCAGGGAAATTATTGCCCTTCTTCACCATCACTGATTAAAATGTGGGATTTTCTTTAAAATCCTGAAATGCCACATATCAACATAACACGCTGGCAGCGTCAATTGACTTCATGGCATACCAGGTGTCTGGCTAAGAAATGAGTTCCCCAGCAACTTGAGCAACAGAAGTGATTATTATCACACAGCATTCTCAATAGCATCTAATGAACAAGGGATTAGCTTTGCTGGGCAGAACCATTACTCATGTACGTGCCAATGGAGCCTTGGAACTATGTTACCCACTGATTACAAGTGTCCTCCTGAATCTGGGGCAGGAGCAGCAGGAGCAGCACCTTTCTGCAGCCTATGAATCTTTAATAAAACCAAGGAGGAGAAGGATGCTCGTGCAGGCATTTGCATGAGAGAGTAGAGGCCCTACTATGCCTATATTTAAAGCCAAACAAATAAACAAAAACAATGTACTGACCAACTTCTTTTTTTTATTTATTTTTATTTTTATTTTTTTAAATTTTTTTTTATTAATTTATTCTTGTTACATCTCTATCGTTATCCCATCCCTTGTATCCTCTCATTCTCCCCTCCCTCCCATTTTCTCCTTATTCCCCTCCCCTATGACTGTTCCTCAGAGGGATTACCTCCCCCTGTATATGCTCATAGGGTATCAAATCTCTTCTCGGTGACCTGCTGTCCTTCCTCTGAGTGCCACTAGGTCTCCCCCTCCAGGGGACATAGTCAAATGTGAGGCACCAGAGTACGTGAGAAAGTCAAATCCCTCTCTCCACTCAAATGTGGACACTGTGTCCATGGTTTTAGGAAAATAAATTGACTATCTTTCATATACTTAGTGAACTATTGACAGAAAAACACACACAGGAGCTTCTGATGAGAAGCTAAGTCCCCCTCTGTTCCCGTAAGTTACCAGGATAGGAGAAGATGCCACATCTGGAAAGAATGAACATCAATAAATCTGGCACATGGCCTAAAAGTAATGTGTAATGCTTGAGTCAAAGTGGCCATTAGCAGGTAAGACTGCAGGGGGCTCAGTTCTGAGCCAACAGAGAAGTGGAATCACTTCTTAACTCTAATGAGAGAACACCCGTGTGGCTCTAGTGGCACCTGCTCTCCTACAGGCTCTTGTGTTAGAACATCTGGTTCTCAGTTAACAATGGTGTTTTGGAGGTGGTGGTACCTTCAGGACATGGGGCATCATTGGAGGAAGTGAGCATGAGGTTTTATAACCTCTTCCCAGTTCCTAACAGCCTCATATTTCCTGTTCTAAGATACTGATTGGGCCAAGGGACCCAATAACAACTGCAACACTTGTTACCATGGAGTCAACTACAGCAATACCCTCTGCTCCATGAAGGACTATATCCCCAAAACTGTGAGCCAAAATAATCCCTTCCTTCTTTAAGTTGCTGGTTGTCATTGACTTCATCACATCACCAAAAATGTAAGAAATAACAAAACTGGTAGTCTTTATCTCACCTGTGTTGTATTACCATATGCTAAAGAGCCTTGTCTATTTGGGAAAAAAGTGAAAAAGATGCAGATTGATAGTTTCTAATCTGCTGTGTTAACACATGTAAACACTTGTGTCCGTGTGTGTGTGTGTGTGTGAATGTGGTGTGTATTTTCAGTTTTCTATTGTTTGTGAATTCCATTCATGCATACAATACATTCTTTTTTGTCCTTTTCATCATAATTTAATCAGATTACATCCCGGTTGTTATCTCCTCACTTGTATCTTCCCATTCCCTCCTCAAATCTGCTGATCTTCCTCTCCTCTTCAATCTCTTTCTTGTCCCCTTCAACCTATTTTTTTTTTCTTTTGTGTGCTGTGTTAAAACCCAGAGTCCACATGGGTGTAGGACAATCTACTGGACAGCTGCATCCCTCAAGACAAAAGACACTCTCTCCCCTGGCAGCATTTAATTGCAAAATAAGCTCAGAGGGTGGTGGGACTCTATGCCTCTTCCCGTGCTTTAGGTTTAGCTAAGCTTGTGCTTGTACTTTTGTTTTTAAGTATAATTTTATTGAGTCTTTGAGAACTTCATGCATATTTTAAAATAATTTTAGCATAGCTACTCCTCACTCTTTCGTCTACCTCCTCCCAGACCTCCCTCACCATCCCCTTCTCCCATCTTCATGGCCTCTGGTTTTATTTTATTATTTTATTTTTTTAAATATTTTATTTATTTATTCATATTACATCTCAATGGTTATCCCATCCCTTGTATCCTCCCATTCCTCCCTCCCTCCCATTTTCCCCTTACTTCCCTCCCCTATGACTGTGACTGAGGGGGACCTCCTCCCCCTGTAAATGCTCATAGGGTATCAAGTGTCCACAGTTGAGTGAAGAGTAGGGTCTGACTTTCACACAAACTCTGGTGCCTCACATTTGACCATGTCCTCTGGATTGGGAGACCTGGTGGCACTCAGAGGAAGGATATCAGGCTACCAAGAAGAGGCCTCTGGTTTTAAACTACTTCTCCTAACCAGTGCTTTCTGTATATGCATGGTTCCAGAGCCAGGCAGCAGAACAGGGACAATCTACCAGGGTCTGCATTGGAAGGAAGCTGGCTTGCTTTTCCTTGGCAGCCAGGAGAAAACAGCTTCTCATGTTTTTAATCTTAAGTTTATAAAATAAAGAGATGTATACAACATTTGAAGAGGTTAAGCTTTTTACTAACAAAATTACTCAGAAAACACACACAATCTTTATTTGTAGTGGGTTTTTTGTCCATATGCGCCAATATTGTCTTGAGAGGTAGTTTCATGCAAGGACACCAGGACTGATGTGAACCCAAGGTGGGACACAGCCCCAAGTCAGTGCTAAATTCTAGAAACTGCAGTTCTGCATATGGCCACAAGATGGCAACATGCCACCTTCTCTGGAGCTGTGGTCTGAGAACAAATGCATTATCTAGTCTACAACCATTTTTAATTTTACTACTGACAGTCTGACAGGCCTACTTAATGTTGTTGTGTTGACCTTTGCATGATTTTGTACTAAATCCTTTTCTTTACCACACCTCAATCTGCTATGTGGATGACAGAATGCAACTGACATTACAAAGGGTTGCTGCAGTATCAGTTAACAGCACAGGCTGAGAGAGGTGGGGGGGGGGGGACACGACTGGACGGAGGAAACGCTTTGATCAAGGAACTGATATTGTAGACAATCTCACAGACTTAGATTTATTCACTTAACTGTATTTATCTATGTATTTATTTAGAGATAGAGTCTCATGCATCCAAGGCCGGCCCAACATTTTGATGTAGCTGAGACTGATCTTGAACTACTGATCCTCATGTTTTCTACTCTTGAGAGTTCTGCCCTATGCCAGCTTTATGTGGTACTAGGGGGCGGGGGGTAAACTCAGGGCTTTGAGAACAGAAGGCAAGCACTCTTATCAGCTGAACTCCAGGCCCAGTACAGAGATACAGATGCTAGAGCAGTCATAGACCCCAGAGGAAAACCCAGTAAGTGCCATTTTCCTAGACTAGTATACTTTCTAACTGCATTCTAGATATTTTACCTTCCAGCCACAGATAAGTCTAACTCATAGCATCATCAAAGAAACTTATTTTTCAAGAGATGGAGAGCATTACAGAGATTGACAAGTGGGCAAAATGCAGATAATAAGTTGCTGTGGGTTGTCCAGCACCACTGCTGTACTGCAACCTCTACAGCTAAGTCTCAGGGGGCATAAAGGAAAAGCCAGAGACCAGAGACAGGATTCCAGAGAGGGGACATTACAAGAGAAAGAGGACCAGGTAAGGATGTCTGTTTTGAGATAGTGTCTAACAGGGAAGTGGTACCCTTGGAATCTCAAAAATATGGTTGCTTCAACAAGATCTGCATAATGACAATGACAACTCCAATGTGAATGAAGACTTTTTTTTTTATACTTTTATTTTATTACACATGTTTAAAACAAACTACATACATCAGGGAGAACCATGTGACAATCATGAGAATAATGAGTTCTATATATGTTACATTCATAGTGACTTGGCTATCTGCATTCATCTCGTTTGAAGTAAGTGTTTTTCCTGTCTTGTTGGGTCTAGATTTCCGAATGAGATTCAATATCTATCTTATCTGAACTCATTTTTAAAGATCCTACCCTTAGGTGAAGACATTCAGGAAATTATGGCTGCTGGGGAGAATTGGTTTGCTCCAAGGACAAGCACCCTGATAGGTCATCTGGTTCCAAGCAATCAGCCCTAAACACATGTGCACCTAAGTGACACTAAATTAACTCAGGAGGTTTTCGGCTTATCTGTCTATCCGTGTGTGTGTGTGTGTGTGTGTGTGTGTGTGTGTGTGTGTGTGTGTAACAATTTAAAAAGATGAGGTTTTACATTTGAAAATTAGGGGGTCAGAAGAGGAGTTGAAGGGTATAAAAGGAGGCATACAAATGATGTAAATACAGTATTCATGTATAAAGTTATCAAAAAATAACCAAATTTTAAAAATATAAAGAGTATGTTCATCATATGGGCTACTTGGAGAGACTGTTTAGCCCATCATAATGGCCTAAGGGATGAGGAACAGCATTGCCTATGATAAGAAATGGGTGAGATGTATTGTTAACTAAATTAGGTTCAGTCCTACTGACCCACTGTTCAAAAAGGCTTCCTGAACAAAAATACTTTTCTTAAGATATTGCCTTTGATGTCTAAGTAGTATGTAAGGTAAAGATCATAAAACCTTCTTTCTAGCATAGTTAAATACAAATTATTTGTATTATAAAAGCTGCATATAACAGACATGGGGCTTTGGAAGTGCCAGCCACCACTACAGCCTACAAAAATTTCAGGGACATCACCTTGCGTGGGAAGGTACTATTTGTGGTAGAGCTAGTAAACTGAATGTCACTCTTGGATTAAACCACAACAGTTTGAATCCAGTGCCCAATCAGTTCATCTTAACATTGTATTTTTCCCTAATTATTTTTAGGAAAGGTAAAGTTCTTTCTCGAATTGTGTGCCTCATGCAGTTTGCAATAGCATTCCATCGGAAAATATAGCATTGGAATACCCATTATTTGAGAAAAAATTTAACAACAATAGTCCAAGCACATTCTGTTTTGAGTCACTTGGATTCTCAGGGACCTGCTGGAAAACATGAAATGTGACACTCCGCTTTAGAGTTAAGGGCACAGAATACAAGGAGAAAAACCAGATTTTGAGATTTTTGAGGAAAGTGTGTATAAACTAAAATCTTGGGCCTTATTCTGGCATCTAGTCTAGTAATCTTGAGAGGTTAACACTTAGGGCTTTAAAGATGTTGTGATCCCACAAGAGAACAAATCTAACACAAGTGAGGTGAATGAGCTCTCACGCTCATCTCCTGTATCATTTTGCCTCATCACAACTTGTTCTCTTCACTGGAAAAGAATAGAAGACCCCAAAAGCAGTAATGTAGGGCAAGATGAGCTGGTATTTACCAAGGATCAGACCCAGCCAGCCACCATATGATTCCCAGGGAAACCCTGTGATTCATACCTCATCACCTGCAGATTGGGAGAAAATTCCAGGCTTTGTGGTAGCTGTGATGGACGAGGGAGTCTCTGGGAAGAGACATTTTTCTCCCTCATGTTCGTAGCAAACCTTAAGCTACAACCTTGGGAGGCCTCATGGTCACAGATCAAGGAAGTTAGCTTAGACTCTGATTTGGTAAAAATCTGTGGCCATGACAAGAAAACGAAATAATTACAAGAAACTCCATACAACATGTGAGGTATGTATAAAGGGGCCACAGAAGCGTAGAGACTCAGTTGAGGTGCTTGGTATAAGAAGACTGGTTGTACTCAAAAAAGATATGAACTGGGTAGTGTTATATTGCCAGGCCACAATAGATTCAAGTGTATATTAATTAATATATCTTTTAAAATGCACAAATAAATTAGCATATGCCAGGCTCCTATCTTTTAAGAATGTCATGCCACTTATTCTAGGAAGCAATGAATTCAAGCTCTACGTTTGAGAGAGGGCCAATGACTCAGATGAAACTTAGCTATTTGAATACTCTATAGGCTATAAATGAGCTCAGAACAATTTGGTGGTACACTGGGAAGGGAGTTGAACCAGGCTGTCTATGAGCAGTGGAGCATGCCTAATCCTTCCCAGCTGTCCCCCAACCCAGAAGTCTTCATGAGGGCTACATACTTACAATTTTCAGATGAGATAAAAGTCTCATAACATCTGCCATGTCAGCCAGAATTAGTAAGCGTGTCACAGCTGATAGCAGAGCCCTTGCTGCCCGCACCATGGTGCCACGCTTGACTGAAGAGCAAGGGTCATCAGCAAACTCTGAGGAGGCGATCCGCATTGTCTCACCTGCAAGAAAACACAAAGGTGGGCTGGTAGTAAGGATGCTAAGAGCATAGTAAACTGGCAGATCTGTAGGTAGCCAATACCGACCTTACTGCGAAGTTGGCACTTGTAAAATACCAGTATCATATAGGGCCTTTCAAGTCTAGATTACCAAAGCATGGACTGAGCTACTGGACAAAGGAAGGTATTATTTCTCACTAAGGTGTAAAATAAGGT
Source organism: Acomys percivali (assembly GCA_907169655.1). Lineage (NCBI taxonomy): Eukaryota > Metazoa > Chordata > Mammalia > Rodentia > Muridae > Acomys > Acomys percivali. The sequence goes on along the minus strand of OU015745.1, from coordinate 63,195,456 downwards.
TTTAACACCAATAGGAAAATCATTTAATGTATTTGGTCTAAAAACTAAGATTAACTTATATAAGAACCCAAATAAAGTAACTTTTTAAAAAAAGTGCACCAACAAGTAGCACCCAGATATAGGGCTTGGAATAATGGAGAAATCTTGTTTCTAATGCCATAGAGGAGATGGCAGTGTACTAAGAAATGGATATTGTTTTTTCAGGACATCAACAAAACGTTTATTGTGGCTACTGCTGCTGGGTTCTTTCCTGCTTTTCTCCAGAGGGGATTTTCTATATATATTTTTTTCTTTTTTCTCCTATAGTCTATCTACAAAAAGTTTAGGAGAATGACTGAGTAATTTAAAAAGTTACAAATGCAAAATAGAAGGGGATTAGAGGCAACTGAAGAGGTTATAGGTAGAGATTAAAATGCTCGGAAAGCAAAAAGAGTTAGAAAAGGCAGAATGAAAGAATTCTGATCTGGTGACTGAGCAGGAGGAAAAAGAAAGGCAGACTGGGTTAGGAGGCAGATTACTGCCTAGCTCTTCCCCATGTAATTTCTTTCCCAAGATCCCACAGCCTGTGGGTGAGGAAGGCAGCCTGGAGGGGCAGGAGGCAGCTGTGCAATACAACAAAGTTAAAGAAAACCAGCTTGTTTGGAAAGAAAGGGTTAATCTTAAACAAACTGAGCCACCAGAAGGGTGACTTGGAGCTACAAGAACACCATCATTAACTTTCCCAGTAGCTGACAAAAACCTTAGATATTAAAATGCCCAGTGTTTTAACTGTGGTTAATCCAGCCATTTACAAAGAAATTTTAAGGCTAAAAGCCTCAGAATTCAAAATATCAGGCACGTTAACGCTGACAAATATGGTACTTTCAAAGTCATTTCTCAAAATTACTGATGCAGTAACTGTGAGAAATATGGTACTTTTTTTTTTTTTTTTTTTTTTTTAACAAAAAGAGAGGAAAAAAAAATTTATATTTTTAAATTTTTAAAAAAAATAATCCCAAAAAAAAAAAAAAAAAAAAAAAGGCTTCCAAGGTTTGAAGACTCTGTGGTAATGCGCCATTGGACAAATGAATGCAGGTCCAAGAGGGATATACAAAGTAATCTTTTGCAGTCAGGAAGCAGCTTTGGAGCCCTAGCTCCAGGCTCAGGAGCAAAACGTATGCGCTATCTGAGACAAGAACAGCTGAGTGTTTTCAGGTTGTAGATAACAAGCAAACAAAACCTTGACTACTGAATTGAAAAGGGTTCAGTTCATTGATATTGTCTCTGTTTATAATTTTTCACTGAACACAGCACAATTACTGGCTTAAAAGAGAAAGAGGGAAGTGCAGTGAGAATGTTAGTGCCTTAAAATCCCAGTTACCGGGGCTGGAGAGATGTCTCAGAGGCTAAGAGCTTCAAGTTGTCCACAGCAGCAGATTATTGCCTCATGCCTGCTCTGGCAGGGGAGAGAGTCTGACAACTGACGATGCTTTAATTCTACAGACTTTGGAGAGGGCATAAAAAGACCAGAGCCCTAAGAGAGGAGGCATGGCTGTTTCTTCTGCTGTTTCCGCCTCCTTCCATTGCTGGTTTGTGAAGCGGTCATGAGAAAAGAAACAAGAAGAATAAATTCGAGATATCCAAACAAGAAGAAAATTGGAGATGCCCCAAGGAACTCAACACCCCTAATCAGCGAGTAGTAGTAAAAATATCGCTATGCCCTCTCTTTCCACTAACCTTCTGTCTTTCCTACCTGATAGTGTGGTGATGGCAGGGATGAGGTGACAAAGGTGGTAGACATAAGAACTGAAATAAAATAGCTAATCCAATATGGCATCAAACTTCCTCTAAGCTTACCTCTCCTACCTCTTCATTTCCTTGGAGCCAAAGCAAATTCCTAGGCAGCTAGCTGAGATTACTGACACACAAGTCTCGAAGTGAATTGCACCACTATTCTAGGTTGCTTTCTGTTGCTGCAGTAAACACCATGACCATGGAAATTTGTAGAAGGAAGGGCTTTCTTTCCTGTATGCTTCCTCAGTCTATCACTGAGGAAGGGCAGGGCAGAGAACGCAAGCAGGAAGCAAATCAGAAACCATGATTTGGAACACAGGAACAGAGCTTATTGGCTTGTGCTCTGGTTGATGCTCAGCTAGCTGTTTTATATAGCCTAGAACTAACTGTAAAGGATGGCACAGCTTACACCAGGGCTGGGCCATGTCACATCAATCATAAACTAAGACAGTCTCTCACAGATACCCCCAGTAGCCAATCTGATACAGCAGTGGTTCTCAACCTTTCTACTGTTCCTATCCTTTAATACATGAGTGATGACCCCCAACTATAAAATTATTTTCATTGCTACTTCATAACTGTAACTTTGTTACAGTTATAAATCATAATATAAAGATCTGTTTTCTGATGGTCTTAGGCGACCCCTGTGAAAGGGTTGCTCCATCTACAACAGGGTTACAAACCACAGGTTGAGAACCACTGTGAGAAAGACAACCCTTCAGTTTAGGTTCACTCTCCAAAGGTGCCTCTAGGTTATGCTAAGTTGACAATAAGAAGTAGTTAGGACACCCATGGTGGACTCTTAAAACACTGACCTTTTAAAGGAGGCAGAGACAGGAAGACAGGTGCAAGTCTGCAGTCAGTCTATTTTACACATCAAATTCTGGACTGTGTAAGACTGTACATTGAGATCATCTCAGCAAAAAAAAGGAAGGAAGAAAAAGAAAGAAAATAAAGGAAAAAAGGAAGGAAGGAAAAGAAAGAAAATAAAGGAAGGAAGGAAAAGAAAGGAAGGAAGGAAGGAAGGAAGGAAGGAAGGAAGGAAGGAAGAAAATAAAGGAAGGAAGGAAAAGAAAGAAAATAAAGGAAGGAAGGAAAAGAAAGAAAATAAAGGAAGAAAGGAAGGAAGGAAAAGAAAGAAAATAAAGGAAGGAAGGAAAAGAAGGAAGGAAGGAAGGAAGGAAGGAAGGAAGGAAGGAAGAAGGGAAGAGAAAGAAAAGATTATTGCAAAGGACTAGCTCTTAACTGAGGTAACAAAACAATGAGTACAGAGAAACTCAAGCTCCATACTTCCAAATCTCTCTTGAAGCTTCCTAATCAATGTAGAGTACATTTAGGAAACTGGACTCCATTTGGCACTTGCCACATTAAGAAACGGGCTTTGGAATTTAAACGATGGCTAGGAACACCCATTCTGGCCTCAGGAGTTCCTTCTCTCATGAGAAAGCAAGCTTCTAAACACATGCCAGAATACAGTGACGGAGGGCCAGATGCATGAGCAGAGTGAAGGTGACGGAAAGAAACTACTGATCTCCTCATTTAGTACACGAGTGGTACGGGGGAGAGCAGTCTTCTCTCATGAGCTGTGAAAAAAGAGAGGTGCCTTCCCACTCAGGCACAAAGATGAACACAGCATGTGACTTGGAAGCCTGGAGGCTCAGGCTGAGCAATGGGAACTGTGGCTGCATGGAAGAGTATGTGAGAAAGTGGCTGGGACATCACACCATGCAAGAAGTTTGTGTTGAGAGAGAGAAAAGTCACCATTGGCAGAGAGAAAGTGACTCTAATAGATGTTTATTTTGGACAATATGTCAGCCATATTATATAAGGTAAATGGAAGGGCTATAGTAGGGAAAAAAAAAACAGGCAAAGGACAAATACAGTTAGGGTAAGAGCAGTGGACCAGGAATAAAAAGGAACCAAATAGAGGGGGAAGTAGTGTGCAGAAGCCTTTGAAATACAGCCAGTGGTTTTTGAGAAGAGAATGTGGTGCTGATGATGACTATTAAGGATACAGGAGTCAGGTACATGTGTGATAAGAGGGATGGAAGATATGGGAAACAAAGGAAGATGATTAACCATGACAAGCCAGCTACTGTATCAGTGATGAGTACCCTATAGGGGAGGAGGGCTGGGAGGAAGAGCTTTGTATAGTGGAGCACACTACTCAGCAAGTGCAGTGGATCAGACTAATTTTGACTGGTGATGAGGCAGTTTATTCAATATTGCAATAGAAATGATTATGATTCTCTTTTAAGCAAAACATAGCCAAATTATATAAAACCAACTACAGTTTGAGTGTATACATTTTCCATTTACACTAAGACACAAAGGGAAAGAAACCAATCATTTTATAGGCAGGCCAAAATAGCATATAATTCTCTCAATTCGTGTTAAAATTCATTCACCCCTTATAGCAGTCTGATTTTCTATTGAGAAATGTGGGCAAATAGGGAATGTATTATATCATTGGGTTCTCGAAAGATGCTATATCACCTAAAGAAAGTATATTTTTCTAGCTTAAAGTTTATGCAGAGGTGCAAAAGAAAACAATCCATGGTGTTTTAAAAGAACTTTGGGAAAAGATAAAATTTCACTTTTGTGCCAGTACATTGGTGAATTGTTAAGACACACAATCCTTGGAAGTCTAAAACCAATTTCAGTTAGAGGTTGCAATTATCATTTGCTTATTAATACGCATGTCCCACATTTCACACACACACACACACACACACACACACACACACACACACACACAGAGAGAGAGAGAGAGAGAGAGAGAGAGAGAGAGAGAGAGAGAGAGA
>OU015745.1:63179086-63190869 GCA_907169655.1 Acomys percivali | reverse complement strand
AGAGAGAGAGAGAGAGAGAGAGAGAGAGAGAGAGAGAGAGAGAGAGAGAGAAAGAGAGAGAGAGAGAGAGAAAGAGAGAGAGGGAGAGCGCTACTTGGATGACTCCACTTTCCATAGGATAAACTGGGGTGAGCTTTACCTTGGGTGAGAGGAAAGCACTAGGATAGGGTTACTCACAGAACAAATGACTCCAAAATGACAGTTTAGCACATCTCCTCCCAGCATATGGAGGGCAGAGTATTGCTAACCAAACTGTGTCTAAACCAACTGGATTTTCCACTTTGAACATTCAAAAAGTGGATCAGGGTAACACAATATATCACCATGCCACACACATGGTGAACCATAGCGTATCAAATGTAAAGGGTGACATGGTATCAGGATAGTGTTCTAGTAAATCAACATGGGGCCCACATCGGCATTACTGGTAAGGTGGGAGGTCAGAGTGGACAGTGAGGTCCAGAAAGCCTCCTGGGAAGGATGAAGACCTAACATGAAAAACCGGACTGGCAAAGAGCAAAGATGGAACTTTCTGAACTTCCCACAAAGACTGAATAAAATGTAGAGCTTCATTTCAGTGTGTGTGACAGCAACTGGCTAATTGTAATATTACATATACACCCCTAAATGGAGATTTAAGACAAAGGGGTTGAGGCTGCGGCTTAGTTGAAGATTGGTTGCCCACCATGAACCAGGTCCTGGGTCCAATTTTCAGCACTACAAAACAAAAATCCAAAAAGTACTTTTGATGTCAAGGTAGCTCAGTTGGGAAGAGGTTTACCATTAAACCTGATGATCTGAGTTTGATCCCACATGGAAGTAGAGAAACAACTCCTGAAAGTTGTTCTCTGACTTTCACATGTGTGCTCTGGCACATATACATGTCCTTGCTCCAACACAATAAATAAATAAATAAAAATACAATAGGGTACTAATGGAGCATAGAACCCACAAGGTTTCGTGTAGAACTGACTGTGACAGAGTCTGAGTCGGAAGGCCTGTGCTATAGCAATGATCTAAGAAACCTCATGCTAAGCTCACATAAAGCCCTTCTTTTAGTACATCCTTTGCTCTCAAAATGTCCAAGCATTTCCTTACTCTGGTCTGCTTGTTCCTTGAATGACTGTCTGCTCTTAAAAGACTGCCCCTGCTTCTGTGTTAACTGTGGATTTCTGTTCAAGTCTTTATGCGGAGACACTAGGACCTAGAAGTCACCCTAGGATGTCCTCTAGTTCTCAGCCTTAGCCACTGTTACTGACAGTAAGCAGTATGATAGAGACCCAGGAAAGAGGAGACAGACAGAAAGAGAAAGGAAAAAAGGCAGAGATGCATATAAAGAAAGACACAGAGCAGTGAAAACAGACAGAAGAAAAATAAAAGTAGACTAAGAAAGAAGGGGAAGGACAGTGGGAGGAAGAAAGGGAGGAAAAGAAAAAGGGAGGGAGAAAGGAGAAAGGCAGGGAAGAAGAGGAGAGGAAGAGCTCACTCTCCCAAGGGAAAATGTAAATTTGTAAATGTAAATCTCAGGCTAGGTTCTGAGCATGCTCTGAGATAAATAGCAGGTAATTTCACTCAGTTTAAATTAAAAACTAAAAGCCCATTCTAAGCAGATACAAATGATCTCACGTTGTTAAAGATCCCGAAGAAAAGCCAACGAGAAATCAGCAATAACACTAATGTGTCTTATATCCCTGTAGCTTTAGGATTACTGGGACAAAACGGAAATCTATATTACAAAATGATAGGCAAGTTTATCATGATAAAATTAGCTATTTTCTCGGGGAACTGCTTTTCTGTAAGACTGAAATAATAAGCCAGGGAAACAGAAGAGTGTGTAGGAGAGGGGAGGGGTACTGGAGAGAGGAAAGCAGGAATCTGCTGTGAGGACTCTGATTTCCTTAAGTCTCCATCACCTGCTGGAAAGAAAAGTAACATGACTGAGGGGTTAGAAGCAGCCAGACTTATGTAGTTCTTTCACGTATAAACTTATGACAGGAACCTTGATCTAAAAGCTCCACATATTTTAACATGCATTAAAGGTAAAAAACCTCTACCTATATTTATAGCTGTGTGTATGTACGTACATAAATTACAAGATGGGATCTGAGTACGTAATAGAACATGCACGATTTTGCCTATCTGAGTTTGATTCACCTCAATTAATATTTTATTTCCCAGATCTGAGTACACATGTGACATGAAATCAAAAAGGAGACTTGGAAAAAAGAAGGGGTCAGGAAGGAAGTGGAGTGACATGTGAGTAAAATACATTTTGCTTGAAAACGCCATAATGACATTTAATAAACTGTATACTAATTTAAAAACAAAAAGAGATTTGAAAACTGAGAATAGAAATTTAAAATCAGAAAAGTTCTGACTCCAGCTGTTCCTAACTATGTGAGCTCAGTGCTCATGAGACCATGATGTTTCTGTCCCTCAACTATAAAATGGGGATGAAAATAATATTATTTGTCTTACTGATTGCTATTTACATTAAAATTAAAGGTGATATACTCCAGGCTCATGGCATAAGCCTTTACCTATATCGGGGGCTGCTGTGGCTCGAGTTGGACGTGTCTGTGTGGGCTCAGATATTTGCACAGCTGGTTCCTGGCTGGTGGCCCTAAGGAAGGTTATGAAATGTATAGAAGATGGAGCCTTGATGGAAGAAGTGGAATACTACAGGTCGGCTTGAGGTGTTACAGCCTGACCTCTCATCGTGTTCTCACTCTTGCCTCCTGCTCCTGGGCTGTGCTTTTACGACTGACCAGCATGCCTGATGTGCCATGACTATATCTCTTTGGAACTCTAAGGCAAAATAACCTTTATCTCTTTTAAGTTGCTATTTTTTTCTCAGCAATGGAAAGGTAACCAATGTTGATGGTCTAATCATTATTATTACTAATACAGTTTCCAACCACACTGCTTGATTTTCTCAATGCAATAAGAAGAGTTGAAATACTAGTTACAGATTAGAAGCATATTTTTGCATATCTAATTCCTGTGCTTCTTGTTGAAAAGCAATAAAATAACTGTCACTCCCTGTACTCTAGTAGATTGCCCCACACCTGTGCATATATAGGCAGGCCTAAATGAACTTAGAGAAAATTAAATTAAAGGCATTAGATTAAAGGAAATAAAATTAGTTGCGAAGAAAAAGTGGTTGGATAATTCGAAGGATGTGGGTTAGATTTGATCAAAATACACTATATGCATGTATGAACATTAAATAAATAATTTAAAAAGAAAATATCTGTGCAGTGAAAACTTTTTGTTTTAAGTCAGTGTATATGTTTAAATGTTACTTGGCTTGAAAAACATAAAAAAAGGATGCTTGCTTTGGGTATCAGCCTACCCAAGAGACAATGGTCTTTGTATACACAACTGACCATAATCTTGACGTAATATGTGCTAATATATGGAACAGTGAACCATGGTGATAATGCACAGAAGGGCACCAGGTAGAGAACAGTCTTAGGAAGAGGGAGAGTGTTTTAGAAGCAAATGGTGATCCCGAATGACCCAAGACCATGGCTCATTCCTGGGAGAGTGGTCTGCACGTAAGACAAGCACATTTTGGGATCCAAGATGGCAGCGAGCAGTGTGGACCGTGTTTGGAAACTCCAGTGAACAATTCAGGGAATTGCACAGATTTCTGAGCCAGGAACACCAAGGTCCCAACACCACGGCAGCAGGAGTGCTCCACGGTTCAGAGGGACCAGGGTGCGGAGGACCTGCATGCCCCTGCACATGGGAGGAGCGCAGATTTTCTCAGATTGGAGCAGCAGTGGCAGAGGCAGCAGCACCAGTGGCGGCACCAGCGACAGCAACAGCAGCAGCTGAGGTTTGCAGCTCAGAGCCTTTCGGTGAAGGTGATTGGTGTGGTGGCCAGTGGGAGTAGCTGAGGGAGAGGGGACTCTGGACAGGATTTGGGTCGCGCGGTGCCTTGTGACCCAAACTGGACTCGGCAGAGAGTTCAGCCCCAGAGTCCCGGGCTCAGCTCAGTGCCGTGGAGACGCTGGCTCAGCACACTAAGCAATTCTGCCCAAGGCGTCAGATCAGCGCAGCGACAGCTCCCCTGCTATGATGCAGGCTGGGCTGAGTACTCAGGCCCACCCTAGGACCTAGCTCGGCGCAGCCTCAGTTCTCCTGCTGTGGCACAGGCTGGGCTGAGCACTCAGGTCCACCCTGGGACCCAGCTTAGTGCAGCCGCAGTTATCCTGCTGTGACGCAGGCTGGGCGGAGAGCTCAGGTCCACACTAGGTCCCAGCTGAATGCAGCCACAGTTCTCCTGCTGTGGCGCGGGCTGGGCGGAGCGCTCAGGTCCACCCTAGGAACCAGCGTGGCGGGGCCACAGTTCTCCTGCTGTGAAGCAGGCTGGGCGGGGCACTCAGGTCCACCCTAGGCACCAGCTCACCTCAACGAGCAGTTCTGCCCAAGACACTAACTCAGCTCAGTGGGCAGTTCTGGGGCACTGACACAGATTCAGCCCAGAGGCCCTAGCTGGAATTGTCGGGCAGATTAGGCCCAGAGTCTCTACCTGAGCTGTGCGCACAGGCTCGGCGGCCCCAAGGCTCTGGCTGGACTATCCACACAGTATAGACCCGGAGTACCGGACTGATTTCAGTGTGGGTCCATAGTCCCTGGCTGAGATAAGTACATAATTCCTCCCCAGAGACTCGGGTGGAGCTCGGCGACCAGTTTAGGGCCAGAGTCCTTAACTGTGCTTGGCAGACAGATTGGACCCAGAGACTCTAATGGAGCTTTTAGCACAGTCCCGGCTCTAAGTCTCTAGTTGGACACAGTGTGCAGTTTGAATCCAGAATTTCTGGCTGAGCTTGGTGGACGGTTCGGGCCCTGAGTCAATAACTGACCACAGCACGCACTTTGGGCCAAAAACCCCTAGCTGAACTTGGAGAGCAGTCCCAGCCCAAAAATTCTGGCTGTACCCTGTGTGCATTTTGGGCTCAGAATCCCTTGCTGAGCTCGGCAGACAGTTCAGGCCCTGAGAATCTAGCTGAGCTCTGCGCGTGGTTCAGGCCCAGTATCCCAGCCTGGACTTGGCAGGGAACTCAGAAGGCTGTGGATACCTTGGCCTGATCCAACGCTCATTCACAGACCCAGAACGATTGCAGGACCCACAGCACAGGGGAGCTGAGGATCACTGGCTGTGAGAGTCCAAAACAACAGGGCTAACCTCCTGCCGTGCACACCAGTGAAGCATCAGAGTTTCGAGCCTACAGAAATCCTGAGAAAACAAGTGAGTCTATCATCAGACTCCCTCCATCCAACCCAGAAAGCTACCCAACAAAAACAAAGCCAGCAAGATGCCTAAAGGACAGAGTAAAAGCATATGCAAAAAACCCCAAAACAACATGGCGTCTCCAGTTTCCAGCTATCCCCCCCCAAAAAAAAACCCCAGAGAACTTAAATAAAACAGAAATACAAGAAAATGACCTCAAATCCTTAATAAGGAGCATATTAATGGAGGAAACAAATAAAATTTGTAATCAAATACAGGAAGACGCAGCCAAACAGGTGAGAGACATAAAAGAAGCACATAGAGTGGAACTGGAAAAATTTCAGGAAAATGCAAACAATCAGATGAAAGAAATAAATAAAACGGTTCAAGCTCTGAAGACCTATAAGGAGGCATTGGAAGAAACTCAGGAATATACAAAAATGAGATGAAAGAAATAAAAAAATCAGTTCAAGATCTGAAGACGAAAATGGATTCAATGATAAACATACAGACAGAAGAAAAATGAGAACGTGAGACCTCAGAGAAGAAGGCGAGCAACACAGAGGTGAGCTTTTCTAACAGAATCCAAGAGACGGAAGAACGAATCTCAGGTCTAGAAGATACAATCACAGATCTTGAAGCAACCATTAAAGAAAATGCCAAATCTGAAAAACTCCTGACACAAAACATCCAAGAAATTAAGGACACCATGAAAAGAAGAAATCTGAGGATAATAGGCATTGAAGAAAAAGAAGATATCAGACTCCAAGGCCCAGAAACTATTCTCAACAAAATCATAGAAGAAAATTTCCCCAATCTAAAGAAAGAGATACCTATAAACATACAAGAGGCCTACAGAACACCAAATACAATTGACCAGAAAAGAAAAACTGCCTGTCACATAATAATCAAAACACAAAATATACAAAACAAAGACAAATATTAAAAGCTGCAAGGGAAAAGGGCCAAATAACATTCAATGGCAAACCTATCAGAATTACACCCGACTTCTCAGCAGAAACCATAAAAGCCAGAAGAGCCTGGACAGAGATCCTGCAAACCCTAAGAGACCACAGATGCCAGGCCAGACTACTTTACCCAGCAAAACTATCAATAACCTTTGATGGAGAAAACAAAATATTCCATAACAAAAACAAATTCAAACAGTACCTATCCACAAATCCAGCTTTACAGAAGGTACTAGAAGGAAAATTCCATCCCAAAGGGTCAAGCTACAACCAAAACTACTCAGGAAATAGGTAACGATACCATGGCAAAAACAAGGCTACACAAACGCTTGATTGGAAACAACATCAAAATTAAGACTCACTGGTCTTTATATCTCTCAACATCAATGGTCTTAATTCTCCAATAAAAAGACACAGACTAACTGAATGGGTGCATAAACAAGATCCAACATTCTTCTGCATTCAAGAAACACATCTCACCCATAACGATAGGCACTATCTCAGGGTAAAAGGTTGGAAAAAATATTCCAAGCAAATGGTCACAAAAAGCAAGAAGGTGTAGCCATTTTAATATCAAACAAAATAGACTTTCAACCAAAATTAATCAAAAGGGATGCAGAAGGACACTTCATACTCATCAAAGGTAAAGTCAACCAAGATGACATCACAATTCTGAACATCTACGCTCCCAATACAAGAGCACCCACATTTGTAAAAGATCTTCTAAAAAAACTCAAGCCACATATCAATCCCCACACAATAATAGTGGGGGACTTCAACACCCCACTCTCACTGTGGGATAAGTCCTTGAAACAGAAACTAAGCTGTGAAATAACATCATTAACCAATGCCAAAGGTCAAATGGATCTACAGATATCTATAGAACCTTTCACCCAAACAAGAAAGAATATACCTTCTTCTCTGCACCCCATGGAACTTTCTTCAAAATTGATCACATCGTAGGTCACAAAGCAGGCCTCAACAGATACAAGAGGATTGAAATAATACCTTGTATCCTATCAGATCACCATGCTCTTAGGCTGCAATTCAACAACAACAGAAACAACAAAAAGCCTACACGTACGTGGAAACTAAACACTCTCTGCTAAATGACACATGGGTCAGGGAAGAAATAAAGAAAGAAATCAAGGAGTTTCAGAAATTCAATGAAAATGAAGGAACAACATACTCAAATTGGTGGGATACATTGAAAGCAATGTTAAGAGGAAAATTCTTAGCACTAAGTGCCTTTAAAAAGAAATCGGAAACATTGCACATAAGCAACTTAACAAAACAGCTGGAAGCCCTAGAAAAAAAAAGAAGCAGAAACACCCAAAAGGAGTAGACGTCTGGAAATAATCAAACTCAGGGCTGAAATTAACAAATTAGAAACTAAGAAAAGAGTCCAAAAAATCAACAAAACCAAGAGCTGGTTCTTTGAGAAAATCAACAAGATAGAAAGACCGTTAGCAAAACTAACGAAAAGTCAGAGAGACAGTATTGAAATCAACAAAATCAGAAATGAAAAGGGAGACATAACAACAGACACTGAAGAAATACAAAGAATCATAAGATCCTACTTTGAAGGCATATATGCCACAAAATTTGAAAATCTAAGGGAAATGGATGATTTTTCTTGATCAATTTCACTTGCCAAAGTTGAGTGAAGAACAGATAAACAAGTTAAATAGTCCCATTTCCCCTACAGAAATAGAAGTAATCATTGATAGTCTCCCAAACAAAAAAAGCCCAGGGCCAGATGGTTTCAGTGCAGAATTCTACCAGACCTTCAAAGGCAAGCTAATACCAATACTCTTCAAGCTACTCCAAAACATAGAATTGGATGGAACCTTACCAAATTCATTCTATGAGGCCATAATCACGTTGATACCTAAACCTCACAAAGACTCAACAAAGAAAGAGAATTTCACCAATTTCTCTTATAAACATGGATGCAAAAATACTTAATAAAATTCTTGCAAAACGAATACAAGAACACATAAAGGATATCATTCATCATGACCAAGTAGGCTTCATTCCAGGCATACAGGGATGGTTTAATATATGGAAATCCATCAATGTAATCGACCATATAAACAAACTGAAAAAAAAAAAAACCACATGATCATCTCTTTAGATGCAGAGAAAGCATTTGATAAAATCCAACACCCATTCATGTTTAAAGTTTTAGAGAGATCGGGGATACAAGACAGTTTCCTCGACATAATAAAGGCTATATATAGAAAGCCAATAGCCAAAATCAAAGTAAATGGAAAAATACTCAAAGAAATTCCTCTAAAATCGGAAACAAAGCAAGGCTGCCCACTCTCTCCATATCTCTTCAATATAGTACTCGAAGTTCTAGCCAGAGCAATAAGACAACAAAAGGAGATCAAGGGTATCCAAATGGGAAAGGAGGAAGTCAAACTATCCCTATTTGCAGATGATATGATAGTGTCCATATGTGATCCCCCAAATCTACCAGAGAACTACTACACCTGATAAACACCTTTAGAAAATTGGCTGGAAACAAAATTAATTCAAAATATTCAGTAGTCTTCCTATACACAAATGACAAGCTCGCAGAGAAAGAAATTTAGGAAAACTACACCCTTTACATTAATCACAAGGAATATAAAATATTTAGGAGTTACTCTAACCAAGAAAGTGACAGACTTGCTTGAAAAAATTTCAAAACTCTGAAGAAAGAAACTGAAGATGACATGAGAAGACAGAATGATCTTCCTTGCTCGTGGATAAGGACAATTAACATAGAAAAAAATGGCCATCTTACCAAAAGCAATTTACAGATTAAATACAATCCCTATCAAAATACCTACACAATTTTTTAAAGACATTGAAAGTTCAATTCTGAACTTCATATGAAAAAACCCAGAATAGCAAAAACGATCTTGTACAATAAAAGGTGCTCCAGAGGAATCTCCATACCTGATCTCAAATTGTACTATAAAGCAATAGTAATTAAAACAGCATGGTACTGGCACAGCAACAGGCTGGTTGATCAGTGGAATCGAATTGAAGACTCAGATATGAATCCACACACATATGGTCACTTGATTTTTGACAAGGAAGCCAAATCCATTCAATGGAAAAAGGATAGCATCTTCAACAAATGGTGCTGGTTTAACTGGAGGTCTATGTGTAGAAATATGCAATTGGACCCATATTTGTCACCTTGCACAAAACTCAAATCCAAGTGGATTAAAGACCTCAACATAAAACCAGAGACACTAAGTCGCTTAGAAGAAAAAGTGGGGAAGAGCCTGGAACATATTGGCACAGGAGACAACTTCCTGAACAGAACACCAACAGCCCAGGCCTTAAAGTCAACAATTAATAAATGGGACCTCATGAGGCTGAGAAGCTTCTGTAAGGCTGGAGACACCGTCAAAAGAGATCAAAGCGACAGCCTACAGATTGGAAAAAATCTCCACCAACCCTACATCTGACAAAGGTCTAATATCCAAAATATATAAAGAACTCAAGAAATTAAACACCTCCAAACCAAATAACCCAATTGAGAAATGGGGCTTGGAACTAAACAGCGAATTCTCAGCAGAGGAATATCAAATGGCTGAGAAGCACTTAAAGAAATGTTCATCCTCCTTAGTCATCAGGGAAATGCAAATCAAAACGACACTGAGAATCCATCTTACACCCATCAGAATGGCTAAGATAAAAAACTCAAGGGACACCACATGCTGATGAGGATGTGGAGAGAGAGGAACACTCCTTCATTGCTGGTGGGAATGCAAAGTAGTACAGCCACTTTGGAAATCTATCTGGTGCTATCTCAGAAAACTGGGAATAGGGCTTCCTCAAGACCCAGCTATTCCACTTCTTGGAATATACTCAGAAGATGCTCCAACACACAACAAGAAAATTTGCTCAACTATGTTCATAGCAGCCTTATTCATAATAGCCAGATCATGGAAACAGCCTAAATGTCCCTCAATAGAAGAATGGATAAAGAAACTGTGGTATATATACACTATGGAATACTACTCAGCTATTAAAAACAAGGAATTCCCGAAATTTGTGGATAAATGGATTGAGCTAGAAATGATCATAATGAGTGAGTTAACCCAGAAGCAGAAAGACTCAAATGGTATATACTCACTTATATCCGCATACTAGCCCAATGGGCATGTCCCATGAAAGCCTTCCCTTACCAGGAAACTGGGACAGAGGGGAGGACATCCTATTGGGACTCTAGATGAGAGAAGCATGGGAGAATAGCAATGTAGAAGGATCCAGTGGGTCCTAGAAACCTACAAGTAGAACATTATGATAGGCAGATTTGAGCCAAGGGGTCCCGCTCAAACTAAGGCACCAGCCAAGGACAATACAGGCTGTAAACTTTAAACCCCTACCCAGATCTAGCCAATGGACAGGACAGTCTCCACACTTGAATGGAGAGTGGGATATGACTTTTTCATGTACTCTGGTGCCTCACATTTGACCATGTCCCCTGGAGGGGGAGACCTGGTGGCACTTAGAGGAAGGACAGCAGGTCACCGAGAAGAGACTTGATACGCTATGAGCATATACAGGGGGAGGTAATCCCTCCCAGGAACAGTCATAGGGGAGGGAAATAAGGGGAAAATGGGAGGGAGGGAAGAATGGGAGGATACATCGGATGGGATAACCATTGAGATCTAACAAGAATAAATTAATTAAATAAAAAAGAAAAAAGAAAAAAAAAGACAAGCACATTTTAGAAATCTGATCACTGCACTTCTACATAACTGTGAGGTGAGGTTAAGAAGTACACGGTGATGATGGGATGGACAACACAAGCATTGCCAGCCTGCCATGCTGAGGGTTATCTCACAGTTTTCCTTGCATGTTCCTAGCAGTAGCATTCAAGGGTCTTACTTCCTGAATTTACACTGATGAAATGAAAATGAAGAAAGACGCAAGCTGCAGAGTAAGCTTGGCAGAATAATGAGAATAATGGAGAACAATGGCCAATGAAGCCAAGGGGAGAGAGACATTCCAATGAGCCTTCACATGCCTGATGTGATGATATACATTGACAGTGGCTTAATTACTAAGGAAACTTCTGGTCTATATGGAAACTGAAAACCGCAGACAATTAAAAGGCACCAAAAATAACATTCATAGTTCTAACAACTTAAGACCAATCATCAAGGGATGGAGGACAGTTCTTTAAATTTGTATTTTTGCCAGCATTTAAACTGGTTGCATTGTGACCCATTGTATAGTTACACAACATATTGACAATCAATTAACTCTTTTTTTTCCAGCAAAAAAACTCCTAAAGATGGTGAGCAAAAAAACAAAGTTCTCCATCTTCCACAATCTTAAATCTGACTCTGAATTTCTGTCTGTCTTTCTCCCCTCTCACCCATTGTTGTTTGCTAAAACAGTTTTTTTCTGTAGCCCAGGGTGACCTTTTGAACTCCTTGTCCTCCTGTCTTTTTCTGAGCCCTAGGAATGTAGGGAGTCCTCCTGGGAGAACTTCCTGGCTATTTCTTCCTTTTTCTTTCTTTCTTTCTTTCTTTCTTTCTTTCTTTCTTTCTTTCTTT
>OU015745.1:63139123-63156523 GCA_907169655.1 Acomys percivali | reverse complement strand
TTCTTCTTCTTCTTCTTCTTCTTCTTCTTCTTCTTCTTCTTCTTCTTTTCATCTAGAAAAGATTCTTTTGACCATAATTCATTTTTTACAGATACAAGTGGACCTCATATTGTAACACTGTTTCTAAAAATAACATTTATGATATTGTGCTATTGTACAGTCTATTATTGAGTGTCAGGGACTCATGCAGCATTTGTTTGTTTGTTTGTTTTACTTTATATTGGTTATTACAAACAGTCAGAGTAGGAGATCAACTAAATATATTTAACATCTATTTGTAACATATATTTCATTTTATGTCAGGATGTATTTCATAATAACTAATTACTTTTCATATTTTAGGAAAATTAGTTCACGAGAATAAAACAAGATTGCAAAGTGTAGTGTAATGAGAAAATTTGAATTTTGGTTTCTCTAAAAACACAGAAATATTATAATATATTTTCATTTTAATCCCAAGTGTGGGAATATGGGCCTGCTTTGCAGCAACTGACTATAATTTTTCTTGAGCTCTAGTAGGGGCATAATTTTGCCCACTGCAGATAGTTTCTGCTACTGTGTGATGTTTGGAATTTAGGGGACTTTTAAGAGAATATATATAAATGCTAGAGCCCCAGTGGGTAGGTTTTTGGTTGATGGTTGTTGGTTGTTGCTGACCGCTGTTTGTTAAGCAATCATGCACACAGAAAACTCAGCCACAAGAAGAAATTAAATATCCTGATGGCAAAGATCAAACTGCCTCCAAAGAACTTGACACCCCTAGTCAGCAGAAAGTAGTCTAATGATAATGTTGTGCCCTTTCCCTCCTGTGACTTTATTCAGTGATGTCTTTCCATTTCTTTCTATCTCTTTTCTCTCTTATCTAGTGTTAGGTGGTTGAAAGGGCAGAAGAAAATGGGTGAAGAAGGGAGGAAGAAGGAAGAACCCACAAAGTAGTACAATGTAGCATTCCTCACAGTATTTAGAGTGTAATAAGCAACAGTGTCCATCCTCTGTGGTTCCACTCCCTGCGGTTTCAACTACCTGTATATATTCACAAACTTGAAATATTAAATGGAATGGTACCAACAATAAAGAACTTACACTTTTAATTTTTATTTTTGTTGTCCTTTATTTATGGATATGTCTGTGTGTCAGTGGGGTTATGCGGATGAATATGCCTGAGGAGGCCATAAGAGTGCATCATATTACCTAAAAACTGGTTATTTTGCTCCATCTGTAGTGGGCTTATACCATACACTGAAGCATGCATATATTTCATTAAAAGACTTTTTAAAGCGATGTTTCCTCAGTCTGCATGTGGCTCTGTCCCTGTTCTTGCTATTACTGGCTCTCTCATCCTTGAGATTCCATCATCAACCCACCTCTGAACTGCTGCCATTGGCTGTGCTCAGGCATCTCTCTCTCTCTCTCTTTTCTGAAATCACAATTACTTCATTTGTTTTAGTTATTTCACTGATCACCTGGATGTTGCTTAATTGTTCATCATCTGTCCCTGCTCACCAGGCTTCCAGCACTTGCATGGTAGGATCAATTTGTGTTGCATTCATCAGTGTCACCCTTCACCAGGAGAATGCTCAACATACAGTAAGCACTTGGAAATGAATGCATCAGAGTAATGAGTATGATGGTGGTGGTAATTACAGAATTATCAGCATATTAGCCTGTCTTAATGGGAAAAGCCTTTCTTAGTGTTTGGTGTATCTTAATGCATTTAAACAGATAATTACTATTATTATTCTCACTTTGAAAAGAAAGACAGTGAACTACGGAACTAAGTGAGCACCAAGCCATGATGCTAATGAGCTGCTGGGCAGTGATTCAATTCTTGGTCCTCCAGCTCAGACGTTCTTAAAACTTTTCTCATTCATGACCTTTTTTTGATTGATAAATTTTATGAGGCCAAGAATTATATATATGTATTTATGTATATATATGTATATATATAATCGGTATACAAATCAAACACATATGATAAATAATAAACCTATTTCAAGTTAATTTTAATATACATATAGTTTTACTATTTAAAGGCAATCAAATTTACATGCAAATGAGATGGGCATGCTTTTTTATTTTTTACATGAAGGATTAACTCTTGACTGAACGTTGAATACTACAGGGACACAGAACATCTTTAATGCTTTTTAGAGTTGATCAATGTTTCAATGTAATAATCACAAATGCCATGAATGCCACTACACACAAATACAAAGTAAAAACTGAGAAATATCTTTAGGGCCATTTCAGATACTGCTGAAAATTTGATGCAGACTGAGGAATAATGAGAAGCAGATAAAGTCTCTGTTTTCTGCACCTGAATCATTATTTCTATAAAAGCAAAAAACTGTTCAGGACAATGAAAACCCTGCAGCTTATAACACACAGCATGCTGGTATCTCAGCCTCTGTTTCCTGCAGCTATCGGTGGCACTGCATGGTGTTAGGGCATGTGCAGAGCCAAGGGCTCGTGCTGTGAGTTCAGAACTGTGGGGTCAGAAAGTCACATGATGCAGCACGATGAACATTACCAGAAGTGCAATGAGATTCTCTATGCTTGGTTTTGAATTTACTTTTATTTACTAACCACTCAGAAACCTTTTTCTGTTGCCACCTTATTTGTGCACTCAAACTTGGTGAGCCATGTGGCATTGTGGCTCACGGTTTAGGAACCCAGGTCCCAGACTCCCAATCCAGCTGTTAGTCATACCGCTGTGCAACTCTTTAAACATAAGGGTGAATAAAAAAAAATCCAAGGGTAATTTTTTAAAAAATGAAATAAAAAGTCATAAAATACAAAACCAAAACCTAAGGATGATAACGTATGCATGACATGCAAAGACAAAACTTTGTGATAATAATTGAACGTTTTAGTGATTTCTGAGGTATAGCAGGGTCACAATACATCTCCATAATTCATAATGGTTAATTGGCATACATTTAAGAATAGAACATAGATCATATCATTGAGAAGTGCTAGAGTAATATCCAACTGTTTTCACATGTATTTTGGAATTAGAGAAATAAGTGGGTTAAAATGTTTCTTAATCTGACATATCTGTCAGGTTAAGTTTTTAAAATTTACTTGTTTAAAATTATTAAGAGTCAAGTAAATTTTAATTCCATAAATATTTTGTGTTTAGAAAAGAAAATATGCTCTTGGTACCCTTTTCCTCCAGCTTGGTTGCCTCAACCAGCCTTGATATAAGGGTTTGTGCTTAGCTGTATTGCAACTTATTATGTGATGTTTGGTTGATATTGCTTGGAGGCCTGCTCTTTTCTAAAGGGAAACAAAGGAGCAGTGCATCTGGGATGGGGGGCACCGGGAGGAGTGGAGGGGTGGAGGCTGAGGTCTGGGTTGAGGGGCACCAGGAGGAGTGGAGGGGTGGAGGCTGAGGTCTGGGTTGAGGGGCACCAGGAGGAGTGGAGGGGTGGAGGCTGAGGTCTGGGTTGGGGGGCACCGGGAGGAGTGGAGGGGTGGAGGCTGAGGTGTGGGTTGGGGGGCACCGGGAGGTATGGAGGGATGGACGCTGAGGTGTGGGTTGAGGGGCACCGGGAGGAGTGGAGGGGTGGAGGCTGAGGTCAGGATGAGTTGTATAAGAGAAGAATAAATTTTTAAAAAGAATAGGACATAGAATATATGTGTGCAGGCTCAGTCAATTCTACAATATGCATCCGATAAATATATGAAAATATTTTGATTAAGTTTTATTTTTAATAAATTGCAAAGAAAAGGGCAGCTATATGGGGGAAAATGGGCAATGTTTAGAGAAGTTGGTAATGTTAGAAATACAGAAGAGCTTTCAACTCACCTTGAAGTACAATCTGGAAATATGAGACATAGTTCTTACCGTTTTCAAATCATTGTCTCATTCTAAACTTGATTATTGATGCTATTAAAATTATTCATACCAAACCTAGCTATGAACTCTGTGAATTACAGTAATGACTAGACTGGCACAATGCTTCCATTGGCGCAAGAATGGTATACTTGGTATGGGGTAACCAACCACTTTCTGATTGTATTTCAGACCCATTCCATGGGGGAATATTTCATGTTTCATATTACATACCTGTCCATGAATCAGTGGCTGGGCACTTCAAAAGCCCTACAGGAGAACCTAACACTATTATTTGGATGAAAGAACATACTATTATACTGCCTTTAACTATTTATCTTTTTCCCTATAGATTAGTGCATCTCTCATAAGTTTTTTCCTTTAGAGAGGTAGTTAATTCAAAGATTCACAACTGGTCAAAGTGTAGAGAATAAGGGTCAATGGTTGAATATTTAGCCATACATGCAACACTTACATCACACTCATACCCTCACTAAGGCTTAAGGATCCCTGCAGAAGAGTCACAGAAAGACTATATGGACCATAGGTGGGAGAGGACTGCTATAAAATAGTGCCTTCAGGACAAAACGGACCCATTGGACTTGTGAGCTCACAGTTGCCTGCAGAAGACATGCAAAAGATGAAGCCAGTCAGAATTCTATGATAAGTAGGTGAGGGGATCACAGAACCCCACCTCTAGGTGGGGAACTATTGGCCATTGATAGCTGCCAGGGGAGGAAGAACCAGTTTTCTACAGAGATGTGGTCACTGGTTGGTTGCTCATGCTCTGAGAGATGGTCCTATACTCATGTACACATAGGCAGCACTAATTGTCCTCAATAGGTTATATATATGCCATATATATATGGCATGAGTTTGGGAAGGGGATATGGTAAGAGATCTGGAAATAGTTGTAAAGAATGAATAGGTAGCAGACATGATCAAAATACATTATTGTATACATATATGAAATCCTCAAAAATAACCAAATATTTTTAAAATCACCATATGACCCCCATGTGAGTACTATAACTAAAAGTTATTTCTAACTATGATGACTCATGCTCAAGGAATAACTGCAAAATAAATTGACAAAAAAAAAAAAAAAGGAGAAAAGATGATAGTGCTTGGCTGCAGGCAATTCTGAGAAACTATGTCTGGCAGGAGCCAAGTTGTGAAGACAGCATTTATCAGCATCAAAAGTCGACTCCAGGAGAGATCTGATATAGACACCATTATTTGGGTTCTTAGATGTTCAGAACTTGAAGCATAGCAGATTGCTAGAAAAGATAAATACTGGGATATGCCTGCTTTTATTTCCCTTGCATGCTTTGAGGATCTTATCTGATTTCCTTTCTCTCTTTTAAGTATGACTCTCTTGAATTTAGTGCTATTTTGCTTCTGAGAACTCTTTATATTTAATCTGCGGGGACAAATAAACTTTTAAAAATCTCTCCAAGAAATTCCAAATATAAAATCTGGTCTTAAGGTTGTTATCAACCTAGAGCGTTTGGTGACATTTCGGATACTGGGTGGGGAAGGTGCTGGGAAAATGGCCCCTCAAGTCTATTTCTCCTTTTTCGGTAACTGGTAACATAAGCAATGGTACCTCAGTAATGCTACAATGATGAAAATATAATAAATTTGTTGCTATATGGTGGCATTTTTCTGAGTCACTCAAGCCCACCTAATTGATTTGTGCACAGATATGAAATTTAAGTTTCAGTATCTTATCGACAGTTGAAAGGATATACACTCCATGATATAACCTGGATCTGTTTTCTCTCTAGTTCAGAATGGCAACTTTGTTATTTAGTTATTTTAAAGATTCATCTGTTTTATGTATATAAATAATTTGTTCACAAGTTTGTCTGGACACAATGCGTTTTTCTGAAATCTGTGAAGATCAGGAAGGGGGCATCAGATGCCCAGGTACTGGAGTTACTTGAAGTCATGAGCTACTACATGGGTGCTGGGAACTGTCCCTGCTCTTCTTTAAGAACAACATGAGCTCTTAACTGATAAACCATCATTCCCTGTCCCTGATTGTAACTTTAATAAATCATTTTTGTAGTTCAAAGATATAGTCACATGTTATTAATCAATAATCTAGTATTCCTACAACAAGCATTAATATACATAAGCATTAAAATAATAAGTAAATACATGGATTATGTAGTCCTGAACTTTCCTGTCTACTTAGGATATATGTCAGGAAATACATACATACATACATACATACATACATACATACATACATACACACACATACATATATATGTACGTACATACACAAAGGATGCAAATAATAAAAATTAACCCCAAGTACAATTGCAGACACAAGCTATACTACTGTAAGGCTGTAACTGTGTAATCTGATTGAGGTAGGGCTGTCAAAGATACTTATTAGAGGAAGTGACATTGTATATATGAGAAATAGAAAACAACAGCTAGAAAAAGAGCAGTACATGGCTGGAAGGAGCCTGTCAAGTCAGGTATGATTAAATTTTTTTTTTGAAATCAGGATCTGAATGTGATTCCAATTGAATGAGTGGTAACTAGAGGGACCAGAAGAAGACAAGTCACACATGGCTTTATTCTAAGAGCACCAAGAATCACTTCAACCGCTATTGGTTTAGATCTGGCCAGGTAATATGATCTGTGCCTTAGGGAAAGCCTGCCTGCTGCAGTAGATAGGAGCCTTCAAGAGACAGTGTGTATGGATACTGGCTGGAAGGGGACTATTGCAACTTCCTAAATCACAAACAGGGTCTGAGAGCAGGAAATATGAGAGTAGCCATTGAAAGAAGGAATCAAGGGATATGTCTGAGGCTAATCAGCCAGATATGGGGAAGACTGAAAAGCAGCCGAGAAAGAGAAGGAAGAATCAAGAGGTGTCTTTCAGAGAATTCAACTTATACAAAAGAAAGGAATCCTATCAGCACACAGAGAGGATGCAATTTCCTACACTTATTGGAATGGTTAAAAAAGGCTCACTGAATTCAGCTGGCATTATTGTTCTAGTTAGATTTTGTCAGATAGACACAAACTAGAATCACCATGGAAAAGAGAACCTCAGTTGGGGAATTGATCACGTTCCGTTGGCCTGTGGATACAAGTATATGTGGTATTTTCTTAATTGCCAATTGATACATAAGTTGCCATCCCAGTGTGGGCAGTGCCATCCTTAGGCAGGTGAGCCCCGGGCTATAGGAAGGAAGCCAGTAGGCAGCATTCTTTTAAAATGGACTCTGCTTCAGTTCTTATCCCTAGGTTCTTGCCCTGTGCTTCTTCCCTGACTTTCCTAGACTGTAACCTGGGAGCTGAAACTAAGCTTTCCCTCCTCAAGTCGTGTCTGGTGACAATATTCACTACAGCACAAGAGAAGCAAGCAACGGCAGCAAGCGCTAGGAGCCGCGAGCTTGCTCACAGCAGATCTGTGGGGAATGGCAAGCCATGATCCCATTTTTTGAAAATGTAATGTTTCTTAAACAAAAGTTTTCTCCCAATTACTTAAGAAACAAGATAAATATCATGGAATCTAATGTGAACATCCAAATAGCTAGCTAAAGGAGGCTCATTTGGGCCACTAGATTGTTACAAAAGACGGGCAGACAATAATTTAAAGTAAAACATGTAAGTAGATGAAAATGCAAAAATGTGTTCTTTTAGATAGATAAATTATAACTGAAATAATTCATGAAAAATAACAAAACCAGTTTAATTTCAAAAATTCAGTTAACCCGTAATGTGCTTTTCTTTTTATAATTTTTTACATATACAAGTGTTCCTGACTGTGTTG
Organism: Acomys percivali; assembly: GCA_907169655.1. Classification (NCBI taxonomy): domain Eukaryota; kingdom Metazoa; phylum Chordata; class Mammalia; order Rodentia; family Muridae; genus Acomys; species Acomys percivali. The sequence continues at coordinate 63,148,883 of OU015745.1, read as the reverse complement.
TATGTGCATGTGTGCAGGTGCCCACCATGGCCAGAGGAGGGTATTAGATTCCCTAAGCTATATTTACTATATGTGAGCTACTTGATGTGGATGCTTGGAACTCAACTCCAGCATCTCTGAAAGAGCAACTAGAGCCCTTAACCAACAAGCCACCTCTCCAGCTCTTTTAAGCTTTTCTTAAGTTTTGGACTTAGAAGATAGTGTGTGTTGACAGTGTCTTCTTTCAAAGGTCCATACATCAATGGTATGGTCTTTGTGGTGGCATTATTAGGAGTACTCTTTGGAAGTTTGGCCTTTTGGGTATATTTATGTGGCTGAGGGTAGGACCATGATGGAGGTTTGGGGATTCTTGTCCGAGTTTTCATGTTGCTTTGTGGCCAAGAGGCTCACCAGTTGCTCTTCCAGGTCCTGCCAACACAGCATTCCTACCATAGACTTAAAAAATATGTCTTCCAAATCTTGTAGTAGTATTTTTATAATGAGGAGCTAGTGAAACTTTTCTAATTATTTCTAAGTTAGCAATCTCGGTTCTTCTTTCACTGTGAAGGAAATCAGAAAAATACAGGTAAGTACGCAATTCAGTGTGAGCTCTATATTTATCTCTAGCAAATACTGCTACAGATTACTCTCCAGTGTGCGAGGTATAAAATAATGCTAGTTAAGAAATAATCCAGCATAGGTGCTTGTTCCTTAATTTCTTAATGTGTCATCACTTTGACTCTCTGTTAATTTTGTTATTCATACCAAATCCTAATTTTACAATTAATTCTTAAATGGCAATATTGTTAGAACATGGTATAGAGCATTGATCTTGTCTTCTTAAAAGCTATTTTAGTTGTTTTTATTATTGTGGGCAATAGGCATGCCATGCAGGTGTCATGATATGTTTATGGAAAACTTTGTAGGGTAAGTTATTTTGGTGCAGTTTATACAGGTTTGGGGGATTGAACTCAGTTTGTCCCGTCTTGGATTATATCTTATATTTGATTTCCTTAATTTAATTTTTATATATTTAGTGTTTAGCTACTGTTGCAAGCTCATGGTATTTTGTTTTCCTCTCATGGTTTGGTAGAATGTTCTCAATTTTAAAATACCTATGGTGTAGTGGATAAAAAACAAAATATCTGAATAAATTCTCTTTACCTTGAAGTAGATTAACAATGTTTATGTTTTGAATGTGACCAGATGAACGAAGACATAGGTATCCTAGGTATCCTACGTTATGTACCTGTCAGTTCCAGTGTTGTTTCTGTGTGATACATTTTGTTAATTTATATTAGTAATGTATCAGCCCAACAAAGAGATAAACAAGTTAGAGGGAGTGAAACTGAGTATCCGCATAAACACACAGAAGTCATCCGCCATCACAAATTCTCCATTTGGAAAAAATCTTTCTCATATAATACTTCAATAATTAACAGGGAAAGAAGAGGTGAAGTCAATTTTGAGCAGGATACTGCAGGTCATATTTCAAAAACAAGCTGTATGATTAATTGTCAGTACTGCCCAGTGTATATTATTTCATTTGAGACTCCTAAAAGAGGTGCAAAGAAACCTGTTGTTTAGCCATTTACCACAGGTTGGATGTGACCATTTTTTATCCTGAGTCAGAGAGGCTGTGATCACCCATACCAGATGGTCACAAAACCATTCCTGTGTTGAAAAGGTTTCCAGGGAACTTTGGACTTCCTTGGCATGGCAGCTTTCTTTGAACAATCCCAATAAGCCCATTGGTTCACAAAGCTAGACAAGGATGGATTACATCTCCTCAAGAAAAGCCAGGAAATACATTTTTTCACAATGACATGATGCATAATGAGCACAGAGAGCTGCAAAACGTCCCGCACTTCCTTGTCCCTTCCTTCACAATCAATTATGCAAGTGATGGTATAATTCAATGAGGTCATTGCATATAGGTCACTCATAGGTATGTGAACATGTACCCTGTACACATTTGTTCTATGGATTTTATTTTCTCAAATCTGAAAGAGTCTCTCCTGGACAGAAAAAGGGTGCTCACAGGACTGAGAATACTGACAAGACCTACACATCTCAAGAATATCATAGAGTAACATGCCTTACAGGGGCCCTTCCCAAGGTTACAAAAACAGTAAAGAACATTTGGGAAGAGGAGCCTTATCAGAAGAGCTTCCTGAAAATAGGGTAGGGATCTAGAGGATGGCTCTTTAATGAGTTGTCCCTGCGGCTGCAATGAGCTTTTTAATGATGCCGCTGCTTAAAGTTACTCATGCTCATGTATGAGACCTAATAAATCCATTAATTTCCAAGGTAGATTGGTAGAACCATTTCATTGATTTGTGTCCAGTATATTTATCTGGGGTGAAGTGCTATTCATGTCTTCCTAGGAAAAGTCACACAACAATGCAACCTTAGAAGTAAACACATCATGTGAGCTGTAGAGAAGGCAGGACTGGCTGGGGGATTCTGCATCCATTATGAGCTAGCTGAAAGACAATCTCAAAGTGAAGATTCTGGCCAAATGGGAAATCTTCAGCTTCCATCTGTCATTTCTAGTTCTATTTCTTACTACTGTCATGCTGTTTCCTGGCAACTAAACTGCCACTTTTGAAAATAAACCTTGCTTTGAGCCCTACAATAATAGTTAATTAGAATAGACATTCCAGAAATGCTGAGAAAAAGGAAGAAATAAAAAGAAAAACATATGTGATGGTATATGAATCAAATTTCTCTGTGAATTAAGAAAAGATGAACTAAAATGGGAAATTCATAATGACAAAGAGTAAACTAAAGAGCCTCTCACTAACTTAGCTATTGTCAATTTTCATCAATACTAAGTTTCTGGGAGATCATGTAGTTCCTTCCTCATTTTCCAGTCATCATGCACTTTAATTTTATTTTTTCACTTGAAGCAATCTTAAAACATCAAAGCATCTTGAAAAGGGAGTCTGGGGGATGCAGTTACTGTTTTCTTGCTCAAGCAGTCAAAAGAGAACAAACTGCCGAGACCCATTACAACTCCTGCACCAGCTATCCCACAAACCACTGTGCCAAGGCCATGGAGAAAGGCAAGTGCTTTTCTGCATTCTACAAGTCCACCAAAGAGTGAAGGAGACACACAAGCTGATTAGACAGTGTCCACACTGTTGAACAGTGACACACATGGCAAGTCAAACTTCAGTACATGGAAGAGAAATAGTTAGCAGGCTCCAAATTGAGGCCGTGGTCTCTACAGATCAAAGATAGGGAAGACAAAAGTCACGGTTGCAGTTTTTATGGCTTTCCCCCAAGAAACAGGTAGCAAGTGCTTGTATTTGTAACTTTCCATCCCCGAGAATAATTTTCACTTCCCCTCAAATGGGCAACTTCCTCTCTCATCCACTGAGTTTCTGTGTACCATACCACAAAGAGTAGAGGAGGCTGCTTATAGCTGGCCAGTTCAGAGGCACTCGGTGTAGGGGCTGGGAGCTAACTCAAGTCTTCCAGAAGACCATCAAGCTTTCTGAACCACTGAGTCACTGCTCCAGTGCAGATCACCAAATTTTAAAGAAATTCATTATATGGATTTTAAAAAATAAATATGCTAATTTTGATATTTAGATACTATCTTGACAGTACCAGTTTATGGAAATGAATAATATGAGAGCTTACAAGAATGACATTCTTAACTAAATCTATTATATTCTTTTTTAAAATTATATAACTGTGGTCATTATTTTTAAGTTAAACATTACTCTGAAAAACAAATACCTGAGAGCAACTGAAACCTGTGTAAATAATTTCATAGCTAATGAGGCTTATTTTAAACAGTAAATTGAAACTGAAGCCAAATATACAAGAGGACAAATAGAATTTTCACAGAAAAGCATAAGTTCTCTCTCACAAATCTTTACACAGCTCCCATTTGGGGAAAACGGGTAGTGTTGGTACAAGTGAGATGGTGAAATTCCAAAGGGCTGTTCTGTCTCCTGTCTTGAAAACTCACCAACTAATTGTTGCCGGCACCATTCTGTCATTACCAGGGGGCCCTTTGTTCATGCTCCCTGCTTATTTCCTGTCCAAAGATCTTACAAGAAAAAGTTCTTCTGCTATAGGTGCTAAAGAACAAAAAGAAGCACCATTACAGATAGGCATAGGGGAAGGGTGACACAGTGCAACTCCACAGCGATACAGTATGGCTGCAGATGTAACTGTGCATCAGGGAGCACCAAGACAGGTGAGATGGGTATAGAAAGGGAAATGTACAGCCATTGTCAGATGCAAGAAGGAGTCCAATACATGGGCACCAATTTAACATGGAAAATGAGTAGAAAAGACTAAAGAAAATATACCATTATCTATTTTCTGATTTGTTTGACTAAGAAAGTAAGTCAAAATGGGGAGGTGGCAGTGGTGGGAGATGGAACAGTAGTTTAATGCTGCATATGCAGCATTAAGGACTGAGGATCTGCATACAAAGTCCAGAATTCATGCAAAATAAGAAGGCGTTGTGTTATGTGCATGTAGCTCCCACTTTAGGAGGCAGAGGTAGGTCAATCCTTGGGGCTAATTGTTAAGGAACACTAAAAAAAAATTTCAGAATGGTTAGACCCTTTCTTAAAGTAAGGTGGACAGCTATCTTAAGGAATGACACCCAAGGTTGTTCTCTGGTCTCTACACACAGAAGCACATATGCACACGCATGAGCACATACATGCACAGACACCAATATACACAGTGAGATTCACAATTTAGAGATTGACATATTTGATTAAAAATCAAAATGTCAGTGATTTGAGGATTTGTTTATTGACAAAATTAAAAAGATAAGTAGATAATAATTAAAACATGGAAAGAATATACACACAAATATATACACATATGTATATGAATGTGTGTGTGTGTTTATCTAGACCTATCTTGATGTCTAGAAACTAATGACAAGTGGAATTTGCATTCACATTGCCCACACAAAACTGTGGACATGAGGAAATATCAGCACCTTCCCTATATCATAAAAATGTGGGCAAGTGTTCAGCCCTAACACCAAGTTGGAGCTGTAAAATACGTTTGACTTCATCAATAAGTCCTGTCAGTAATATCAGCAAGACTTCCAAGCCTTCTTTGTTCCTGCCACCCAAAGTCCAGATGACATTCCATCTATGTCAGAAAAATGCTCTTGCCTCTTTCACAGGCCTGTTTATTTCTTCCATTGTACCATTTGGTCTATCCTGCAGGAGAAGGGGCCATGGCAGACATAAAAGCAGACAGCATACTCAAGAGCACTTTGCAGAGTGAACTCCTAGATTGTGCAAATCAAAGACACCAAATCATACTGGGTGGCTTAGGAATTTTTCTGTTAGCAATGAAATCTTAGGTCTTCAGGTAAACTTTCACCATATGTCACCTTATCTTACATGCCCAATGAGAGTACATATCAAGGCCAAAGTTGACCCAATGAGGCCCAAGGTATTAGTCTTCTTTTTCAGCAATGGTCCTGATGGGTGGAAGATGGTTGAGTCTTTGTCACCCTGGATTGGACTCATAGGGTTCTAGAGAAGTGGCATAGTTCTGCATAAGGCAGTTGTCTGGGTCAGTGGTTAGTTCCAGGGCACTGCCATCTTAGCAGTGCATCAAGGTGGAGAACAGGCCCTTCTAGCATCACTGGAAATCTGGGTGGCTGATGATACCAATCATGATATATATCATTTCTAAATAAGACCATGGCACTTCTGCAAGGGGATTCTTTATTCAGAATAACTGAAGGTGCATATGCAGAACAATAAAGCTATAGGGTTGCATGCAGGAATCAGATGCGGTGTCTTACATATTAAGATAAAGAAAATAAGTTTGGTTCTGAAATCTTCATGGATCTTCTCCATTTCATTTACTATTAATACAATCTCTATGGCCAAGTTATAGCTGAGAACTACGTAAAGCATATGAAGGAATGCTCTCCCCTAACATCATTTATACAGGAAGGACAGCAGCACTCATCATTCTTACCATCATTATACTAATAAACAGAGACAGGCATTGTGGTGCACACCTTTTATTGGAGACTTGAGAGGCAAGATAAGCAGAGATCTGTGAAACTGAGGTTAAGCCTTAATCTACATATAGAGTCTCAGACCATTCAGTGACTTCCTCAAACACACACACACACACACACACACACACACACACACACCCATATGCACTCACAAACCACACTACCATCACCACCAACAAATTATAATCCTAAAAAACAAACCCACAAATAATGGAAATCATACCTAGCCAAATTAAAAAATAATATAATATAGAATTGCAGGAAAGATAAAGACATATAAATAAAATTATCTTTATTCAAAGCCAACATGACAGTCAGCATCAAATATCACAGTAATCTACCAAAATGACATATGTAACATATGAAAAACAAGGTTATAAGTGACAGAATACAAGGAACAGTCACAAACACAAATATATTCCTACAAAATGGTAATAATTATATTTGTATGAAATATATATATATATATATATATATATTATATAATTAAAAATAATTAGAAGTATCTACATCTTCTCATGAACCACTTAGGGATAATTTCATTGAAATGCACCCAAAATCTACATGTTGAAAGCAACAAAGTTGATATAATAACTGGAAAGATGAATAAGAAGACTTTCATTCAAGAAACATAAGTCCCAGGGGGCGCCTCAGCATTCTGAAACTGAGCCAGGAGGCAACTAGGGTCAGGCCTGCCTCAGGTGAGTCAGGAGGCTGCTTCAGGAACAGCCACAGCTTGCTCCCACAGATGGGCACTGTGCTGGGTGGAGCAGTATGAAAGACAGGTGGCAGCAATCCACACTGACTCTCAGGTGAACAGCAGAAGCTCCCCCGGTGCCCAGGTGCCCTCGAACAGTGACTAGAGCAGTTCTGCAGCAACTGCTTGGCCAGAGGTAGAGTCAAGACGTACAGAAACTAACTCTTCCAGGAGAAGGGAAGCCCTTCTTTCCCCAGTGCTACAGCTCAGAATAAATAACCTGTCTCAAATGTCCTTTGGTGAAGTAGATGGTGCTCACTGCTTTAATTTGTGTGCAATATGGACGTATAAACCTTAGGCAGTGGGGATGAGTTTTGAGGATGAATGTGTCTCATTGACTGGGACTTAGGATGCTGACAATACTCTGCATGGGCAAAGATAACAGGTGACAAGCTCAAGTGACTGATCACCTGTAGTCACCTAGGGGTTGTATCACATGGTCTTGAGGCAGGCACAGAAACCGGAGAGAACTTTGTCCGACACCTTCCTGTTCTAAAGATGAGATTTTCAGTCTCAAGTTTGAGATTTGTGGGGTTTGAACAGGCTCCATCTTGGTAGTTCCGTGCCATTTCCTCTAGAAGCAGGGTTCACAAGCCCACACTCAGTAATGTTGAGTTGTCAGGTCTCCAACATTAGTTCCATAAATTCAGTATAATCTGATCATGGGATAACAATGGGGATGTAATCTTAATAAATTATTTTTAAAAATCCCAATCTCTGAACCACAGATATTTCTTTCTTTCTTTGGAAATTGAAATTAGATATAAAAATTCAAGTAGAAGGTCAAAACAATTTGGAAACTAAAACAGTTTTGAAAGAACAATTTAGGATTAATCCATCGATTCAGTATTTATTATTACAGTGGTAAAGTGGTCAGTGAAGTATGGTATTAGTAAAAGCATAGACACAGAGACCAATGGACTAAAACAGATTTCAGAAGAAACCTCATGTGTGTGTGTGTTTGTGTTTGTGTGTGTGTGTGTGTGTGTGTGTGCACTCGCGCACTTGTGTGTGTGCACTCGCGCACGTGTGTGTGTGTGTGTGTGTGTGTTGATATTTGTAAACCTCTCACTACACTCCTGTAAGTAAGCCTAATTAAACCCATTGTTCAAACATTTTAAAATTCATGAAAGTAGATGAGGGGCAGATAGGAAGAAGATCAGAGGGCAAATGTGATCAAATACAGTACATTCACGCATGAAAATATCACTGGGTAACGCAGTATGATCTATAAGATGACTAACTTTTAAAAATGAACAAATGATTCTGGCACAAATGCATAGATAGATGACTTGAACCTTCGTTTTCTTGTGAAAACTTAAATATTAGCTAAAAATGGCAAACTGACAGTGGTACAAATAAGTGTGGAAAACAAAACTGACATGGCCTTTCATTAATTAAATTAATTAAAGTTGATAAAACATTCATCAGAATAAAAACCAAGTTAACTTTGAAAAACACAGTGAAAAAAAATAAGAAAGCATGATTAGGTGGTAACTTCTCATTGAGGTCCTTGGGGAGTCACCATGGTATCCAGGCTAACAACAGACTTTGCAAACATAGCATAAGCCAGTAGCTAGCTTGTGGCCTTCTGTGCTCAATGAATAATCCCCAAAAAGCAGTTGGACATTGGAACTGCCACTGACTTAGCCAAGATCTGTTCAAGGCTACACTACATGCAATCCAAAGCCTTTGCCACTCAGCATTGCCTTACTCCAGTTTCTGTTCCTCCTCCTTTTTCACTTCTAGTTTTCAAACATGTAACCTCAAATAGGTGTTTTGACTATCTGTCTCCAGAGAACACAGTAGGTAAGAAACACTGCCCATAAATTGTGGCAAAACTTTGCAGACACATTGCCTATGGGGACCATGTTCAGAAGTACATTCGATTACACCTATCAGTGTTGGACCTGCAATGCCGTAAACATGAGGTGCCTGGTTAAAGTGCTTTCTGTGGAAAATCAAAGTTGATATCAGAGTAGAGTGAATCCTTAATGGGGCTGAGGGTACCAAGCAACTACTTGAGAAATCTGAAAAGTGTAGCTATGTTGCAAATTTGCACCATCAGCTTGTACTCTTTGATAGCAAAGTAATGCTTTACAAATGTGGGAGCACAGGAAGTGCAGTCAACAGATTGGAAAGTGTAATTTCCTACTAATATTTTTAGCTTCCTTTTTCACAGAACAATATCATATTATTTAGAGTTCACGTGGTAGTATTGTGTTTTTTTAAAGCCAAGTGTGACAGCTGTTACTTCAATAAAAGATGTAAATACATCAGCGCTTTTCTTCTTTAAATATACAATGAAATCTCTACTCATTCAATGTAAGCGCTTTAATTTTTTAGAAGAAACTTTGCCAACTTTCAAGGAACTAATACACTGTTTGAACACAGAGTAGGATGTAAATTCAATAAGCCTTAAAACAACTAATGATGCATGAAGACAAATGACATTTACAAGACTATGAATTCATTTGCTGGGAGCAACCTAAATAGTTCAAGTTAAGATGATGAAATATGTGTGAATATGTAGAATTTGTACATTTTGAGAAAAGTATGATTTCAAAAAATTATATGAGATTATAAGCTTGATTTTAACTCACAATAAACATGACTTGCTCTTATGGTAATAAGAAAGAAGGGTTAAGTAAGACATTGGAAGGGACAGATGAGGAAGTTAGAGATAAAATCATGCGTCTGCAGATGAGAGGGACAAAATGGAAAGAAACAGAAAAGAATTTCAAACCTTGAAGAATAAATGAGAAAACCAAGAAATATTTGTAAAAATATTTACTTGAGAAAAATTTATTAGAATGTTGGCAAAGCGAGACTGGCATGGAAATTTGAGTGAAGGTGATTGAAGAAAGCTGAGCACAGTTTCAAAGACACATTAAGAAGACAATGTTGGAAAAGGAGAAGCAGAAATTGGGCAGGGGATTTGGAAAGTATGAAAGAGTAAGAGGAAGGGGAAAGGGAGAGAGGAGGAGGAGAAG
>OU015745.1:63107924-63139113 GCA_907169655.1 Acomys percivali | reverse complement strand
AAGAAGAAGAAGAAGAAGAAGAAGAAGAAGAAGAAGAAGAAGAAGAAAAGAAGACTAAGATGACAACTTAGAAGGCACTCCTTCCATGAGATGATAATTTTACAGCAAAGGACTCAGCTTGTTAGAGAAGACAAAGCCAGAGGTAAATAAGCACAAAAAAGTGGTCACAGGGTCTGGAGACACAGATGACATAGAATGATGTGTGGTGTATATGTTGTTCTCTGTTTACCCAAAATATCAGGAATGTGCAAGACATTTGTTGACAGTAGGAAGACCAGCAGAATTTAGAGTGGCCTCATGATTCTTCTCTTAATCTTTTCTCTTTTTTCTTTTAAAAAATGTTTTTACATATTCAATTATATTATTACACATATATACAATAAACTACCTATAGCAAGAAGAACCATGACACAATCAGGAATTATATAAATGTTACATTCTTAGTGTTTTTGCTATTTGTACTTGTCAGTCTTGAAGAAAACATCTTGCCTATCTTGGTGCATCTAAAATTCTGAATGTAAATCAATAGCCATCATACCTTGTCATTATCAATGTAAAACATCTATCTAAACCTTAAAACATTTTAACCCCTAAACAACTAAGCTTCATTGTAAAACTAAGATACCTGGCCTTCAACTCCATCAGAGGCTTGAGAAGGAATAAACTTGGTTACCTGAAAATGCCAGGAGTGCAAGTTAGTAGCTTTTCAAATGTCTTCTCTTATTCTTTTTAGCAAATATTCCAGTAAACACCTGTCTCTTCATCTCCATTCCCTCACTTATAATTGGTACCTTCATTATTTGTTTTATTGACAATATGGCAGAAATCAAGTTTTCTGTGCATACTGTCTATATATGCCCATTTGAAATACTCACCAACTGCTAGACATCCCCTTTGCATTGCTCCTGAAACTGGTCTCTAACTGAAATGAAAATATACCCCTTATTTTGTCCATTTCAAAACTTGTCCTGTCCTCAAAAATACTTGCTCATTGAAAATGGAAAATCCGAATAGGTGCGACATTCACTGTGTAACCTTAGCATCCTCTGTCTCAAGCTACATTTAGGAGTCATCATTCCCATCTTTTCAGCTTAAAGAGGTTGAGAAGAGCAGTAAAAATGTTAATTTTGACACCACATGGACAACCTATATGAAAAAGACATATCTATACGATCATTTTTAACTTATTGTTTGTGAAAACCATTGTCTATTCCTTACATTTTCATATTAATGATACTCAGTGCTTTTTATTGTTAGGCAAAGATAGCATTCAGAAGGATGGAAATTATAACCAAGATTAATCCTCCAAGGAAAAGAATTCCATAAACTCTTGCTATTATCATCTGAGCATAATCCTCAGCAGAATAGGACCCCTCAAGGCACTGCTCATCCAGCTACTATCCGTTAGCATGGACCTCCTTCCAGCTACCACTTTCCCTTCCATCTTATTCTGAAGTTAGAGCACAAAGTACACTTTCTGATCTCCTAGAAGGGCTCTTCTCATACTTACCATATAACATCAGTCTCCTTGGTCATGGCAACATAACTCCTCTTTCTGGTTCAGCTAATTCTCTCTCTCTCTCTCTCTCTCTCTCTCTCTCTCTCTCTCTCTCTCTCTCTCTCTCTCTCTCTCTCTTTTATTAATTTATTTGTATCACAGTATCACATCTCGATTGTTAGCCCTTCCCCTGTTTCCTCCCATTCTTCCCTCCCTCCCACGTCCCCCTTCTCCCCTCCCCTATGTCTGTGATTGAGGGAGACCTCCTCCCTCTATATATGTTCTTAGGATATCGAGTCTTTTCTTGGTAACTTGCTATCCCTCCTCTGAGTGCTGTCAGGCCTCCTGATCCAGGGGACATTGTCAGAAAAGGAGCACCAGAGTTCGTGTGAGAGTCAGATGTCACTCTCCACTCAACGGTGGAGAATATCATGTTCGTCAGCTAGGTCTTGGTAGCGGTTCGAAGTTTACTGCCTATATTCTCCTTGGCTGGTGCCTTAGTTTGAGGAGGACCCTAGGAATCAGCTCTGCCTTTCATAAAGTTCTTCTTGTAGGTTTCCAGGACCCTGTGGGTCCTACTATTTCCCCCTTCTTCCATGCTACTCTCACCTATAGTATCAATAGGATGACCTCTCCTCTGACCCACTTTCCTGGTAAGTAAAATTTTCATGGTATGTATCCCTTGGACTAGTGTTTTGATATAAGTGAGTATATACTGTTTGTCTCTTTTTGTTTCTGGGTGAACTCACTCATTATGATCATTTCTAGATCAATCCATTTGTCCACAAATTTTGGGAATTCCTCGTTTTTAATAGCTGAGCAATATTCCATAGTGTAAATGTACCACACTTTCTTAGTCCATTCTTCTACTGAGGGACACTTAGGGTGTTTCCATGTTCTGGCTATTATGTATAAAGCAGCTATGAACATGGTTGAGCATATGTCACTGTTGTGTGGTAGGGCATTTTCTGGGTATATTCCAAGGAGTGGGATAGCTGGGTCTTGAGAAAGCTCTATTCCCATTTTTCTGAGAAAGCGCCAGATAGCTTTCCAAAGTGATTGTACTAGTTTGCATTCCCACCAGCAAAGAAGGAGTGTTCCTCTCTTTCCACATCCTCGCCAACATGTGGTGTCATTTGAGTTTTTGATCTTAGCCATTCTGATGGGTGTAAGATGGAATCTCAGTGTCGTTTTGATTTGCATTTCTCTGATGACTAACAAGGACTAGCATTTCTTTAAGTGTTTCTCGGCCATTTGATATTCCTCTGTTGAGAATTCTCTGTTAAGTTCCAAGCCCCATTTCGCAATTGGGTTGTTTGGTTTTGTGGTGTTTAATTTCTTGAGTTCTTTATGTATTTTGGATATTAAACCTTTGTCAGATGAAGAGTTGGTGAAGATCTTTTCCCAGTCTGTAGGCTGTTGCTTTGTTCTACTGACAGTGTCTCCTGCCTTACAGAAGCTTCTCAGCCTCATGAGGTCCTATTTATTAATTGTTGACATTAAGGCCTGGGCTGTTGGTGTACTGTTCAGGAAGTTGTTTCCTGTGCCTATGTGTCCCAGGTTCTTCTCCACTTTTTCCTCTAACTGAATTAATGTCTCTGGTTTTAAGTTGAGGTCTTTAATCCACTTGGACTTGAGTTTTGTGCATGGTGACTAATAAGGGTCTAATTGCATTTTTCTACATGTAGACATCCACTTAGACCAGTACCTTTTGTTGAAGATGCTATCATTTTTCCATTGAATAGATTTGGCTTCTTTGTCAAAAATCAAGTGAGCAAATGTGTGTGGATTCATCTCTGAGTCTTCAATTCGATTCCATTGATCCACCAGCCTATTGCTTTGCCAGTACCATGCTGTTTTAATTACTGTTGCTCTGTAGTACAGCTTGAGATCAGGTATGGAGATTCCTCCAGAGGATCTTTTATTGTATAGGATTGTTTTTGCTATTCTGAGTTTTTTGTTTCTCCATATGAATTTGAGAATTGATCTTTCAATATCTTCAAAATACTTTGTAGGTATTTTGATAGGGATTGCGTTGACTCTGTAAATTGCTTTTAGTTAGATGACCATTTTTACTATGTTGATTCTCCCGATCCACGAACAAGGTAAATCTCTCCATCTTCTGATGTCATCCTCAATCTCTTTCTTCAGAGGTTTGAAGTTTTTTTTCGAATAAGTCCTTCACTTGCTTGGTTAGAGTTACTCCTAGATATTTTATATTGTTTGTGGCTATCGTGAAAGGAGTAGTTTTCCTAATTTCTTCCTCTGCCTGTTTGTCATTTGTATGTCCAGCTCATTTTTATTGGTATCTGAGATTTCTCCCCATTAGCCATTCCCCTAGTGCCTTTCACTAAAACACACAATGCTAAGAGCTCATGTTTCAGATGTCCACAGCATTTTCTTAAGTCAGCATTAAAAATGATGCTTCTTTTCACCATCTGAAAAACGTTCACACTTGCATTTTAGTTTCTTACCATCTTCAAGCAAGTTATTTCCCAATCATTAATGTACTGTCCACATATTATTTTGCACAATAGTGCCTTTTGAATGTCTAACTTGATGTGATCATACTTTCTTCAATTAAGGTTTTAAGTATGCATAAAGTAGTCAAAAGCAATTCTTCTTAGAATAATCTGCCTCCATGGATTAAGTTGAACTGTAAATTCTATTATTTTGCTTGATTTCATCTCTTATTCAAATTGAATCACAAAAGAATGTCATTCACTGCTGTGAGGAGAGTCAACTGTTCAATATGAGAATGATAGAATTTTATTAGGTTTCTAGTCCTTCTATCAAGCACTTTTTCTTTATTTTATTAGAATTCAAAAAATACAGGAGGAGGAGAAGACCATAAAATCAACTCTGTGTGAGGGAAACAATCCTAGAGAAATGTAATTACCTGGAAATGGAAAATACAGTACAACAATGTCCATAAAAACTTCACAAATAAGTGCAAATGAAATGGAACAACACAAGTACCAATAAATCACATATTTTATTGATACTTCATATATAATATTCAATCTCCATTGCACTTGCTTTTCTATATCTTTTAACTTCTCAAAGTGTTTCAAGGCCATTATCTCATTTCATTTAATTTAACTGACATTAAAGATAATTTCTGATTTTCTTGTTGTTGCACATTAAGAACAGAAATAAACCAGTATAATTTCTAACTGCATTCTAAATATTTATGCTTATAGCCACAGCTAAGTGTTGCTCTCACCCCTCATCAATGTTTTTTTTCTCTTTTGCAGTGGATGAAGATCATTATCGAAAGCAACAATTGCCTAAAATGCAGAAAATTACTATGAGTGCCCATTTTCAATTGCTAGTCCACAATACAACCTCGACACCTGAGGCTTAAAGGATCTTTTGGAAAAGGGAGCAGGGAGATTGTCACAGCATCATCTCCACACACTGGAGTTCCATAGTGAACACAACTGGGAAGAGAGGTAAGTACCAGCATCTACCTCTCTCAGCCTCCATGTTGAAGATGTGATATGGTAATGTGACCAGATGCCTCATGCCTTTGCTGTCACAATGGTCTTTGCTTAAATTTGTGAGCCAGAATAACCGCTCCTCTCATCCACCTGATTTTATCATGTATTTTATAACAGCAATGGGAAATCGTAACTAGGCTCTTCTGTGTAAGACTTTTCTCTGGCCTCCAAACAACCTTTTCCTTTGTGATGAGAAACATAGGATTATTGGTCAGTACCACGCTGCAATCACTTAGCAACCAGCAGTCACCACTCATCTTCTGTCTTCAATTCATCATACAAGAATGGTACGTGGTATCTTATTTTTTTCTTTTCAAATCAGCAGATATCATAATTGGAAGAATCTACCATTCTCTCTTGTACTCCTGCCTAAGGGTCAATGAGTTTCTAGTGGGCACCCATCAGTGTGCTTTGGAGAACTAGAGTCCCTTCCTTTTTGACATCCTACTTAGCTAAGGGAAAACCTGAGGACGGCCAGCTCCTCTAAACCCCAAGAGACAGCAGTCAGTCTTCCACGAGTGGGAACCCACAGTCACGGCCACAGGAGCTGATCCTTTGGGAAGTTTCCTGAATTTTTCAGTTCTGCAGACACTGTTCTGAGATGCTGGCCAACAGAGGCAAAACTGAGAGCAAATACGCCTCCACAGAAGGAACCAGGTTTCCTTCTGAGAATCACATCCTACCTTGGCGGAAGTACACATATCTAGGTCCAACAGAAGACACATGCCTGGACCTTAGAAAAGAGGTGAGGATGAGAGTTGATGACTCAAGAAAGTCCATCATGACAGTCGGATTGATTCATATAAACTGCATGTTGTGGTTTGAACAGGAATGGTCTCCATAGGTCATATATTTGGACACTTATTTTTTTTTTAATTTATTAGTCACCAGGAAATGGCATTATTGCAAAGGGGTTATGAGATGTAGCCTTGTTGAAGTAGGTGTGGCCCTGTTGGTGAAAGTGTGTGACTTGGGATGAGCTCTGAGATTTTGAAAGACCATGCCAGGGCCATAGGCTTTCTCTCTGTCTGCTGCCTGTGGATAAGGATGCAGCCCTCATCTGCTTCTCTGGCATCATGCCGGCCTGCCTGCTGTCATGCTACCTGTTATACTCCCCACTGTGATGATGGTGACAATAATGGACTCTCTTCTGAAACTGTGAGCTAGTCCCCGATTACATGCATTCTTCTGTAAGAGTTGTCTTATACAAGACATATAAAAGACAGCAATAGAACAGTGACAAAGACATTCCAAAAAAAAAAAAGGGGGGGCATGCCTTTCCTCTGCTCACCTGAGCAGAAGTCTGGCTGGTGGCCATCCTAAGAGACCTGCAGCCTTTGTTTCTCACATATAAATCAAACCTCCCAACTTCCCAAAAGATACTTTACAATCTGTTACCAAAGAACACGTATTCTGCTCATTTGGATGATGGTCACCACACCGCACATCTCAAAGAGCTTCCACTTACACTTCATTTGATGAAGTCAACGGTATTCAGCAAAATCTGGACTGGCTACAAAACTGAGACTTTAACTTGTTTGTTGATAAAATACTCCCTTGGAAAGGACCCCATTAGCTGCCCCCAACCCCCCAAACCACATATGGGCGATTTGTTCTTTCTGATCACATGATCTATTCTCCTTCCATATTCTGTTTCACATCCCTGAACTTGTCTGTTCTAAGAATAGCTTGGTATTATTATGCTATTCCATAGAGTGCATGATTACCATGGTTACTGACCTACATCTGTCTAAGACGTTGCTTGCTTCATGACATATAGAATAAAATACATTTTCATAATAATTACTACCATAACCCTGTGGAAAAAGAACTTACATATAGTTTATAGAATGAAAAGATATGCTAATGTGACATTAAGGCTGTGAATTTGAGGCTCTTTTCAGTTCAATGATGCTAAACAATTTTAAGAAAAAAAGGTAAAAGCCATGGTAATACTGCTTTCACCTTTTCTCTCCTTACACTTTGTTATTTGTTTCAAAGTTATATCAGTCTAATACCTCAATATCTTTGTCATATTCAGTGTAACGACAGGGGATTAGCCTTTAGAATAGCCTATATAAGATGCAATTTTCAATTCTATTTTTAATGGAGCTTACTTTATGCCTTTCAGCATAAGCCAAGTGTAGCTTTTGGGGAAATCCTGCCTTCTCAATACAAGGAGATCCTTTTCCAGTCTGCACTAATATGCTCCATATTTAGAGGGCCACTATTCCAGAGAGTGTTTGGGATTAAAGAAAGGTCTGACATGAGATGACATCTGTGTGTGTGTGTGTGTGTGTTTTAGTGTGTTTGTGTTTGTATGTGTGTTTGTATGTCTTTGTATACAGTATTTCACTACACACAAACATAAAAGAAAATATTTATGAAGTTTTATATTAGGCTATGAAATACTTTAACATGTATACCTGAGAACAGACACACAGAACATTGACTGCGGTTTGCTAAAATCAGACTCAAGAGCTGCCTAGGAATGCTCTTATTTCTTCTGATCTTGTGATCTCATATGTCCATAGTGGAAACACTGGTAATAAGAAGAGAGTTAGAAAGTAGAACACAATTGAAATCATCAACTTCATTTGGAAGGACCAGTCTAACTACTTGTACTAAAGCTGTCAAGCCAACACCCCAAACCTTGAGAGTCAGACTCACCAAGACTCCAATCATTGTTTTATCCCTGACTTTCTGGGAGGTAAAACAAATAACTTGAACCTTCTTTTTATTAATTCATTTGGTTGTTTATTTATTCATAACAGAGATAGGATGGAGCCCAGCATCTCACATACGCTGGGCAAGTACTCTCCCACTGAGCTAACCCCAAATTTACTGTATAAAACTTTTATTGATCAATGCTGGTATATTCAGAGACCTTCAGGGATGCCTGTCAATTCTTTCCCCCTGTAGTTCATGTCAGAGATTTCAGTGTTCATGTGATTTTTGGTCAGGGACACTGGGGTCTTCCAGGTTTAGTCACTCATTTCTCTGTGTCTCATGGTAACTCACTCTTCTTTCTACTTGGACTATTTAAAAGTGTTTTATTGTGAAATTTGCAAATTATAAGGGTGTCATTCACTTAGCATATCAGCTCCTATATTGCATTTTACAGTTTTAAAAGAATCTAATTTTGTGGGATTTTAGAAGATGGTTCTTTAGGCAAAAGTTTACAATGAAAACCTGATGACTTGACTTCTGATCTGAAAAAAAAAACAAAAACCAAACATACAGATCAGACATGATGACACATGTGACAATAATTCCAGAACTTTTACGTGGAGATGGGAGGTAGAGATAGAAAAATCCTCCAGAGGCCCACTGGACAGCTAGACTCCCACATGAACTGTGGCCAATAATGTATTCTGAATTCTTTCTGTAAATCCTGAAATTTAAATACAAGAAAACCAGAAGCAATAACTTTTCCTGGCAAGATGAGCTTCTTTTTAACAGAGTAAGTTTTCCATTTAAACAAAACAAAAATGGATTTTATCATCCTTAGGAGATCACCGAGCCAGGATTTGCTGGTGTAAACAACACATCCCACTGCATCTCCTCCAGCCTTCACTGGGATTTCCACACAAGACTCTTAGGCACCTTCTCTTTTCACTTTATCCAAAATTGTGTATGTGTGGGGAGTGGCAGTCATTGGTGAAAAGCCCATCTCTCCCCATTCTAGTACTAATCACTTATATTGGCAATTCTTCACACTTTTGATATGTTGTGATTGGAAAACTATGAGAAGAGAAGAGACCCTGCTTTGAGAGGCTGTGTAAATCCTGTTAAAAGTGACCAGTTCCTGGTGTACAACTAGACTATCAACCTCAGGAATCATGTCTGTTTCTTCCTACCCCTAGCCTGTGTCTTACAGAGCTCATTCTGAACTCCAGATGAAGCAGTTAAGCTTGCTTTCATTATGTGCTACGAGCATATAGAGAAAAATTCTGAACTTGCATTTGTAGTAACACACTCTAATCTCACTTTAGCCATTTCTTAAGTTTTTCAGATTGTCTTCCCAATTAAACACTTTTTTCTGGGCTTGGAACTGAATTTCTGCCAGAGGTCTGTCTATATACACAGGACCCATCCATCAAACCTGTCCCCTGTGTGCCTGGTCCCTGACACGACTGATTCTGCGTGGTCTGTGTATCGGGCTCCACTGTGGTCATGCATTCTTCCCAAGTTTCTTCCCTAGTTTTTTTGTTTCTGTTTGCTGTTGGTCTTGTAGTGAAAAGGGCAGCATTTCTGGTCATATGGATAGAAAGATCCTGGAAGTCCCCTTTGGTCAGATATCTATGGCAGGGGAATAGGGTGGAAGAGAGAGGGAGGGTGATAACAGGAAGATAAGAGCAAGAGCAAGGGGATAACAATAGGGATGTAATGTGAGTAAATTATAACAATAATAAAAAAGAAATTCTTCACAACTTAACCATTCTCTGGGAGCCACTCCTCAGCAGCTGATTGAATCAGATACTGAGACTGACAGTCAAGCAGTAAGAAGAACTCTGAGAATACTGTGGAAGAGTGGGAGGGAAGGATAGAAAGATCCTGGACAGTGCTGCAGGAAGACCAACAGAGTCAACTAGCCCACAACCATAGAGTTTACAGAGACAGGAGCAACAACTGAAAAGCTTGCATGGCTTGGAACTAGGTCCCCTACATATAAGTAACTGGTGGGCAGTTTGATCTTCATGTGGTCCCCTAGTAAGTTGAACAGATGCTGTCTATGATATGGACTCTGTTGCCTGCTTTTGATCACTTCGCGCTAACCGAGCTGCCTTGCCTGGCATGGGTAGAAGAGGATGAGCTCAGTCCTGATGTGACTTGATATATTGGGGTGGGTTGGTAAGTCGGGCCTCCCATTTTCTGAGGACAAGGGGAGGGGAGTGGGAGGCAAGGATGGGAGGGAAGAACTGAGAGGAGGGAGGGGGCTATGATCATGATGTAAAGTAAATATGTAAATTAAAAATACATTAAGAAAAAAAAAAGAAATTCGTCACTCACTTGGCAATAGTTTGGATCTACTTAAAATTCTTCTCAAATGAGTGATACCATCCAAAACTTTTTTTATGTTGCACAAAGATTTTATTCCTAAATTTCTTTCTGCTTCAGAAGGTCCACTTCTACTTGTGAAGTATTGAGAAGGAGCCTTTATATGCCTCAAGCATCTCACACATCATAATAATAATATAAACAGGAAACAGCACTGTGCATTTAGGATTCTCTCTCCAGTGGTACCACAGTGAATCCTGGATGCTAAAATATACATTGTGTGATAGCTAGTACTGACTGTCCCCTTAACATAATCTAGATCATTTAGCACAAAATTCCAGACTAATCTTTGGGAGGGTTTCTAAATGGGATTAAATAAAAGTGGAAGGCCTATTGTAAGTGTAGGTGGTGCCATTCTATGGGCTATTGCTCTGGTGAGTGAAAAGAAAGAAAATGAGGTGAAAACCAGTGCTCAGCTCTCTCCTTCCTGAGCTCAGATGCACTGTGATCAGCTGCCTTCCTGCCTTGAGGCCACGATTCCCCACCACTATGGATGGTGCACTCAAACTCTTTCCTTCCTCAGGTTGCTTCTGCTGGTTATTTTTTTTTCCACCAGGAGAAAACTAAGTAATTTATACTCTGTGTTAAGGCATGCTAGGCTCCTTATTTTCACAACAAAAGATGACTGTTCAAGTATTCAGGATCCTTAGAAAGAGGTGTTTCTCCTGAGGACATGGAGACTTGAAGAAAATATTTATTTCACTGAAAAGACAAAATAATTAATGTGGTTCCCCCCCTAAGACTACAAAAAAGCAATATATTTTCTAGAGCAATACATTTTAGATAGCAAAGTATATGTTATTTTTGTTTTTCTTATTTTAAATTGTGGTTCTCAATCTGCCATAAAAATCACCATATTAACATCATTTGTATGTAAAGCAGGTGAATATAATGCTGAACAACTCTTACATATATATACATATACATATGGTCATTCCAGTTTAGTATACTATGATATAAGTGTTTTATTTTGAAAACTTGAAGCTTTTCGAATCGTGGTTGCTTTTAATTTATTTTCATAAACAAATTTCATTGGCCTTAATTCAACTTAGAAAACATTCATTTTGATATTATTTAAATACAACAGATTCAACATTTTAATATTCATCATATTTATCATCCCCTAAGTTTTACAAGTCCATTTAGGATATCATGGAGAAAAGCAAATTTCTAAACATGTGTTTCTAAAGTGTTTTCACTCTTTGATAATTTCATTAGTTGATCAGCTGACTTGTTCATGTGGCACTGAGGTTTAAAACCTGGGCTTTCATATATTCTGGGCACGCATTCATTCCACACAACACCATACACATACACACAGTCCACATTTCAGGAGGAATATAAAGCTCCAACTGCTGGCTATGCTGTGAATGATAAAGGCCTTTCCCTGGGACCCTCCTAGGATCTACTAGCATTTCAGAAGCTATGGGGAGTTATCAAGTTGCTTTGCTGGCAGTGCCATGCCACACTTGTTTTGCAATTCTTCACACAAATGTGGCCATATCGTTACATCAGTACCACAGTAAACACAGGAACTACCTAGTCTTTCAGTGCATTGCAAGATATCCATCCAGCTTAACATACAGAAGATATTTCACTGAAACTTGTCAAGTCAAATGATACATATAATAAAAGCAGGGAAATGTCCTAAACAAACACACTATGCAAGCGCGATCTAGTATAATATGTACTATGAAAATGTTGTTCTAGTTCAATTACAAGGCATTGTAAGACATAAATATGACAAAATAACTATATTTTACACATCTTATCATTGATAAGGGTCTTTGGGTTTGATGAGTATATCATTCTGCTAAATTTTTAGAATCAGCACTGCTAAGAATGTCAACAATTTTGTTTCACAAGTTAAGATTCTGAAGAGTTTCAGGAAAAATGTTCTTCTCCTTATATTGCAAAACCAAGCAACAAGAACTGTGATCTCTTAGTCAGCCCAGCATCTTCTCAAATTGTACAAGTCTAATTATAGGTAAAAATAAAAGCTGTGATAATCACTGTAAAGAAATCTGGACTGGGCAGCATGGAAGGTTAAACAAGTGCATACCTCAGCACCAGGCATTGCTACCTTGCAAGTCACACTCCAAGATTTTGGCTATACATGGCCTTGCTGTAAACTATATTTAGGTGCCAACAGCCTCAGGCTACTTTGTGGACTGAGTACTGTAAATGTGAATGCTAAAACTGTTCCTGTAAACTATTTCATGTTCACAGGCTAGCAACATGCCCTTGAATTAGGCTTGGGTTTGAACTGTACCCCAAGATCTTCTATGTGAATTTATGCCACCTGTGGCATTAAAGCTGAGGACGGTGAAATGAAAGGAGAAATGCATATTTTACAATAGTGCTGATCCATAATAAATAATAAATGTTAGGTGTAATTATAATGGTCATTGTATTACATTAATTAATTAATCTGTATTACAGGAAAGAAAATGTTCTCTAACTGGACCCCTTTTGTGTTAACGTCATTCAGTTTCATAGCATCTAACCCCTAAATGCATGGTCACCACATGGATTTAACTATACCTTCTTCAGAAGTCTTTCTCAGCCTGTTCCTTTCTTACCAAGGAATAGCTACCTTTCTTTGTACACTCAACAACCTATCAGATCTAATCTTTTAACATGCTTTGACATTATCTCCCATACCACCACTGATATTCTTGACAGTGTATTCTTCACTATGACTGAAACCTCATTTTGACTACTTTATATAAAACTATGTCCAAAATCTGTACAGCAACCTCCATGAATCATCCTTTTAATCATCCAGGCTGCAAAACAATCACCGTTTTCCTTTGTATTCACCTTATCCTCAAACAGATTATATTCTGTTTGCAATGCATTTTCATTTGTTCTGTCAAAAGACAGAAATATACAAATGTAGTCATAGATCAAATTGGGTTTTAGTTGCAATAAATAATTTGGGTAGCCTCTAACTTACAGGATATAATGAGGGCTCTCTCAAAGCATCAGTTGTGGGTTTTGCAAAATGATAGCCACAAAACGAAACAATTGCATTAGATTACTTCCTGTTGCTTTCTTGGAAGGAGTCAAGGAGAATTCAGTCAGGCTGACTGAAATCTCTAGTTTTGGGGGCAGGCACTTCTCTTTAGGTCTCTTCCTATTTCCCGAAAGTTTCAATTCAATTTAATAATGAATGACTCTTTTGTTTCTTCAGGTACTATTGACGACTAGTACATGAGGCCAACACAAAAGAAAGATGTTCTTAATTTTAACCATCCTCATATCTTATGATTTTTATTCAATTCATTGTCTTGTCCCATTTTTTTAACAAAAGCAATCTTTATGACACTCATAACACTGAAGTACTAGACAAGTAAAATTATCCCTGTGAATTACTCAAAACATTGTACACAACGATTGGACACAGAGTGATAGGAAAATCCTAGGAAGGTTGTTTCTGTTGTTCATAAAAGAAAAGAAGACTGTGCTCTGCAGAGCAAAGTAGTAGAGGCTTATAAGCAGAAGGGACATGAACTGAGCAGAACATAGAAAATATTACTGAGGCTTTACTTACCTAGAGTAGGGGAGAAGGCACATCAAAGAGGTAGAGCTGGAGCATAGTAAAGGATTCAGTTTGGGCTATCTGAAGTCCCAGCACTTGGGAGGCAGAAGCAAGAACATTCAGAGTGGCATCGTTGAAGGAGAAAGTACTTCACTGGAGAAAGGCTTTGAAAATACCTTGCCCCTCTTCTGGTTTATTCTCTTTACTGTGCGTATTGAGAGGTGAACTCTCTGCTTCTTGATCCCGCCACCATGCTGTCCCTGACTTATGGACGTCTAGATTTTGGGAACCATAAGCCAAATATATTTTCTTATATTGCTTAAAATCATGCAATGCTGCTAACACAGCAACATCAAAGGAAGAAATGCAGTGAGTTATTGAAGCAAAGAGCCAAGAATGAGTCTAACTCCTGCCTGAGAAATCAGAGGTGTGCTGACAATTACAAGAAAAGGATTGAGTTGTGGAGGCAGAAATTTAGTTTTAAATATTTTGAGTTTGACCTCTCCCTAGGGTGCAGATGAAAAGGTGAGTCTTGGAGAGAAATTTACATGAACTCTGGTGCTCCCTATTTTACTACTTCTCCTTGGTGGGGAGGCTTGGTAGCACTCAGAGGAAGAGGAAGCAGGCTGTCTGGATGAGACCTGATAGGCTGTGATCATTTGGTGTGGGAGGAGGTCCCCTTCTGTCACAGACCTAGGAGAGGTGAATAGGATGAAAGAGGAGGGAGGGGGAATAAATTATTTTAAAAAAGAGTAATTCAGAAAACCTTAACTACCACCCTTCTTCTCGAGCTTCCTCCTCCTGGAGGCTTCTGAAAAGATTGACAGTTTCCCCGTCCTATTTTTTTTTCCTTGTCAGATACCAAAAAAATCATTCTCAAGTTAACTTCAAAGTCTCTTTTTAGCCTATTTCATTTGCAAGAACCAAAAAAAAAAAATTTTTTAAAGGGCACCCTGTGTTCTGGTAACCATTAACTCTTAGAGAAAGTGTGCCAGGAGATATCAGTCTTCTTGTCTTGTGCATCGGACTCAGGATGCTATTGCAAAGCTCACCTGTGTTCAGAGGGACCCTGTCTGTTCACAAGCTACACAGTGAGAACACACACAAGGTAACAGGACAAGGGAGGGATTATTGTTCTGATCACTATGCAGACTCCCCAAGGTTTAGAAAGGTCTTGGGTGTTCTCATTTGTCTCTGCATCATAATATTCTCCTCAGTGATAGCTTTGAGTTTCTGAGGAATAGAAGACATCATGGAGAAAAGAGAGGGAAGTGAGCAGAGGTCTGAAGTGCTGAGACCGGTAGGGCAGTGGTGATGAAATGCAAGAGGTGATGATGACACATGTTGAGACTTGAGAGAGGGAGAGCAGCAAGCTGCTCTTCACCTCATGCTGCTGAAGGCTTATGAACAGGGAAGCTGTACCAAAGTTTCTGCCACGCTGCCCAAGGTATAGTGTAAAGGAAGGCCAGAGAAGTGCAGAAAAAATAAACCTCACCAGGACAGTGTGAGAGGTTTTCTGAGGGGTCACATGAACATAACCCTAGTAGAGACATCACATCTTTACCAGTCGCAGTAGCAGAACTCTGCCAAGCTGGCCGTGCGTGTCCAATTATTTCTTTCAATTGGCAGAGTTGCAAAGGTCATGTGACCAAATCAAATTAACTAGAAAGCTCTATGAGCCTGTGATTCTGTCCCTGGGAACTCCTTGGCACAGGGCTTCTAGTCACTGGCCATTCTACACTCCCTAGTTTCTCTAAGCTCTTCTCTCTCCCTCAACATCTTCACAAATCTCCATCAGGGTGTGTTTACAGAAGGATATTGAGATCGGTCTTGAATATTTAAGGGGATATTCTAGATGACAGTTGACTTGAAACCGAAAATTACAGAGCACAATAGCAAGCAATTGGGGAATTATCTATGACAGTGAGAGAGACAATAGCACAAGACAGAAAGACTAACCCTGTGAAGATCAGTGGCCAGAGCATGCCACAGATAAGAAAATATGATGGGCATGACAGACAGGGCCAATGGAGGCAAAGCCAAGTTTGTAAAAAAGTAAAAGTGCCATTGGCTGTGGACTACCTTTCTTCCCTTCCTGGAAATAGAGAGCATCTTTTTCTGTGCCAGACCCCAGCCTGCAGGGTAGCAGAGCTTATGCCTTTGACAGCTGCTCTCTGCTACCATGGAGGCAGCTTCATTGCACTGTAGGGCAAAATGATTCTCATGTAGAGATTGGACAATTAAGTGCTTAGGCAGCCTGCCCAAGAAGGACGGCAGCCAGTATGCCTATTTTGTATTTGTGGGAGAGCAGAGATTTTTTTTTTCCTGCAAAGTGAAAAGAAAAAAAAAAGTTTGGATTTGAATGTACACTTTAAGGAAGGCAGGAGGCCGACCTTAAAATTATCTAAGCTCTTCCAAAGAGCACTTATTCATTTTACATATAAAATGAGGCAAAGGGAGTGCAGTACACACACACCAAAAAGTTCAGAAATTTGGCAGGCAATTAAACCACTATACCACAAAATAATTTGTCATTTTACTTCAAGCACAATAAATCCATGGACAAATGTGAAAGCAGATTTGCCATTTAAACTAAACAGAGTAGTGGAAGAAGAAATTTTGGCAATGGAATTATGGTTATATTTAGACTCTCATTAAAATAATATAGAATCAACAATAGAGTATTTTGTACTTCTTATGTAGTCTTTAAATTATTTTTTGAATTATTTTTTTTAGACATGATTTATATATGAGTGCATGCTACCTGTGTGTAGTGCCCACAGAGGCCAGAAGAGGGTGATGTGCCTACTGGGGCTGGACTGAGAGGCAAATTATGAGCTCCTTTATGTGGGTGCTGGGAACTGAAATGGACTCTCATGCAAGAGCTCATGACCACTGAGACACCGCTCCAGACCTAATGTATATGATTCTCTTTAAAATTATAATCAGTTCTTCATATTTTTAAGTTTGATTTTTATGGAAAGCTGATAAATTTTTTCTCTGTTTAATTCCAATTTGGCTACTACATAAAGTGATTACCAGTTGGTTTATTTTTTTCCTCTCCATATATCAATATTGAATGAAAATCCCATAAATAAAATATTAACATGTAAATTTAAAGAATTAAATATATCTGTGCATGTATAAGAAATACACACACATTCAGACACATTCTTGATTTATAAGTACAGGGTTTTTCTGGGAATTCTACACAGATACACTAGAGATTGAGCTGGAAATACTAGACTCTTGACAGGAAAAGTATTTAGTGATAAGACAATATAATGCAAATTGATTTTTGAAAAGCTACTGTTGGTAAGGTGACACTCATTGTTCTGATTCATACAGGGCAGGAAGCATAGGTTCCTTGGTTAACGTTAAAGGATAAGCAAGATTCAGGGGCTAGAGAAGACGACTGAGATCAAATTAAAAGCATCTTCCTACTACTGATGGATAAAGAATGTCCTGGATAAATGATTAAAGAATGAAGTATTAAGAGCCCCTTTTCTTAGAAAAGTTAGCATATGCAGGACCACTGTTGTGTCATATGACCAAAGAACAAGATTGGACATATATATATTCTACAAATATATAAAATATATACACTTTGTTATGCCAGAAATTAAATAATATCTGCAGCAGCATTGGCCTAAAGATTTTTCTTGGGCCTGATGACAATTAGCACTCTGACCATTAAAAGTTGATAACATACCTCTTGCAACATGACAATCTGCCCAGGCAGGCTTGGAGGTTTTCCTTCTGCCCTTGAAACTGCAAAAGCTATTAGCATCAGAATGGGCTATCTCATTGCTTTGGCAAAATATGCCTCTAGGTTCTTAAAAGTAAGTTTGTGGGGTTGATGAGGGAAAATTATTCCAAAAGATAATTCTGCTCTTTAATGATTTATCGATGATGACTAAACTTATGACCAAGAGAAAGTTAAAACACATGTTTGAGGACAAAATTGCAATGATCTATGTTTTGAAACAACATGCACCTATCCTTACCTACTGAGTTCTGTATACACAAAGAAGCATTCTGACTGCCCCCATGCCTGACTCATTCCTCCTTCACCAACTACTTCTCTCCTCTGTGGGACCTGGCCATAGCAGGGGCTAGCCCCCAGCATCTTTTAACATTGTAAATGGTCATGGTATATAATCATCTATGCAACAAACCTATTTCTTATGTCCTGCAAACATTGCATTATTAATATCTCTTTAAACAAAGTGAAGTTTTGCTAGTACTGAGATAGTTATGAACACACACACACACACACACACACACACACACACACACACACACACATATACACTCAAAAATACATAACCCTGTCTATGTCTTATTTAAGTGGCACACGTTACTGCGAACAAATTTGGCTCAGCTGTAGCATCAAGAACAGAGCATAGATAAGACAGCTCAGCCAGTGGTTCACAAGTTTGCTTAATCCCAGATGGAGTCCAGGTAGATTTCAGAAACTCAGTCATATTAACCTGAAAAAATAAACATCAGAGTTAACCCCAAAGATAACTTTCATTATTTATAGAGAGCTAATCACACAAAATGTCCTTAGCTTCTATGGAAGAAAAAAAAAAACAATTAAAATTGTACCAATGTGACTAAGCTCCTTAACAGACTCCATGTGGCTTTGGCTCAAATAACTAAAGGGGTTGAAGATTAAGCTAAGATTTTTTTATCTCCTAGGATGCATAATTAGGAAACATATTATCTGTGGAGTATAATTCAGCCATCTGTTCTCAATTAAAAAGTATATGATACTATTACAAAAATGGGATGCCACCATCTCAGTGCCTTTGAAATATGACCAGCAAAGCAGAGGCAGTGAGATATTTAGCTGGAATTAGGCTTTCCTATGCAGACATGAATTCCTGAATGAAAAGATATATTGGATAATGATTCTCTCCCAACTGAGTTGTTAACGGCTTTACTATCTCTTAATTGTCTAAGAGATTGCATTTGTCTTATATGGTAGTTTATCCCTGACTATTATATACTTGACTTCTCAGAATTTCTATGAAGCTTTTAGAACAATATAACTCTAAAAGTCCTTAATTATTACAAAACTGTTGTGTACCCATAGCCATGGAAATAACTTTGGTGGTATCCCTACCACTTCACCAAGAAAAATATTATGTCTCCTATTTATTTTTCTAACTTGGCTACTCATTATTCACTTTTAAAAAGCTGCCCAAAATGTATGAGTGTGGAAGGATCTCTTTAAGCACTCAGATAATAAACAAACTCAGAAATGTATGCATCAAGCTAAACAGAAACTCTTTTCTAGCCCTTACATAACCTGGTAAGGAAAAAGGGTGGTTGTACAAAGTCACTTATCCAGGTAAAGACAAGTGCACAATGACCAGTTGTTTGAAGGTGCCACAGTTTGAAATTTCTGGTAAATGCAAGTTTATTGATCATCTTTAGTCTAATTCAAAATAACTATCTCCTCAAATAAACCCATTTAGGCCCTGATTCTCCACATCTGGAGTTGACTGGAGAAAAATGCAATCACAGGACATTAGCCTACCTAGTGTTAATGAACTATATGGCCATATGTACTTTGATGTGTTCTCCCTCAGCCTACTGTTTTCCTGATATTTTCTTACTTTTCATAGTACAAGATAGAATTTACTCAGTGTATATATTTTTAGAAAATTTGGGGGTCACAATGAGAATGAAAGTTACTCCTAACTTTCGGTGGTGGCATTCAACACTGGCTGGGGGTGGGGGTGGGGGTCGAGTGGTTGCACAGAAGCAACCATATGTTACACAAAGGCTAATTGAGAGACTGAAGGTCAAAGAAAAGATAAGAGCAGTGAAAACATCAGTTTCATTTTTTTTCGAAAGCCTTGAAAAATAATCTCATGTCCAAGAATTCTGTACACACTCTATCTCACAGCTTACTTTCAGTGGGCCTTCATGTTTATTGTATTTTAAAAGATTTACATTATTTTTTATTATGCATCTATGTGTGTATATGTCTGTAGGTAGTATACACAAGTGCAGTTCCTGTAGAGGTCATAAGAGAACATCGGATTCAATAAAGTGGGAGCTGTGTGCGGATAACTGTGAGGTGTTGAGCATGGATGATTAGAACCAAACTCTAGTCTTCTGAAAAACAGTGCATACTATTAATCACTGAGGCATCTCTCAAGCCCACATGTTCATTATTTCTAAAAGTAAGAATTTACTCATGTCCTCCTTAAGTCCCCAACCCTATAGCCCTCTGTACTTGCCCACTTTTAGTTGAAGATTTTTTTGAAATGGAATTCCAATTCTAGTGATCCCAAAATAAAACAAATATTTTAAGTAGATTGCTATAAAATGACAGCACGGTTATGAAAACATTAAAAGCAATATCAACATGAAAATCTGAAGTATTGTTAATGAAATAACAGTGGGTAAATGTGCCTGCCAACCAGCAAGCTAAACCCAAGTTCAATACTCAAGAACTACATGGTGGAACTCCAAGTTGTCCTTTGACCTATGTCCACACTGGCAACTCATGCATGCATGTTACATAGGCACAAAAAGTAAAAACATAAGGAAATTTGAAATGGTCATTTAACTACAAGTTCTATAGCCATAGTACCATCAGTGTGCAGGACCTTGAAAACAGAATATACCAAGTCTTGGGACTGTAGATGTTTTCTATGGAAATCTCTTTCCAATGGCCATTTGTGCTGTGTCAGCCATACCAAATGAGGGAAACCCAACACTCCCCATTTGTCAGCAGCTGATGACATTGTTAGGAACACTGTGCCGTCCCAAGCAGATCTCAAGCCAGATGAGTCCAGGAGTACTGAAGACAGCCCTAAATGCATGCCTATGAAATATTCATTAGAGATAAGCTTGACCCTCAGTGTCATTAAGGCAACCCAGCATGTAGGACTACTCATCTTTTAAAGTTACACATGGCTAAGTGAAAGAAGAAAATTATTTCCACAATACTAAGGCTTAAAATCTACCCCTTGGTTAATAAATAGACTGTATTAGACAGAGGAAAGCACAAAAATCATCTGCAGGAAAAAAGTTTTAATATGCTGAAGACTTTCCTATTTTATTCCTTTGAAAAATAATTTAGTAGCTTGCTTTTCTGTATATGCAAAACTGAAATATATAGTTGGTTGTACCATCTGTCATGCTACCTTATCATACTAATGCCTAGGGCACAGCCACGTTCCTGTGTTCTTCCATGCCTGGGCAGCAATGCCAAGAAGGATAGAACAGTTAACTCTTGCTGAACTAAAATTGAAATCAGGGTTGAAGATGTAGCTCGGTTGCATGAGTGCCTGCCTAGCATGCAGGCTGGGTTCAAACACCAGTAATATCCTGACATAGGTGGTATGTGCCTGCAGTTATAGCACTTATGACATGGAGACAAGAGGACCAGAAAGTCAAGGTCATTCTTGGCTATACTGCCAATTTTAGTTCACCTTTGGACATCTGATATCCTCTTTCCAAAACAAATACTGTGTATCTAACGAACTAACTAAGGAACCAACCGCCACTATTAACAACAAACATGCTCCCAAATTCCATAGCTTAAAACAACTTAGAACATGGTGACAGGGGAATTCACACTGAACTGTCATGTCTACCAAGTCATCCAGATGCTCATGGCCTCACTGATGTTTAGAAATTGGTACTGGTGTTGACTCAGGCTGGGGGTGAGTTAGAGTATCTTCATGTCCTTATCTGATCTCTCAGACAGTCTTCATGTTTCACTTACCCCAAGTAACAATAACAACAATGACAACAACAACAACAAGGTGACTTCAAGACTTGGTGAAAACTACATTCAGGTCTGTTGCTCTGAATGCCCAGACTAAAGGGGAAGAGAAGCAGACTCATTTCTTGATGGCAGAAGCATATTGCCTGGTAGGGGATTTGGTGACATTATGGAAAACAACAGTTCCAAATGAGCATCAAATGGGCTCTTTCACATATACTACCTCATTCCATTTGAACCACATTATGCATAACGATGTTTGTAAAGATAAACTAAAGACATATTGGTGTTCTTTAAAAGGACAATAAAAGCAAGTTAACTCTGACCTGCAAGCTTTAACTTGTTTTTATGACCTTCTTCCTCATGAGAATGCGAGGTAAAAGGGGATCACACTCCTGGGATCATATTCTGGTTTTATTTATAAGGGGAAAAGAAGCTGAAAGAGAACCCCAAACTTTGAAAATCTTCATCCCAAAGTTCGGGAAACAGTTGTCATGGCAAGCCACTTCTTTCCATAGTTTGTGGAACATGATCTCAGCTATTGTATGAACTTCAGGGACTTGACCTTTGCTGAAATTAAGTAGACTCATGAAGAAAGAAAAAAATATATTTAAAAAGATATTCTGTACTCTGAACCACTTCAAGGGCTGACCTACCCAGGGTGGCAATAAAAGGACAGACACCCAGACATATGTCCATAAGGGCTGGGATCAGGCAGGGTGTACTCGCTCTGATGGAGGGCAGCAACCTAAAACCTTAGCACATTCATTTTTTTCTATCTAAAGAACAGGAAAGCTCCATTAACCCATCTCAGTAGGAGGCCTCGGACCAGGAGCACTCTCAGACTGCAGTCACCTAGGAGGAAGAAGCTGTAGATGATCAGTTTTGCACACACTGGTTAATCCTCTGTAAGCAATCATACTTGGCCAAGAGGAAGGCTTCAGCACTTCTCTGAACCTCCCCTGGGGAAAGCTTTGCTACTCCCATGAATCTGGGCTCCTTGACATGGCTGTGTACATTTCAACAATACACATGCACTCAGGACAACATCTGCTCCCCACACAGATGTAATTTTACAATTTTGTTTCCTGGAGATAAGGTGGAGATATAACACAACACCTCAGTCAGATTTCAGTAAGGAGGACAAGTGTGAGGGTGAAGAGTAGAAGCAGTACATTGACTTCACGCCCTTCGCAACTGTGGTTCTCACGGAACTCTCAGCATCGTTCAACAGGGAAGAAGGAAGCTGAATATTGCACACGTCATGTCCAGGATCTGACCCAGCTGTACAGAAGGCTGGAGAGTGGACCTTACATCGACGGAGGAAGGAACTGAAATTGTTTTGACGGAAGATCCTGCCGTACTCTGTAAAGTTTTTGCTTCTTACTGTGCGTTTTTATTATAAATCACTATTTCTCCAGCTGCTTCATTACCAATTTCATCTCTTTTTTGCATTTTTGCATTGTACATAATTTCAACACTATTATTTTAGCTTCTTTTTCACATTACTAGATTTCAGTCTGTGTACTTGCATGTCTTAGAATCCTCTGTATATACCTAGTGCTAATGTGAATACATAATGTGTTGCTTGAATGATCTTTGATTACTAATATATTGATTTTAGCTCAGAGCTTTTGAAATAACAGGAAGCATACTGTTAAAATAAGTAAAATCAAACTACTGTATTATCTTTAAAGTTGGAGGGTAATATCCTCTAAAATGAACTCTTGATCACTAAATCAAAGGAATTCCCAGATATTGCTAATTCAAATTGGCTATAAGTTGTTCCATTAATTTGGATTTTTAGAAAAAGATCATCTTTGGGCTTTCCTTTTTGCATAGTGATGTGGGGTTTAGTGGAGGAAGTAACAAGGTCCCTGCTCTTTCTGCAGGGCTTCTATAAAACAACCTAAGATGCAAGCATCTTGTACAACTGCATCTTCCCAAGGATGTCAATGGTTCATTAGTCTTTGATCCACTATTCTGTCGCCACTCTTTCGAGGCACTGTTTCCTTACCCCTAGTCCTAATGAATTGCATACACCACATAGATGACCCAATCTTTTGAACAAATCCTATATGTGTTTGGTATTCAGATTAAATAATACCAAAGTTGAATTGTGACATCATAGCCTGCTTTCCTTGAGCCATTTATAAAGTGCAGGTTCCTCAGATTCAGAACCTCAGCACACAGGACGACCTTCCAATTCCTTTTATGATAAAAATCATATGCGTCTGTGGCTGTGACTTTGCTACAAAGCAGATAGATGAAATTACTGTGTGACTGTAAGTGTAAAGATGAACACTTCAGAGATAAGAATAACCTTACTATCTAGAAATTTTAGAAAAAGATATGAAAATAACAAATAATGTTTTTCATGCCTACTCTACCCTTCACCTTTCAATGCCCTCTGAAATAAAACAGAGAGATGGGATATAAACCAACAATGTTGATAGTCAGGGTAAAAAAATTCACACAAGTCATAAGCACCCAAATTGTTATTTTCTGAATGGAAAGGCGATGGAAGAAAAGCTGCAGTGAAAAGAGTTGGGATGAAAGTGTGCAATAAATTCAAACCAATTGCTCCTTCATTAAAGAAAAATATCAGGGTCTGTGCAAGATGAACTTAAGTCTGAATTATTCAGCAAAACAGGAAAGATATATAACCACATAGATATATCATTTTATACCTGAAAAGTCAGGTGGAGCTTATAACTTCATTTTCACAGGGAGAACTACAAATCAATGAGTAATTTTTAAAAAGACTAAACTGTTACATATAGAGTTGATAAATAACAATATAAAAAACTGGAGGGGACCAAATTATAATCTGCACTGTTAATCCCCCAAATGTCAAATAGCTGAGTTACTTCTAAACATCTGCATACAAAGAAATGGCATAACACCCTGGATTCCTGAGACAGCAACATGTGAGTTCTGATTCTTCCAATTAAGTATTGTCTCATCATAAAAACCATTTACCCTTATCCCTGAAGTCTCCACTATTTTGGGTTGCTATTCTTCAAATAAGAGATACTCATTTCAAATTTAGAAACGACAACATAAAATTCTATTGGTGTGTGCAATTTGAGTAATTAAATACCACTAGAATTAGATCAAGGATGATTATTAAATTCAGAAAACTGAATTTCAGAGTGTATATTTTTCATGAAAGCTCCACATGAGGACAAAGAAGAGGACTCTCTAGTGTTCCAGTGACTGCATTTATTTCAATCAAGGCACTACAAACCTAGACAAATGTGAGAAATGCCAACTTTAACTATACCCCACTGGAAAAAAAGAAGGAAGCCAATACATTGCCCTTCAAACTGTGTATTATAACTTTTCATCTTTATCTTTAAGTACCAGGGTGCTTGATGAATTTTCATTTTTAATCTCCAGCATACTTGATTTTAAAAAAGAAGGAGGCGTTTCACTCAGAATTGGAAACAAAACTAATACAAATCATGTGGTACCCACATATTGTCTTTGGACAGAGACTCCCACATAACATGATGGTCTATTCCTAATGCTCAAATGAAAAAAAGCTGAGGCCTCTCCCCAGGGAGCTGCCCTTATTTTCCCCTCATGCTGACTGAAGCTTTTCTGGTGTCTTTTCTCTTGTCCCTAGCTTCACATTGAGAACAATAGTAACTTTGCAGAGGACAACCTATATTCTGATTGATCCTTCATAACAATTTATTCACTGGGTTTAACAAACTGTCTTAATATTTCCTTTTTAAAATTTTACTTTACAGGGAAAGCAAGTCATTTGTAGTTTTTAGTACAAGAGCAAAATAATCCTTCCAGTTCTATTGCATTTTGGGGACTTATAATAAAGATAAGAGAGGAAATATCAGGAATGGTTAAAGTCCTGAGAAAAAGATAGAACTTACATGATAGTGAGGGAATAGCAAGGCATCTCAGGTAAAGCCTGAATTGCCTCCACCTGTTCATCTTCATCTCCCTTAGAGATAGTTACTCAGGTGTGTATCATCCACCAGTAGAGGGCAGAGGCTGGAAGTAAAAGCTGAAAAGTTGCTGTTGGTGCCCACATGATGATAACAAGAATTTTCCAAGTAAGAACTTTTGCTGCTACACATTGACTTTTTACTAGAGGTCAAGCCAAACTGACATCTTTGAGATGCCAGCTGGGGTGTGACTCAGCTGTCATTTTGGGTCACTGAGCACAGAGCTCTATCTACGGGACAGCGAGGCATGCCCGTGTGTAGATTTGGAAGTCTGTGAGTGATCTGACAAGAGGATAAAGAATAGGAGAGTAAGGGCAGAGGGCAGCATTTCTTGTTATCAGGCACAGCATAAAGCAGAAAAACAACATTCTATAAGTGTTGCAGCCTAGATGTTTCATATGCATATGCAGACAACATTTTGATTTTGGAAAGAAATATGAACATTGTCAGAATCGAATTTGATTCACTATCAACCCTAACTACACCAAAACCAAAACTAACCCTAATCAAAACAAACCAACCAATCAAGCAATTAAAAGTCTAACCCTAAAACTAAATAATGTCTGCAAGTTATAAAAGAAGGTTTCATGGCACAATTTCCTGATAATATCACAGAAAGTATTTCCACAAAGATATCTGCCCAGCAATGATCTAATCAACCTTACTGATCTTCATATCTTGTGGTTTTTGTAATTGTAAGCAATGACTATTTAAAAATA
This sequence comes from Acomys percivali, assembly GCA_907169655.1. Classification (NCBI taxonomy): domain Eukaryota; kingdom Metazoa; phylum Chordata; class Mammalia; order Rodentia; family Muridae; genus Acomys; species Acomys percivali. Next base: position 63,113,064 of record OU015745.1, on the reverse strand, counting down.
TCTGTCATGATCTCCATTTTTGTCTTTTGGAGCATCTCCTCTCTTACCCTCCTTGACTGTCCCCACATTGTACAGGACTCTCACATTTATATTATTAGGAGGATTTCCTTGTCTTTGTGGCTTTTAGTAGACTGGCAGGTCCCTTCTGTATCCTCATAGTAGTTGTGAATCTCACTCTGGGACTGAGTGCTAGTATTTGCTGACCCCATAGAGAAGAAGATGGCATTTCTGCCCCTGACCTCCTACCAGATGAAAATCACATGAATCTGGCTACTTGTCCTGGTCAGTTTAGGATTCCTCTTGTAACAAAATATTTATAGTTAATTCACATACCCAGGGCTTCCTGTTATGGATCATACAATCTTGCTGACTGCTTTCTTGAGACTCACAGTATGGGTCATCAACCCAGAGATGACTTCTTTAATATCAAAGGATGAGTGGCTGGGGACGGCCTTCAGTCAATAAGGATGTCTGGCAGCAGTGAAGGACTTCTCTAGATTCACATCCTTGACAAACTTCTCTCTACTAAGGGCCATATTGTTAGATAGTCCCTCCACTTCTTGGATACAGGGTCTATGGTCTTTAACCCTTTTCCCTTACCCGTCCAAAAATCCATCAGACTAAAGCCATAGGTAATACATAGCTTCCTGTAGCCAGCTGCTTGTAATCAGAATGAATGCGCTTACTACCATATTTCACTAAGAAGGCATCAATTGTCCTGGGAATCACTTATCAAGAGCTTTCTTCCTAACCAAAAATCATGAGAAATGTAGCTGTGGTCTTCATCATTAAAGAATGTGCCCTTATGGATGAAAATCATCCACTTTAAGTCTTTAAAAGCAGTCTCCTCCAGGCTAAATCTGGTCTCTTACAGATCGTCTGACCCATTTTTCTGCTGGAGTCATTAGAGCTCACTAAAAAAAAAAAAAAAAAAAACCGACACTGGCCCATCGTGGTAGTTGGGAATCTCTCACATCTATCATCCCATCTTATCCCACCAAGGTGACAACCTCACCATCTTGGGTATCTTCTGGGGCCTCAAGCTTCAGATCCAGATGCCTACAAACTCTCATCATGTTCATCTGACCTCAAACTGATTTGTTGAGGAATCAGGGGCAAGTGCAGTGTTCTGAACCACTGGGAAATTCTCCTCCACCTCCAGTATCTCTAAGTGCTACAGAGCCCCTAAGGAATCTGTGCCTTTCATCTTTCTGATTCCATGGGGATACACTCTGCATGGCCACCTAGCTTACAGATTATTAATGTGGCAATTCTTTTAGCACTGTATGAATAAGAAACTTATACAGGATATGGTTCAGCTAGACCACAGATCTTTAAAAGTAAAGAAGGTGGATGGGGAGATGGCTCAGTCAGTACAATTCATGTTTTGCAGGCACAAGGATCAGAGTTTAATCCCTAAATTCTATACAAAAGTCTCTAAGACTCCCTGGCCAGGTAGCCTAGCCTCTTCAGCAAGTTCCAGTCTGGGAGGTGTTTTATCTTAAAAAAAAAAAAAAGGGAAGGAAAAGATAATGAAAGAAAGAAAGAAAGAAAGATCCAAATAAACAAAGAATATATCTTCTGTGGAATGACAACTGTGGATGTATACTGGTCTCTATATTTAGATGGGCAGCCCTGTTGAGGTTGAAACACACACACACACACACACACACACACACACACACACACTCACATGCATGTTTGCCTGCACACACACATGAAACAGGCAAAAACTTTAGAGAAATATTAGAGAACAATTTAGAATTTTTATTTCTTAGATGAGAAATTAAAATCAGAAAAGAAAGAGGGCCAGTTCAGAGAATCACAGACCAGTGCATGGTGAGGCCCTTGCGCTATCTTTACCGAAGGACACAGACACATCATGTTGTAGCTCTATGAGGCTAGGCTATGAAGAACAGCATTCCTGGCAATTTGGAGCCCTGAGCTTGAGAGGGGGAACTCTAGTGTTGACACATTCCGGATTTATGATTTAAGGGCCATTATTTTAAATTTATTAGGTGACATTAGAGATAGCTGCTACCATTTCCATGAAAGCCCATAGATAAATAGGTCAGTATTTTTAATTGTGGCATTTAAGAAATTACGCAAGCAGTAAGTTCATAAACCCTGTCATTGGAAATAAACCAATTAATTCCTCTCCTTTCTGCCTATAACAAATATCACATTCTAATAAATGTAAATATTTAATACCTCTGACCTTTTGTCCCTTAAATGCTCCCCTATGAATCCACACTGGGGCTCTCTAATAGAATTACTACAATGAGCAACAAACAACATCACAATCTAATACAGAACATGCTTTGAGGGTTTTTAAAATGGCAATACTACTAGATATTTTTGTTGCCTTATAAAGATGATGATGGGAGGCTGGAAAGATGCCTCAATGATTTAGAGTGTCTGCTGATCCTGCAGAGAACCTGAGTTTAATTTCCAGCAACCAGTTCATGTGGCTCACAGTCTTCTGTAACTGGAACTCCAGAGGATATGATGCCCTGCCTGACTTCCACAGCAACCTGCAGCCATATACGCATACCCCCCCAAACACACATACTCATGATTCAAAACACAATAACTAATTTTTAAAAGCAGTGAAGGACACTTAGGGGTTAGCTCAGTTGGTAAAGCACTCATCACGCAAACACGAGTAGCTGAGTTAGACATGAAGTGCCCATGTACAGAAGCCAGGAATGGCACCGCAGGCTGATGATTACAGTACTTCAGTTAGGTAAGGCTGTCTGTATGTTTTCATGTTCAGCATAACTGCATGCCATTGGCACTTCTCCTGTAGCAACAAAGGCACTGGAAAATTGAGACAAAGATCATCATCTAAGCACAGCTCTATGAACGCTCTAAAGCACAGCATACGAAAATGCCAGAAGTACCAGCGGAAGGACTGTTGATTTGGGAGAAATAACTTTTTTTTCAGTTTAACCGAGGGAACAGGAAATTAAACATGCATTGTCAGGGACTTCAAAGGAGGCAAGTTTCCCTTCCAACTCCATAATACCATCCCTCCTTTCCTATCTGTCATCTTCTTTCCTATTTTATCTGGAAGCCCATGTTGAGCCTCCAAACACAAAGACTTCTGCTCAGACCTGCAAAGCTGGGGTGGCTTCTCCATAAATTACTGTATTGACTGTACGCTGATCCAGACTGTGGTCCTCTGGGACTTTGCATTAGCAAGCACTTAGCAGGGCGCAGAATGGTTTGAGGAGTATTTTTCTCCTGCATCATTTATTTTCTTACTAAAAGCAGTCTAATTTAGAACCATGCTCACTAAAATCTTCCCTGCAGAACGGTCCAGACCTAATGAAGACAGCCTGCCTTATATCAAGTTACTGACATAGATCATAATTAAGGAAACATGAGAGTGCAGGCTTCATCTTGGAAACCGCATCCTCCTGTTAGTCACAGTGTTATGTCAAATGTATTGTTTGATTGAATTACAGACAGCATGCTCAGGAAGCCCTTGAGGATCAAATTTCTTCATGTGTTAATGCAGGGAGCTTTCTTTTAGGCATCCTGGGATCAGATGGCTGCCTTAAGGATTTTCCAGCAAACAGGTGAATTGCAAATGGAGAAAAAATAGGGATAGATGTCCCTGGTAGTGTTCGATTAGCATTTGTCAGGCTCGACATTCAATCTCCTGTACTACGAAAACAAAGCAAGCAAGCAAACAAACAAACAAAACAAATTTAAAAAAAGAAGAAATTCAAACGAAAATGAAGTGAAGGAGCGATTTTCCTGAAATATTGCATTTTAACATTAAAACCACTATTTGAATGAGCTTTACAAATAATCATCTAGAAATAGTGGCAACCCAATCGAGATTCCCAACAGTAGCCAGAGGAACGGCAGTGGTAAGAATGGCAAAGGCTCTGCCACGGGATTTCTCAAGATGGCTCAAGACTGGAGTATTCTAAGAGCACCTTGGCTGCTCTCCCCCTTGTTCCCGAGGGTGTATGTAGGACAGGGTGACAGCGAGCTCCTGAGAACCCTGACACAGAGAAGTGACCTCGCCAAGCCACACAACACACTGGAACTTGAAAATGACAGTACTGCAAAGCTGCCCATTATCCTACTACACTGTCTATTCATGGCTCTGCAGAAGGCATCTGTCTTCTCATGTGTATGACGCTTATTAGACACTTTCCCTGCACAACCCAGTCTCTGAGCTTGATTTCTCTCTCTTCTTCCATCTTTCTTTGTTACTAAATTGAATGTCCGTCTAAACCACCTCTAGCTATCTTTACTTTTTTGTGAGTAGAACATCTATTTAGATTGGCAAATTTATATCTGAATAAAGAGTATTAGAGGAAACAGGCCTCTATCAGGGTCATCCTAAACTAGATTTATGAGTTATATCCATTCAGACCTATAATTCATCGTTTCTTATCCCTCATCACTGGACTAATCAGCTGCAGAATAAACAGTCATCAGTATCATCAGTATGGGCTTTCTTTGTGCCACCTTTGCTAAGCATCCGAACCCGAGGTGTGTTACTGTTCTTCTATTTCTTGCTGAGCTTACTTTAAGAAGCGAGACAGGAATACTGATTCATAAACTGTGACAAACGAACCACAAAGTGCCGGGTATTAAGAACAAGGAAAATTAATATGGAAAGCATATAGTAATTTTTCAGAACTGTTCTTGCAAAATTTCTGCAATTTAAAAATTGCCCTACAATGAAAAGTTTACTGAAAAAAAAATAGAACATGTATAGATACTGTCATATACATACGCATTTGAAAATCAAGAAGTTAATATCCAAGGCTGTATTTCATCATCATTTTTTTTTCACAAATCTGCCAGGACACATTCCAGGAAGCATGGGCATGCCATCTTATAACTATCTGAGTGAAATATCTGTCATCTCAAACCTCTGCCAACGTGTGCCTTCACCCGTTTCGGAGATCTTAGTTACTGTGGCAGGAGTAAAGCACACTCTCACTGCTTTTATCTCCCCCCAAACAGCATGAAAGAGTATTTCTCTATGTCTATTTTCCATCTGCACATCCTGTCTAGTGAGATATCTGTTCCAGTCATTCCTTCAGTTTTTCATTTAGGTTGTTTTTGAACAATTTTAAAATTTAAGAGTACTTTGTGTCTTACAAATACA
>OU015745.1:63097070-63107914 GCA_907169655.1 Acomys percivali | reverse complement strand
GTGTGTGTGTGTGTGTGTGTGTGTGTGTGTGTGTACATGATATATGTATGGGAGCTCAAGAGTATAAATGGCATAATATGTAAATGAAAGTCAGAGAACAGTTGTGTGTAATTGGCTCTTTCTCCTTCCACAGTTATGAGAGGCCCTGCTGAGCCATTGTCTTCCTCTCTGCTCTATTTTAATAGCAATCATGATTTACTATTTTTTTCCTTTCTGTTAAGCTTTTGCCTATTTCACAAACCGCAGTCACACACTCACAAATCATTAACCTATATACGTTTTTACTAATTTGTGTGTCTCACTTCTGAGTGCAGTATTGGCACAGGCAGGGGATGTCTGTTCTCTTTATTTTATATTCTCAGTACACAACATAGTACTTGTTGGAAGGCAACACTTAGTCATGCTTTTTGAAATTATGCAAGGGTAGTCTATCAGAACAGTGTCATTCACTAAAGAATATGGGCAGCAATGCTTCTGAGAGTTAGCACAATGACTTTGAGAGAAGATATGCAGAGTCTGACAAATGGAGTAGTAGCCAATAAGCAGGAGTTACTGGTGTCACTATTTTTGCTGCAAAATTGCAGATTTTCCCAAAGCAGGGGGCTCCAGAAGAGGAAGAGGAGAAAAAATAATTAAGGGTTCTCTTAAACTCTCTTATAACAAGGGCACTTTGTGGACGTGGAATACACTTGGGCCCTGAACTAAGTCAAAGTTGAAATATAATGTGTTTTATTTAATAAAATATGCAACAGTTAAAATCCTAGCAAATGTTAACATTTGCATTAAGGTGAACTCAAAGGCATGTGGCATTTTCCACAGGGATACATCTGTCACTACATCTTCACATCCATCCTCCTCGTATCCACCCAACACTGCATGCACATTCAGGTTTCTTTGTAAACTTCTGAGGTGAGAACTTCTGGAAAGTGATTTCCTTCTCTGGTAGCAGCTGGAATTGTTGAGATTTGTTATGTTTCTGTGATTTTGACTTTTTTGTTTATGGATCTGGGAATTAAAGCCCAGAGTCTCATGCAGGAGAAGCACTCACTAGACCAGCATAGTACCGCTCAACCTCAAGCCCTGAGTACACCAGTTTAAAAGGAAAAAAGACGTACACAAGGCTGGAAAAGGGCTCACCATGACAGTAGTATGGGGGCCTGAGTTTGATTTCCAATATCCACACTGAAAGACAAAAATCTGAAAGTAGTGGTACCGACATGTAATCCCAGTGGTAAGGAAGCCAAGATAGACAGATGGATTCCCAGCTACCCAGCCTATACAAACCATAAGGCTTCCAGCCAATGAGAGGCCTTGCCTAATAACCAAGATGGATAGTCCCTAAAGAGCAACACCTGAGGTTGATCTCTAGCCTCTACATACACATGCATAGACCTGCATGTGTACCTGAGCACACACACATGTAGCCTCATGCATGTATATGCACGTATACACATACACACACAGACAGATAGACAGACATTAATTAAAGATGGTTTGAACAAAACATTATATTCATGTGTAGAATTCTCAAACACTAAAACTAAACAAAATTCTAAATGATCTTGAATAAAAGATAGTAATCATAGACAAGTATTAAACTTTGGCAATGGTGACTGTGAAACTGTGGAAACTTTCTTGCAACCGTCAAACTGTAGAAATCACTTGAAACACTACGTAGAAATAAAGATTCTCGTGGTCTCCTGATCAAAGTTTTGTTTGTTTGTTTGTTTTCTGAGACAGTGTGTTTCTGTGTGTAGCCTTGACTGTCCTGGACTTGCTTTGTAGACCAGGTTGGCCTCAAACTCACCTTGATCCATCTCCCTCTGCCTCCCTGAGTGCTGGTGTTACAGGCATGCGCAGCTGCACCCAGCTGGATAATTTTTCAAAACAAGTGATTTACACATGGCAAAACCTATGTTCAATGAAGTTAACTTAGTTGAATGGAATCGCAACTCTCATCCTGAAAGGGAGGGAAATTCACAGCACTGCAAATGGAGCACATTCTAAATAAAGGCAATATATTATACCTATATGGGCAGCCAAGCACTTGGTAAAATAGCAGGCACACAACACATCAAATAAACCCCCGGTGCTAACTGGGCTTTGCATTCCAAGTATACAAAGTAGAAGCTCAAAGCATGAGAGAAAAGGGACACAAGAAAGAGGAACAGCTTCTTAGCAATACACCCACTTCTCCTCCTCAGAAATGCCCGTCCATGTAGAAAGTGCAGCTAGTGACAGACCATCCCCTCCACCTGGGTGATTTACCCATTTGTAGGAAAGGTGGAGAGGGAAAGGCAGAACCATTGATAGTGGGCCTTCCAGACCAGGTTCTGTCCAACTCTCAGTTACCCAAGACACATAAATGATATTAAGGGGAGGTTCACTTGAACCATTCCATCTACAGCTAATAAACAAAACAGAATAAGTAGGTCCTGGGTAGACAATCTTACATCTTCATGAGGGTATGAAGGGTTTCTTTCTCTCTTCCTGTTTTGCTTCCTGGGACACCACTCATTGGTTAACAGTCATTAAATAAGTGTTGACTGAGTAGAAGTAAAATAAAAAGCTATTTCATATCAATATATCAATTCACCTGGAAGGTTAGTTCAAACTAGAGAAAAGCCAAAACTGTTGGCATAAGTAATGGAATGTTTCATGTTCAACTTGTATTAAAAAGGAGTTCATGAAGAGACCTCAGTTCTCACCTGTGCCTGAACCAAGATTTCATCATTCACGGGAGGTTACAGTCACACAAGTCTTGGTACATACAACACTGATGTCAAGGATCTTCCCTAAGGCTTTGATTTGTGATTGCCCAAATAGGGTGTGGGCAATGAGAGTGCTGAGGTGTGAGTTTGAAGGTAGGAAATCCAGGCCGCTGCTCCTCGGCTTCGGAGGAAGTGGATATGTACTAACGAAGAGTCAAGAAGAATTTCTGCTTTTCTAAATGCTGGGGCATAGAGGAAAGGTCTTATGGAACCACCGAGTGAAGCTGGCAATTTAAAATGATAAGAGTTATGACTGTTATTATTCAAAGCACAGTTTATGAGACTACTCCAAATCTACAAACATTGTTGAAGATGCTGCTACCCATGGAAGAAACAAAAGATTCTTAGACAGTGATGATTGAACCTGTTATAAATGGATCTTTTCAACTATGCCAAAGGAAAGGATAGTATCACTTGTTTTCAGAAAAAAAGAAACACACACAGACACACATGAAGTCAGTTGGTAGGGTTAAACAGTTGCCAGTGACAAGCACAGCCATTAAACCTGTCCAAACATCAAGTCTGTATGGCCTGTAAAATCCATCTCCATCATTGGTCCCAATAACTGGATAATTTCATCTGATGCATATAGCTCATCTTTTCTGTAAAACATTTGTGTGAGTACATGTGTGTATATTTGCGCATGAGTTCACAATCATGTGTATTTATGTGTAGAAGTCAAATGAAAAAACCTCAGATGTGAGTCTTTGGTACTTACCTTATTTGACACAGTGTCTTTCTTTCCTTTGATATTTGCTAGCTGGCTTAGAGCCTCCAGGGCTTCCACAGTGCCCTCTGGCCATCCTGCCAAAGGAGCACTGAGATTACAGAAGAGTGCTATTGAGTCCAGTTTTTTGTGTGTTGTGGATACCTACTAGCAGCCTCCCAGCCTGCTCTAAAGCCCCTCTAGACTTATCTCTCCTTCTTATTTGATTTTCATGTAAAGACATGTTCCTTATACACCTCGTGTTGCCACTGTATGAGCCCTTTACCTTTCTCTTTACAGTTATGGCTTTCTTCTCTCTCTGATTTAGACTGTAAAATATAAACAAGAAAGCATTATACTCAATGGTTTCTCTTAATGTTTCTCTCTTATTCTTCTATTTCTTTCCTGACATCCCGTAATAATCAACCTAGGCATCTACTAAATGCCACTATGTGGCAGGTGTAATATTAATCCCTCCAAAGATACAAGGTAGCACACAGTCACTCAGCTACATCTCAAAAGATATATAAGAGAAAAACAAACAAACACAGTAGGTAGCTCAAGAGCAACAAAGGCATGTCTACTTAGCTTTCCTACCAGGCTCAATTGATTCACCATCTACCATCTCTTTTTAGCATCTGCCCCTGCGCCTTCCATGATTTCATGTATGTATAGTGTGGACATGTCTGTATATATGTGCATGTACATGTAGACCCTCAAGGTCAATGTTTTGTGCCTTCTATGACTTGTCTTTCATTGATTCTCATCCTTAATGCACATTTATTTTGCTAGACTTCCTGCCCGGACCTCCCTACTCTATTGCTCACATAGCTTCATTTTTGCTACTGTCTTTGCTGCTTTCTGAAAATTCAATTTTAAATGAAAGAGATGTCACCTTTCTTGAGAAATCTAAAGTGTTTATGGTCTGCAGTGTCAGAAAAATCCAAGATGCTGACAGCATTTTGAGGGTCCAGATGGATAACTGTCTCCTTTATTAAAAGTCCTATTTCTTTGGATTTTAGAACTTTACTTTCTCTTCACATTTCATGCCAGCTTCCCCTTTCTAATTTATTTATGTCCTATTCTCAATTCCAAATGTGGGAATTTTCCCCAAAGTGTACCTTCATCGAATGTTATATCTCGGAGAGATTCATTTATCAAATTCAGAGACTTGCAAATCTCCTTGCTTTGCCAATGTCCCAACCCTATGGCATCACCATCTGCTAGGAAGGCCTCCTAATTTATCGATGTCTAAAACCAACCTGGTCCTGCCATCCCTTAAGACTTCCCAGTTATTTTGCCTGTGGCCTATACAAGAACAAATGCTTATTCTTATTTCCTTTCAACAAATGGCACATTTATTGACTCCTTTCTGCAATATTTACAACATTCAGTTTTCTGTTTCTCTTTTCACTCCTACCACCACCGTCATGGATCCTGGAAGCAGCGTGCTTCTGTTTACCTTTATCCATTGTGGTAACTACACATAACCATGGATCAACACCACATGTTGTCTGATTCAGTCAGATTTTCATAAACTTAAAGTCTTAGTCAATGTTCTATTACCAAATAGACACCTTGACCATGGCAATTCTTATAGGGGAAAACATATGTTTGGGGCTGGCTTACAGGTCAAACGTTTAGTCCATTATCATCATGAAGGAAAGCATGGCAGCATGCAGGTGGACATGGTGCTGGAGTGGTAGCTGAGAGCTCATGTTAGGCAGCATGAAGAGAGAGAAAGTAAACCAATGGGCCTGGCTTGAACTTCTGAGTCCTCAAAGCCCACACACCTCCAGTAACACACTTCCTCCAACCGAGTCAACTGTATTCCAGCAAGGCTGTATTCCCTAATGCCACAACAAAAGCATTAAATGTTGGAGTCTATGGGGGGCATTCTTATTGAAACTACTACACTTGGGATGTTTATCTTTCAATATACCCCTAAGACGGTAACAGTCACCTACTTACCTAATTTCTGTCTCCCTCCCTTTTTCTCTCCTCTTTCTCTCCCTTCCTCCCACCCTCTCTATCTTCCTTCCTGTAGTCCTTTCTTCCTTTCATTATGTTATGTATAATAATCTTAGTTCCAAAACTTCGTCAGTCTGTCCCCTCATCAGAATAGTTGAAATTGTATGTGCATACTAAACTGCTCATTAAATCAGGTCTTCCCTGTTTATCTTCACTCATGCACAGCATTCTTTTTCCTCTGCTTTGGAGATGACTTGAAATCCTCAACCTATGATTCTTCACAAATTTCCAATAAACATTTAGCTTTACCATCCATCACCTTTCTTATTAGCTGCATCAGTGTACCTTTCTGTTTACTGTGTAAAGCCTCACAGATAGGACTGCCAAATGATTTCTTACACATTTCCTAAGGGTCTGCAGTACATCAAGATTGGAAAGTCCTCTGTCATAAAACATTACCTGTCCAATATATTTTAAAGTAAAGTATTAGGTTGATTTTCCTATATAAGTTTATATACCTACATCTAAGTAAAGTATAAAGTTGGAAACCTTGAAAACTCCCATTGAGATTTAAATGTTGCTTGGGAAGGTGATGTGTAGTTACTCAAGTATTAAGATGGAACAAGCAGTTGAGAGAGACATACACTTAGTATTGATCACCTGTGCCTCTGGCTAATAGGATCTATCAGTATCTATGTGCACGTAATGCAGAATCAGGAACTTAGTCCATCTGTTCAGAAGTAATTTGTACAGAGGCATCAAGAGTGGAGACTAAAATATTGATGTCTGAATCATACTGTAGGAATCAGATTTCTCTGGCAGGATGTAGATAGACATTAGGGTTTTAAAAGCTTCTCAGATGACTCTGACATTAATCAAAGATGGAGACATACTTTCAGTCCAGAAAAATCTTGGTGGTAAACACTCTACAAGTTTTAAGCTTTCTGAGCACCCAACTTCAATGTAGAATGTGTTTGTAACAGCCTCTCTGTTTCCTCTATTGAGAAGTTTTGCTGTGTGTGGTTCATATGTATACGCCCATTCTTTTGTAACATGCTAGGTCTACATACAACCCCCACCATCTCTGAGGCCTTTAAAGACAATGAGTACTCAGAAGGACCACTTGGTATGAACTTGAGGCTTCAACAGGCAGGGACTCAGGCTTGTTGGTTAATAGGCAGGAGATGAGGTCCTTAGGCTGTTAATAGTTACTGCAGTAGGGAAAGCCATTTTATTCAGTGGTGTGGCCATTAGTAAGTTGCCTATGCTTCTGTAAATAACTCCTCACTCATTCTCCTGTAAGCAACTACATCAGAACTTATTGGCTCACCAAAAAGAAAAAAAAATCAGGCAGGAGTACAATTTCTAAAGATACAGATAAAGTCAACAAATCAGAACTTACAAATCTACTATATAGAACTTATAAAATTACTATGGCATGTAATTTTTTTCTTATTTCTTTTCTTGCCTTACATCTTTTATTTCTTCATTTCTTTTTTCATTCTTTAATGTGTGTATTTGTGTGTGTGTGTGTGTGTGTGTGTGTGTGCGCGCGCACGCATGAGTGTGTGTCATGTGCATGTGCATGCAATTTATGAGAGCTGATTCTCTCCTTCAACCATATAAGTCTTGGTCCTGGTGGCCAGAGATTTTACCTGCTGAATCACCTCAGTTAATAGACTCCTTTAATAAAACTAATAAAACTCCTTTGATCTCTTTGAGTAAAAACAACAAAACATTCATTGTCTATATTTGAAAGTTAGAGATAGTGACTCTGAAGATAGTTAGATGATTTCATTTACAGCATCAAGCTATTTGTAACATTAGAATTTGAAATCTTAGTTAAGCTTCTAAATATGAGCCCCTGTCTTTTTTTTTTTTTTTTCAGGTATTTAAGTTTTATTCCTTTTTTTTTTTTAAATTAATTTATTCTTGTTACATCTCTATGGTTATCCCATCCCTTGTATCCTCCCATTCTCCCCTCCCTCCCATTTTCCCCTTATTCCCCTCCCCTATGACTGTTACTCAGAGGGATTACCTCCCTCTGTATATGCTCATAGGGTATCAAGTCTCTTCTCAGTGACCTGCTGTCCTTCCTCTGAGTGCCACTAGGTCTCCCCCGCCAGGGGACATAGTCAGATGTGAGGCACCAGAGTACTTGAGAAAGTCAAATCCCTCTCTCCACTCAAGTGTGGAGACTGTCTTGTCCATGGGCTAGATCAGGGTAGGGGTTTAAATTTTACCGCCTGTATTGTCCTTGGCTAGGGCCTTAGTTTGAGCGGGACCCCATGACCCAAATCTGCCTATCATAATGTTCTACTTGTAGGTTTCTAGAAACCACTGGATCCTTCTACATTGCTATTCACCCATTGTTCTCTCATCTAGAGTCCCAATAGGACGTCCTCCCCTCGGTCCCAGTTTCCTGGTAAGGGAAGGCTTTCATGGGACATGTCCATTGGGCTAGTATGCAGATATAAGTGAGTATATACCATTTGAGTCTTTCTGCTTCTGGGTTAACTCACTCATTATGATCATCTCTAGCTCAATCCATTTGTCCACAAATTTCGGGAATTCCTTGTTTTTAATAGCTGAGTAGTATTCCATAGTGTATATGTACCACAGTTTCTTTATCCATTCTTCTACTGAGGGACATTTAGGCTGTTTCCATGATCTGGCTATTATGCTCATGTATTCGTAATCAAATACATGAGCCCCTGTCTTAGGCTTATATATTTGAATGCAGAAATTGGTGGACCTCTTTGAGACAGATCAGAAGGTGTGGTCTTTTGGGAGGAGGTGTGTCACTGGGGTGGGCTTTGAAGTTTCAGAAGCTGATGACACGCCTGGTGTCTCTCTAGCCTTCATGCTTGAAGACTGAGATATGGGCTTTCAGTTACTTGTCTAGTACCATGCTGGCCTGCTACCATGCTTTCCCCACCATGATGGTCATGGACTCATCCTCTGGAACCCTGAAATCCAAATTGAACACTTTCTTTTATAATTTTAAATTTTGATAATTTTCCTTAGTCATCACACTAATTATCACACCAATTGAAAGGTAATCAATACAGCATTGCCTCACCATCACTCACCGTGTGTCTAAGCCTCAAGATTCAGCCTAGACAGAGGTGAAGTAATCATTGTGACTATGCTGATGTAGTTCAGACTTGGCCTTGGCAGCTTTGGCCCTTACTCAAGTGTTTTATTTAAGATAAAACATGCAGACAGTTGACAGAAACACACACTTGGAAATCTTATTTTCATCCAAGAATAAGTCAGCAGATCCCCAGAATTTGAATACAGGGATATACATTTTGAAAATGTATTTTCACTACATGCTTCTCATATAAACATTAACATAGTCCTAAAGCACATATTTCCTGGAGAATATTCTAGAGGTAAATGATGGTTACCACGCATTCTGAGCACTTTTTAACACCAGTCATGCAGCCTAGACTTAAGGAGATAAGTTTTCCATTGATAATAAATAAATTTAAACAATACTAAATGTAATCATATTAAGATGCAGTAACAACACATTATAAATATATAAGTTTGTATATGACTTTACCAGATTAAATAAAACCACAAGTTTCTGTGAGCTACGAGTTGACAAAATCAAATGACTCCATTTCAGAAATCTAAAAATGGACATGTAAAACACCTAGAATCTCTTTATACTGGAAAAAAAGGGACAATGTTTTGAAGATGTTATTTGAATATGCACAAACAAAGCTGAGAAATGAAGCTGAGTTAAATCACTTGCCTAGTGTGGGCAAAAGCTTGGACTCCATGTCAGTAAGTAAGGAAATAGAATAGTGGCGTAAAGTGTAGTCAGAGCCTGGGAAGACAGCTTAGCATTTAAAGCTCCGATAATAACATTGTGAGGACTATAGTTCAGATTCCAGAAACCCATGTAAATTTTGGATTGGCGTAGTAACCTGCCTGTGATTGCAACCTTAAGAACTGGAGACAAAGGTTCCATTGTGTAAGCTGGTAAGCAAGACTTTCTCTACTGGCATGATCCAAGTGCTTCTTGTTTGTTTTTTATAAAACAAAATGGAATGAAACAGAAAGTGAGAAAGAAATGGAGAAGAAGAAGAAATAGCATGAGTGAGAGAAAAATGGAAGCGAAGGAAGAGAATGAGGAAAGCTAGGCAGAAGCATTTTCTATGCAATAATGAAGTTGTTCAATTTCTTCCCATCTATGTACTATTAAATAAATAAGCCATGCAAGGACAGTAAAGAAAACTATTACCTCCAATTGTAAATAGTCACATATTTTAATCTTCTATGTGAACAAAGATATATTTCTATGATAGAAGGGCTGATAATGCATTTTAAATATTAAATAACTCAGTACCCTTGCCCTCCTCCACACCTCTTCCTCATACGTTCCTTTCTTCTTATCACTCTGAAAGTCAGCTAGGATCCAGCCTGTGCATAAAGGCCAAATAAAGAGCCAATGTGAAAACAGACCGAAGCAGATGGGCTACAGAAATCACATCGTGAAGAAAGAGCTGGGTCCTCATGGGGGAGGGGGAGACATGACGATCTGCAGGCACAGAAGTGACACAGGAGCTTGAGGACTCCGTTGCCTGGGAAGAATCACTCCTCTGACAACTAGGAAGCACCTCAAATATAAGGGAGACACCCAAAAGCAAGGACACTAAGAGGGGAGTTTTAATGACGTTTTTCAGTAACTTAGTTGTCACTTTGCATGTCACAGTAAGGTGCATTTGAATCTGACACTGTTCTGAGAAAGGAACATGTGGCCATGGTGCTTCATACAGGTTATCCCTCAGCATCAGTTCTGTAACAGGAAATGGATGACACAGAGTAATGTTCAGATATCCTCAGAAGTGCAACCACTGTCCTAAATTATAGTCTATTATTCTCATGCCACAGGAGAAATCCTACCAACTGACAATTCTATTGGATCTATGATAGACCATTTTGTATAAGCCTCATGGCAAGTTCTAAAAAGTACAACTAACTTAGAAGAAAAAATGTAGGGAAACCTAAGGGGTTGCTGCAGAACTTAACAAGAAAATTTATTACACAAGAAGATAGACGCCTAAAGAGGTAAAAACCAACCAAAAATTTCTCTGCTATAAGTATGCTCAGTATGTGGAGAACGTTGGGGGTTCCACAGGTATAAACATTTGTCAAAGTAAGCACATCTCATATTTTTTTACATGTGCACATTAGTATACATAAGAAAACAGCAGTAAGAACTAATTATCTGGGGCACAGATGCATGAAGGCAAGCAGGTGTCTAACTTCAGGAAAAATACCAACTTTCAAGTGCGTTTCAAAACTTGGAGGTATTCATAATCCCATGTCACGTATAACACTCGTGCTCTGTTCACATAAGGTGGAATATGGCACATTAA
>OU015745.1:63083733-63094154 GCA_907169655.1 Acomys percivali | reverse complement strand
TGTGTGTGTGTGTGTGTGTGTGTGTGTGTGTGTGTGTGTGTGTGTGTAAAAGTAATGATTAAAGAAAAATTGAGAGAGATATGGGGGAGAAGGTAGGGCCTGGGGAACGTTGTAATACAGTATACATACATGTTTAAAATTCTCAAAAATTTGAAAAAAGTTAAAAATAATTTGAATGTATATAAAAATGGAGATGAATTTTATTTTATATAATTAATAATAAAAATCATTTAAAAACTAAGAATATGGCAGTAAGCTTTAACTATGAGATGAGTAACTAATACATCTGATGCACTCAAGGGTTTTTCAATCTTAAGTCTGTATTACCAGATATGTTGCCAATGCAATTGGCAATGTAATTGTTACATGGAGAAAATGCTAGCATTATGTAAAGAACATTTAAGATAACTTGAATAGTTGATTATCTACTCCACTTCTGGGAGGATTCAATACATGTTTTCCCCAGAATGGACTACATGTAGCACATTCTTTCTCTCTCTTTCTCTCTCTCTCTCTCTCTCTCTCTCTCTCTCTCTCTCTCTCTCTCTCTCTCTCTCTCTCTCTCTCTTTCTAAATGATACATTTAGACACTGAACTGTCCAGTAACATTTCTTCCCAGAAGATCCAGTGGAGTACTCAAGGTAAAGAGTATGCATGCCCCACTCCATACAAGAAGTCTCAAATCAATACCCTAAATTTTCATCTTGGACACACTGTCTATTTCTGTTTACTGAATTGCAAATGTCTGTGTGTGCTGTGAGAATAAAAACAGAAAAAAGCAGAGCCACAACAAGAGACATAAACTATCAAAGCTGACTGATGACACATAAGAAATGTCCTGGGATTTTTCCCAGGCAGTGTAAGATGAGTCTTAAAATACATTTAACTTATAAAAGCTATAAGAGAAATCTGACTTTTATGTCTTCTCAAATATTAATAATTTCTTTATGATATATGGAACATTTCTAGTATTTTGTTACTATTTATTCGTGGCACACACAAAAAATGGTTTTATTGTGATCTTTTTTGTGGTAAGCACATTTTCAAATGTGCTCTTATTGACTTTGTGCGTGCCTCTCTTCTCAATGGAAGAATGCTACCACCAAGTGGTGTAGGAATCTCAGTGTGGACGCTGAGCAGTTACACCTGAGATGGTCTTCTCTTTAAAAATGATCATTTTCCTGCCCTGAGGACACAGAAGCTGGAGAGCAGGACCAGCCCTGAGGACAAGGGAGTGGGCCCTGATCCAGGGCTCTGAGTAAACCTCATCCCAACATCTACCCCATGTATGACCTGCTGGAACACATGAAGGGGCCGGATCTGCAGATTCAAAGATTAAGAATCTCTTTGAAACTCTGGGTCCTAGAAACCTACAAGAATATGAGCATATACAGGGGGAGGTAATCCCTCCCAGGAACAGTCATAGGGGAGGGGAATAAGGGGAAAATGGGAGGGAGGGAAGAATGAGAAGATACAAGGGATGGGATAACCATTGAGATGTAACAAGAATAAATTAATAAAAAAAATCCAACAGATTAAAAACAAAAAGAAAGAAGAACATTATGATGGGTGGATCTGGGCCCAGGGTTCCTGTTCAAACTTTGGCACCAGCCAAGGATAATACATGCAGTAAACTTCGAAACCCTATCCAGATCTACCCAATGGACAGGACATTCTCCACAATTGAGTGGAGAGTGGGGACTGACTTTCGCATGAACTCTGGTGCCCCATGTTTGACCATGTCAGCTGGATGGGGAGACCTGGTGGCACTCAGAGGAAGGATGGCAGGTTACCAAGAAGAGACTTGATACCCTATGAGCATATACAGGGGAAGGAAATCCCTCTCAGTCACAGTCATAGGGGAGGGGAGTAAGGGGAAAATGGGAGGGAGGGAGGAATGGGAGGATACAAGGGATGGGATAACAATTGAGATGTAATATGAATAAATTAATAAAATATATTAAAAAAAGAATGTCTTTGACACACAGCAACAACGGGATATCCGACGGCAGTCCCACCGAGGATCTGGTAACAATAGGGTAGGCTTCAAACCAGACCAATGACTAATAGTAATGAACATTTGAAAGTAAGTGGGAGGGAGGGAGGAACAGGAAGATACAAGGGATGGGAGAACAATTTAGATATAATCTGAATAAATTAATTAAATAAAAATGTGGCATATTTTAAAAAGGAAAGTAAACATGTGAACAAAAGGCTATACTGTGTGATACACTATAGCTTCTGTGACAAGATTTTTTGTTTGTTTGTTTGCTTTATTTTACTGAAGGGAGGAGAGGGATTTTGGTGTATGGCGTGTAAATCATAGACATTCATCAAAAGTAAAAACAACAACAACAAAAACCTGATAATTTCTACAATGTTGCTGCTAAAATGTTGGTACTTATCTAAAAATAAAACGATTCAATCCCATCTCATGATCACTACATTTGAAATAATTATGATTTGTTTTTATACTGACTTGAAAAACTTTTCAAATTGTTGACACTACATAAGAGCCTGTTTCTCCCAGACTGCAGACCCTCACAGAACATCAGGCTAAACACTGCAAAAACTGCAGCATGATAGTAAATCTGTTCATAAACAAACACATGGAAACAAGTTTTTAAATGCAAACACCACCACGAACTGGAGTGAGAACACTGAGCTGTAATGTCACTTTAACAGTATCTCTAGGCAGCATCGTTCGTTGAAATCAATTCTTATATGTGGGACTCTGTGCCATACACAGTCAGTGCTGATCACAGTGTCCTTCTGTGGCCCAAAGCTGGAATGTCTTTTTTCAGCAGTGTAGCAAATGTTTTGAAACAAGAATGTAAATGAGTAGGAAGGCATTTGTCTTTTTTTTTTTTTTTTAATCTTAACTTGTTTAGTCATCAGCACCCATGACAGGAAACCCATGCTGTCTAGAAAGTCTCTGAAATAATTAGGGAAAGACTCCACTCTATTCATGAATCACTGTTTTGAATTTACTAACTTTAAAGCAAAACAAAACCAGACTGTTCAAAGGAAGACTAGAAAGAAATCTGAAACCAGACACACAAAATATTTTCCAATCATCTCTAATTAAAGGACTCAGTTAAGCTGAGCTTGACTTCTCCTAAAATTCTCCACGGGCCTGGGATATAGCTCCATGTGGTCTGTAGAGTGCTTACAGACCAAGCTGAAGGATCTGGGATTCATCTCCAGGTTCCATGTAAAACCAAGCAACAGAGACAAGCACCAGTAAAAGGAAGGGAACTACTGGGCGTTGGTAACCTGCCAGCCTAACAGAATATGAGGGTTTGTCAGCCTCACCTGAAAAGGATATGGCTAATTAACAGACACTACATAGCGGAATGTGCAGGTCTCTCTATTTGCACTACTACTATCCCCCTGGCAACCATGGAGGCCAGCTAGGAAAAATAAAAATGCAGTTATTGAAGAGACTTAGGTGCTAAGTTTTTCCTAGGAGGAGTATAAGCCATGGATGAGAAAAGTCCATGCAAATATTTTCCAATAAAAGGAAAATTTCTAATCTGTGATAATGTGTGAGATATTTTAATGAGCAACCTGGCACCATAGCTAGTATTAACCATATTTGTGTAGTATTTGTAGTTAACAAATATCATCTTGAATGTTTAAATCATTCTAATTAAATATATACAGATAGTATATAAGGTATATAATGTTTTAATAAGGAAATGAATGCCTACTAGATCATTAATGTATCACATTCTATATGTATGTAAGTAGATATGTGTAGAAAGAATTTGTTTATTTTATAGCATGCACTCCATACATACACATGTACATACAGACCTCATGTACAATGCATTTTTTTATTTTTATGTTTTATGTTACTATTTTACTATTTAGATTTTAATCTTGGGTAAATCAAAGCTTTTAGGTTTGCTGGTACTATTTTCTTTTTTTCACATGAGACAATTTTAAATTTCAAGACTGCGCATAGACAGTAAGGGAAAACCATTTTTTTTTTATCATATTTTAATGACCTAGGTATAACTTGATTGCTATTGAACAGTGTTTCAAAAGGCAGGATACATTTTCACATCTACATCACAGAGACACCGATCACAAATCTAAAGTCATTCAGGTTAGATGCAAGCTCTTTCTCAAGGCAAAGATCTCATTACAATTACAAAATTTCAAGGAAGGGGTTGAAAATCTGAGTGACTGCTGGTCTTGAAGGGGCTGAAAGGATGAGTGACTGCTGGTCTTGAAGAGTAATAGAGTTCACTTCTTAGACCCACATGGCCCTTCATAACTGCCTGTAACTCCAGCTGCAAGACCCTACAGCCAGGCCCAACACAGCTTAGCTTCCAAGATCAGACAAGGCAGAGCACATTCAGGGTGGTATGACCACAGACACAAACGTAACTGATGGGCAGCTTGGTCTCCATGTGGGTCTACTAGTAAGTGGAGTGGACTCTTTATGTGACATGGATTTTACTGCCTGCTTTTTGGATTACTTTCCCCTAACTGAGCTGCCTTGCCCGGTCAGTGGAAAAGGATGAACTTTGTCCTAATGGGACTTGATGTGCTGGGATGGGTTTGCAGAAGGTGAGAGAAGGGGTTCTCCCTTTTCTGAGGAGGAGAGACGGAAAGGGAGAAGAGGGTGGGAGGGTGGAAACAGGAGGAGAGGAGGGAGAGGACTGTAACCAGGATGTAAAAGAAAAAGAAAAGAAAAAGAACTCTACAGCTGGTTTTTTTGTTGTTGTTGTTGGTTTTTTTTTTTGTTTTTTGTTTTTTTTTTGCCTCCTTGGGCACCCCACTTCCATATGGCATATATTGAAAAACATAAACCTAAATAATTGAAAAAAATCTTTGTGGTTGGAGAGATGGCTGAGCAGCTAAAGGTCTTCATGCCTTTGCTAGGATTTGACTTGGGTTCTCAGCACCTACACAATTACAACTGTCTGTAACTCCAGTTCTGGAGCATCCAGTGCCCTCCTCTGGCCTCTAAAGGCACTGAGTACATGGCAAATTTATTACACTTTAGTGTTTTTAATTGTTATTACATGTTTTTGAGATATCATCTCCCACAGCATTGACTGACACATTTATGCAATGCAGACATTATACACACAAGACCTCAAAATAAATTTTTTAAAAAATCAATCAAGAAGCCAGTTAATGTGCATTGTCACTTGTATGTCAAGTGTTCTTCAACCAAGAATAGTTTGCAGGCCTGATCTCCTGGATGGATTTATAGGGAAGTGTTGCATCCTTTAAGAGGCAGTGCCTAATGTGATGTCATCAGGTCTTTAGGGATGTGTTCTTGTATGAATCAGTGATATCCCTGCACCTTCAATTTCTTCACTCTTCGTTATTGCCTCTTGCACATCTGGGCCATCAGGTGAATGACCCTGTTTAACTAGACATGTCCTAATCCATGCCACATAGTCCTGGGAGCAATTGATCATAGACAGAACCTGCCAATCTCTGAGTCACACTGAAGCATCTTTCTTCAGAAGTTTCGTCTCCTATACTCACTGTAACAGAAGATTCATTAAGTATTATATCTTGTAAATGGAGACACTAACATCAATATTATTAAATGAATCTATGAAGATGACCAGAGTGGATCATGTAAAGCTATATGGTCTAACGTTTATTTTGAGATACTGTCTCCTGAAGTGCAGGCTGGCCTCTAGTTCTCTATGCGTCTGAAAAATGGCTTTAAACTCCTGGTTGGCCTGCCATCACCACCCATTAAATTCTGAGATTAAAGATATGCATCAAAACACTTGGACAAAACAAAAATATCCATTTGAACTTTTTCTAAAGAGCTTAAAACATCTTATTCTTTACTGTGATTTTTCCTAACTACCTGAACTTTATCTGAATACTTATTTTTGTACTTCAAGAGGTAAACTACACATTTGCATGAGTAGAAAAAATTCACTGGTTAACTAGTCTTTGTCTGCTTCTTCAATTTGAGACAAAAAGATTACACTGGTAAATACTGCAAAACCTCCTAATGGCAGAAAATCTCCCTTAGTACCACCAACCCTGAAGCACCTCACGACAAGTCAGATTTGCCACACACCAGGCACTTGGCAATGCTGCCAATCATGCATCTGTTATTTCTGACCACTCCAAAGATGGGATTGGAAGGCTCTAGAAGCTGGAAGTGAGGCAAAGGGGCTCTGAAATGCCATCTTCTTAAACAATGTTTATTTATTATAATCACAAACTTTCAAATGCACTGTGCCTGCCCAAGAATGAGCCCATCAACAGTCAGACCAAGATGGAAGAGGAAGTCAGGGAGGCTTGCCTCTCACGGTTGAATTAATTCCTATAGACTCAGTGAAAGCTGGTGTCACTGTCTTCACTGTGTTTACATGGATATCCTTCATTGTACCAAACGGGTCACATGACACAATGAAATGTTGTGAGTTTGGGAAAGGAGCAGTTGGGAAAGATGGGATTTGGAGTTGGTAGGAATGAAAGGGAGACAGGAGAGGGTGGGTGGAGAGAATACACGAACTGCATTGTGTGTGTGTGTGTGTGTGTGTGTGTGTGTGTGTGTGTGTGTATGTGTGTGCGTATGAAAGTATCAAGGACTACATTAATAAAAAAGGAAACCATTGCTCATCTAACTAATATTTTTAAATAGAAACAAAGTTTTATGCTGAAAAAAATTTAAGTTGTCTCTTTCCTTTGAAATAACATAGTGAGCAAAAATTCCGTAACTAACTGAAAATATATGTGAGAAAGCAGTGGGAGAAGGTTCCTAAGCTTTCCTTGTCATGCAGACCTGCCACATAGAGAACCCGAACACTAACCAGCAATTTCAGTACAGATTAAAGTAACCTTGAAGAATCAGAAAAGAAATTATTTAGAAACATATAAGTATACCATCAAAGGCTGATTAGAAAGATCCAGACCCTCAGGAATGGCAGCACTAAGGAGCAGGTCTAAGTCTTCACCAAGGCCATAGTGGCAACATGGATGAAAGACATACGTTCTTACTTGCTCCGTCCACAGTTATCTCATTTGCGATCCAGTGTTTATACCTATTACAGTCATCCAGTGAAGGCAACTTCCAAAAGTAGCAGACTCCAGAACAAAGAACCATAGTGATAGGGGCTGGAGAGATGGCTCAGAGGTTAAGAGCACTGTCTGCTCTTCCAAAGGTCCTGAGTTCAATTGCCAGCAACCACATAGTGGCTCACAACCATCTATAGTGAGATCTGGTGCCCTCTGTCAGCACACAGACCTACATGCAGACAAATACGCTGTATATAATAAATATATAAGAACCACAGTGATGAATGAAACAAAACTCGTTCTACTGTACTACATCATGCTCATCTTGAGTTAGTAATACTGTTATTATTCAGTGTCTTAAGTGTGCTAAGTTAAATATCATCCGACAAACAAAAATATCATTTTGGCATGGGGCTGGAGAGATGGCTGAGTGTTTAAGAACACTTGCTGGTTTCGCAGAGGTCTTTAGAGTGATTCCCAGTATCCACACAGGATGACTCAGCTGAGACTGCAGTTCCAGAGGAAATAAAAGCACCCTCTTCTGGCCTCTATGTACAACTGCATACATATACAATTCAAAAAAAGCAAAAGCATAATCTTACCTGATAAGAGAAATATACACATTTTCTCACTTCAGGAAAGGCATTACACTTTCTCTCTGTGTATATTCTCTCGCTTGCTCTCTCTGTTCTTTCTCACTCCCCTTTCTCATACTTTCACAGGAACCTTGGCCTATAATTGTATGTCTCTGTGAGTGCCTGCATCTTAAATTTACAGTTTTGTCATTTGACACATATCTTAAGTATATTTTTATAAAACCTTGATAACTAAGATATATAGAGAAGGTTAATTTCAGGTCACCTTTTAAAGATTCCAATGACTATGATTTTTATATTAATAAAGTCAATAATAACACAGAAATTAAACATAAAATAAATATGTGCACAACACACACATAATCAATTACTGTTTCTTGGCATGGATTATTTCATGGCATGGAACACTGTTCTCATATAGAGTGTCTAGTACTAACAAGGCACAGGTCGACAGAATTAGACAAAACCTACTAAGAACTGCAAAGAATACATGTTTCCCTATCAGCACACAAAGAACCCCCCATCCCCTCCCCCCACACACTGCATAGAAAAAAAAATTCCCCAAATAACAATGTTTCAGTGATTGGTCATTTTTTCATCTGGAACCAAGCATAGCATGTATAGTGACTAATAATGATACTTTGCCCATTTCTTAAAGGAATATAAACACTAAGCATTCTGCAGTTATTCTCAGTCCATTAAATGTGTGTGTTTGTGAATGAGGAATTGAAATCGCTGTCTCTATTTTTAAGATAAGGTCTTGAATGCACTGAAAAATAATTTCATTTTTAGAAAATATTTATACCACCTTCTCTAAGGTTTAGTCACGGATCAGTAAGGACAGACTAGACGTAATTTAGGAGCCAGAAGAAGGGGAGCAAGGTTGTGAAATGCTGTCTTATGGGTCTTGCACAGACAGTGTTGTCATGGTCTCACAGCAGCTGTGGCTATATATACAATAAATAAATATACAAAGGATTGAGCCTATTAACATCCCACCACAGATCAGGGAAAAGCCCACTGGACTTTAACTACTGACTAATACCGACACAATGCTGCTCTTTGCAAATCTACCTACTTACCCTAATATACTTGTCCCACTGGGTAAAAGTCCACCTCAATAGGAGTCATCCATAGAGCCTTATTCATGGATGAGTTTCTATCCTTGGGTATCAAGGATGTTCTTATCCAGTACTTGGATTATGTGATATATTAAAGTGTGTAATATCTTTGTATGAGCTGCTACTAAATACTAAATAAGTATGGCCTTTCAGCACCCATCATCATTCTTGGCCTTGGTGGTTGTATTTGATAGGTGTTCCTGAAGGAGAAAACAGGTAGGATGAGCAAAGGGGATTTATTAGACTGGCTTACACTAACGGAGCAAGATAGTCCAATGATGACTGAGTGCTGGACGTTCTCGTAGTTGTTCAACACACAAGGCTGGGAGTCTGAGCAAACCCAGCCTGGCACCGAAAGCCTAGAAGATTCCTGGAGAGCTGATGATCTCCAGTGCAAATTGGAAGGCCAAGATACTGGACTCTGATATCAGAGAAAGAAGCTGGCAGCAGCAAAAGAATAGATGGATGCACACACTGGCATGCCTGGAGTCCCAGGAGCCAAATCTGGCACCCCTGCACTTGTTTTAAAGGCAGCGTCTACATGAGTCTAGTTTGAGACACTGGAGCTGGAGTCATTTGTTGCCCTTCTCACCCATCAGAGCTTTGCCAGATTGTGGGGAGGAGCAGTCACTGTTTTCAGCTTTGTACCTTCTCAGGCAGCGGCGGGGTTCCAATGTGCAGTTCAAAAGCCATGGTATGCAGATGGTTCTGTCTAACTGCTTCCAACCCAGTGCTTCCAACTCAGAAGGGAATCACTGAAAGGGACTTGAGGAGAGGAGGCCATTAATAGGGATGGATGGAAGACAAGAAGCAGGGTGGAGAGGTGGGGGGAATAATTAGAATGCAATTTATACATGAACGGAACTGCCAAAGAAAGTTGGATTTTTTGTGTGTGTGTGTTTTGCTTTATTTTGTTTTGTTTTAAATTCACATTAGAGGCTACAGGGCCTTTCAAAGAACAATAATTGAAATTTTAATTTATCTGGCATATGTACTTTATCACCTAAAGCAATAGTAAGTGAATGTTTGTCTCATTTGGTGCATTATACAGGAATCTGAAATAAAAATACAATCGTTCTTATGGCTAGCCAACTGGTGTGTCTGCAGAATTTCCCCCAGAGTGTGCATGGCATACCCCCATTTTAAGAGAGTTCCTAGTTTTTCAAAGAGATAATTACATAATCTGCTGACATTTTCTGGATTTGATATGTACGTGTGTATTATTGTTCTCCCATTAAACTGTAAACTGCTGGTGAAATGCCAGCAGCACGAGTAAAGACCAGGTTGACATTTCTGGTGGGTCATCCTCACGGACAGCACACCCACCTTCCTCTTGAATGCGCTGCCTCAGTGTGCAGCCGCGCTCCCTAGCATCGCTTCTCTGGGGGATCTGGGGGAATTGTTGATGAAAGAATGGCTAAATGAGCAGAATGCAATTATACTTGTCAAGATTATTCTTGTGAACCTTTATTTGGACATTTCGGAAGAAAGGGAGCCAGCTAATTTTCTAACTAAGGATATAATTTCTCTTTAAAACCATTAGTGCATGGAAATCGTAGACTGGGTCTTGGGTGATTAGGATTGAAGTATTCATCACTCCTGGGTGAAGTGACAGTAAATGGGAGCAGTGCGAGGGAGGGAAGAAATGAAAAGCTTTGGAGCCTGCTTTCCTCTGTGTGTGTGTGTGTGT
>OU015745.1:63058534-63078591 GCA_907169655.1 Acomys percivali | reverse complement strand
CACACACACACACACACACACACACACACACACACACACACACACACTTTTTAAAAAAAAATCTTTAAAAAGAAAGGGTCTCTGCAAAGACTACAAAACCCAATTCCCCTTTTTTCTTTTGGCTTGCCTTCTCTATTATATCTGATAGAACAGACTTTCTTTAATAAATCAAACATCAGTATCCATGAGTTTTATATAATGGAATTCAACTGAAATTTGAAAAAAAATATAATTCGTCTGCACAAAACATGTGCACATTTTATTTTACTGCTACTATTTAAAAAACAATAGAGTATAGAAACCGCTTACATATGCATTTATGTCACACTGGGTATTAGAAATCATTTGAGGTGATCTTAGCTATGTCAGCAGACTATATACAAATACACTTTTTACATCATTTTAAAAGGAAGGCTTCTTTTTGCATCTTTTGTGGAGTAAAGGAAGCAATGGATCCCATTTGGATACTTTGAAATAATACATAATGTTATATAACTTTCTTTAAAAAGTTATGGACCAGAGCGAGGACTCAACCATTAGGAATAAATATAGCCTTAGCAAAAGACCCATGCTTAGCTCTAAGAACCCAAACTGGGTGGCTTACAGTGACCTAAACATCAGATTACTATGTATTGAAAACATACTCTGTTTAAATCACACCAATATGCACTAAATATACTCAGGCAAAGAAAAGGAGACATTTTCTTTCAAGTGACACCAGTCAGTTTAGAAACAAAGGGAAGGAAACAGCACAGTTGTTAAAGTCAGCAGATGATGACAGCAATCTTAACAAGTGTAATATGAGACCTTGTCCTCTGAGCAGTATGGAAGTGCAGGGTTCTTTAAAGGGAGGTCAGCAAAGAATGCAGTTAGTCCAGATTATCTGAGAAGACTACAGATATGCCATCTGAGCACTGCTCCAGGCAGACAAAGCTCCTTGGTATAACTGATGGTACATCCTTACTCGAGTAGAATTGCTGACCGCTCCTCCATATCCCACATCAACACATCAGCTAATCACTTGGCCACATTAATCACATGAACACTTTAAGGACATGGTCAACCCAATTTTACTCTTCCCCTCTAACAACACAAATCCCACCGTGGCTTCTGTACCAGCCAATAAAATATAGACGCACCTATTACTGCTCCCTTTTAGACTTAGTAAGCATTTTTAGAATCAGTCTCAATCTATCTCTTTCTTTCCATGTCCCTGTCTCTCTATCTCTCTGTCTGTCTCCCTCCCTCTCCCTCCCTTCTGCCTCTCTCCGGTGTACATATGCATACATGCATATGCATGCATGTAGGTGTGCACATGCCATGGCACATCACAACATGGAGGTTGGAGGATAATCTTTGGTGTGGGTCCTTATCTTCTGCTTACACTTTATATGCCAGCCGAGCTGGCCTAGGGACTTCCAGTGATTTTCTGTGTTTATCTTTCATATCTCCTCCTGCACCCTGTTTTAAATGGGTTGTTGGGGTTTAATTCCAGTCCTTGGGCTTGTGTGACAAGCACTTCACCCATCAAGCTACATCTCCAACCCTTATTAAGGATTTTTAACTCATTATGTCTTTTGATGATCTCAAATATATTTGTTCATCACTATGTATCTAATGGCCTCCTTCAGGGCCTGGTCCACAGCAGGTCCCCTAAAACTGCAAAAAGACTAAACGAATAAGTGGCACCATATAATTTTACTGCATATTTGTGTAATGTGCTCTATATAAAACCAAATAAAACTTAAGTATAAAAGCAGCTTCCAAAAATTTATTTGAAAACTTATATAAGGAAATACAGAAAAATTTCTAAATACTTTATATCCATTTTCCCTACGATTTACTGGTGCTGACATGGTAAAACTCAAGCCCATCTAACTTTACTAATATATTATGGTAAAACATAGGGCTTTTTTTCATTACATCACATAATACTTCAAAAACTAAGTTGGATCCATTCACATTAAAGACATTGGCTATAAGTCTGGAGGGTAAATGATAATAGTATGTTTTTCTGGTGACAGACTCTGATTTGAGCACTAAGTCTGACATTTAGTAGACAAGTTACTATTCTAAAAGACACACCTTTCCACATATGGGTGGCTTTACTTGAATTCAGGAGCTTATTAGTTAAAAAGAGAGGAGGTGATGGATGGAAGGAAATAAGGGGAGGACGTTAGGAAGAGTTTGTGCGAGGCAGTGATGAAAGGCTAGGAACAACTAATTTCATAAATGCTTCACATTTTTAACAAATAAAAATCTTTAAAAATAAATAAAAGACTCATTTTTATAAAGCACTAGCTTCAAACTTATGTAATACCTATTACAAAAGAAATTACTTTACTAGGCAGTCTTTAGGAAGTCAATGTGTGTATATTTGTCCATCACTATCCAATGCTACAGTTCTTTGCAAGCAACTTATAAATAAGACAAAGCAGCCATGACACAGGATCTTAAGCTTTCGATTAGAGCAGAAGTTTCTAGATGTAGAATGCAGGAGTGACAGGCTGCAAAAGTCACAGTCTGAGTTAAATGACAGAGATCATGGCTCCAACCACAGGATGATATGGTGGGAAATTATCCTTTTCTGGGCCAGGAAGAGAATAAATGAACAAGTTTGCTGCTAAGGTCCTTTATTAGCTAAATGCATAAACTTATTATTATAAAACATACATGTGGTCACTGTGCTATTTGGATTTCATCCTCCTTTTTAATCTAAAACGTTAAAACAAAAGTGAAAGGAAAGTGCCCTAGCCCTTGCTGTCCATTATCAGCATTGCTTTGCACTTAAAATAATGGTGGGACCTTATCACAGGCACTGTTATCATGCATTACTATTCTATTAAAGAACACAACAAATATAGTTTTAAAATGTTTACTTTTATCTCTCTGTGTGTGTGTGTGTGTGTGTGTGTGTGTGTGTGTGTGTGTTTGATCCCAAGTGTGGGATAGAGAAGAGGGCAGGATGTTTACCAATTAGATGTGTGAAAGCAGGATTTTTTTCACATAGAAGTTGAACTACTTCATGGGGGAGCTTGGTGAAAAACACCCATGAACAGACTGAGAGTATACATAAACATATACATATATATATATATATATATATATATATATATATATATATATGGTTTTTGGCTGTTCATCCCTGTACTTCAAGAGTCTCCTGAAGAGAAATGCTCCAGGGAACGTTGCAAGGCTTTGGACTCCAGCTGAGGCTTGAGGTTCCAGCTGCTGCTCTTGGTTCCAGCAGCAACTTTGGTGGAATTGCTGGTCTGCAGAAATCCTGCTGACTACGCCAGGGACTGCTATCTTTAAGGTTTCATTGTAGTGTTTTTTAATATATTTTTCTGATTGTTTGGGTTAGTCGGGTTGTTAGGGAGGCAGGCTCATTTAATAAGTTCATAATATGATATAATTGATAAGAAAATTGAACCTACAAGTCCAAAATGAGAATCCAGGTACAATGCAGAGACATGGCCTCAATGTATATGGTGGGGAGCAATTCAAGGAGGAATCTAACAACAACTGGGCCCTCCAGATGCAATATGTACACATACGCATGCATGCTTCCTAGCACACATCCCCTGTCCATTCACGTACATGCATACACACCACACATACACACATGGACAAGAAAAACTAGGGACAAAGAAATAGGTCATGCCTGCTGCTTCATCTGTGAATCACAGCCTTAGTTACAACAGCCTTCTTCATTAACCAAAGTAAGAGAATAGTACAAGAATTCTAACATGGGGGAAAGTGGAAATGGATGGCTCCTCTCTGTGTCAGCTACCTGACCCAGGAGAACTAATTTTTAAAGAATTTATTAGCCAATTTCATGGATAGTTAAACTATGCATAGTATCAAATTTTATAGTAGACTCATTGTAAGTAATATAAAAATATGTTGAACATGATCACTCTAGTCTCTTTCATGTTTTGTCATTAATAAAGGAGATATAACTCTACATTTAGGAAGCAAGGTCGTACCTCAGTCAATTCACTTGTTCATTTCATCTGAAAAAGTTTCTGGTTTACCAGCACTTCAGTGTGATACAGGAAAAGATTCTAAACTTTCCTGAGTACCCCTAGTTCCCAGAAGATTGAGTTACTAAGGTCACATGCAGAATTGCTTTGCAGATTAAGTGAGATGAACTTACAACGTTCTTTGTCAAGTGATTCAGGTAGAATCATTACTTATACATTGTAGCTGTTTTAAGTGTTGTCAGAACTTCATGCCCACAGGTATGTTCTTTCTATTTGATGCTTAACAAGTTATGGCTGTGGAGTGAGACCAAGGCGTCAGTTGCCCCTATGGCATGGAAACTGGGGACAAAGAACAGTATTGGTATTAAGCATTGGTCTTTTAAAAAGTAAAAATAGTAACACGGGAATACTACACAGATTCTAAATATACTTCAGTGGAAACACAGACACATCTACCTATTTACTTACTGCCTGTGATTTTTTTTTTCATGACAGCAGAGTTGGACAACCAGAATATAAATGTATTTGGCCATTACTGAAAATGTTTCCCAACCTCTGTCCTGAAATTCAAATGTTTGGATAAGTGGTGGTTCACCAGTGAGACTATTATTTCCCTTTCAGTCTTATTTGTACAGAACGCGTTTTGCCATTTATTGCTAAAGAGATAAAGAAAACGGATGACAGAGGCGAGACCATTAGGATATGGTATGGAGACCCAGGTAGACTCTTCCTCTGTATTTATTTTATCTTGATGTATTGTTACTTTGGCCTTGGGGAGGAGAGGGAGATTAGGCCAATCAAAGTCCAGATGCATCTCAGAAACTGACTTCTCTGACCTCGAATATATCTGCAATCCCAACAGAACAACTGCAGAAAGAGACACAGGGCAGCACTGTTCAGCTAAACATAGTGACTGTCAAGTAGAGTCTTCACACCACTTTGTCTTCAGTCCAGTCTCATTGCGCACTAGACGAAGAAATAATCAATCAACCTTTGTCCATCGAAAGACTGCCAAGATTTCCTTATGTCAAACAAAGGTGAAACTCCTCTAGACTTAGAATCCCATCGAGGAGGAGCCACACAGGAGTAGCTAGCTGCACATGAGCTTTGGTTTAATACCTCTGGGAGCTGTCTGAAGCCTTTCTTAGCCAGGTTTTCCTGATTAGCATCATCACCAAAAGCAACTTTGGGGGGGAAAGGTTTTTTTCATCTTGCAGCACTTCAAGTTACCAATGCCCAACAGACTTGCCTCTAAGATAATCTCATGGAGGCATGTTCTCAGTTGAAATTCCTTCTTCCCCAAAGCCCCTAAATTGTGTAAAGTTTATTAAAGAATTAACCAGAATGTAGCCTTTAAATGGAAAGTAATAAATGAGGACAATCCTAATTCTCCTTTCCTCCTATATGGTAGAAATGTTGGTTCCATGTGAGTACAGAAAAGCAGCTCATCACCACAGAGGCTTCATTGTCCACTTAGGCCAAGAGATGGTACATGAACAGTAGCCTAAACTAAAGGTAAATAAAAATAATGGAAGTATTGGTATGGAACTTTAAGATTTTCCGCAGAAAGCAGAGGATGCCGGTTGAGAATTTAGAATATTTTCCCAGTGCATGTAAGGCCTTGGATTCTATACATAGCACTGAAAAAAAATAAAGCAGAGGATATTTGTGTGACTAAGTATAAATATGTTTGAGACATACAATCACATATCATACAGAAGCACATACAGATTGTCTCATTTCTGGGGTCTTCGTAGGTGACATATTTGAATACTACCTGTGTGTTGACTGAAATGAATTTGAAAGCATCCCTAACATTTCTAAGCAATCTCTTCTTGAAAGGGAGAAAGTATTCTGATAGATACAGTGGGCTCTCCTGAGGCTCAAAACACCACTCGTTCATACACATCCTCTGGTGATGCTCTTGTGAAGAGCAAGAATAATGTCATTTCCTAAGGGGAAAGGGAAACCATATTAAGTACATTTCTCATTGATGTAACAAAATGCCTGACAAGAAGCTGTTTAAGGAAGAAATGGCTAACACTGGCTTACAGTTTGATGGAGTAGTCCATCACGGTAGGAAACACATGGCATCCAAATCATGAGAGCACAGAAGAGGCTGTTGATTTGTGTTCTCATTTCCTTTGTTTTATTCCAAATCTACACTCCCTCCCATGCTGACCCTGGTTTGAGATTCTTTTTAACTCCTGCAAGAGCTTCCCACTCATTTACATCTTTTATAAGCAATCCACATAGTTGCTGAGTTGTAGAATAATAAAGTCAGTTATCATACCTGCTCAAATACCTTCATTAAATTTCCCCTGCCTGCAAAAGAAAATGCAATGTCCTTATTCAACAGCCAACTGTTACAAAAGGTAAAACCCATAAGACCGGTCTCCCCTTCTCCTCTCTTCCTCATTTCCTTCTGGGATTCCAAACACCTCCTTCCATGAATTCTAATCCTGATATCAGCTGTGCAAGACTTGCAGCTTAGCCTGATTTTCTTGTAAATAATAATTGACTTTGGAAAAATACAGTTCCTTCTCATTCTGTTTTGAAGGTAAAGTGCTGCAAAGGCTCTCATGTTAGAACAGTAGACATTCAGTAGATAATGCTATTTAGGAACAATTTCCTTCCTAATGCTGTGACTCTTGGCTATAGTCCCTCATGTTGTGGTGGCCACCAAACATACAATTATTTTTGTTGCTACTTCATAACTGTGATCTTGCAACTGTTACGAATCATGGTGTGAGTATTTTTAAAATAGAAGTTTGCCAAAGGCATCGTGACCCACAGGTTGAGAATGGGAAGTGGAGCCATTCTGAAATAACTGGATTGCTTTGAGGCTTGAGGATTTATTGCCCAGTTCCACTTCCTGGTTGCTCTTTCCTTCTCTTGATGATAGATACAATGTGACCAGCGGCCTCCTCTTGCCCCTCTGCTGTGCTTCTCCCACCACAGTGGACTGTTAAACTACAAATTAAAACAATCTTGTCCTTTAATTGAATCGGGTCAGGTACTTTGTCACAATGAGAAAGTTTGTGATGTGCCTTCCCTTTTCCCTTAATCTCTGGCATATTTTTATGTTCTTAAATATTTTTTCCATAGTTATTTTCTCTTTTTCCCATTTCTTTGCATTATAATGCTGAATCAGATAATATTCCTGTTTGCTAAATTCTTTGTCTTCAGAGAGAATGGCCTTTGAATAACTATTAGAAACTCTACCAAGTCAGGTTTTAATGTAAGAGCTGCCATCTTCTCCAGATGAGAATGCTCCCTATTCAAGCAAGAGATGACACTTCCCTCACTTATATGCTAATTAAAGGCTCCAGTTCTAATATCTAACAACCAATGAAGGGGATGTAATTCATTTTACCTTTCAATTTTATTCCACTCAAGCAGCTTGGTTGAAATGGAAGTGCTCACATGAAACATTTAAAAGAATAATAGGTCAAGAACATTGAGGGCTCTCTCCAAGCTCTTCACCTACTTAGCAAAAGGTAAGGCCATTCTGAACAGAGTCAAACAGCCCATTATCCCTGCTGGTCAGGAAAATGGTGAGAACTGCTAACCGTGCCTGCATCCTGACAGAAAAGGAGAAGTGATCACTAACAACAGCTTTTAGAAATCGAAATATTGTTATCAAGATGAATACTGATTTATAAAAGTTGCTACCAAACTGACAGGTGGATGACAACTGTTTATTAAAACAATGTGATGTTTTACAAAATATTTTCTTGTTGTTTGCAAAAGTATTCTAGTTTAACCACAGGTTAAATTCTTATTATAAAATAAAAATTACATTAAAAACTACTAAATCTGAATTGCATGAACATAATAAGGCATATACAAATTTCTTTACTGTTTATTTTTAAGACATACTGTATGTTTTTATTATTAACTTGAATATTTATGTATGAAGAGAATTTTAGTTTGTAATATGCAGCATGCATAAAACAAGTGCCAAATATGAGAAACTGAGAAATCATCTTATTAAAACCAGGAAACAGGGTCGGTCAGTGAGATGGCTCGGTAGATAAAGGCATTTAGCACGATGCATGATGACCCAAGGTTCATCCTTGGAACTCATGGGGTAGAAAGAGACAATGCAGCTTTCACATTGTCCTCTAGTGCACATGGACACGTGGAATGTACATTATCACACACACACACACACACACACACACACACACACGTATATCTAAGATATGTAAAAAATATAGTAAAATAAACACTGTGTATTAAAGTCAAAACAGATATCATTTTCTACTCAAAAGCAGAGAAAAAATCATAATATGAACCTGATAAGGAGCAAAATCATCATCTTATCTATGTACAGGGTGAGAATAATCAAACTGCTATAACGAAGGAATACGGCCTAATATGGGAGCTAGCACTTACCACTCTCAGAAAAACAATACATACAATCCATTGGAAAAACCCGCTGTGGAGATGGGAGGGTATAACAAAACCCATTGCACAACCACTTGATCTAATCATATTTTGCAGGCAATCCTGTAATCCTTGCAGAGTTTGCTTTCCACAAATTTTATTATTAACCCCATTGCATGCAGAGGAAAATTTATCACTTAACACTTAACTCTGACTCAGTCACACCAGACCTGGTGATGTGATTTCTTTAATGTCTTTAGAATATTACCTTTACTCTTAGACATGACACAATATTCAAAAACAAAGTTGGCATTACAAACCTTAGCAGGGTTTTAGCACACAGTGAGCCCTAAGATGCTTGCAGAGTATTAACTGAACACTGTAAACTCTCTAAAAACTTGAAGAAGAACACTCGCTTGCAAAGGACTCTTTTCTACAGCTAGGTGCCCTGGACCAAGACAAGATGGTATCCTCCCAGCACATGCAGGCCAGAAAGTGTCCACCACCATCATAAGGCAGAGATCCAGTTTCTATGAGCCCAGGCTGTGGGTACATGAAGAACCGGGAGAGTGCTGAAGAATATATCTAACAAGGAGAGGCCATGTTCATACAAACTCTGTGATTCTTAAAGAGTGCCGCATTGTGAAAAAGGAAAACAAACTAAAGTGATGCTCTAGATATAATTATAATAAAGAAGTATATGGGTATGCATGTTTGCAGATAGGTTCAGAGACATTCCTCTGAAGGCATTGAATGCCCTTCAGAAACAATAAAGCAGGACAATACAATTGACAAACAAAGGGGGCACTATGGAAATGTCTCAATCCCACCCATTGAGTTTTCCATCTTGAAATGAACTGTTACAGAATATGATGAATATAACTCCAGCCCTTCTCTTTGTGTCACTAGATGGAACCACATTAAGGGTGCACTATTCATCCTGCTTCTTGTTTGAAGTTTTCCTTCAACACAACTACATCAAGGAAAGGGAGTGAATGGTATGATGTAGGACCAACCTCCCTTTCACCAAGCCAGAAGCCATGGCCATTAATCCTAGAACTGACTCCAGAACAAGTAGAAAGCAGAGCTTTCCTACGTGGTAGGGCAGGCTGGGGGTGGGTGTCTTCTGCCTGATTTATAAAATGTCTCAAATGAGATAGCTCAGATTCTTCCTTGAAAATGTCTGAGTACGGAATCCCTCCAGGGATACATGTCAATGGTATATCTGCATCACATTGTCCTTTGCTCATTATCTTTGTAAATGCAGGATCCAGTGGTTGAAGGACCAGTCAAGATAAGCAGCATCCCTTATCATATTGTAAAAGGTATTTACCCTTGTTAAGGCAACTTGGGGGAAAAAACAAAATGACAAAACAAGTATATTTTATCACTAGGAGTCATGATTCTGTAATTATTAAAAAGCCTAGTTATGAAAATTTTCTAAGACAGCTTGCTCAAGTTTGTGTCAAGTAGGAATGGGGCATGATAGGGCCAAACATCTGTCATCCCCCAAATTTGCTTATTCTTTCACTCCCTGCTGACACCACTCTTCTCTGCCACCAGAGACCATCATCACCATGAGAGTCAGTTGAGAAGTAGTTGGACACGCACTGTCTTATGAAGGTTCTTTAGGGTCCTGGTGTGTCTAGAAACACATTTTCTCTCTTGAGATCACAGCCAGGGAAGGGCTGTCTGTAAGCCAAAGAAAAATATTTTCCTGCAGTGAACTTTCAAATGTTGTGGCAAAGAAATTGAAATCATTATCTCAAAATAGCCTTCTCTCTTGATTCATGCTTTGACCTCAAATAATTCCAATAGGCAAATTACTACTATCTGTGCTAATTATTTAACAACACAAAAAAACTTGTGCATATTTGTAAGGTTCAGTTTGATAATTTGACACACATTTTATGTGTAATGATCCAATCAGGGTAATTAGTGTTTTTCTGTCTTTAAATATTTAGAGTGTTCCAATTCTTCAAATTCTTTGTAAGCTATATAATAAACTTTCTGAAGCTGTAGTAACGGGACTATTCCAGAAACCTCTTGGAATCACTATTCTTATCTTATTGAGGACTCATTTTTCACCCCTAACCCACACTCCAAACTCATTGCTAATATGTGCTCTGGGAGCACTTATCTTACCTTCCTTATGGAAATAAGAACACATAACCTCTGTTTTTCTGTGCCTGGCTTATTTCTTTTAATGGCATGTTTTCCAGTTCCATTTTGGTTGCTGAAAATGACAAGATTTCTATTTCTTTGTTAATTAGATGTATGCTTTGAAAAGTTTATAAGGTAGATAATACATACTTATTACTCACATGCCCTACTTTTTCTTCCTTCTATCCCATGTACCACTTTCTTTCCTACAATTATTTTAATGGGTGAATAATATTCTATTATGTGTATATACATGCAAATGTTACATTTTCTTAATCCATTCTCCCATACATGGACATCTTGGTTGACACCATGCATTGTCTGTAGTTCCTTTGCTGCCTTAAATATGGAAGTGCAGATTTGTAATGGTTGGTTTCAACTGTCGGCTTTATATAACCTAGAATCACCTAGGAAGAGAGTCTCAGTGATGGGTTACCTCTACCTGATTGGTACATGAGTATGTCAGTTGGGGGTTGTTGTGATTATATGAACTGATGAAGGGAGACTCAGGCCACTGTGGGTGGCACCATTTCCTAGACAGGCGATCCTAGGTGGTGTAAAAGCCTGATCAATTAGCACGTGCACATTAACTCATTTATCTTTACTGTTGTGTGCTGATGTGACATGACAAGGTGCTTCATGTTCCTGCCATCTTGTTGTACACGAAATCACAGACCAGAATGGGAACTGTGAACTAAAGTAAGCACTTTAACCTCTAAGCTGCTTTGTCACAGTATTCTGTCCACCAAATAGAAAATGAATCTAGGGTGTAATGTATATTCACCACTGGAACACTAGGTCACATGACAGTATGATCCTCTTAAAGTTAACTCTTTCACAAGCTTGCATGAATGTGCTTTGATTGCCATGCTTGTAGCATATTTACCAAGGAAATTCCTGCTTATTCTTTAAGGCCCTGCTTATTTGTTACCAATTCCCTATAGTTCAAGCTACATTCTTTATATCAGCTGTGGGACTAAAAAGACCTCATCTGCATTTATAGAGTGCTTTAATAAATATTTTACAGAGCTACTTATGAACTTGTATTTATTTATCTCTCAGTCAACCTTCCCAGCCGCATAGTTCTTTGCAAGCAGTGTACTACACTTCAATCTTGTTTCACTGTTCAATCTAGGTGATTGAAAAATATGAATTGCAATGAAGAATAAGGCATATACTAGACAAGGTTCTTTTTAACTGTCATTTTGGAGATATTATTATTATTATTATTATTATTTTATAGAGATTATTAGGCAAACAACAAACAGAATAAATTAAAGGTAATAAAAGACTTTGACTCTGACATAAATGAACTGTGACTCCACACAAACCTGCCCAAGACATTGGGGACAGTTTCTTTATCTCTGAACTCAGCAGCAGAGCTTCTTGCCTTTGACACTGTAGATATTATGGAATATATGACAGTGTGGAGGAGTGCAGGGTTTTCCTGCATAACCCTCTTTCTAGAAGCCAGTAGTTCCCATGCAGATGTGGGTAAAAAACAGCTCTACAGAATGCGCAGTGTCTCTCATGGAGAGGTGATTCTGATGGCCCTAGGTTGATGGGGCTGGGGAGATGTGCCATTGGGTGAAGTCCTTGTTACAGAAGCATGGGTTATCTGAGTTCACTTCCTCACATGCACATAAAATCCAGGTGTAATGTCATATACCCATAGCCCTAGTGATGGCAGCACAGAGACAAGTGGGTCCCTGAAACTTGCCGGCCATTTACACGGAGGCATGAATAGGCTCACATTCAATGAGAAATCTTGTCTCAAAACATTAAGTGAAGATTGACTGAGAAAGACAATCAATGTTCACCACTGGCCTACACACAGATATACACACACAAGCACGTGCTAATTGCTATATAAAGATGCCTTCATATATACTGACATGTTTACACAAATGAGTATATACATGCATACAATATTGCATCATATGAAAGCCACTGGTCTATATATTTGAAGTTTTCCATGTTTTGCAGTCCATTTATGCATTTTTGTAATAAATACCAACCATGGTGTAAGCATGGAAAAAGTAAATTAATTTAATTTAAAAATCAGACATATGTGAAGATTTAGTGTCTTTAAAACTTGCATTCATTTAATGATTACTTTTTAGTCATACAACAAATATTGAGTTAATGCTTATTACATGGTATAACGTTTTTACCAACTGTGTATCAACTTCCTATTAATAATCAATTTAAATAAGGTTTAAATTTTAAATCACTGAATATGGAAGCAAAATTATTAATGCACTTATACAAATAAATTATCAATAAGTTTATACATGTGATGTATAAATAAATGTATGTGATACTTAATATTTACTATCATTATGACATGATCTCAAAACATCTTGGAAGATGTATATCTAAGAATTGTCTAGATTTGGTTGGCCTTTGGGCATGTCAGTGGTAACTGTCTTGTTTAAATTAAATGAGGTGTGACGACTCATCCATTGTGGGTGGCACCATTCTCTGGGCAGGAGATTATAAACTAAGTGTAGAGAAAGGAGGTGTGGGCAAGAATACATGCATAATTCTCTTTTCAATGCTTTTGACTGGATGTGATGTAACTGCTGTTTCAATTCTTGCTGCTTTAACTTCTCCAAAATATTTGACTGTAACCTAAAATTGTGAGCAAAATACACTGTTTCTCCCTTAAAATTTTTAAAAATATATACATTTTAGGTACCACAAGAAGAAGCTAAACTAAGAGAGAAGTGTCCATTTACTCTCTAGGATATAAAAAATTGTAAAATGTTAAAATCCTTTAAAATTTTTATCAAGTTTTACTTGATTAGATATTAAAACCTTAAGCATTGGTTTTCTATGTAGTCAAACATGAGAGATTCTAATGCAAAGTCCTTAAAATTGGTTGGTTAATATTTAAAAGTTGACTTGAACTTTAAAAACTTAGCCAGCATTCAAAACCAATAAAATATTCAGTTGAAAGTAATATTGATGAACTAGAATTGAAATTAACATAACGGAGCAGGGTTGGCAGATGCACCTAATCTGTAGTTGGCAGACAAAAAAAAAATTCTGCAAGGAGAGTTCAGTTTGAAATCCTCAGAATAAAAGCAAAGGAAATATGAGTTACTTTTCTGCAGAGGACCAGAGCAGATGAGTAGATCAGAAAGGGAAAGCTTCTCTGTGCAGATGTAATATCATAAAATGATATTAATGATCAGAGAGAAACTGAAAGATTCACCTTCCTTAACTGATTACAATGACTTCACTCAAAGTTTGAAACCAACTAATGACCATTTATAACCGACCATGCTACTGATTGCAAGGAACAGCATTCAAATCACTGCCTATCTGTGTTCCCTGCCAGATGTTTGCTCCGTGCATAAACAAAGTTTCAAAAGAGATAGGATGATTAGCACTCACTCACCTGTCTTGTGCCACAAAACATAGCCTCTCTGTTAGACTGCAGAAAGGATAATTGTTCCCCACAGAGCTCTGTCAAGCCCTGCACATTTCTCTTCTCTGATATAGAGTCTAAGTGTCTGGACATAGTTGCCCAAAGTCTATGTCCTTGATTTATTTTACAAGTACTTCTCTTGAATGGATTGTTTGTGTAGAGATACCTGCAAGTATTCTTGAATAATAGTACCACATACCTCTACTTTACGTGTTTATGATGTGTCATAGCTGGTCTGATTTGAGGAGAGGGAAGAAAGGATTAGGTCTTTACACACGCACATGCACATACATTACAGGTGGGTCCATAGTATAAACGTATGTGCACAGACAAAACCTAAAGTGGAAACTGCAAATAAGAGGAATTGATTTCTAAAACCTTTACATTCTCTCATTTTTCCTAAGCCCTGCTTTATGGAAGGGTGCTTTTGTACAGAACTTCAGAAGCAGCCCAACGAATCAGAGTCACTCACTGTAGGCAAACGGATCTTCAGAACACGAAGTCAAAAACATGTGACTATAAGTTAATAAAGGCAGGACTGGAGAGATGGCCCAGAGGTTAAGAGCGCTGGCTGCTCTTCCAAGGGTCCTGAGTTCAGTTCCCAGCAACCACATTGTGGCTTACAACCATCTGTGTAGGGATCTGAGACCTTCTTCTGGCCTGCAGGTGTACATGCAGGCAAAGCACTCATATTAAATAAGTAAATCTTTAAAAATAAAAGTTAACCAAGGGCCCCACAAGAACACCTGAGACTTGTAGCCCTTTATTTCCTCCTATGTTCTTCAGAATACAAACTAATGCCCCTCAATGTAAGGGGTGTTACATTGGTTCGTCTTCCTCCAATCACATGTCAATCCCTCAACTGCTGAAGCAGGTGTCAGCAAACCTTTCTT
Organism: Acomys percivali; assembly: GCA_907169655.1. NCBI lineage: Eukaryota > Metazoa > Chordata > Mammalia > Rodentia > Muridae > Acomys > Acomys percivali. The sequence continues at coordinate 63,063,721 of OU015745.1, read as the reverse complement.
GTAAACTTTCTGGCCAGAGCGCAAATGTGTTGCATGCCCCATAGCCCATGTGCTTCCTACCAAGATTACCCCAACTCTGTCTGGAAAATAAAATCCCTCCAAGTGATAGGTGTAGCCTCAAGAAAACCAAAAACAGTAACAGTAGAAAGAATAAAGTATATAAGTGCTTTCTCATACAATTTAACTCTCTGGATATGGTTCTGTGGGTCAAAGGATTGCATATAAAAGTGAGAGCCAGGGTTCATGTCCTTAGCATACATGTAAATGCTGGCAGGCTTAGCATCTGGCTTACGGTCACAGTGCTCAGTAGGCAGAAATGGGATCCTCGTGGAAATGATAGCTAAACTAGATCAGTCAGCAAGGTCTGCTGTCAAATGCTAGACCTTGCTTCAGTCATTGATGGGAAGAGAGATTTAACAAGAGACCTGATGTCAATTTCTGACTTCCACATATGTTTACACAAACATCCATATGTACTCAAATCTGTGTGCCCAAACACACATGAACATTTATGCCCAGCACACTCATACATCCTAGCCTACTGATGTTGATATTTGAAACTTGAATCACATAATTGTATAAGTTGCAACATATAGGTATGATCTCGGTTGTTAACTTAACTACATCTGAAATCACTTGAGACCCAAACTTGAGGAGAACTGCTACTTAGTATCGGCCTGAAAGTGTTAACTAAGGATTTTGGGGAAAAGCTCAGGGGCTGCCCCTCCCGGAAGGGTTGGGCAGCTCTGGCTCTGCTCCCAAAAGTCTTGGCAGTAACTCCTTGAGAACTTCTTGATAAAGTGAAACAGTTATTGGTTCAAGGTGAAGGAAGGCTTATAGTTATCTTCTTTCTTGTTCGTGAAATTTTCTCCCTTGACTGATTCCCAGAACGTGTTTAGTCTAATAGGTATGGGAACCGAGTTTGTTATTGGTAATATTAATGAATAACTAATGTTACATGCCAAGCCAGAAATATGCTACTTTAGAATAGTATAAAAGCTGTGCTTAAGAAATAAACCGTTGCTATTTGCCACCAGAGCAATAGTCCGCCCGTTTCTTAAGGCTACTTGCCACCAGAGCAATAGTCCACCTGTTCAAGGCTACTTGCCACCAGAGCAGTAGTCTGCCTGTTACTCAAGATGTTCGCGGAGCTGGTCTCCGTCACAAACTAGTCAGTTATGGTGGAAAGACCTGCCCAAGGTCTGGGCCACAGTTTCTGGTGGCAGCCCTTATAAGAGGACATGGAAGAAAGGCATCGTTGTGCTTGGCTGCTTGCCTTCACTCTCCCTAGTTAGGTCACCTGTCTTGTGGCTGAGGTGTTACTTTGTTTGGATTGCAATCCAACACAGATTGAGAATCAGCCGCTCTCTGAGGACCATCTGAAACTCCAGCACCAGACTGGGACTGCTGAGACATCCAGTCTCACGGGCAGAACATGACTAAAATCTCAGCCTTTCTGCCATGGACAGGCATTGTTGGAATGCCTGGACCACAGCCCGTAAGTCTTTATACACTACGATACACATATATGTATACTTACTCTATCAGTTCTGCTACTTTAGAAAACACTGACTAATATAGTCAGATTTCTATTTTTAACAGTTTTTATTTTAAAATGTGAAAACCTGCATGATATGCAGATGAAGGGCCAGCTCGAATTTGGCATATGGTAGCTTGCCTATCCTTACTCTGTGGTCCCCAAATCCTGTGGTCAAGCCTCTGGTTTGACACAATAAAATATCTGAATGTTATATACATGTTTCTATAGTTTGATAGTCTCTTCCAAAATTCATGTTGGTATTTATTTGTCCCTTTGGCAGTAAAGGGGAATCGGATGATTAAATGATAACCAGGTTCTGAATCCTATACTTTCATGATGACATAATATTTTTTTCTATCAGAAAATTTACACTGACTTACTCTACAATCTGCCAAGACACTGCCAGTGTAGTTAGGAAATGCAGAACCAAGATAAGAAAACACAATGATCCACAGAGTGAGGTTTACAATTTCATGATGATTTTGACGTACATGCAGAGGGTGTGTGCTTCAGATTCCTCACGTGACAGCAGAATACCCAAGGTGGCTGATCATTCAGAAAGAAAGTCTTACTAAAGAGACCTTAAGGGTAAGTTGCTTTCTTCACAGGAAAGCTGGTGTCCCCACTCTATTCCTTCCATCTCCTGGTCAAATGAAATCAACAAGGCAATGACAATCAGGAAGGATTAGGGACCACTTATGTCCTCATAGTCTACCATGGCCACTGTCAAGCCTTGCAGTTTTTTGCTCCTTTATGTGACAGTTCAGTCTCTCTATGCTTCTCTCCAATCTGTGAAGGATAAATACAAAGCCTTTTTCTATATTATCCCTGTTCCCAGGAAGGAAAATAACCATCGTGGGTATCTGTCAAGGCAATAAGGATGGCCAGATCAATATAGCCGAACACTGTGAAGACCATCTCTTTTTGTAATGCTATTATATTTCTGTCCCAATGGTCATTCTTCTTGACTGAATAGGATAGTTTCACAGTAAATATGCTATAAAGCAAACTCTATGGTTCATTAGACCAACGGAAGGAAAAATGAAAATCCTATTGCTAAACCGTTGAAATAAACTTCATGATGTGGCATGCATTATCTAAAGCACTATGATAATTATTGCATGAAAATGTTTCATTCATAACCAGACATTCTGAAATTCTTACAAGCAAGATTAGGTAATTACTACCAGTGCAAATGGATATAAATTGGTGACTGATTACATTTGAATAATGTAATGTGCCCAAGTCTTCAGGAAAACCTTTTCCCATACAATGCAAACAAAAACCTCCTATCTCTAGAACATGTGCAATATCATCCTATTTTTCACGTGTCCCTATGTTCAAATATACATAGATAGATTTATAAATATATATGAATATATATGTGTATGTATAATTTCATATATAAAGATATATTCCTGTAAGCATATTAACACATATATTATATATACAAATAACTACTGTATTATATGTACAATGTCTTGTTCTTTCTCTTAAGCATCAAATTGTTTTAGTCAAATTAAAGAGGTTAAAAAATATGTCACCCATTCCCTATAAAATATCAATCGTCAGGCCACATTTTAATATTCTAAAATATAAAATGGTTGATGAACAATTTTTTTAAAAGTCTTCCAGATTATTTTTATGTCACATTTTATTTATTTTGTGAACATGTGATTATGTGTGTCTGTGTGTGAGCGTGATCATACCACAACACATATGTGGAAGTCATAGGACAACTGTTGTAGTCAGTTCTCCCGTTCAACCACTTGGGCTTGAAGAATTAAACTTAGATCAGCAGGCTTGGCAACAAGTATTCTTACTGCTGATGAAGTGTTATGAGTCTACTAACTTGGTAAAATATGGAAACATCCCACTTTTTATACTCATGTATGCTATAAGTACAAGTTTTTGGATAAATATTTAATTCTTAAAGAAAATAGATTCAATGTTTATGACTGTAAGCTAACAACCATTAAATCGCTAACACATGCTGCTATGACTATCAAATTGTCTGTAGGTGAACTCATTCCTTTTGTGTGTTTTCATTGTCTTATCCATAAAGAAAAGATGTAGAAGAGGTGAGAAACTTTTAGCTACTAGTGATGGTCAATGATGAGTCCGGTTTCTCTTCACTAGCATTCCTGAGTATATAGTTTTTCTACTTTGATACATATTTTGTTGTATTGCTAACTACGGTTTTAATAATCAGAGCATTAGAACTACCTTGTCACCTATTGGAATAATAGCTTTCCTTACTGTTTTATTGATTAGTACATTTTCTAAAACAAAATTTGAGTTTCTATGGCAATCTCCCAATCTTTCAAATAAATAAAGAAAATGAATTGTGTTAAAAAGCTCCTATTCACTACTGAATGTATTCATGAAGCAAGACAAAAGTAGAATTAGCAGCCTTTTATTGGTTGTTAATAAATTCAGCAAATGAGACATCGTAGTTGAGTATGGCCACGGCACATCTTATCACAGAAGCCACCTGAGCCTAACTGATCTTAGCTTCCTGACACCAATATGAGAATTACGTTTCTCAGGGCCAAAGTATAGGATGAGCTTCACTTATCTCAAGACCACCACACACTCACACACGTACATACATGGCCTTTTGGTATTCAACTCTTTGATTTCCTCTACCATTCTAAAAGAGAAGTATATACAAAGTAAATAGCACACTATATCACTACTATTCTAGGAAGAACTGCTTCCAAGTATTGCCCAAGTGACAGTCACGTGTCTGTCTCAAGTAAGTATACTGTAGCACGATTTTGTCAACTCTCTTCTACCTAAAGAAAGCGCACTTGGAAACACACTTGTCATTTTAAGTTCTAAATACAAATACAACACTAAGGGTGGCAAGTAATGAAAGAGTGTATTCATTCAAGTTTAATTTCCCTTTCTTTACAGTCCTATGCCATCACTATTCCCCTCCACTTTACTGTTTAAAGTTGGGAGTACAGGGTAATGCAGGATGTGGAGCCAGTTGCTGTATCCTAGATGTGAACAGTCCCAAGTTGTTAAAGACTGTATTCGTTACTTTACTGTTGTGATGAAAAGCCACATCCAAGACAAAGTATAGAAGAAAGAGTTTATTAGTGCTCATAGTTACAGAGGAATAATCATCTATCATGTTGAATGAGCCTGGCAACAAGAGGCAGGCATGGCAGTGTGAGAGGAAGCTGACAGCATGCATGTGTCTTCAACCACAGGTAGGAAACAGAGAGTCAACTAGAAATGGCATGAGCTTTAAACCCTCACAGCCTGCCTCCAGTGCCAACTTCCTCCAGCAAGCCCTAAACCTTCTCAAACAGTACCATCAACTTAGACCAAGGGCTCAAACACCAGCATCTATGGAAGACTTTTCATTTAAACCAACATAAGGCCTTAACCTAAGAGGCTTGAAACAAACATACAATTTATGCAGCATACATAAAACTGAGTTATCCAAATAAAACTTCCAAAAACAATAAAATGTCTAAAATCTAAAATGTGCTCACTTGAAGTTTATAAACACACACACACACACACACACACACACACACACACACATACACAGAGAGAGAGAGACAGAGACAGAGAGACAGAGACAGAGAGAGAGAGAGAGAGAGAGAGAGAGAGAGAGAGAGAGAGAGAGA
>OU015745.1:63017121-63052516 GCA_907169655.1 Acomys percivali | reverse complement strand
ACCCTAAGATGGAGAAGCAGTGGTTCAATGCCATCCTAAGATGGAAGAGCTGTGGTTCAGTGTCACCCTTGGCAACATAGTGAATTCAAAGCCAGCCTGAGCTATCAGAGAGCCTGTCTAAATAAGTCAATAAATAATCACCTTTTAGATATTCACTGTGATTTCAAATATTGTTTTGTTTTGTTTTAACCTGTGATCATATATGTCTTACTTTGAAATACCTCCATGCAGCTATTTGCAATGCATAAAACACTTGAATTAGTGGGTCAAGGTTTTTCCTCAATTTTTGCAGATTTCTACAATGTAACTAGTTACTTTCCCTATATATTTCTCTATTCTTCTTTGCAGAGTCTAAGAATAAATATGCTAAATGTTACAAATGGTGGTTTATATCTTATAGTTTTTACATATCTTCAATTGTTTTTGTCTCTGTTTTATTCTGTATACTGATGTAGTATTAACTTCCATTTTACTGTTTCTTTAGCTTGATCTGTTGTCAAAACAATTCATATGAATTACTTTAATTCTAACCTGTTCTAGAATCTTTATTGTTATTGTTGCTTTGCTATTCTTGGGCTAAAATGCAGGATGTCACTGGTGCTAAACAAACACTCTTATCATTGAGCTCCATCTCCAGATCTCCTCTTTTTTTTTTATTATAGTTTTCTGCCTCAGGAGAAATTAAGGCTCAAGAAAATTCTTGGAAGAGTGGTAGAAGGATTGTAAGATCTAGAGGACCAGGATGTCTGCTGTGAGACAATGTCTTCTATATACAAGGTTGCTGCTACCATGAAATCACAACATATGGCCATGTAAGCAAGACCTGAATATTAACAACACAGGTTTACAGGTTAACTTAGTTTAGGGGAAATATCAATGCCCCACCCACAGATAAAGAATTATAGGCAATTAATGATTGCTAAAAAAGAGAGAATCAGATTTCTCTAGGTACACAATCCATGATAGGTTATACAATACAAAGAGATGAGTCCTACAAACATACATAAGGTAAACACTAAAGTGGCTCAGCGATTGTATTAATAAGTAATAGTAATAATTACAGAATATGAGGCAATAAACTGAGAGTGAGTGTGGAAAAAACAGGAGTGAAATAGAGGGGTAGAAATGTTGAATACAAACCCATATATAAAATTCTAAAGTTCTTTTTAATTTACCATCTTGTCATCTTTTTCTCTAGTATATGTGAATATATGAAGGCATATTATATTAATTTATAGTATTTTGCTGGCCCTATTGGATAATTGCAATATCTACATATGTTAAGGATTACAGGTTTATTTTTTTGGTGTATGTAAGCCGACTTTGTAGCAGTTTATTAGTTTTGATTCAATATCATATATACTATATTGACTTCAGAATAAATAGACTATTACACATAAGATTTCCTTCAAGTAAATATATGTTTTAATTATGGAATAGAAAGATGTGGATATATCATCTTCACTTATTACATTATGAAACTGAGATGAAATGAAATGGGGGTTTCAGTTTCTGTGGATTCTGGTCTTACAATTTAGTCATTCCAAAATCCAAGGCACAAGTTTGAGTAGTGTCTAATTGTATTTTACAAACATGACTTTAACAACCTACATCAGTTTTATATGATTCTGTCCATGCCTCCGATTTTTTTTAAATACAGCTTAACAAATCTAGACGTAAGAGTTTCTAGAATAGACCAAAGCCATTATGAATTTGTTCCTATTCCTCATGGAGTTCTTTCTTTTTTAAAAAAAATTACATTTTATTTAGAGTATGTTTATGTGTGTCCATGCTTGTGCACATTCATAACCACATGCATCTAAGGTTGATTTTTCATTAATATTTTAGTTATTTTTTATTGAAAAAATTCATCCTACACAATTAATTTCTCCCATTTAGAAACAGATTTACCTCACCGTCTTTAAATTTTTAATTTAAATCACTGTAGATATATAGTGATTTACACACAAATATGTAATATATGTACTTAATTTCTAAGATTTACTAGGTTTAATTTTACTTAGGTTTTATTTTTTAATATCTTTTTATTGCTAACATTTTGTGGCTCCTTATAATTCCAAGACATAGCACCAAAATTATTATTTTATTTTTATATCTGATAACACCAATATCCATAGTTTTTAATGGGTGTGGGTCTCTTGTGTATTTGTCTCTTCCAAGGGTGATCACTTGTGGTACAACTGACCCCCTTTGCCTTATGCTCATATTTCTTAAAATATATCTGTGGAAATTATCTAAGAGCTTATATGAAGCTTCATGTTTCTGGAATTTTTCTACCAACTGAGTACTTTACTACCTTCCTGGGACCATGTTAAACTACATTCTCCGTTTAGAGTTTTTTCCTACAGCTATCATGGGTATTGCCTGTGAACCTGTGCATGATCCACTCAAATTTTATATGGGAACTGTCTATATTATTTTTATCTTGCTTTTTTTCTCCACTACATTGAAACTGTCAAAAGCAATATGCTCTCACTTCCTGCTCATTGATAGTGATATTGTTCTTAGTTACTAATACACTCTTAAAGTGGTTTTCAATTTGCTTCCCCTTTGCAAGCATAATCTAGACTTCAAGTCAGCTCCCATCTGGGCTGGATACTCTATAACAAAGGACATGCTAGGCATGATTTGGAATATTATAACTCAAGCTGACTGCTTCCCTTCCATTCATTATTTGAGTGGTTTATATTATTTTATTTTCTATATCACAACACACTCAGAGTGTTTTCATACTCCTTCCAGTGACTTTTGGTATTTCTAGTAAGAGCTTCTCAGTCTACCCAGTGCTTTTCGGCTTGGCTTTTATGAACACTGCAAGCACTACTCCAGACTTCCATGATGTTCATAAGCTACAGTGAGTGATAAAAAGCACTGAGAGGAAATGAGAAAATAGACTCTGTTTGTAGGAAATTAGACTGTGCTCCTTGGCTTGTGAACATAAAACTAACCTCTAGCAAGACGAATTAGCTCAGGATTCAAATAAAGTAGCACCAAATTACATCTTCTATATTCTTGAACCTGCTTGATACTGTACTTACATGTTTATTTTAAGTCGAATTCTGCTTTGCATATTTATAAACTTTAGAGCCTGATGTGGCCCTGAGAAAGTAGACATGAACAATATTTCTGTAAGTATGATTTGGGACAGCTCAACTCAAATTTAGTAAGGCAAGCTAGTATTGGGATTTGAAGCCAGGAGCATCTCCTCACAGAGTGACTTTGTGATTTATTCACTTAACACTTTTGATTCCTGTTTGGTCGGCAACCTCCACATTACCATCTAAGTCTGTTTCTTAGTGGAAGAGGCAAGTATGATATCGAAATGGCTGTTTTTTTAGGGTGAGTTATGGTAATTTATCTCAAGAAAACCATGTTTGACTTTGATTTCATTTTATATTGCCTGACTGATGTTGTTGTATAAAAAAATCCCAATTGTTCTATTTTATCAATAAAGACTCAGGAGCCAGATGCTGGGGTGAAAGCCTGATAGCTCAGAGAGGCTGAGAAAGCATCAAGTTGACTTTCCTATCCAGCTCACTTCTGGATGGAAAAGGCCCAAAATGCTCACTAGCTCAGCTGACAGCCCAGAAGGAAAAGGCCAAAGAACCCAAGGCTGAAAGCTTGCTAGCTCAAAGCCCAAAAGGCCAAAGGCCAAGGAGCTCAAGAGCACAAGAGCTAATTAATTTGAAGCTGAAAGACACTTCTACTTCTACACGCTGTCTTAAATGCCCTTCAACTCAAAGTCCACACTATTATTTAACCACTGTCAGCTAGTTTCTAGCTCTGCTTCTTGACCTAGGGTTACCTTTATTAAATCCTGTGTACAGATAGCTCTCAGATTAAAGATGTGTGCTAGGGCTGGCTGAACCACAGCTTAATCACCTATTTACAATAAAGGTATGTGTTAGGGTTATGCACACCAAACAAAAGACAAGTTTTTACAGGTCACAATCTCAGGGATCATAATGGGATCAAATAGCAACCCAAGCTGATTAAGGTTGACAGGAGCATTTCTCCTCAGCAAAACCATTGCATTCTTCACATTTAACAACTGAATGCTATTCAAGATATTTTCCTATGTAAGTCCTACTTAAATTACATACAGCAATTGATCATTTAAGTATTTATTTCTTTTTATTCATTCTATTGTAGAGTTGTTAAATTCAGCAAATGGAGAGGGATGGGGGAAGTTATACTACCGAAAACACACTAAAAAGTATGGGCATTTAGCAAAGTCTTAGAGAAAATTCCAAACATCTCTCTCTTTCTCTTTAAATCTTGGCCATCATCATGAGCCACTTTCATGTTCATGTCATCTGTGTACAATGAATATCTTGTGGATTATACAGATGTAGCACCTGTCAGAAATAAATCTGATGGCCTACAGCTTAGGAAAGAATCAGGTGGTGTGCTGAAAGATGCTCCACCATACAACAAGGACATTTGCTCAACTATGTTCATAGCAGCTTTATTCATAATAACTAGACTCTGGAAACAATCTAGATGTCTCTCAGTTGAAGAATGGATAAAGAAACTGTGGTACATTTACACAATGGAATACTGGTCAGCTATTAAAAACATGGAAATCTTGAAATTTGCAGGCAAATGGATGGAACTAGAAATGATCATCCTGAGTGAAGTAATCCAGACCTGGAAATATATATATGGTATATACTTACTTATAAGTGGATATTAGCCCAATATAGATGTCCTCTGAGAGAATCCATTCAGAGAGGGATCAGAACAAATGCTGGTACTCTCTACTGGACTCTGGGTGAGAGTGGTATAGAAAAATGGGGGGATGGGATGACTCAGAGGTTTCGGGAGCCCCATAAGGAGACCATCAATGCTGGCAGATCTGGACCCAGGGGGTCCTGCACAAACTGTTGCACCAACCATGGACAATGTATGCAGTAAACTCAGACTCCCTATTCAGATATAGCCAATGGAAAGCTCATTCTCCAAGGTTTTGGGGGGAGTGGAGACTGCCTCTGACATGAACTCTGGTGGCCGTGATTTGATCACTTCCCCTTGGTGGGGAGGCCTGGCAGCACACAGAAGAAAGGGAAGCAGGCTATCAGGGTGAGACTTGATAGGATGTAGTCATATGGCGGGGGAAGACTTTCCCTTCTGTCAGAGGTCTAGGGAGGCGAATAGGGCAGAAGAAAGGAGGGTGAGAATAGGATGATACAATTGAGGGGATAACAATCAGATGTAACATGAATAAACTATAATAAGAATAAGAAAAGAATTAGGAGGTGGATCATCCAGTAGGCAGAAGGAATTCTGGGATAGATAGAGAGATATACAGGAGATTTGCTAGCAGGATGTAAAGAGGAAAGACACATGGCGCCCGAGCCCAAGTAACCAACCACATGGCAGAATGTAAATTAGTGTAAATGTGTTATTTTAAGTTATGATCTAGTCAGAGAAAAGTCTACCTGTATGGCCTACATGTTTGTAAAATAATAATTGAGGCTCATGAGTCCTTATTCCAGGAGCTTTGGGGACAGGAGGAAAAATATCATCCTACAACACATTTGTGATTTGATGTTTAATGTCAACTTTTAGCTTTGCTATCTTACTTGTGTCTCCCACATTATTAATCAATCTGTTTTCAGTGTTGATAAACTACAGCATGTTATGGCCATTGTTGAATGATGACATATTACTCCAGGTTTAAGTTTAGCTTAATTCAGTCTAGGAGACTATAGTGTGATAAAAATTTAGGTGTCAATCACTATATAAAGATTTACAACTAAAGCATCTAAAGAAAGCTAAAATAAACTATAATGTAAATCCTTAAATATCTTGGCCATGAAAGGCTAGCAAGTTCTGATAGTCCATGTCTCCCTGCTATGGCTTCAAGCATAGCATGTGAGTTATAACTTATAATAGGACTCAAATTCTGATAAAAATTCATCAGTTGACATAACCCATACTCTTAAATAGATTATTCTCACCTACAGAATCAACTCCATCTCCTTAGCACCAAGCAAGGAGCAATGTTCCTCATGCTTAATCCTTAAAGATGCATGCACATACTGTTAGGACTTGAGCTGTGATGGAGCAACCCACCAAACTATGTCTCTACAAACTTGCCACATTCATTCTCATGCTACCAATGTTGAATTTTAGGTTTCATTTGCACTCTGACCATGATCTTTCTGGAGGGCAGCTTCACTCCCACATGGGAAAGCTGAACCCTCGTTTATGGTACTGCAGTGGTCAGTATACTGTAAAATATTTGCAGCATCACTCTTCTGAGCATCCCCTGATGAGGTCAGTCCTCTGCTCCTCTGCAGCGTCACTCTTCTGAGCATCCCCTGATGAGGTCAGTCCTCTGCTCCTCCCCTGCCGTGGTCAGTACTTCACACTTTCACTACCATCAAGTTTTCATAGCCATTTCCCAAATAGCCTCTTGACATTTCACTAGCCTCTCCATGCTGCAAGTTTTCTTGAACAAGTCTTTGTACCCCCAATATCTCTTGCCTAATTCCTACTTACTCTAGACTTTTCTATAAGAGATCCTAACTGTCCCTTTGTGTGCATTTTGTCCTATCTTGCTTAGAGCAAACACAGTTTAGCTGCCTATCTGTTTGCCCAACGCAGGTTGTATTTCCTAGCTTTCCTTGTAAGTATTATCTTGGTGATGAACAGATGTCTCATGCTCAACTTTTTTATAATCTTCAGAGAGAGAACTTGCTCTGGACTCTGAAAAGTCCTTTCGACAGTTTTATAACTTAGTCAAGGATGGTAACTAGAGATAAACATGGAAACCACATCTGGAAACTGTATGTTTACCTTAGAGGATGGAAACTCCTCACGTAAGACAGTTGTTCTTAGCCTGTGGGTCTCAATGCCTTTGGTGAGGGGATTGCACATCAGATATTTACACTGCAATTCTTAACAGTAGAAAGATTATAGTTATGAAGTATCAAGGAAATAATTTCATGGTTAGGAGGTCACCATGACATGAGGAAGTGTATTAAAGTGTTGCAGCATCAGAAAGGTTGAGATCCGTGACTATAGGACCATTAAGGAGAAGCAAATGAACCATGTTTCATGGAAGTCTGTCAATATAACCAGCTCTCAGAGTGAAAGTACTCCAGCCAAACTAAGATGCCAACCTTCAAGAATACAGTTTTTGTAACTTTGATTTGGCTATAACACCATAAGGTCAGGCACTTTATTCTCATTTTTAATGACACATTAATTGATATATATGTGAATGAGTTAAGCACTTCAAAATTATGTACTCTTAATTTCTAATAGGATATCAAAAATTTCCAAAAGAGGTGTCTGTAAGAAGTAAGTTAACATAAATAGTATATTCAATCTCAGAATGTCAAATTTAACATCAAAGTTCCTATTTGTGTGCATCTCATTGATCCCAGCCTAAGAAGCATATGACTTTCAGGCTGAAAACTTGGGAGGAAAAGGAGAAAAGCAATGTGTTTTTGGGAAGTCGTGAACATTCTCCTCTGTCAGCGTTAATTCCGTCACCCTGGCTCAGAAGAAATTGAGCACTGAAAGAGTAAGTAAAAGGTCAGCTCAGATGGGAGAAAGAGAACAAAATGTTCAACGCTATCTGCAACAAACCCTCAATTTTTTCCACAAACATAAAGCGAGTGAAACATGGAACAATGGACTGTGGGCAATATCCCCTCATGAAGTTTATCTAAAACAGTTACTTTATCGGCCAGAGTTACCACTATTATTATTTTTCCAGTTTTCTTTTCAAATAATTCAATATAGTGCAGTAAACTGTGAGACTAACAACTTTAGCTTCGTAAATAAACACAAGAGCCTCAAATAAAAGATTTTTATGTCATGTCGAAACTTTCAATATCCCTTAACTATATTATTGTTCAAATATTTTTAATAAAATCAGAAATAAAACAGTGATATCCACAATCCATACTCCTGTTCAATCTAGTACTTAATGCCTTAGCTAAAGCAAAAAGGCAAATGAAAGAGAAAAAGAGGGTTCAAGTAGGAAAGAAAGACGTCAAAGTCAAAGTATCTTTTAAAGGATTCTAAAGACTCCATAATAAACCCCCCTCCCATGATAAACATATTCAGTAAAGTAGTAGCCTGGAAAATTAATACATTAAAAAATCAGTAGCCTTCCATATTTAAAAAAAAAAAGCCAAACCCACAAAGAAAGAAAGCAGGGAAACAGTACCATTGACAATCTCCTTAAATCTGCATAAACGCAATGCACTTGATCACCACCACCATGGGAGGTGTGCATTATCCCCATGCATGACTGTATAATCATAATAAAAAGGGTTTTTCTTTCAAGTTACACATCATAGACTCTTAGTATGTTGGACTCCCATTAATAATTTGAACATGATACTATGTAATTTATACAAGAAGAGACAGGAACAGAAGGAGGAACTGAAAGTATTAGACAGCATAGAAGCTGGGTATGGTGAGGCTTGCCTCTGATTTACCATATTCAAGGCTAGTCTTGGAGGTTTACATAGTGACTTCCAGGATAAGGAAAAGTACATAACTAGGTCAAGGCCAACTTGAGCTGTCCTGTGATACCCTGTCCTGAACAAACAAGGCAGAGAGATGGCAAGAAGAAGGGAGGAGAGAAACAAAAGATGGAGAGAAGGAGAAAGGGAGATCTGGAGGCAGAGAGGAAACACAAGGGAGCTGGAACTGCACTAAGTATGCTTAACTAATGATGTAAGAGCATTTATAGTGATTATAAAAAACTTAGCAAAGGTCCACCAAAAAAATGTTGGAGCTTTGTTATTGCAAAGTAGCCCTAATTTGAAGTGCTCAGTTCCAGACTCAGTCAGTACACTCTTATTTTCACATCAGCCCAACCTCAAGTCCTCATGCCACCCTGTCTAGTTCTGAGTGCTGCCTGGATTGCTAGCCAGTACATGCAGACTGTTGCTGCTCCTTGAGAGGTTTGGAGGAAAGATTAGCCCTGGGGCACAATGTTTGAGAGCTAACACGTCTGCAGTGTCAGCAGGCCCCACTCTCATGGCCACCTTCTGTTTTCTGCCAAGTGGAAATAGGCCTGTGCCACAGTTGAAAAACATCAAAGTGCTTCTTAAATCCCAAGCCTGTTTCTTCCAAGCCCAAATCCACCTAAGTGGTTTCTCTTCCTTGCAAGGTCTGTTTTGTCTGTCAGCTTCTCTAAGTACTAGATCCAGGGAGGATCTCTCTAGTGTGTGTGTAATTCAAGCCCAAAGGTCAGCCATTAGATGGAAATTGACAGAGGGAAGGAAGATGGCAAAGATAGGGCCTCTGGGAAGTGGAGACACTTAGCAATTTGGGAGCAAGCATTTTGTGGCTAAAATGTGCCAGTGATTTTTTTCAATACATTAAGAAAAATACTGTTCATATACCGTTCCGTGAAGGATCCTGTTAAGTTAATACAGTCCCCACTTGTAAGCAAGAGGATAGAATGTATCTATTCTTAGGGTATCCTGGAATCTCAAATTATCATATTTTATATTGCAAAGACTAATTGTTGTACAGAAGCTAAGACAGGATGAAATATGATAGTATAATTTCTATAGTATAACATTATAATAAAAAAAAAAAAACAACCACAGTGCATCCTGTTTTTAACAACAGTCTAAGGAGCTAAGTCTCCTGTTAGCATTAGTCTCTCCATATGGATCAAGAGACCACCAACATCAAAATACCTGGTTTGGGGAAGATAATGCTGTTCCCAAGGTGGCTAAGTCCTGTGCCTTAGGGTCTAACTGCACAAAGGGGATGGGATTTAGGGCTGAATTGTCCCCCAGAATTTGGTAAAGTAACAACAGAACCTCTAAATAGCAGGGAGCCAACAGGTCATTCCAAATGTCACCAACTTGCCAAGACTTCCGTCTGGTGTTTACCCTTCAATGCTGCTTATACTATTCAATATAATTTCAAAAATCTCTTCTAACAGGTATCAAAGATTAAAATTGAGTAATATAATGCTTGCATTTTAGCAAAGAAGTAGTTTTTCTTACTAGTAAATACAGAGATATCCCCCCCACCCACCTTGAAGGCTTAGACACATCCAGAGACAGGGAGAACAGTTTATAAGAATGTAAATCAGAAATCTAAAATCACAGAACATATTTTCCAATGTATCCTTTCTTATATCAAAACAAACTGAAACTCAGAAGCACGAGCTTTGTAAGCAATTGTAAAAACTATTCATCTCATCCAGAATAAAACCCTTTGAGGAGCCACATATGAATCTATACAGGGATTTTTCTCCCTTGTATTCTGTAACTCATTTGTATATCCAGACATTTGGAACATTTTATATGGTTTATTTATGTTATGAGGTTCGTGGGCAGTGTGGAATGAAAAAAGACTTGCTGTCTTTCACTCAGGCTTTATATCTTCAGTCTTGCCACAAGAATGGAACCAGATCCCTTCAATCTAAACAAATGTAGGTTCAGAGTTTTCATACACATTTTCAGTTGTACATATTCAGTCTTCAAAGATAATCTTAAAAAAACCTATTTCATAAGACAAAGACCAAGTAGATAAGAATTGAAAGATCCATTAAAGACTTGAATTTATTCATCTCAGTCCTTTAAAGCATAATAGTGATAGCCTTTTTCTTTGCATTATTAGCAAATGGAACCACAGAAGATGCCATTCAAACAGGTCTACTTCATACAGACATCGGAATGAGACACTGGTCTAAATAAGTAGCCAGACAATTATCCTGTGGTATGATAAGATTCCCACAATATCTAATTATTTACTATCTAAAGAAGTTCATCTTTTTCCATTATGTACGCCACATTACCTGTGCATAATATGTCTTCTTATTTGCATACAAACCATAATATATACCAAGTTCAGTCAGAAACAAAGGTATTATCACAATGCAATTATATCCTGACAGGCTTTCAGAAGAAATAAACCAGAAATTTGAGGAAAATATTTTTTTTTTATTTAGTAGTGGTGCAAGTGTGAAGGTCGAAGGTCAGAGGACAGCTTGTGGGAGTCAGTTCTCTCCCAGAGGTCAAATCCAGGTCACCAGGCTTTGCAACAAACACTGTAACTGGCTGAGTCATCTTATCAGACTTGAGGACAGACTTCTGTGTGTGAATCTGACCTGTCCCAGTTGTGTTTTACATATCTCATTTTTATAATAATGCATCCAAAGTGTTTGTGGACCTTCATCTAAAGACTGTTATTGTGTTTATCTCTTTTGGCTTTTACAAAAGACAAGCATGTCTGTACCGTGACTGCCATCACCCCCACAGGCTGAGAAAAGGGTATAAAAAGATCTGATAATAGATGCAGGAATCCGGAGCTGAGAAAAGGCAAATGGCCCTATCATACCCAGGGCAGTGTATTCAAGAGTTCTGCTAATGAGGTCCAGCAGTCCCAATAATAAAAGGAGGGAAGGCAAAATCAAAGCAGAGAAGTCCTCAGAATGGCACGCTTCCAAGAAGTATGGAGAAAGAAAAAAAATAATCTCTATTAAAAATGATAAAAAGTCTCAAGGTGACAGATGCTGGCAAAGTGAACCTTGTTTTTAGGAACAATTTAATTCCCCAGTGTTCTGTTGTATTCTTGAAGTCCCGCAGATCCGGAAGTGCCAAGTGTGGCGTCGGGCAGCCATTGCGATGGGAAGCTGAGTGTGCCACACTTGCAAACCCTGGCCCTGACCACAGACCAGTTTATCTAATTTCAGTACCATAGAGATCCTGGGTAGGCAGCCTAACATTGGCAGATTGACAGGATGTAGAATTAGCTAAGCGATCAGAGTGAGGGATTTCCAGTTAAGGTGGAAAGACTCACGCTAGCTGAGGGTGGTACCACTGCATAGGTGGAGATCTTAGACCGTATAAAACAAAGCCATCTGCTTTCTGTCTGCAGATGAATGTCAAAATCAACTGTATCCCTTCAGAGACTGGGTCAACAAATTTCCTTTCTTCTGTTGCTTTTGCCAGGAGCTATTGCTATAGAGATCAAAGACTAATTAATATACGAGATGGAAGAAGAAGAGAAGGAGGAGGAGGAAGAGGAAGAAAATAGCATCAGTGGTTATGGTGCACCATATTTATGCAGTCTCTGTATTGTGAAAATATTTTTAGGGGAAATTACTACATCAGTACTGTCCCATTATCAACTTTCCCTGGAGTGCTCTATAGCACATATTAGATGGCTCCCTCTTTGTGAAATCTGAAATGCCCAATGTTCTCCCTATTGTTCCAGGCTCACAAAGGGGTGAAAGGAAAGTACTATTTCTAAGTGGGTTGGAATCACAATAAAATAACAATGAATTCAAGGAATTGTATTTACTTTCTCTCTCTCTCTCTCTCTCTCTCTCTCTCTCTCTCTCTCTCTCTCTCCCTCTCTCTCTCTCTCCTCTGTGTGGAAGTTCAAGACTATGTAGGATTCCATAGAGCTGGAGTTACAGATGGTTGGTAGCTGTCTTGTCTAGTTTTTATGTCAACTTGACTCAAGCTAGAGTTATGTGAGAAGAGGGAACCTCACCTGAGAAAATTTCTCCCTAAGATCAGGCTGTAGGTATGTCTATAAAGCATATTCCTGTCCTAACTTCCTTAGATGATGAATGATAATGTGGAAGCATACACAAAATAAACCCCTTCCTCCCCATTGATTTTGGCTATGGCCCTTCATCACAGCAATAGAACACTAGTTCAGAAATCCTCTGAAGTTAGTGCTGGGAACCAAACTCTGGCATCTGTAAGAACAGTATGTGCTGTTAGCTACTGAGCTACCTCCTGGGCCCTGGTGAAACTCTTCCCTTCTGTAAGCTCTTATCCCTGGGGGATCCAAGATGTGCTCTTAGTGTAGTGTCCCCATCTCTGCATGGGACAACAACGGTGGAGCAGAAACAGCTGCACAAACAAGTGACTATGTTGATTGTCCTCAGACTAAAAATAACAGGAGAAAAGCCTACCTCTTCAGTACAAAGGAATTAACAGGATCTAAAGTATAAATATTCATGAAGGAGAGCCATCCTGAGAGAGGCAAATCTCTAAATCCCTGAGATTTTCTGATTCTTTCAAGCACTGACTATTTAAGCCAACAACAAACCAGGAACTTCCAAGTTAAAAGTGCCTGCCAAGTGCTAATAAAGGCCTGTCTAAAACTAAGAACAAAATAAAAGTTTCCAAAGAACAAATGCATTTTAGCACTGCATTTTTTGTTCTTGCTGCTGATAGCCATGCCCAAATTGGTTGCAAAATATTTCAGGTTCCTCAAATGGTCTCTGGAGAAATTTCTGGGTTTTAGCAATAAGTGAGGAAATAGCTTCATTTCCACCATTAGCATGGATGTAAGGCCTGAAGATGATGGTTTGTGGAAGGAATCCTGGATGGGAAAAGATATGGACAGATGCTCACACATGGTCATCTGATGGACCCTTCCCAGAATGAGAAGAGGCTGTGCACTGTACCTTCCTGACTGCCCATTTCCTGTTCTTTCATTTAAGCAAACAAACTGGCTGGATAGTTATACATTAATGTAGAAGGGAGAAGCTTTGGGGACACAGGGGAAGTACAAATTCTGGGAAAGACAGAAACCTTTATGCAGCAAATATTTACTCTACAGTCAGGGCACAATCTGCTACCAGCAGCAAAAACAAAACTGACAAAGGAGGTAGCTGAAGGACCACAGACATTGGGAATGAATAAAGGGGTTACAGGGGCATGCTGAGGCAGGGGAAGGCTTCAGAGCAGGGAATGTGAGTCACTGATACTGTCTAAAGAAAAGAAAGCGCTTGGGGACATTATAAGGAGAGGGAAGGACCATAAACATCAGGGATGAAGGTCAGTTCACACATCGGTGTGGTTTTTATTAACATACATCAGCACTATCTCTTAACCAGCTGTTGCCTGAGGACTATGTGATCATCTGAAAATAAACATTTTTATTATATTTGCCCAATAGATTAGTTTCTAGGTGTAAATCCAATCTTTTCAAAGAGGTTAAACTGTATTTTAACACCCCAGGGAAACACAGTGTTCAAAGTAAATTACAAATACCCAAAGGCAAAGAAACATTCTTTTATAATGCAAGTAGTCATTTCCCAAATTACTTAGTTTATGTGTGCATTGTTGTGCCTTAATTATTTGTAAAGTAAGCCATGCAAGTTATAGATTTATCATAAACTATCTCTATCTGACTCTCTATGAATAAAACTGAGACAAAGAACAAGACAAAACAACAAGATTCAAGCAGCAGAAAGTAAGCTTATGAAGGTGGAAAATATTTCATTTACAGGAACAGAAAACACTGTGGGGCACACTTCAGAATATCGAGCCATGCAGGAGCTATCAGTTCTTGTAAAGAGAGACCAGTGGATATTTTCAAGAAGACCCAAGGCCTGAGAGAAATCATGTTTCCTAGAATAATTCAGAGAATGCTAGGCCAGGAATATGGTGGTCACACTTGTGTCTTGAAAGACTCAAGCAAGTGACTTCTAGGCAGAAGCCAGTGTCACCGACAGAAAGTCATCCATAGTGGCACAAAGCAGAAATATGCAAGGTGAGGGTTCTAGCAGTCAAACAGGGACACATCCTATCATTTGGGCTGTAGGGGGATGCATGATGGCGACAGAGGTCTTCTATATTAGAGTGTGATGGATGGTTAAAAGAGAGAAGGCAGACAGCATGCCAGGATCTGTTGCTTTGCTTCCAGTTAATGCACAATGCAAGGACTTCCAGAGGCAAATGTCTATTTCTGTTTTATGTTTCTTCTCCATTGCTGTGATAAAAGACCTTGAGGAATAAACTGAGATAAGGGCAGAGCTGTTTGGGATCACTGACTCAAGGGCATTAGTCCAAGATCACTTGGCGTCATCATTTCTGGACCTGTGATGAGGATTTGATGGAGCTGAGCATCGCAAGATGAGCAGGAAGTACAGAGAAATCACCCGTAAATAAGGAGTACCCTTCCCCCAAACCTACCAAACTTTTGAGTCCATCCATAAATCAAACCGATAAAAAAGGAAAAAGCCTTTACCATCAAGCCATCTCCCTAATGCCCCTCTTCTGAACATGGCAACAAGGGGAATGGAGAGTTTTTCACTTGTTCTTTTTAAGAACATATTCGAATCCAAACCCTAGAAGATTTATAGTCTGCTTTACAAAGAAAGTTGTATGCCCAGATCCCAAAACGCAGCCAGCACCATCATCGCTATAGTAGGAAGAGGTGCCATGAGGGCAGTAATAAGTCAGGTTGTTATTTTGGGTTGGTATATTTATTTTCATGTGCTCAATGAGTCACTACACACCTGGACTGTCTTTCTTGAAAAAAGATGCCTTTTTCACATGAGTTTCTGTGTCGTAGTCACTTAGTGGCTCATTGTCCCTTCCTATTATTTTCAATGACTTCTTCATTGCCTGTCCAACACATTAAGGTTATTTTTATACATATAATTTTTAGTATTATTTTTCCCTTTATTTTGTCCCTTACCAACTGATTTTTACAGTGGTTAATTATACAACAGGGATATGTGAAAATAGAGATTACATGAGGTGGAAGCTGAGATGAACAGATTTGCAATCCCCTGCCTACTCTAAGCTTTGGAGATTCATCTTGGTTAAGAAAATGCCAGGCTTCTAATGCTTTCTACAGAGGGACCCAAAAGTAATTGAGGTATGTTAAAAGGTCACAAGATTAATTAGTGATATATTATGTGTGTCCATCTGTCCATCTGTGAGTGTGAATGGGTATGTGCAGGCAAACTCACATGTGCACTATATAGGCCTGAAGACATAGGGTGACCTACTTTATTCCCTCGAGGCAGTCTCTCACTAAACCTGGAGCCAGGCTGAAGTTTAGCACATTCCAGTGATTTCCATCTCTGCTCCCAACTGCATTATGGTTACAGGCACACAGGCTGTGTTGTTGGAGATTGAACTGCTCACTTACCTACTGATACATCTCTCCAGCTTTGCCCAAGTTTAAACTCCAAAGATGTGCTTGTGTGTATTCGTTTCACCTTAGTGTTGACTTTCCTCAATGGTATCCTTGATTATGTGTTCAAACTTAAATTTGGGACCACTCTCTTGCTCTGTCTGGGATGT
Source organism: Acomys percivali (assembly GCA_907169655.1). Classification (NCBI taxonomy): domain Eukaryota; kingdom Metazoa; phylum Chordata; class Mammalia; order Rodentia; family Muridae; genus Acomys; species Acomys percivali. The sequence continues at coordinate 63,036,437 of OU015745.1, read as the reverse complement.
CTGTGTAGACTGTCCACTCGTTGAGGCCTTCACTGGCATCTAAATGAACAATTCATTGAAGAGTCTTCTTTCAGGCAATCATTGGCAGAGCTGGTTACCTGGGTAGTGATACTCCACAGGCTGTGGAAACTTATACGCCTGTATCGCCCTGGCTTTCTGAAACTAAGATCTCATGTCTGCTACTCTCAACCAGAGACAGAAACCCATAGCATGCTGGACACTGGTAGAAGTGAGACACACAGTGCTGGCTTGCTCCATCTAATTCCTGAGACACCGCCTTTTTTATTTTACTGGAGCTGGCCACCACAGATAGACACAGAACCTTGGACCATAGTTTCCTTCTGTATTTTACTCGTATTTTTGAGGATTCGTCACAAGTAAAAATTTTTAAACATATCTCTTTAGACATGTGCTCAAACTATTTATTTAAAGTATCCTTTCTTCCATTTCTAGGACTTTGAGGGAGAAAAATGACCTTCAGTGGTCCTCCAGTGCTCACATTGGGAAAAAAGCCAAAGAACTCACTCCATAAGGATCCATTTGCATGCATTTAGATGGGACCCACTAGGCCAATGAGCTTCCCTTTGGAAGCCTCTGCATGTAAATGGCTTTGAATGCAAGAAAATCTACCCAAAGCTTGTTACTATACAAACTCCTTAGAACATGGGCATAATTCCACTGGCTCACACGAGAAAAAGAACTGAATAATAATATATTTGCCCCCAGAGAACAAGAATTCAGAATAGAAATTAAATTTCATTTAAAATGAAAGAAGTTATATATTTCGTATATTTAAAAGTAAAGACAGAAATAGTCACTCATTGTGGAATTTCTCCTGAATGAATGCTGAATATTGTTCTAGGCCTTAAGGGTTATATTATGAAAGAATGTCTTCCATTTCATGACTCCCCTGTGTTTGGATTCTGTTTAATTTAATGTTTTAAAATAATATTATAAGTGGTTTATTTTCTTTATACTCATCACTGGTTTTGGTGAGGACATTTGAATGTATAGATACAATGCATTTCGAAGATAACTGCCCTCACAAACCCTCCCCCTTCCTTGCTTTCTCTGCTTTCCCTGCAGTCACTTTCTTTTTCTTCCTAGAAAATATGTTTCTACTTTCATATAAAAGATACACCAATGATTTTATGTATCTATATAAAATGCATGATGCAGAAATGAGAAAGGACAGGATACATTTGTCCTTCGGAAACTGTTTTAATTCACTTAATATGATTATCTGCAATTGTATCCAACTTCCTGAAAACACAACAATAAATATTTTAATTATTTATCGTTCAACAAAATGCTTTCTGTAGCAAAGAGTCAAAGCAATTTGTTTTTATCATGTTCCTTACTATTATTGGGTTAAATGGAGATATATGTTTATCTCTGTACAACACACACATATACAAACATGGCAGATGCTGCACGTGTTTAGTAATCAAAAATGTCACATATTTTTCTCTATTTTTAATGTTACATTTATTTATCTGTATGCACCCATATGTGTGTGTACATATGTATGCACTTGTGGGTGTGTGTTTCTCTCTGTATGTGTACATGTCACATAGTATTCCTGTGAAACTCAAAGCATAACTTGAGGGCTGGTAGTCTCTTCTCACCCTGTGGATCTGCATATTAAGTCATCAGATTTGGCGGCAAGTCCTTTTCACAGATGAGCCCTTCTGCTGGCCCAAATGCTTCCCTACAAGCTGGAGAGCAGTGACACAACTCCCAAACCCTAAACTGCTTCCAAAGTCAAGGTCAACACATGTATTTTCTGAAGAGAATAAATGTCTTAATTAAACATAATCTACATCTTTTTGTCCTCTCTTGCCTGACCAAAGCCTTGGTTTGATTCTTATTTTAAGAAGAAATAGGTATTGTCTTCAGTTATAAATTTAGGAGCTATAGTTTTCTTATAGCCTGAATCACTATCAATTATGTTTATATTACTATTACTACAATATCTTCTGTCACAACATTAAGCAACCAGTCTCCAATCTTTCTTCACTTGGAAGTAAACTATGAAGAAATTCCTATTTTGATACCTGAATTCATGACCTTCCCTCCATTTTCCATCAGAGAATAAGAGTTCATTCCAACTAAACCAACATAAATAAGCCCAAATGAGTCATTCTAACTACTGTCCTGTCCAGGATACTTAAAGTAATCAAAGTAAACTTGAATTATTCAGAAGTCAGCCCATAAAATAAGCCCTGTGCTTCAGATGGTGCTTTGTCTCAAATGAGTGAATCCTTCCCTGATTCTAGTTTGGGTCAATAACATAAGGGCAAAATACTGTGAAAATAGATTAAATGTTCAAGTCTTTTGATGGCATTAGCAAATTTAAATTTTCCACTTATTGGTCATTTCCTTTATACATATTTTTAATCTTTCGAAGAAAAATAGATTTAATTTAGTAGAGAATGTTTTAAAATGTTCAATATTCATTCAGTGTATTTTTCTCATTTTAATAATGACTTCCTCTTGGGTCATGCCACACATGGATGTCTTGTCTCAGGAGGTATTTGAAGAGCGGTATTTGTAGATTTGTCAATGGCAGTCAAGCAAAAATGGAAGTTGCGACTTGTGGAATTCAGCTATGTCCCCCTGCACAATAAACTGTTGACTTCTCTCAAGCAAATCCAACTTTCAAGGCCAGAGGTGCTCAACCTTCCTAATGTTGCAGCCCTTCAATATAATTCCTCATGTTGTGGTGAACCTCTACCATAAAACTATTTTCTTTGCTACTTCAGAACTTTAATTTTACTATTGTTATGAGATATAATATAAATATCTGTGTTTTCTGATGGTCTTGGACAACCCCCATGAAAGGGTAATTTGACCCCTGAAAGTGTCATGACCTACAGGTTGAGCAGCACGACACTAAGTATAGCTCAGTGTCTCCTTGCTGAAGAATGATTCTGCAGGGCAGGCTCCTGGCACCTAATAATTACCCAGAAGAAACATTTTCATATTTTCATAAATATGCTATTTTCTAGAAAGTGGCTCAGGATCTGTTTGTATCATGAAGAGAAGTTTTTTAAAGGGACATTGCAAGGGATGGTGGCTCATAATGGTAATTCCAGTCCTTGAGAGTCTGCAGCAAGAGGATTAAGAGTCCAAGGGCAATTTTGGTTACTCTGCAGGTTTGAGGTCTGCCTGGAAATATATGAGGACTTATAACAAAAGAACGAGCCATATAGTTCAGCATAGCCATAATACAATCCACAGACCAAAAGAAGATAAGTAACACAAATTATCAAGTATCACCCAGATAAAACCTTGGAACCTACAAGTTACTAAGTTTCACAAGTGATTCTCCTATATGCTGAAATTTAAGAAACCCATACATTGCTCAAAAACTGATGTATCTATGTAATAGAGTTCAATAATCAGTGTGCCAGTTATTATTTGGGGCCAAAGAATGTGTGTGTTTGTGTGTGTGTGTGTGTGTGTGTGTGTGTGTGTGTGTGTAGTTGTGAGCTGCTTAATGAGAGTGCTGGGAACTTTGCTTGAATCCTCTTGATGCACACTTAACATCTAAGCCATCACTCTAGCATCTAGGTTTATATATTTAAAAACTAAATGAAACCCACTATTTCAAAATTATTTTTAAAATATTATTAATATATACACATATATACACTGGTAATATATGAATATGTTCATACAAGAAATCATTACTATATATATATATACATATATATATATACAATACATATATTGGAAATATGAGGTTAAAGATGAAATGGCTTCCTTTTAGATATTACAGAAATGAAAACAGTAAGAAACTTAGGAATGTAAAAGTAAAAGTGAACATGGTTACACAAGGGCAAGGTTAGAGCAGTAATAAGATGCTCAGACACAATGTGGGCGGCTGTTCAGAGCCAGCTCGGGGTCATTCAAGGCTAAAAGAGTCTACTGGCTATGGAAAGATACTGATGCCCCGTTCCAAAACTAAACTTCTTCCTTTCAGCCTCTGCATAACTTCCTCCTTTCAGCCTCTGCATAACTTCCTCCTTTCAGCCTCTGCAGATGCTGTTTAGCAGGTTAGGTCAGGACTTTCCGAGAGACAGTTAGCTAAGATAAAATAGGAATTGTTCTGGGATGAACCACAGGATGTTCCCCTGATGGTATCATCTGGAGGCATTCTCGGGCCCTACCCCTACTGCTTAGCCCCTGCCTCCACCTCATATAAACTTTTGCTTTTGATTCAATAAACAGACCTTGATAGGAATGCTACTTGGTCTCACCTCTTCTTTCCCGTCCCATCTCTCAGGTATGGCTCCCCTCGCGACCCTGTAATTACTGGTCCTGCTGGACAGGACAGGCGGCCTGCATGTGCAGAGGCTGGAAAGAAAATGTGTCCTAACATAAAAGATATATGGCCATTTATTTATTAATTCAAACCCACTTGAGCTTCATTACATTGCTTTAACTGGTTAAAAGAAGTGACTAAACGAGACAAACAGACTTTCACGTTTGCATTTACAGTAGAAAACATACAAAAGAGTTTTTACTAGCCAAGGTCATCATTTTAAAAAACAAAAATAATTACACTTTAATTTTTCCAATTAGGCTTATATCTTTAGCATAGTACATTTATTGTTTTGTTTGTTTGTTTGTTATATTTTCCAATTAGGCTTTCAGAATTCCGTATGTGCTATGGAAATACCTGCCACCCACTACACACAAACACACACACACATACACACACAATGAATAGATGTAATTAAAAGGTCTTTTAAAAAAGATGTTTACTTATATGATGAACAAATATCAACAGCACAGAATGATTCTGTTCTGCTTTTGTTTTTCAAAGCATTCAAAGTGCATGGAGAGACATCTCTCTGTCCACACTCATTCTATTAACAGGACAGCTTCTCACCACTGAACACAAAGCAATTGGACTTCTCTCTCCCTACTCTATTCTCTAACTTGATTAAAGTTGCTTTGCTTTAATGTTGCTTCTTCTTGTTAATAATCACAAATGGGTGATTTCTGAAATTCAGGCTGGGATTTTTTTTTCTTGTAGAAATGTGTTTCCTGTTAACTTCTTCTTGGGATTATGATAATGCCTTAAGGATAGCTGCTAAATAGCCGTGCCTTTTAAGATCCAGTCAGTGACCAAAAGTCTGTTAACCTTCAAGATTAGAACTCTGGCTTTGATATTTATCAATATTTAACCTTGATTTTGAAAAAGCTTATTTCATTATAGGACATAGTTGTTTGTTTAGCTCACAAAATGTATATATATAGAGAAAAAATTATATTTTCTCTTTTAAGCTATAAATTAATTTGCCTATGTTGTGTTTATCTTCCATTCTCCATGGATTTTTTCTTTCATTTTTAGGGCCTGACTCTCCACCAACCCCCACTCATCTCTTGGATAATAAAATTTTCTGGCGTCCATGATCAATGAGACTTCCTCTCACAGTGTCTATAAACACAATAATCTAGAAATTAAACCTGTAAATATTTGGTGACATGTTGCCTTAGTCCACATGTATTCTGTTTATATTAGAAATCTTGTGTAATTTATTTTCCTAATAGTGTCAGAAGTGTTAACACTGTGCACCAGGTTCTAGGAGTTCCCCAAGCATTGTCTCATTTGTTTCTCACCACTTGATTTGACAGGTTAAAGTTCGTACCTTTTAAAAGATAAGTGTTCTAACTTAATCTTGCCTGCCTACAGTCTTCAAAACTTTGCCTTCTGTATTTATTTCCTCATCAAAAAAAAATCTAGCTCAAAACCCTGCACTTTATTGTTGGTAGATTCTTGTCATTTTAAAAGTTCTTTTCCAAGACAACAAAAAACATTTCCTGGCAAGCTCCACCAGTGGGGTATGTGAGAGACATCACAAAAGGACCAGAATGTGAGACCAGGCTGGATGCACAGAACACATTTGTACACAGCCTCAGCTAAAGAAGGAATCCACTCCATTATGTTTCTGCCTGTACTGCATTTAAAAGCATTTCCTTAGCTGAGACTCCTAGCAGTGGGGGATACTGAAACTGAAGAGGCTACCTCCTGTAGCCAGGCAAGACTTCCAGTGGGGGGAGGGGGACACCAAAGTACCCACAAAACCCTCAACCCGAAATTTGTCCTTACAACGAGATGTGAAAGAATAAAAGATGGAACAGAAAGTGAGGGAATGGCCAACCAATGATTAGCCCAACTTGAGATCCACCCCATAGGAGAGACCCAATCCCTGACACAATTAGTAACACTCTGGTATCCTTGTGGGACAGAAACCTAACATAATTGTCATCTGAGAAGCTTCATTTGGCAGATAATGGAAACAGATGCAAAGTCCCACAGTCAAACATTAGGTGGAACTCAAGGAATCTTATGGACGAGTTAGGGGAAGGATAGAGAGAGCTGTTGTGGTCAAAGACACCACAAGAAGACCTACATAGCAAGCTAACCTGGGCTCATAGGGACTCATAGATAATGAAACCCCCAAAAAAGAACATGTAGAGACTGGTCCTAGGTCCCCTACACATACGAAGCTGATGGGCTGTTTGGTCCTCAAGTAAGTCCCTTAACAAATGTAGCCAAGTCTCTGACTTAGACTCTGTTGCCTCTTTCTGGATCCTGTTTGCCTAGCAGGGCTGCCTTGTCTTGCCTCAGTGAAAGAGAGGCACTTAGTCCTGATGCAACTAGATGTGCCAGGGCGGGTTGGTACCTGGAGGGGGAGTATGGAGGAAGTGGGTGGGACTGGCAGGAAAGGAGGGAGAGGGGTTGTGAATGGGATATAAAATGAACAAATAAATAAATTAATGACTAAAAATATTTCTTTTATTTTTTTGCCACTATAATATAATTGCATTAATTCTCTCTTTCCTTTGATTCCTCAAAACCCTTACTTATACCCCTCTTTGCTTTATTTCAAATTCACATTCTGTTTCGCATTAATTGTTATTACATACATGAATGCATATATCTACGTATTCCCAAACACAAAAATACAACCTGTTCAGTCCATATAGTGTTACGTATATATTATTTTTCAGGGCTGACCAACTGGTACTACATAACCCCAGGGAATAATACATGTATAATAAAATGAGTCCTTGACCATCAGCAACCCTCTCTTCCTAAAGAAGACAACTTAGCAAGCATCTTTTAAGGTCCATTTGACTTGCCCACTGTATCTCATAGCACCTAGATTCCAGGATATGCAGCAAGCACTTAACTGGGAAATTCTTGCCTCTCTTAAGTATGTGCAGAAGAGAGTATGTTAGCACATATATTTGAATTTTCAGGTTTATACTCTTGATACAGTTCTTAAAACATGGTCCAGGACACAAGCAAAAGTTTATTTACAACATTAACATAATGTTGGGTTGAAAATGAAATATTAATTCTTTTTAAAGGAAGCAAATAAAAATACAACATTTTAAGACAAAAATCTGTCTCCTACATGTACTACAAAACATCATGAAAGAACCAGAACTGTTACAAGGCCAAAAAGATTAGCCACAGAATTCAGAGTTAATGCACCATGTTTAAATGTTCTAAAATGACAGTTTTGATGTTCTATGTTTTTATCCAACAAGTTAGATACGACTGTGTGTGTGAAGGGGTATATGTATGTGTGTATGTGTGTCCTCCAGAAAGTGGTTGCTCAGCCACTCACAGCGAGTCAATCTATCAGTCCTTATAAAGCCACTGACGTAGCCTTTAGCTAATGATGAGTGTCTTGCCTTAGCCAACTGACATATTCCAGCCCCAATACTCAGATAATGAGAAGTGTTTCACAGTCTTGTTCAGACTCCCACAGAGTGGCCCTACCCCAACCAACATATTCAGAAAAATTACTAGTATCTCATCAATCCTGCCACACAAGCTGATAAACCTACCTGGGCCAACCAGGGCAGCCACCCCAGTAGAGACTGGGAAAAAACCTGAAAGATGCTCTGGATCTGAATCTCAGTGCATGCTCCTTAGAACTGCTGCTAAAGGTTAAGGAAGAAGCCCATGAACTCCTGCTGTTCATGCTAAATGGAACATCCATGAGTGTTTCTAACATTGACCACAGTTAAAGAAGGTGCTATGCGAAATCCCCTGTAGCTATGCAGCATACCCATAGGGCTCATAGGAAGGAGATAGTCTTCACCTATGGCAGAAACTTATTGGTAGCCCCTATCTCCTGTGCAGAAATACTGACAGGGGGACACGTGAAATATCAAAAAAAAAAAAAAAAAAAAAAAACCCAAGATGATGAAATTCACTATATGTATCTGACCTGGACCCTGCCGCCTGCTTTGGGATTACTTTTACCTAACTGAGCTGCCTTATTTGGCCTCTTTTCTGAGAAAGAGAGAGGAGGAAGAGAGTAAGAGGGCTGCAATCAGAATGTAAAAATTTGTTAAAGAAACGAAAACAAAAAATTAAAAAAACAAAACAAAACAAAAAAAAGCAAAAAAACCCAAACCTCTGGTACTAGAATTTCTAAGACTGAAAACAGGTACTTTGAAATAACTTAGGAGATAGAGAAAATGAATACAATTTAAAGCCTATGAAATTATGACATACCATTAAGTAAACAAACATTTGAATTTTGGATTTTTAGAAGGTCAACAGAAGGTAGAACACACAAAAATATTTAACAGATTAATAGATGAAAACTTTCCGAATGTTGGAAAAAAAATTCGATGTGTAGGTCCAGAAATTGCATGTGCCCAAACAGTACTTTTAAAGGATACATGAAGTAAATTTCAATAAACTAAAACAGATTGCTACAAATAGCAAGAGAAAAATAGTATGCATCACTTGAGATTTAAAATCAGACTGCAGTTGAAATCTTATCAAAAAAAAAAAAAGGAAGAAAAATAACAATATATACAAAATCTGGAAAAAAAGAGGGAGATGAAAATACCACTTAAAAAGTTATGTGGCTGTCGGTAGTAAAGAACAAAATAACACTTACTGGCTTGTAGAGGACCCAAGTTCTGTTCCCAGTACCCATATCAGCTAGGTCACCGCTGCCCGTAACACGAGATCCTTGGAATCTGAGGTCTTATCTGACTGTTTAGGGTACATGTACACACACACATTTACACCCACACAGTCATACTCATATACATACAAAAAGATAAGAGCAACAATGACAAAACAAAAGCAATTTGAAAAACAAAAAACCTTACATAGAACAAAGGGAAAACTTGCCAACTAACTGGTGCTGAGGAAACCAAATACCCTCAAGGATCCACAACTTAAAATGAATCAAGGGATGATGAGAATTCAATCCTGGCATCCACAGAGTGGAAAAAGAGAACAGACTCCTACAAGTAATCCCCTGACATCCACTCACACGCGCATGCACACACACACACACACACACACACACACACACACACACACACACCCCTCTCTCTCTCTCACACACACACACACACACACAGACACACACACATGCATGCACACACCTATGAGTCTGTTGCATAGCTACAGGGGATTTAGCGCAGCACCTTCCTTAACTATGATCAGTGTTAGAAACACTCATGCATGTTCCATTTAGCATGCACACAAATAAATACAATAAAATATTTAAAAAATCAGTATCAAGAGTTTAAAATAGGATTTCTAGGCTAGGCTGATTTGCAGGGAGAGTTATGGGACAGCCAGGGCTACACAAAGAAATTTTGTCTTGGTGGGGAAAACAAAAATGACAATAAACAAACAAACAAGCAAACAGGTAACTAAAATGAATGACCCAGTAAACGCCCTTCAAATGTCTTAAAACACAAATTATTTTGTGGCTAGAAGTAAACTGTGAAAAAACCTCTATGATTTCCAAAAATTGTCATGAAAAAGTACAGGATTTCAGCATAATATTTGGTTTATTAAAATACTACAAATCATGCTGTAAAGCTCAATTCACCCTTTCTATAGTTTTCATGAATGGGCTTAATTGTATAAATGTCTTCTGGAAATAGCCCAATGCCTAGTATCCATTCCGATCATATTTCTTCAGGAATAGCCAGTTATGAAATGACTGGCTAGTATGTACAAGTGTGAGACTCGTTTTCCTGTTACAGAATTCTATGACATGAATAGTGAAACAGCAATGCTATACTGAGAAATATGTGTGTGTGTATGTATATATATATATTCTATCATAAAGTCTCTAGTCTTAACCTGTTCCTGACAGAGAGATAGAATCTCAAGTTTTTAAAAACAGTCAACAGATTCTCAATGAGTTAGAATTGGGAATGTGTGTACCCAGACGGTCTCCAAATATAGAGTAATGACAGGAAAAGGGAAAGCGGTATCCTCTGGGAAAAGACAAAGTATCAGAAATGCATTCAAAACCATAAGTCGATCTAAGTCTAAGCATGGACATAAAACAAAGCAGGGGGCGAGAGTGGGAGGGAATGTGCGCATTCTTGCTGTAAGGATCCCCCGCAGCACGCTTGTGATGGCCCAAGAAGCACCACCTTAACCCGTGCAAGCTGATGGAACACTGAACTACTCTGTTGTGTAAACTATTAGATATATAGAATAAACTTACGTTTGCCTCCTAAATGCTGTGATTAAATGTGTGCACGACAATGCCTGGCATTTGGAAGGCAGAGGCAGGCAGATTATTGTGAATTTGAGGCCAGCCTGGTATACAAAGTAAGTCCATGATAGCCAGGCTACACAGGGAAACCCTGCCTTTATACTTAAAGTCAATACAGACATGGATTGTAGACAAAGTGAATTCCAAGATGTGGGAAATAATTTTTAAAGAAATATGACCCTTACCAGTCTTTCCAGATCTCAACTTTCTTACCAACTACATATTTAGATTCCTTCTTGATACTTTTTTAAAAAGAAAAAGATTCAGAGATGAAGTCTCACTTCTTTTCTCCAGGTCTGAAAACTTCTATAGGTCATCATAGTGGATGACCAGCCATTGTGAGCTTCAAGATGAGCTCATGCCTTAAATAGGAGTTACGATGGTCACCTCTGCCCCACCGCAGATATGGAGCCGACCCGCATTCATGTGACCTAAGCTTACTTCCAGAAAGAGTTTGACAAAAGAAAAGGAAAAAATTTTAAACTTTCAATCCTGGTGGTTTCGCTTCTCTGTTATATTCAAAGCACCATGAGGAAAAGACCAGAGTCTATAGTGTAAAGGAACAAGTAAGTCAAATGAAGGCCCCATGGTCAGAAGAGAGAAAGGAAGAGAGGACAATAATTTGGTGCCTTCTCGTTTCCTAGCTTTTCTGTACCTCCATACAAAATAACCACCACAAAAGACTCCCCTCCATGGGATAACAGCACTTAGGGCCATATATGCAAAAACCTCTTTATGTAACTTAGATGCCATGCAACATACATGGGGGAGTACATGCCTTGTCTTTCTAGCTAAGACATAGTCATGGCTCTTCTAATTTCATGCTATTGCTGTGATAAAACATTTCGGTTGAAAGCGATTTGTGAGGAGAATGGGCTTATCTGGCCTACACTTCTAGGTCACACTCTTATCACTGAGAGAAGTCGGGAGGAACTCCAGCAGAAAACATGGAGGAATGCCTCTAGCTGGCTAGCTCACTGCCTTAGGCTTAGCATGGAGGAATGCTGTTAGCTGGCTAGCTCACTGCCTTAGGCTTAGCATGGAGGAATGCTGCTAGCTGGCTAGCTCACTGCCTTAGGCTTAGCATGGAGGAATGCCGCTGGCTGGCTAGCTCACTGCCTTAGGCTTAGCTGGCTTTCTTCTGCAGCCCACAGCCATCTGCCCAAGAGACAGCAGGACCCACCGTGGGCTGGATCTTCCTATATCAATTAAGATAATCAACAGACTTGCCCATAAGAAAACCTTTTATGGAGTGAGTTAACACAGAAGCAGAAAGACTCAACTGGTATATACTCATTTATATCTGCATACTAGCCCAATGGGCATGTCCCACGAAAGCCTTCACTTACCAGGAAACTGGGACAGAGGGGAGGACATCCTATTGGGACTCTAGATGAGAGAAGCATGGGAGAATAGTAAAGTAGAAGGATCCAGAGGGTTCTAGAAACCTATAAGTAGAACATTATGATAGGCAGATTTGGGCCCAGGGGTCCTGCTTAAACTAAGGCACCAGTCAAGGGCAATACAGGCGGTAAACTTTAAACCCCTACCCAGATCTAGCCAATGGGCAGAACATTCTTCACAGTTGAGTGGAGAGTGGGGTATGACTTTCACACATACTCTGGTGCCTCATATTTGACCATGTCCCCTGGAGGGGGAGACCTTGTGGCACTCAGAGGAAGGACAGCAGGTTACCAAGAAGAGACTTGATACCCTATGAGCATATACAGGGGGAGGAAATCCCCCTCAGGAACAGTCATAGGGGAGGGGAATAAAGGGAAAATGGGAGGAAGGGAAGAATGGGAGGATACAAGGGATGGGATAAACATTGAGATGTAACAAGAATAAATTAATAAAAAATTTAAAAAAAAAAAAACCTTTTATGGACTATCACTCGTGCCTGACTCTTGCAGGTGATTCAAAGCTTTAACAGATTGACAGTTAAGGCTAACTGGGACAGTAGCCTTTGTTGTATGGAAGTGTATATACATATATTTATCCACATTTTCTTCATGATAACAACATTTTTATTGATGCTAAATTCATCTCATAAGCTCCAAATGTAAAACAAAGCTGGCTACTGTCAGTTCACAGTATTCCCTCCCTGTGGTTTTAGCCATTCTCCACAATTCATAGAAACCTGGAAAGGAAGATATTTTGTCTTAGGAAAGAACCATAGAAGAGATATTTCATATTCTCACTTTACACACACACACACACACACACACACACACACACACACACACACACAAACACACACACACACCCCACAAAAAGAGTATTCTCCCTAAGGTCACACATAGTTTTAAAAACAAAGCTAAATAAAAGCAGGGTACTGAGGTGTGTCCACCTCTACGGAGGTCCCTGGTTTAGGGACTTGTGTCCATGACTTAGATCCATGCTTCATCATCCTTTGTGAATAATTCTGTTTCATAAAAAATCACTCTGCACCAGCAGATTCACCAAGGCCCAGCATCTCCTTCTATCTGCTGACTTCACAGCAGCTGCATAAGGAAGAGAATCAAAGACATCTGACCATCAAGACACGAACTGTGTATATATAAGAACACAGTACTGTACAGATCCTAAGACCCAATTAGAGGAAGAGATTGTAAAAATAAAATTACAGCATATGTAAAGATCAATCCTGGCCAGACAGGAACTGGAAGTCGAAAGCAGGCACCACCCAGATTCTAATAATGGTGCTTTGTAATAAGAGACTCATAATTCATGCCAGCAAGATTGCTGAACTGGTAAAGGCATTTGCCATGCATACCTAGTGATCCTATATCAATCCCCGATGCTAAACCACCAAATATCATAGGAAAAAAAGAGAGCCTGAAATCACTTCCTGTTCTAAATCCAGGAGGAGAACAAACCTCTTCCACCCTCCTTTGTACCCCATAATACTTTTCTATTTGTCTCAGCTACATGCAAGTCCTTTAGGATTTCCAGTCCACTTTGCAGTCCTTTAAAAACACCCAGAGAATGATAGAATTAAGTGAGCAAAATGTGTTCTAATTTAAGGAAGGTAAAAAAAAAATCAAATCAATTTTTAAGTCCTTCCCAGTTTGCCTTCTATTGCTCTGATAAACATCACGACGAAAATCTACTTGGGGACAAGTGGGTTCCTCTTGCAGCTTACAGTCTGCCATGAAGGGGAGCTGAAGCAGGAATTCAAGGATGGAGCCTGGATGCAGGAGCATGGAGGAATTCTATTAACTGGCTTGTTCCTCATTGCTTTCTCAGTCTTTTTGTTAAGCAACTCACAACCCATGGTGGTACCACCCACATCTATCATTAATTAAGAAAACACCTCACAGACTTTCCCACAGGCCCAACTGATGAAGACAGATTCTCTCTTCCCAAATGACTCTAGCTTGGAAAATTCAGGCAGGACAGTAGATACATCTATGATATCCTCAACAATGATGGTCCCAGAAAGAAGACAAAAACAGCAATAGCCACACTATCAGTGGTTTGGGAATCTTGGTGAGTAATGAAAAACTGACATGGCTAGAATAAATAAAAATAATACAAATGAGCAAGTATTTGCAAGAGCCCCTTGACATAGGTGTCAACTATAGTGTCTGCCAGCTGACTGCATGTGGCCATAGAGTAGTGTTTAGCAAAGGAAAATAAGTGAAATTTGGCACCCTTTAGTAGCACCACAACAATGTGATCTTATAGAAGGCATTCTCAATTAAGAAAAACATTTTATGTGATTATAATTTTAACATCTATCTTTAATTACTTTAAATGTTTGAAGAGTATATTAAATTACACAATCTGTCCTTTCTGGAAAATATGCCTATGTGAAAGATTAAGCATTGGAAAGCAATTTTAAATGTACATGTCACCAAAATATTCCCAAATTTTAATAGTTGGGAGAATGTTATATTTTTTCTATGCTTCAATAAGACAGCTGAAGAGATTTCTATCTCTGCTCTTTATGAAACTCCCCCAGGGCATGAAAACAAGCTTGAGAAGTTCCAGTCAACAGTGTAAATTGGGAGTTCATGTTAAATAAGCCATTGAAAACTACAGTTTAGGATGAAATTACCATCTCATCCATTACTACAGGCACCACTGTGCATTTGAAATAATAGCTATATTTTGTAATAGCATCATATTCAAGCAGTTTATACTTTTTTTCTTTTTGTAGCTAACTCGAAAGCCATAGGAGAGCTTTGGAAACCCAACCACCTTATTTCCTGACTTCAGTTACTATTCTGAGCTGAAGAAATAACACAGCAAACCTATCAGCAATACTGGGACCATAGTGTCCAAAACAGCTGGTTAATAAAGGTGACGTCTCTCCAAGCTTGGTACCATTTTATAATACACTTTTAATAGATAGCAACATCTATGAAATCTTGCAAGGGGGTTGTTATAGGAGGTGAGTTCTGCATCGCTTGGAGTTTGTCTCAGTGGTGAGAGAGCACAAGGAAACATAAGGATCCCCTATTTCTAGGAGGCGGACACACAATGAGTCAGCCATAAACTCATTATTCCGTGCAGTAGAAACTCCTAAAGTTGTTTGTGCATGCTATGCCAAGAAAAGGAGGCGAGGCTGGAGAGATGGCTCAGAGGTGGAAAGTCCTTGTTGTGATCCCAGGGAATCCGAGCCCAATCCCAGAATTCTTATCAGGCAGCTACAACTACCTATACCTCCAGCAGTAGCTGAAGTCTTCTTCTCGCTTCCACAGCCCACGCAAACATATGTGGAAACACATAAATAAAAGCAATAAAATGAATTTTTAAATGAAGAGAAGAAATTAAAGGGAATGGAGTCCATGGTCTTTTGAGTTACAGACACATTTCAGACACTAAAATCAACATAGTGAAACCCATGTGCATGTATACTCATACACACACCAGGAGTTACACAGTGTGGAATAATGCCAGACAGAGAAAGCATAAGATAATCTTGGAGGATGGTTGTGTCCAAAAAGACGGATTTTGGGCTGCAGAGTTGACTCAGCAGGTAAGAAGACTTGCTGCTCTTGCAGAGAACCTTGGTTTGATTCCTACTGCCCAGACGGTGGGCTCTCAACCATCCATCACTCCAGTTCCAGGGAATCTAACATCCTCTTCAGGACTTCCAAGGTACCAGGTACACATATATACATGCAGACAAAATACTAAACCAAAAAATAGAAATAAATATGTCTTTAAAAAGTAAGATCCAGAGACAGTGGCACACGAGGATGGGCATTCCTAAAGGGCACACAGGTACCACTCAGTGTCAGGGACCAGGCCAGAGTTCTATGTATGAGTGAACTAAGAGACCTCTGAATTCAATGGAAGTTCTTTTTATTGAGACTTGAAATCATGACAGAATCACAAGAAAGAAAATCAATCAGGTAAAAAAAGATGTTAGAAAAGAATTTGAACTTAATTTAAGATGGCCAAATTTTGCTTTTCATACACATGGCTGTCTGCATGCCAAGCAAGAGCTTTTCCATTGAGCTCTAACTCCAGCAAGAAAATTATTTTGGAAAAACAACACCAATAACTCTGCCTTTTCTTTCCAAAATTGGTAAAAATAGTTATTTGAGCTATAAAATTAAGGATATCTAGAATTTATAATTCAGTTATAAAATGAGTTGCCATTTTTAGTTGGCATAATAATAAAAACAAAAAAGTTTTTAGTGTAAGAATGAATGTCTCAAATGTGGCCTAATTCTGACAGACCACGAGGTTCTGTTGTTTGGTGGACATTCAACTTTACTTGGGTGGCATGAGTTTGTATTCTTAAGTTTGTCAGCCATGACAGAGAGGGTAGGACTTGTGTGGTTACTCAGTCAAGAAACTCAGAAGTGAAAATGGAGCACAGGCATTAGTCAGTGGGAAAACCTTTGTGCTGTAAGCTTGAGGGCCTGAGGCTGGATCCACAGAACCCACGTGAATGTCAGGTGTAATAGTGGCTGGCCTATAATTTAAGCTTCTAATGAAAGAGATAGGTGATTCCCAGAGTGAGCTGGCTACAAACCCTAACCACATCAATGAGCTCTGAGGTTGACTGAGAGAGAATGCCTCATAAGTAAGGTGGATGAGTGAATGACGATAACATGACATCAACCTCAGGTCTCCACATGGATGTACACTCCTGTGTATGCACACCAACGTACATATGCTCATGCACCTATACATGGACACATGCACACCACACACACACACACATAAAACATGGGGAAATAAGTGAAAATAAAGTGTGTATGGAATTGGCCTTTGAATGGCAGTTTGACAAAAGGGAAGTTCAAAATCTTTTAATGAATTTCAATAAAGATCATGCTACATATCAATATTTAAAGCCTATACATACATTTGAACAGTTATTGTGGAGGAGGAAAATTCCTTTAAATTTTTTAAATATATATATTTTTTTCTTTATGTGCATGAGTGTTTTACTGGTACATACATGTGAGCAATATATTGGTGACTGTGCCTGCAGAAATTAGAGAGTAAATTTAGATCTACTGGAATATGACTTAGAGATGGTTCTGAGACAGGTGTGGGTTCTGAAACTTAAACATGTTCCTCTAAAGAGCAACAAGTGCTCTCAATGACTGAGCCATCTTTCTATCCCCAGGCAATTTCCTTTTAAATGTAATAACATGTAAACACAATTTCCCAAAGAAAATATAGATTAAGTATAGGAAATCTGAGAATATTCATCAATCTTTTTGTATAGGTACATAAACATGTATTTTATATAATACATATATAACATATATAAAATGTGTATATGTATTATGTATATTTAATACATAATATATTTTATTGTGCAGATAAAAAATATCTCATTATCACTCAATTTGGTTTTTAGATATTTAAACGCTGATATATTTTATTTAAAAAATTAATGGGTGTTTTCACCTTTTAAAAAAAATCACAAGACACACTATTGTCAAAACTATCAATGTCTTCATGAAACACCTGTGGCAGAATGGAATTACTTTCCACCACTTGCTTATCCTGGAAGAATAGGGGAGACAAAGCAATATATCTGTCTTGCATATGCTAAAGAGTTTAAAAAATGGTTTTGTTTAATTCTTCAATAAATGTTCATGCACAACTTTCTATGCCCACAGTAGTGAAGATGAGTGTATGAACGGGACTAATGTTGTCCCTGTCCTCAGTATCCGATGTAGAAGCCAGAGAGATCACACCCCACTCCAGAGGACAAGCACAGATGCGGCAAATGCTCTGACAAAAGGATGGTGTTAAGAGGGATGGGAAGAAAGAAGAAGTGAAGACAGGAGCAGAGAGGATGAAAAGACAGTGCAGAAATGGGGAGTAGGAGGAAATAGGGAGGAAGGCAAGGAAGAGAGAGATGGAAAAAGGGAAAAGGCAAGAGAACGGGCTTAGTGTCGTCATGGAAATGGTATAAAATTGCTGATCGATATAAGGTTGATACAGTAAATGATAGCATTCTCAAATAGAAATAGAGCAGTGTCGACAATGCTCAAGACATTGACAGAAGGACTATCAGGATTGAGCCAGCTAGCTAAGAGCTGCCTGACAAGTGTTTCTCTCAAGTCAAGATACAGTTGTAGTTTACAGCCTGTATTGTCCTTGGCCGGAGCCATAGTTTGAGCAGGAGCCACAGTTGAGTGGAGAGTGGGGTATGACTTTCACACGAATTCTGGTGCCCCATATTTGACCATGTCCCCTGGATGGGGAGGCCTGGTGGCACTCAGAGGAAGGATAGCAGGCTACCAAGAAGAGACTTGATACCCTATGAGCATATAAAGGGAGAGGAGGACCCCCTCAGTCACAGTCATAGGGGAGGGGAGTAAGGGGAAAATGAGAGGGAGGGAGGAATGGGAGGATACAAGGGATGGGAGAACCATTGAGATGTAATAAGAATAAATTAATAAAATAAAATTAAAAAAACAAGATACAGTTGGAATGAGGCCTGTGGTATTATTACTGAAGAAAAAGGGGATGGTTTCAAGAAGACAGGCCTACATCAGGGCTCATCCTCCATGTGAGCTGTTTCAGGTGCACTTAAATAGAACTCTGCTCCAAGTGTACTTGTTATAATAAAGACCACAGTGATGAAATAGACTCCACAGTGAAGAAAATAGAGACATAAGGAAAGGATTATTAAAATGAAACCTCAGACATCAAGAACAGAAAATGTGTAGATACAGAATTAAAAATAATCAAAGGAATGAAGAGTCCCACCATAATGGCTTGGATGGCCAAAGCAGCTTGCTAATTTTCCAGAAAACCTGAGTTGTGTTCCCAGCACTCATAGCAGAGGCTCACAGCACCTGGACCACCAAAGCCAGCTTCAGGGGATCTGGCACCCTCGGCCAGCCTCTCCTGGTAACTGTATGCAAAGGTAACACACAGACGCACAAGTATACACATAGCCATACAGCACAAATTAAAAAAAATAAAAATAATTCTTTAAGAAAATAACCCATTAAACCGAGACATCAGTGTCACTAGGTTTACTCTCAGAATACAAGGTTGGATTTTTCAAGTGATTTTGCTGTCTTCTCTTCTGAATTATGGGAAAGCAAAACTGACATTTTACACTTTCAACAGCAGCATGGGAAGAAGGGAAAAGAGGCATTGCTGCTCCTTTCGCTCAGACACCTGACGACCTTTAGCTAGCTTGCCAGTCTCTGCCTTTCTCAGCCTTTCTCAGTGGCTGCAGCATCACTCCATAGGTGTTCCTTTGCTTGGTGTGATGCTTCTTTCTTTTCTTTTCTT
>OU015745.1:62966596-63017111 GCA_907169655.1 Acomys percivali | reverse complement strand
GTTTTCTGTATTAATCAAAACATGGCCTATACAGCTGGTCATATAACTGAAACAGCATCTCTCCAATCTGGTGGCAGACATTAAAATATTAAGCCTCTATTGCTGAAACCAAAATCAATCTGACTTCAGATTACATATTCATCAGTAAAATCTGTGTCTCAGAAGTAGCCATCAATGACTGTCTCACAATTTGCCCTTAATTCAGCAAAGTATTTCAATAGGACCATTTGAGATATATGCATTTACTGATACACCTAGCAACTTGAGAGCTGTTGATATTAAAAAGTGAAATTATTTGTAATCCATTAAAAAATATTACATAGCCATTCAGTTAAATGTTAATATAAGTGAAAAGGTATCTCTGAGTCATGACCAAGTTGCTTATACTCAATCCCTGCTATGAATCTATGTTTACACGTACATACTTTAAAGAAAAATGATAGAGAAGTATCAAACACCCTTAAAGAATTTTATGTGGTTCAGAAACATATACCTTCAATTCAATGTAAAAGCAGAAGACTAGCTTCTAAGGATGAGAAAACACAATCCAAAAGTGAAAATAGGACATAGTAAGAAAATAATTAGTAAACAAAAAGAGGTGAAATACTTGGAAACAGGTTGAGCAAAAGATACAAAAACTTATAAAAGAATGAGTACAGCCCCCTCATCATATGGTGTTAATGTATTCTTTACCTTTTCCCTGCTTAGTTCATTGTCAGAAATGCATGCAAAGCAGCTTGTAAAACTGTAGTCTTGCCATAGAAGTCTCCTGAATGTATTAATCTGTGAATCTCATAAATAAATGATGAATGAAGACATTTATCAACACTTATATTCTTAAGATAGATGAAAAAAGGGTACAGAGCAGGGAACAATATGGCCTCCTTTTATATTGTCATTGTTTTGGCCAATTTATACATAAAGTATTAAATGGTGTAAATTGTTAAGAAGACACAGGATGGTGTATGAAAAATATGGGGAAGGGAAGGACTTTGTTTCTGAATGTTGCTTTTAATTTTGGAATTGTGTGTGATTCCTAAGCCCCTGAATAGAAAATGAATCTCTCATTTCTCTCTTTGTAAATGTAACGAAGGGGAATGAGTACTGTTGAGAGTCAATAAATGATGGTTCCTTTGAGGGATGAATTACACTAGGAGGGGGTTAAAACTCAAGTACTTTTTCTAAACATGTAGAACAGATTTTGAAAATTTTACAGTCTATACATGTCTAGTCATTTAGCTTGTGAGATGCTTATTAATACTATCAGTAAAAGTTAAAATCTACTGAAGAATTTCCCAGAGCATAACTTCACACGGCCCAGTGCACAATCCATAAAATGGCATGGAAAACGGCCAAACAGAACTCCTACTGAGCTTTCTTGCCTGCCAGGACAATTTGAAACCACTCATTAATCTTTTTAAACACCAATGATGTTATTTTATCAAGCACTTGATATTACAGGTGTAGACTCATTTTTCTATAAGGAAATGAAGACCAAGATTCCAGTAAATTCTATCCTCCTCTACTTGAATGACTTTTGATTTATTAGCTTACTAATGATGGAGGGTGAATTCTCTTTTAACTTCATGATTTTAATAGTGCAAAATTTCTCCAAGGATATCTATCTCAGCATTTTCAGAAAAACACATAACCTTAATACAAATCTCAATTAATAATGGGTAAAATTATACTGGAAAATGTAAATGTTTATCAACAGTAAATTACCAATATCATTTTTCTTATTACAGAGATGGAGCTTGACTCTGAACACCCCGTCTTCTACTTTTTCTTGTTGTTTTGTTAACTCACTATCAAACCTTCCAAGAAAATGTGAAGTACTGAAGGGCTTTCCCAGGGCACTCAATCTTGCTATGAACAATATTTTATTCATGAAGTTGTATGCACACATTTGATACAGCTTGTGTCGTGGTTCAATTTTTTTCCCCTGTGTTCTACATTTTTCTTTAACTGTCAGTTGTGAATTTCTATCTAATTTTTTTTATCTTTCTTTTGTCTTTCTTATATGTTCCTAGAAGCAGTGATCCCACCAGCTGGACCACTAAGAGCTCATTCCTGGGCTGGGGTTGCTTCTTCCTATTCCGTTGTGTAAAGATTTCTAGCTTAATAATAACATACATGAAAGATTTTTTTATCACACTGTAGCGTGCAAGTTAAAGCTTGCAATCAATGAAGGTATTTCCTGGATATTATGGTTAGTTACATAGCGAAATCCCTCTGAAATCACACAGTGCTAAGTACTACAGATATTGTATAAACGATTTACCATCCTTCATGGAGAAAATGTTTAAATAATTGATTTTATCCACCAGAAGAAATTCAGATAGCTGGATTAAAAACTGTTTAGAAATGACAAGCATTTTAATTGTTATCTTGTGATGGTTCTGAGATTAACTAAATTCAAGAACAAAATACAAGGGTAAAAATTTTAAGCTAAAAGTCAACATAATTGTACTTCTGGACAATATCTTATGGTTGAAAACATATTCATCATTTTTTAATAAATAGTAAGAACCTGAACATGCATGTTTCCATTGAGGTAGGAAAAGAGAAAACTAAGCTCATTTACCACTTGTGTAATGCTAATTACTATGTTTTAGTACATTAGTATATTTAGTCTACTGGCTAAGCATTACCGACATGTATATAATGAAGGGAACCTTTAAGAGGCTAGGAGAAGGTACCCAATCTATACCTGCTTTCATGGAGGAGCATGTGAGAACAACTTGCTCTTGTTCTCACAATATATCCTTAAAAGGCCCTTTTACAGGTTCCTCCCACAAAGGATCAACTTCCCTTACTCTAACAGCACACAGAACAACCCTTTTATAAAACACAGTGAAAAGAATAATATAGAATTAAAAATTAAGATGCAAGCCCAAATTCGTGATTATATTTAAAGGGCAAAATGATTTTATCTGGTGATTTTAAAAATGTTCCATTGTTTATTTTGTCCTTACTGTTATCCACTAGCCGATAGTTCATGGACTGACTTTCATCTATAGACCACAGCCTGAGTATGGAGTCAGCACACTATCAAAAGCTAACAGGAATTATAACCAAATTGAAAGCACACATGAAACATTTGTCCAATTACACACAAAGGTGTCACCATTATAATGCCTTAAAATTACGTATTTTTTATCATATATATGAAAACAGTTATTCAGGTAGTTAGAGCATCTTGAGGCATGCTCGTGGGCTCACTATGGTCACTAGGACCTTATGAAATAGAGGCAAGAGTGTTGAGGATAAGTGGGGAAGATAGGATCCTATGAGCTGCGGTCAAAGGAGTTATTCAGAGTGCAGCCCTTCAAAGACCCTGGTATGAGGACCTCTCAGCTGGAATTATAACGTAAAATATCTGCAGTCGCTAAGCTACAAGGTGGAACAGTGGTAAACCATTGCGGCTGCAACTGGAAACTAATGCAGTTTGTGTCTTTGCAAAGTAGAGTTTTATTAGTCTTCAAATTGATTAAAGGAAGACAATGAGTAAAAGGACCCCAAAGAGAGTTAACGATAACAACAACAACAACAATAATAAACCTTCCTGGACTCAGCAGGTAAAGTGCTTGCCAACAAGCCTGATGATGTAAGTTTTATTCCCAGAGCACAGAAGGTAAAAGGAGAGAGAGAATCAATTCTCCAAGGTTGTCCTCTGACCACCACACAGACACCCCCGACACCAACTCATTGTCTTTCTTACTAGAAAGGTTTTTTTTGGTGGTGGTGGTGGTAAGGGGGAATTGTTTGGTTGTTTTTAAAAGTATACCTTCTAATTCCTCTGCGGATGATAGCTCAGAACACTAGAATCAGGGTGCAAACGGGATTTGTCATCTTGGAGACTGACTCAAATCATCATAAAGAGACTTGAAAGAAATCTGCTCACCAAAGGGGACATTACTAGGGGCAGAAGAAGAAAGGAAAAGTCCATTGACAGATAATAGAAATTTCCACTGGGTTGATTCTTTTAATTATAAGGAAACTCAAATAGTGATGAACATTGGTATGCAAGGGAAGCTGTTTCTAAGTGAAGCCCTGAGGAGAAGGCTTCATTTCTCCCCGTCGGTTACTCAAAAGTAAATAAATAAATAAATAAATAATGTGACCAGAAAGAGGTAAACAGAAGGAAGAATCATTAAAGATTAAAAAAAGAAATGGAAATTTGTAATTCCAAAATTTCTCAGTCTTCAAAGGTTGCAGAAGTTGCCCGAATTAAAATGGTTGATTTCAGGGGGAAAAAATGCTGGGGGATGCTCAATACTTTTCTCTATAAAACCCTGGTCACTCTAAGAGGGAATTTCCCACAGCCAGGAGAAATCAGGTGCTACCCACCCAGGCCTCAGGCCCTGCCTAGAAGCTAGATTAGGAAGCTGTGTTCTTTTCTTTCCTTTGCTGTTGTTTTCTGTTCTGTCTTCTGTTTGTCCTGTCCTGTCCTGTCCTGTCCTGTTCTGTTCTGTGGTTTCAGCTCCAACCTTGTGGTGCTAACTGATGTCTGACTCCTCCATGTTCTTGGCCACATGGGCTGTGCCAGACTAAACCACATGATACAGAACTTCCAGCCCAGGAAAAGTCACAAATGTCAGATACATCCTCTGTTGGAGGATTTTCTCTGAAGGTCCCCTCCTCTTTTTATTATTTTTAATTAATTAATTAATTAATTTATTTATTTATTTGTTGCCCTCCTCTTTTTTATGTTAATCCCCTGCCTTTCATGGATTGTCATTCTAGGCTAGTGTTTTTGTTTTGTTTTGAGACAGGGTCTCCTTATGTACCCAGGCTGACCTTGAATGCCCGGTATACATCAGGTCTGTCTTTGTCCTCTGAGTTTTGTGATTAAAGGCATGAGAAACCATGCCTAATTTTGCATTGAAGGTCCTCTCCAGTTTTTAAAAGTAAGCCCTTCCCCTCTATGGCCTTGCTAAGTGACTTTTAATGTCTTACTGTTTCTTTCTAATACTTTCTCAACTCAATGCTCAAACAGAAAATAAAGGTCCTTTCTCCTAAGAAACTTCATTCCTGGAGAATTATTATATATCAGTGTCAACCCTAAGCCTTTAGGCCCTTCATTCTTTTGCTAGTGCCATCTATGAATACACACACCAGATTAGTCAGTCAGTAACAACTGCTGTGAAGAGCCTAGACTTGTGACATAGGGTCCCTTGACCATTGCATCAGAGGCAGGGCCTCTAAATGGGGATATTGAAGAGAGACCTTATGGAAGAGACTGTTCAACAATTTGAGTCATCACAGGTACACACAGAAAACCATGAGGTATGTGAAATGGTTAAAAGCGTGTACTTAGAGGGTAGAATTCAACAGGATTACCACACCCCGCAAATCTGGTCTGCAGAAATTAGGGTCAAATATGCACAGGAGTAATGTGGCCAGTGCACCATGAAAAAGAAATGATTCAAGGGCAGATTCTCAAACCCCAGAGGGATGCTCACAGGCCTTGGAATCTAGCGACACTCACCCACCAGAAGCTGTACACTTAAGGCTGTCTAACTTTCTTCTGCTACTTGCTTGTTGCTGGCCTTGGTATGTCTGTAACTGAGATTGCCTGTCTCTGTTACCAATCCATTTTGGAAGTCCATGCCTGGAATTCTCACAGGTAAATGGGTGGAGAAGAACTTGGATGGACTTCTCCTTAAACAACTCATGTGTGATTGGAGAGTTTAAAGGCAATGAAATCAGTGAGACTTTGAAATATACTTGAAGTTATAATGGTTGAACCTTTCTGTAACTTGGGGACTTAATGAAAATATTTCTCACATGGGGAGGACCCAAAAGCTACCGCATGCCACACTGAATTATATCCCCCAACCATTCAAAACAGCTACCTTCTATTCATGGAAACTATAAGTATGTTACCTTAAATAGCAAAAGGACTTTAAAGATGCAATTAGGTGAAGGATAAGCAGATGCAGAGCACTTTCTGATATATTTGAGTAGGCTCAATATAATAAAGTCCTAAGAGAATCGATCTCAGAGAGGGTACATGAAAAAAGCAGAGACCAGGGAGAGAAATGCAGATTCTATATTGCTGACCTCAAGTATAGAGGAGGAGGTCACAGAAGGCAAGAAGTTTCTAGAAGCTAGAAAAAACAAGAATATGGTTTCTTGCTCATGTTTCCAGTAAGAATGCAGCCCTGCCAGTGCCATGACTTTAGAATCATGACCTCTAAAACCATCAAACAATAAATCTATGTTGCTTGAAGCCATTAACGTGATAGTAATTTGTTAAGGCATCCAGCACAAACCAATAAAAATAGCCTCAAGCTTCATGTGGCATAATGAATCTCTGCAAATGCATCATAAAAAAGTTCACATTTTCATATTCCAGGAACTTAAGGGTTCACATTGTGAAGGACATGATTCATGAGACACTAAACATTGATTCTCAACACTTAAAATCCTGATGACATTCTGTTTTCTTGACAGTCACCTAATGAAAAAGTGTCAACACAATAATGAAGCAACCCCCTGTTATCACGGGATGGAGTTTGCCCCAGTAAAATCAGAGGAAAGGAATTAAATATGTATTCACTGCTAGGGAACAACCAACAGTTTTTCCTAACTATGTATTTACATCTCAGAGTGACAGAGGAACGGTTCATTTAGACATTGGATCCACTGTTGCAAATGGGCGCTCCCTTCACCGAGGCCCCTCTCTTTAATTATCTCAGCAACTTATTTTTTTAAATCACATGAAAATTCGTCAAAGGCTACTTTAAATCATATAAGGTAACAAGACAGTCCACAGTTGAAGAAATGATATATACTTAGTAATCAGCATGATGTTATGATGTAGCCTCCTTAAAGACTTCTACTGTCTTAAGAGGATCCTGGAAGTCATCATGGAAACATACATAGTAACAAGCCCCTTACCTGTGTCACAAGCGGCTCCAACAGTCTTTCCACCGTGAGTGTCCGGATTTCCAAACTTTTGGGATCCCATTTTAAAATGATAGGTGATGTTGCAGAAGTCATGCTCTCTGTGGGAACATAAGACATCCATTAGAAAGAATGCTTATGGACATATGCTATGACTATGCAGTTGAAAGAGAGACTAACACCCAATCTTAGAAGATGCTTGAAGATCATCAGAGATGGGAAAACCAGAGCCATAACTGATTGTTGTGAACTTCTTGGAGCAGAGATTTTTTGGAAGATCCCTTAGCATTCCAGTATGTATCAGGACACTACACTTGGAATCTGTAAGGATATAATGTTAGAACTCAAACCAGAATACAGACAGATCAGGGCACAAGATCTGCAGCACACCTTCACTCACAGATACTGATAAGTAGCCTACTCTGGGCACATCTATGAGTCTCTGCCTAAAAATCTTCCAGTTACTGTATATCTCATCTCACACTCTAGTTTGCTTTCTATTGCCATAAATAAATGTCATAACTGAGGACAACTTAGGGAGGAAAGTGTTTATTTCATCTTACATGTTATAATCCACCATCAAGAACAGTCAAGATAGGAAATGCAAGGCAGGATATGGAAGAGCAACACTATTTATCGGCTCACTCCTGCTTCATTCTTCACTAGGTTTCTTATTTAGGCCAAGACCACCTACCTATGGATGGAAATACCCATAGTGGATTGGAGTATCTCACACCAATTAAAAATCAAGAAAATGCCCCGAAGATGTGACCAGGGACCTATCTATCTGATAGGGACAAGTTCTCGATTGCGATTCCTTCTGTACAGAGATGTCACAGTGACAAACAAGATTAACTACTGTAACTAGGAAAGGGAGATGACATCAAAGAGGATGTTGGAAGTCAAACATGCTAATTCTCACCCCTTTTCCTCCTTGCTTCTTGGGAATCGTTGAGCCTGGCTTCAGTCTCTTGTTCTGGAACCACTTCCATCCTTCAGGAGCTATAAAAGGGGCCCATGCTTCTGTTTCATGGGCTGTAATTCTCTTCTCCAAGGTCCCTACCATTATATGTGTCTCTGGTGCTGGGACCTCAACCCTCTTTAGAGACCCTGCCATTTCTTTCCTATGTCTCTTTGTCCATGGCATGAACATCTCTTATAATATACTCTTTATACTTGACAATGTGTCTCAGTGTCCTCTTGAACCCACATCCAAGAAATTTCAGGACCCTGATACAGAAACATTCCATTCATTCTGTGTTTAGTATGTACTCATCTGCTGTCTGCAGACAAAGGCTTGGACCTTGACCTCATGCAACTTATGCTTTGAAACTGAAGATAGCTAAGGCAGAGAACAGTTATGTCTAGGTGTGACAAATGTTGTGAGGAGTACAAACAGAATTGGGAGAGCTGAGAAAATGAGATTATAGCTAGTGCAGAGACAAAGAAAAACTGTAACCCAAAGGATATTTCTTATGGTCACCAGATGCATGACCCCAAGGGATTACAAAAGGCCACTTTAGTTGTTTTCATCTTAAGTCAAACCTTAGGGTATCATAAGCCTTGGGGCAATAGTTTCCTTCACTTAAATAGGAACAGAATCGTATAAATGTAGTACTCCTGGCTGAAAACTAGCAGCTTTCTCCAGAATCACGCTACTCAGCACAGTTACATACTTACCTTGCAGAATGAGTTTCTGGGAAGTCTACTTATCTCTTTCTAAGTCAACCTACTCTCTCCTAAGAACAACCAAGGTAGCCTTCTCTATAGTCTACACTAGGTTGACACAAATTGTGACTCTGGCCTCAAAAAATAAATTATGCATTCCATCTGGGGTGTGTTTCTCATCAAGAAACTGGTGAATATATTCTGACATTTAAACACCAGACAAGCGACCTTAGATTGTAGAAACTGAATATGAATTATTTGCCTTAATATCACCATAAATCAAACTGTTCATGGCTGCTCCCTTCTTTTGGATCATTGTCACCACTCAATTCCATACTTATAAATCAATAGACTCAATTATTCCTTCTCAGATAAACAATACAAAGAAGGACTACAATAATAGGCACCATGACAAAGTACTTTTTCACCAGCCCTCTCACCTATAACCTACAGCTAGCTAATTGTTCAGCAAAAAGACCCAACTAATTTGCTCAAGAAAATAAGAAAAGGCAAAGACACAGCGTGCTGGTATTTTATCTCTCTCCAAATGCCATGTTCTAAATAAACTGAGCACAGTGATCCAAGTATACAGATTTAGAACTGCGTTCCTTTACAACAACAATAGTTGGCACTCGCATGCTGCTGGTGCTCAGAAACCTACAGACACTTTACAATTTCCCCATTCACACTAGCAACTGCAACAGGCAGTGCTGACAGGCTGGGAATTCTGCAGCTGGGCATGGGATTTCTCCTGCTGTAGAGGGTTAAGGATGCCAGAATTTTCCTGCATATGTTTTGATACCTTCTTCTTGCACTGATATTGTTACCAAATTTGGTGTCATAGCCTGTGCCACAAGAATCCAAGTTCAGCCATCTGTTCTCAAGAAGCCAATCAAACACACAAGTTAATAGTAAAAAGTAGAAGAAGAGAGTGATTTGATCAATGTGGCAACATTATAAAGTGGGACAAAGAGATCCAGTGAGGCTAAAGTGTAAATGCAGGGCCAGGAATAGCCACAGCTAAGCAGTCCAGGTCAAGGTGTGGTCCAACACACCTTTGCCCATCATTGTCTGAACTTCAGCCTCAGTCTGTAAGGTGGTCAGACAATGTAGCTAAGTTTGTCAGCTCTAGGTGAAAGTGAGAGACCCTGCCTCAAAAAAGCAAGATGTGTGTGGAGAGGTGGAGAGATGGCTTAGAGGTTGAGTCTTTATTGCTCTTGCAGAAGAACAAACTTCAGTTGCCAGAACCTACATCAAGCATCTTG
This sequence comes from Acomys percivali, assembly GCA_907169655.1. Classification (NCBI taxonomy): domain Eukaryota; kingdom Metazoa; phylum Chordata; class Mammalia; order Rodentia; family Muridae; genus Acomys; species Acomys percivali. Next base: position 63,007,263 of record OU015745.1, on the reverse strand, counting down.
CAACAGCCTATAACTCTAGTTCCAGGAAATCCACTGCCCTCCAGCCTCCATGGGGTCCTACACATGCAATAATACATATAAACTAATGTACCTGCATACCTATTAGAATATGAACAACAAAGCTTTAAAATATAAATAAGCAGGATGGACAGCACCTGAGCTAACCAACAGGCAAAGCTATTCTCTAGCCTCCCCATGCATATGCATACCCAGGAACATGTGCACATACCCTCACATAAACACCCCTGACCCACACAAACTAGATACTGAATTTCATTTGTAAGTTGGGCATGCCGGTTATATAAGTTGACAGATCAAGAAAGGCACACAGAGTCCTTTCTGAGTGTTCCAATATAAAACTTTATAAAGTAACACAGAAAAAAAAAACCTCACTGGGGTGAGAATGAAAAATGCTGGCACAGTCACCTCAGATCCACTGATCTGGCTTCAAATAGAAAAGAGAAATGCTCCTGAGCACAGCTCCAAGTTTTCTATGAGCCAAGAATGCAAGTTAGTCACAGCCCAGTCCTGAAGGTCACAGAGATAATCTTATTCTAAACATAAGAGTTTATTATCGAATCACTCAATCTATCCCTTAGGGATAAACCTCAATCATTTCCTTGCTAACATGTCATACTCAGTCACAAAACTGAGAATCCTTTACATGTTATGAATTGGCTAAAAGGAAACATGAATGCTGCCTTACCCAAGCATGCTGTCATTTCAGGAGTGATTAGAGTCACAACCTGTAGTTGGTAGTCCTAACAAGCTGGTATCAAACACCTGTCCTCAAAAAGCCACTAGACCTCTACCTTGGGTCCATCTGTGTCTGTGAACATGAAAGTCGGGTTTTAAAATGAGTGCAAGAAGTGGGCATAGCTAAATATTTCTGGTCCAAATGTGGTCCTGCCCATCAACATTGTCTGGTCTCCAATCTTGCCTACAAGTTCTTTTGACAAGTTGTCAACACTGTGTGAAATCTCTTTCAGGAGGCAAGCGCCAACTCTGGCTGGCTCCAGGTTTCAGCTTACTGCTTCTCCCAGCAGGACAGTCCTGGAGACATTCCAGTTCCCTGGGGTCCACTGCCTCTTAGTCTGGTAGCCAATGGGAGGGGCAAGAGTATCTATCTCTGCAGAGTATCTTTAGCACTGCCAAGATGATTACACTATTTACTATAACATTAAAACAAAGAAGAGGAAACCCACCATTTGTCTGTATTTGCAAGTAGAGACAGAACTGCCCCAGCATGTTGCTACTTGAGATTCCCTTGGACCATCTCTGAAGAGAACCAAAGGAGCCAGCTACTGATCCTCTGGTAAAGGTAAAAATTATCATCAATGTAGGGGTTGATGTAACCCTGGAAACCTGCTGTTTTCTACAAGAAATGTGTCTGCCTTGCTAGTCGGAGTACTATTCCTTAATACAATATCTATGCTTCTTGCACTGAAACACTTGAAGAGAAAGCCTGTGGCCAGTTGAAATAGCAGGCAATCTTTTTTTTTTTAAGTCCTTATACTTTGGTCATCATGCCCCCAGCTTTCTAGGTTCACCATCTGAACTCTGCCTCTAGAGTTCTAATGAGCACAGAAAAGAAGAATTAAGCAGACACATGCACCTTTTTGACATTGCTGTCACCTATAAGTTACTCCATGGAGAAATGCATAATTAAGTAATCTAATTGCACATAAAAATGTTGCTTCCATAAGCTAGTAAGTGTATGATTTAGTGTTGAGCCATCTTTATCTAGGGAAAAAGGGACCTGGAGGTCATGGGTTAGACATGCCTGCAAGAAGTTAGTATAGTTAGTACATAGGAATTGAGAGCTGGGCATCTGGTCCATGACACACTCAATATGGCAGACTCCTGCTGAGGACATTGTCCTACTGGGACATTCAGTATTTATAAAGTAGCTGTTCTGGTTTGGTTTTCTGCTGCTGTGGAAAACATTATGACCGAAAGTATTTTGTGAAGAAAATGTTTTAGGTGAGATTACAGATTATAGTCCATCATCAAAGGCAGCCAAATCAGACACTCAAGCCAAAAGCCTGAAGGAGAAACAACAGCAGAATTCAGCTTACTGGCTGGCTTCCAAGCTCAAACTCAGCTACTCTACTTACATAATCCAGGTCTACCCCTCTATGGATTGCAATGCCTATTATGAGCCAAGCCCTCATATATCAGTTATCAAGGAAGTGCCCTCAAAATACACCCATAGTCCAGTCTGATAGAGGCAATTCTTCAGGTGAGGCTCTCTCTTTCAGGTTGCATTATGTTGACAATCATGATTGGTCATCCCAATAGCTAAGCACAAATCTCAGTGGCTTTTAATGAAGATGTTCTGAGGAATTGTTTTTTTCCCTTCTACCACAGGTTCCTAGTGTGGAACTCATACTGTCATCACTTCAATGCCATCTATCTATAGTATACTTTTCTAGCTTGAACACCCCCCACCCCCCGCCTTGTGCTGCTACATTCTGCTATAACAGTCAAGCATGAAGGACCAGGGAAGTTGCACCTAGAGGCAAGCTGCCATGCCCAGCTACAGGAAGCCTGGTCAGGGAACCCTTAGAAAAACCACTGCATTGAGATAGAGGACACTTATTTTTACCCATCACAAATCAATAAGGCTTTGTCATGGATGATTATCCACTATCTTGCTTACACAATGATGTTGCATAGACTTTTGAATTAAAGCGTTTCAACTATTCAGCTTGGGAATAATGTTCAATCATTTGTCTTTCCTTGGCCTCAGAGTTCTCAAGTGAAAATCACAATCACATGCATTTCACAATGCCGCTATTAAATACCTCAAGGGATAGGATACATACCAATATTTCTGGAAATATTAGTTATTTTTAATAATAGTAATTATTTTCTCAAAATGCAATATGCCTTCTCACCACCAAAGTAATAGCATAATATATATTCAAACCAATGGCATCTAGTAAGACCAAGTCTCAAGAAGATGGAGGCTAGAGCCACAGCATGGTATGCCTGGGTTCAAGTCAATCATCTTTAGGCAAACACAAAAGAAAACATCAAGTCTGTAGTCTCAGCCACCTTCATCTTCCCAAGCTCTATCCCACAATTAACATAGTTTATTATGACAATGAAAGAGTGCCTAGGAAGTAATTTTGTTTCTTATTGATTTGAATGGAAAGGATTCTTATTTTACTTAGCAAGGAGACTTCAATATACAATGAGAACAGTAGCAGATATTGTATAATTTCTTTAAATGTGTGCCTGTTAATTTTTACATAGATACATAAAATCATGCACGTGTATAGGACATGAATAATTAGGAGGGGTGATGAGCAAGGAATAGTAGAGTAGTGTGTTGGGAACAATATCTTCAATGTATATATTTGCTTAAGAATTTCCCTTGTGTAAAATAGAAGCAAATACTCCAAATATAAGCACTGAAATATTTAGAAAGCAAATAACAGGACAGACAACACGCTTCCCTTCCCCCCTACATTAGACTTTTACAACCCGAGAAGAGCTTCAAGCAACCCATAATATCTGAGATTATTCTTCTCAAAAAATATTGAGTTGTATATCCATAAATGGTGGACACATAGCTCGTCTGGTAATCTTTCTGATAACTTTGGAGTATCTACAGTAGTAAAGAAGAGGCTTGAGTCAGCAGTCCTTTGTCACTCTCTATAGAAAGATAAATCTTAAAAAAAAAAAAAAAGCAGCAGCAGAGGCAAAAGAAGAGCTCCTTGTTGGCAGCAAGGGTCAAGTGCCTTATTTCCATGGATGGAGTCTTGAGAAGTAAAATCCATCTCGAAGTTAACTGCTCCAGTGTCCGATTTCAAGTGTCCAATAGGTTAATAATGATATGTATCACTTCTTATAGATATCCTCTTTAACAGGAAATCGCCTTTGATCCCCCGCTTCACCCTTGCTTTATTCTACTGTTCTTTAAGCCATCATGCTGCTTTCTAACTACTTAAGTGGCTGCCCTAATTTGCTTTCCATCTATATGGCTGCAGCTTCAACTTCAGATCAAGACATCACCAATGCTACCAGTGAATTCCACAAGAACTTTTATAGGACAGGCTAGCATCTGCGGATGTGTAAACTCAAATGAAAATAAAGACTAACAATACCCATGCTTATTAGACAGATAGCTACCTTCACACATAGTTGGCAAAGTCAGTTTATTGATTTAAGCTTCTGTCTATCACCTGGTAAACAAGAATAGTGACATTTTGTTGAGAATGGATTTGTTTTGAAAAATCAATGTAGATGCAAAAGTGATGTATTTTATTTTTGTAATAATTATAGTAATCTCACTTTATTCATCTAGATGTGTACTGAGATATAAGGGAAACTGGAAATTTTGCAAGACCCAAACCTGAAAACTCAGACTTTATTGCAACATGGAAAGAGATCTAAGAGAACACCTCCCAAAGTTTCCAGAATTCCCCAGAAGCAATGCTGGAGAGTGCATCACATAGGATAATGTGGCGAATGTATCATATAATTTAATGTAGAAATGTAACATATAGGTTAGTATACAGAAAGTCCCATAGAGGTTAATGAGATATCAGTATTACTACCTCACAATAGGAAAACTGTGGCATAGCACAGTTAAAGAACTAGCTCATGGCTATAAAATTTAAGCTGTGTCTCGATTTTTGCAGTTTATGCCCTTGAGCCTGCTATATGGCCCTAGATAAAAGTCTAGAGCTGCTGACTTGCACTGCATCAGGTGTCACTAGGAAGACGTGGGGGTTCCTTCACACCTGCCAGATAACACAGGAGAAAGAGGGGTCACTTCATGGTTTCTTAGTCTCATTAATAAATGAATTTAGTAATAAACTCAAGAAGATTGAGTGCAAATTTATTAGCGTTATAAACAACAAACAAACAAAAACCACAGCAGTAGGCAAGTTGTATATCTTGGCACCTGCTTAGAGAAGGACAATGGAGAAGAGAAGACAAGAGGGAGGAGCAGAAGGAGGAGCAGGAGGAGGAGCAGGAGGAGGAGCAGGAGGAGGAGGAGGAGGAGGAGGAGGAGGAAATAAAATCCCAAACAAAAATATCCTGATAGCTTTTGAGGTAAGCCAATGTGGAGATCAGACGCATGACTGACACCAATGGACAATGGGAAAGGCAGCTCTAGAGAAACACTGAAAAATCCAAACTACCAAAATCATAGAATGTTTAGGCTTTGTCCAGTATTTGAAAAAAAAAGTATGAAATGAAAATGGAAAAGCTAGCTGTTTCTGAGTCAGGACTCACAAGGTCATAGAGACTCAGATGTGGCTCATGGTATATACAAAACTGTGGCTTGGGAGGTATTCTGGAGAAGAATATTACATTATTTCATTAAAGAGCTGATAATTTATTTATTTATTTGCATATGGGTGTTTTGCCTGCATGTATGGCTGTTTGCCACATGCCTGCTTGTGCCCACTGGGGCCAGATAGGGGCTTGAAACTGGAGTTACAGGTGGGGTATGAGCTATCCCCTACATTCTGAGAATTAAACCTGCATCCTGTAGAAGAGCAGCCAGTGCTCTTCACCACTGAGCCATCTCTTCAATTTTCTTCCCATATCTTTAGCATAGATTAAGGTGGACCTGCTTTCCTAACAGTGGTCCCTTCCACAGGTGACTGACCTGCTCCACTGGATTAACTCTGAGGAAAGCAGACACTGGCTTTTCCTCGCCTACTGATAGATTCCATTCTTTACTGTAGCATTCTCCACTCTGAAGAAGTAACCCTCATATAGTTTAGAAGATGGGTTGAAGTTGGGTGCAGATATAACTCAACTTAAAAGGAAGTCTAAGAGGTCCAGTTCCAAGATCTGTTGACAGAAGGAGTGAAGGTCTGGACTGGAATTTTACTTCTCAGCATCACTTATAGCCTTCAGGCAAGGTGCTCATGGAGGAGGTAAGAGCTCCCTTCTCATATTTCTGGCCAGGGAACCAAGGGCATTTTGAAATGGCTGCTTTTGGGGTTTCTGTCCTGAGCTGCCTATCTATTCATTCTGTCTTCTGTTGTCAACAATGCCTTGATATCTTGTAGTGTTCTGAGGCTGTGAAGTTCCCGAGAAGAGATTCCAGTGAAGTCCACCTGAGCCTCTGACCTCAGATAATAAGAGATAACAAATTTAAGCTCTTGGAAAGGACCAGGTCTGTGGCACAAATTCACTGACATGAGAGTAAATGGACACAAATAGTTTTCAAACTTGTTTTTATTTTCATGAAAACTCACCTGAGGGAACATTTACACACTGATTGTTAGGACTCGTAGAGAGTACCTGTGACTCGCTACAGTTAGCTGGGTCTGATAATTTGCACTTACGTCAAGCTTCCAGACCAGGCTATCACACCTGGCAACAAATCATTCTTTAAGAACCACTATGATAATATATCATCCCCAGACACCTTTGATGTAACAACTTACTTAGGAAGTACATAAAAGGGTTTTCTAATTATATTATCTAGAATATTGTAGTAGTTCCAAATTTGTTAATGAAGGAAGAACTTTTCATACTCAAGTATCGTTTGCAAAAGTTTTTTTCGTTATAGCTGATGCCAAAGCTGTAAAGCCTATGCTGACTCACAGAGGACACCTGGGACAGTATGTCTGAATGGAAGCAAGAGAGGGAAGCTGCCTGACATTTTTCCTGATGGTGTCCTGAGCAGGAGATGGTCATATCTAATGTATTATAGGGACATCTTGCTTCCTTTCTTCCACAACCTCTGCTCATTTTAAACATGTTTCCTTACTTGACAAATACAGTGCATAATAACCATCGGGGTCCTCTACATAATAACCATTCAGAGCTCTGGATTAGTGAACTGAAAGGTGACCTGAGACGCAAGTGGCTGCTGCAATTATGGGATCTGTCACCATGTCTATTCAAAATTAAAATAACATACAATTTCCAAGTATTCTTTGCTTTGTCGCAGGGAAAGTTGCAGGTAGACTGCTACTGCTAAAGGGAGGAGTAACACTCACCCCAGATAGCTAAGTATATGCAGGTCATCTGTTGATGGCAAAGCCATACTTTTTAACAAAATGTTAAAAATAATTTTGCACAGCAAAAGTAGCACTCAGTAACTTCAAAATCTATATAATAACACTTCATGTCAAAGCTTAAATGATGCTAAGCAATGCCTTGATGACTTATGACAAAACGCAAAGAATAGGAATTGAATTATATATCTTCCTTGGTGCCTCCTTTTCTTCTCTTGAGGTAAAGTTTCACTGTGAGAAAATACCAGACGGAAGGTACACACTCTCCAACCTTTAGCTGACAAGATGGGACTAATAATTTGTAAACTAGAGTTTGATGATTAAAAAGAAATATCTGTGCCTTTATCTTGCTTCAATGGTTTTTTAAAAATGAAAATAAACTTTATTATGTCACAAATAGAAAGATGCAACAGTTTCTATCGTTTTCTTCCAGACATTGTGATCGGCTCTCAGTAAACATGGAACTAAGATCTACAGTCTCAGGGTGGACATTTTGCAGGGCGCTTGGTAGGTTGGATAGATTGGTCTTCCCTCTGTATTTATAACCTGTGCATTTTTAAGATTGACTTCCAAGCACTCAGTCATGCACATACTTAAGCAGAGAAGTTCGGTGAAGCGGGGTCTATGCTGTGCTCAGGCGGGCCAGCAATTAAGCAAACAAGCTGTGGTTTGCACTCAAGTTCTCAGAGGCAGGGGAGCTCGTGGAAAGAAGTCAACTTGGGTGATGCAAATGGAAAAAGAGTTCAACGGGAGATTAAAAGGGACATTGGTATTTGGAGGCAAACAATAGCTTGCTGTGAAGTGGCTTCACAAACATCTTTCAAATGCTTGGAAAGAGCTGGGTCACTCCTAACTACTTAAAATGCACATCGTCAACAACTGTAAAATGTCTTCCCAATCTTTTGAGTGTGGGTTCAGAGTTTAAACACTGTGGTAGAAAAAGTACTGCCATTTTGAACAGTGCTTTTCATCTCCATGTGGTAGCAGAATGGGTCTTCAGACTGGCCAGGCTTTCCCTTTCAGCCAAGCACTCCTGAACCAGGCTTCCGACATGAATGGCGCTCTTGCTCCTGTCATAAGTGAGTCTGATCTCTTTCCCAAACTGATAGCCAGCAGCTCTGAATATTTACTCTGAGGCATCTGGCTCTTTTCAGTTCCCTGGGTGTCACTCAGCAGCTGATAATATTGAGAGGAAGTCGCCATGCTATGGGGGGCGGAGGGCATGTGCACCGTCAAGTTCCTGTGAGCACCAGGCAGAGCCTGGCCAGGCCGCGCGAGCATGGCGGCTGCCAGGCCGGGAGGCCCTACGTCCCACGCCCATCAGTGAGCTCACCGGCTGCCCACACTTAATGGGGTTTTAGAATTAGAATAGTGTATTGCATATAGTGAAACAATGCACCAACATAATAGAACCTTACTACCCCTGAGTAACCTGATAAATGGTCAGTAATTTGAAACTGAAAGTGAATTCTGCTCTCAGTATACTTCATTTTCTGGTTTCTGGTGGTGTTGAAAATATTGTCATTTGTAGTAATATTGGGAGCAACATCAAAATCTCTTTCTGTGTTATGGTTTTCTTCCCATTTGTCTAGAAATGCACTTGAAATAGAGATAGTAGCATCCACTTCCCTCTGAGGTGTTAAGCTTCCAACATACCACATGGGATGGAAATTCATAAACCAAGCTGACTGACTAAAAGTTAACACAATGCTTACCACGCAACTCAGTTCTGGGTGGTAGATGACACAACCAAAAGCCAGAGCTGTTAGCATTCTAGATAACATACTATGTAGAATTATATTTAAGGTTCAAAGGTGACTTTGAATAAATTAATCAGAGCATAACTTCTTTAGACATTAACCTACTCTCTGGCCCTCTACTGGCCCATAAATTAGAATTCCATGTGGAGCAATTATATATCCTAATCTCCACATTCATTTCCATGTAATCAAGTCAGTGTAATCACAGCATTCATTTTCTTTTAGAATACAGAAGAATATTTTCAAAACTGCCCTTGTTGCCTTTGGTTTCACCTGAGACAGTTTCTGCTCCTTCACCCTGACAAGCACAGAGTTGGTTATTTTTTTGGCTCCAATAAGTTTAGTCTTGGAGTCAGTAAATAGTGTGTGTGTGTGTGTGTGTGTGTGTGTGTGTGTGTGTGTGTGTGTTATGCGTGAGAGCACATGGGCACACACTTGCAAACACACAAAACAAGTCCACACTTGGGAATAATAGTTAAATGTTTGACTCAGTAGTATAATTTAGATATCACTTGCACGATAAATACCAAATAAATTGATGTACAAATAAGATTTTCAACCTCATATGGTTTCCTATGCTAAGCAAACAAGTCCAGCCCTATAACACATCGTGGCGCAGTCCTTTAGTCCCAGCACTCAGGGAGGCAGATCATTTTGAGTTTGAGGGCACCAACCTAATCTACAAATCAAGTCCAGGAAAGCCAAGACTACACAGAGGAACCCTGCATCAAATAACCAAACACCGAAACAAAACAAACGAAATCACTTAAATAAAACACTTTCAGAAACTTATTTATTTCCTTTGTCCATTCATTATACATTTGGAAGATAGGGATTAAAAACCCAAGACAAACAAAGTCCTACAAGAAGCTACTAGAAACATCTAGGTGAACTATCTTCACATAGTTTTGGATGAGACTTGGTATCAACAGGTGTTTTGATGGTTAATATTCCATGTCACTTCAAGAGGATTTAGAATTGCCTAGTAGTCAAACCTGTGAGGATGTCTGTGATAAGGGGGTTCCTTAAGAGGTTGAGTTGAGGTGACCCTATGTGTGGCTGGCACCATTCCCTGTATAGGAGCCCTAGCCTGAACAGAAAGAAAGATGCCAGCTGAGCACTGGCCTTTATTGCTCTTTACTTCCTGGCTCTAATTGCAATGTATGCAGACACCTCACCTTCCTGTTCTTTCTTCTTTCCGTTCTTCTCAGTAGATATCTTATCTCAGTAACAGGGAAGGCAATTAATGTGAGGTAAAATCAGGTTCCACTCAGGAGGTGGGATTCATAGAGAGAGCATGTCTAGGGACAGTCATCTGAGGAGATGCTCATCCAAAGAGGCAAACACAGTCAATCAAAGTCACACCCACCTTTTGAACATCTTTCTGGAACTGTGTGGTGTGTACTAGGTAACAAAGTAATGGACAGACAATGAATACTTCTTTGAGTTCAAGTCAGGAAAATGTTCAAAAACAAAGAGGTAGTACTATAAGAAAGTCCTTCAAGTAGCTTCTGGAAAAAAAGTTTAAAAAACACAGTAATAATGATATAATATATAGAAAAATGAAGCTATTTAATTTAGACCTATATTGAACAGCAAAGTGGTTATGAGAATACTTCATTCATACATAATACCTTGCATTTAGAAGCAAGGGCAAGTAGATTATCATGTTGTATTTTAAAAGCCAAACTCACAGATGTGCTGGTGACTTAATAAGGATTTGGGTTGCAGAAACTCATAGGAATAAAATTGAAGTCTAATACTCATGCTTCACACAGTTTAGTCTGGCCTAAAGTAGCTGTTTGCTGAGCTGTATATAAACACATAGCACTTCTCTATACAATGGCAGCTATAACAAATGGCGACTAGTTTTCCTGCACAGGGCCAGCATTGACCCTTCCTATTGATTGACAGCATTGGAAAGGTCACAACACATTATAGCAATTATATTTGTTTAGCAGCCTTTTACTGTGAGGATTGATATTTCAGCACCAGCAGTGCTAGCATGTATGCTCACTGCTAAATTGCCTTATTAATCTTGAGAGCCTTGTGTTTAAAAGAGAAACAAACCATAATGTAAGTTACCTTCTGGTCATCTGCAGCATTTATTTTATTGTGTATGAACCTAAAACTGCCTCAGGAGATCTGCTTCTGTAAATACAGAACGAGATCTGTTCCGCCACATTTAGGAAATGTTAGAGTCTGTTGTGGCTGTGCATTGTGAGGTAGTTAACGGTTCCCAATACATTCACAATATTTATTATGCTCTGCAGTCACAGAGATTACACTGACGGCTGCTCATTATTGACAAATTTGATTAGCCTTTCTAATAGTTGCATATGTTGTCATCATATCCTGATGTGCTAAGATAGAGTTGAACAGGAGTCAAGGATCTCCCTGGGTGACACGGACACAAGTCAGCAATTCAGGGGAACTAGCAGGTGCTTTGCTCTCCCCTGAGCAACCTCCGCACTGACACTTCTCAAGTTCTGCCTCATGTGGTATTTTCATCCCGCAAGGCCAATGTGACAGGACCCCAGTTGCAACAACCAGATCTAAAACTCAAGGGTTTTAAGTCACTTATCTGAAGTTTAATAGAATTTGATCCAAATTTGTTCAAAATGTATATCTTTCCAGTACATTTCTCAAAATATTCCAAAACTTCTTGTCAGACAGTAAGTCATAGGGGAAGAAACTAGACTGCTCCCATAAGCTTCTCAAAATAGGTGATACTAAAACACTCAAAGTTGCTTAAATTAACTCAAGTTTTATTTAGTATTTCTAAGCTTTTACCTTGTTAAGAAAGGATAAACTTTTTTATTTTATGTTTATGATTGTTTGTCTGCCTTTATGTGCACCATTGTGGATGGTTCCTGCAGTATCCTGGATAGGGAAGCAGATTCCGTGGAAATGGAGTTACATATGCTTGTGAGCCACTACGAGAATACTAGAAACTGAGTCCTGGGACTCTCCAAGACCAGAAAGAATTCTTCCTCACTGAGCTCTCTCTCTCCGACCCCTAGAGAAGGCTAGACTTTCCTAGCACCAGTCTCCTGCTATTTCCTTAATTATATAAGGGGAAACATGATAAAGGCCGTTGTTTCATACAACGTCAAAAATCTTCAACAGGTAACTCAGTACAAATGAGTATCATGTCTTCATTCTTAGGTGACCAGAGTCACCTCAAAGGACACATCCGCAGAATTATCAGCTTGTGTTTCTATCCTTACCTGCAGCACAATTGTCCCTTGCAAGATGGGACTTATTTCTTCGTTTCTACAATTGATCCTTTCTTAACTATAACATCACTTCATAGACATATCTTCTTCCCTATCTCTTTAGTCTTTTGCTAGATCTTTCCAATCAGAGGACAAGTCTTATCAGAGCAAAAGACTAAAATGGGAGCAAGCACTCATGCATGTGCATGCACGCGCGCACGAGCGCGCACGCACGCACACACACACACACACACACACACACACACACACATCCTCTTCTTTCTAGTCCTTTCTTCGTAGCCTGCCTCCTGAGCTAGTGTAATCCCTGTTCCTTTTCCTCCGTGCCTACTCATATTCCAGCCAACCATAATCAGGCAACTGCCCTCCATTCCAACAAAATTAGTCTTGTGAAGTTACAAACAACACCCTGCTTGATTCCATGAGCCCAATATGATGTGACAGCTCATATACTAAAATCAGATCGCTGTGTAGATTATCCTGATCCCTGGATGGGGATGATAGGCAAATTCATGCAGCTTTCCATATTTTTACAGTATGAACTCATTTTGTTATATATAGATATATATTTTGATGCAGAGCCTACATTTGCATATAGAAAAAGTCTGGGAAGACGTATCAAATTTAAACAGTAGTTATCCAGGGTGATGGGATTTTGGGTGACAAATTATATACATAATTATATATATCTACCATATAGTCATGCTGCTTATGTAATGACTACATTCCTTATCTGAATAAGAAATGGATCTATCTTAAAATATCCCGGGGCCCCTTTCAGTTCTCATCTTATTCGCCCTCACAGCAGTGTTTTGACAATGTTGTTCTAGCCTCAGTTTCAAGGACACCATAGACTCTTGGTATTCCTCCACCTTCTTAGCATATGGCTCTCAGTTCTCTCTGAGGCCTCATCTTCTTTATGTCCTTCAATATACCACCCCACACTGCAGCATTGTCCATCTCTGCGGCCCTCTCTGGTATCCCTTCTTCCTGTTCCTGGATTCCCTGGATCTGTTTCTGAGCTCAGGATCCTCTCATGGTTCTAGCTTCAACTGTTGGATAGGTTTCAAACTGCTGAAAATGCTTTCATTTCCTCACAAGTTATGTCCAAATCTTATGAATCCATATCAATGGTTAGATTCAGTTTTTTATATGAAAATTAGATAAAAATATAAAAGCGGTTTTGATTCTTTTTTCTCACTTCCTGCACCAAAAAGCTGATCACCTATAACAAATTCTATGTCCACCTATATATATTACAGCCCTAACTCCCTTCATATTATCTTGAATTAATCAATGATTTCACCATTTCTTCTTTATTGAAACCATTCAATTGTTGCTCGTATCATGCTCAGTCATATACACCCTGCCTCCTCCCTCCATTCTGCAGCAAGAATGGATTTCCTAAATCACAAATTATAACATATCATTGTACTGTTTAAAAAGCCTTATGACCAAAAACAAAACAAAACAAACAGGAAAAAGTCTTATGACCCTTATTGACTGAAGATATTTTAGCTTTCCCCCAAAACATATTCTACAGCCAATACTCATTTGCATTACATCGTCAGTCTTCCCAAACTCCAGACCTGCAAGTGGCTCTCCAAATATCTCTTGGCCTTTTCTGCCTCTAAGCCATTTTTCATTAGTCTTGCATAGAAACTACATCCCTGTCTCTTTACTTGCTTTACTCTCTATTATTCTTCAAGTCCCAAATCTGCTCATTTCAGGGCCTGTCCAGGATCTCATTGCTCACAGAGAACATTGTGCTTCCCTTAGGAGGCCATAAGCCAAATGCTATTTCAATTCTTCATTCTGTTGTCTCTTCCATACCAGAATCCTCAGACCCATAAGGATGGGACTGTGTACTTAATTTGTTTGTAATATAGAATAAAGTAAATGACTGGTAGAAAAGTAAATTCCAAGATCAGCCATTAAGGGAAGGAGTCAAAGTATAATCACTTGAACAGACTTACCCACAACATATTACAGGGCAATTCTTCTAAAGTAACATAAAACACAGACATTCATCTGAGAGTGTTTTTTAAAAACTAATCCTGTCAGTTTATGGATCAATGTAAAAAAAAAAAATCCCTAGGAGTGGTGTGGAGAGTGGAGAGGAAATTTCAGAACTTGATTCAGAGCCATCCCTACTGAAAAGTATGGCTTCTCTTAAGCAGTTGTTGTGCTCTGGAAATATTATAAGGCAGTTAACAATGATTACAGAAGTAGAAAATCAGGTTTTATTCACTTATCTCTTTCTACCCATCACACATTTGATAAGGGCTAATAATCACCTGCCTATGTGAATCATAGGGCAGAAAAGTTGTGAACCTAGAAGAACCAGTTGGTTTTTCAGAATTCCTGTTGGAATTAAAATAAATAATTGTAATAGTTCAATGACTTGCTTTTCCATGAAGTGCTTTCAATAGTAATAATAAAAACAAGGTGCCATGCACGCATATATAACTGAAGAGGTTTCTTATGGTTTACCAAGGAATGTTTGCTAAGAGCACTTGTCTTTTATGCAGTAATATTTATGATTTTAACCGACATAGGGACAGCCCATTTCTTCAATAATAGAGAGAGATGTGCTGTAAGCAACTGGTTGAATGTTGATCCATGTTCTATTCTTCTCTCACTGAAGATGTGAATTAACAGGGCTGGAGAGATGACTTGGCGATTAAGAGCTTGTTGCTCTAGACCAGGGTCCCATTCTCAGTACCATATAGTAGCTCACAACTTTTGTAACTCTAGTTTCAGGGGATACAACATGGTTCATATACATGAGTGTAGGTAAACATGTAAGTATGTAGATAAAACATTAATATCGTAAACACATTCATAAAAGTAAATAAATCTTTTAAAAAGATGTAAAAAGATAAAAGAGTTCTTTGACTGGTCAAGAAGCAGAGACAAATAAAACACCTTCAATAATATCCACAATAGAATAATAATCCAAGTGTTCCTATACTATATACCACAAACCCCTTCATTCACACTATCTCAAAGCCATTTCTTGTTTTTAAAAACAGAATTGTACCATAATTCACTCAATATTGACAATTCTGGGGTTGACCTCAAAGCTAATATGAGTCACTCTAGCTCGAGGAAGATTGAAATCATTGTTCTATGATAAATGTGTAGATTTTAAACACTTTTCTATCTCTTAAACTAGGTGTGGAATGTCACCCCATAAGACCTGAGTTAGAGTATGCTGGGTAGTTCGAACAAATACTTTATTGGAGAATATATGTATGTATTATTCTCCTCTTGCAGTATCACCCACAGTATTTCTCCTGGTGTCCATTCATCATGACCCAGTCATCATGAATGGCCTTCAGAGCCAAGGCTGTTCAACATTGCAGTATCAGAGGACAAAATTAATTATGCCCTCAAACTCAACAGTGATGTCATTGGGAAGTATTACTCTTGTTTAATACAAAAATCCTTAAACTAACTAAATGCCATATCTGTGGCAGGCAAACTCTTTCAATGTCCATAGCATTGATGCATCCAGTAGACTCTGAACTATAGACATAACACCTCTCTGTCTGGTGCGAGAATGCCATAGGGATACCAAAACAATATCTCGGTGTGGGGGAACTACATAAAGAAGGAAGCTGCTGTGTAGGAGATCTGCACTGTGGAGTGGCTGGTCAATATATGAAACATATGCTCCCACACAAACTATTCTAACAAATTATCTAGCTCTAGGGAGGGTCGTCTGTTCAAGATTGGCAAATCCCTAAAATATCAAAGCAACACAAAATACAGAAAATCAAATGTATAATAGCAGATTAGAGTGAGCTTCCATTTTCAGGATCTCAACCTGTTATTTTTTCCCTCAGTATCATGAGCTAGGTACATTCAGATCATGGATACCTTCAGCACCTGCCTCTTATTCTGCATTCCATCTTCTGGGTTATGCATGGTGGTCTCAATGTGCTTGTGTCTGAACCATGTGATACCCTGACTTGTCCTGCAATCCTCCTCCGCTATCATCTACAGGAACTACATACTACACCCAGTAATGCCCAGAAGCAGAGCTCCAGGGAAGTTGTCTTGGCATTGAACCATCCCGTCCAGCAGGGAGGAGAAGGCACCTGACAAGAGGCAAACAAAAGTTCACAATAGGACAGCAGAAAGTTGGAAGGTTCTTTGTATAAAGGGAAGTGAACAGCTACTGATGGAGACACTGGCCGTGTAAACCACAAAGAGAAGAGACAATCAGACTCTAGAGATACATTAAACTGTGCAGAGAGCTCCTGGGCTGTCGATTTCATGAGTCCTCACCCATGACGTGGGCTTTTCAGTGATGCAGCCCCTTTCATGAGTCATTATCACTCCTTGTAAGTAACCCCTCACCCACATCACCCTTCTTGATAACATCAAAGAACTCATTGGATCACCATGTTGAACATTGTCTGCCATGGGCTTTCTTTCTGGGGTAAATAGAAATGTGTGTGTGTGTCTGTGTGTGTGTGTAGGTGTGTGCACACGTGAGTGTGCGTGCATGTGTGCATGCTATATGTTGTATCTTCCCAAGAAGACCCTGTTACACAGCAACCAACACTACCTCCAGAAGGTAGCCCTTGCAACTGTGCTGCTAGAGGTTCAAGTGCTCAGAAATTAAAGCAAATAATTAATCAGATCCAAGTTAAATCATTCTAACATTAAAGAAGAAAATGATGCCCAGCATAGGACCAAAATGTCTGGAAGAAAAGAAAATACTTGGACAAGCATCCACGCAGG
This sequence comes from Acomys percivali, assembly GCA_907169655.1. Taxonomy (NCBI): domain Eukaryota; kingdom Metazoa; phylum Chordata; class Mammalia; order Rodentia; family Muridae; genus Acomys; species Acomys percivali. The sequence goes on along the minus strand of OU015745.1, from coordinate 62,990,514 downwards.
TGTGGGGAGCAGGTGTTCCTCATTTTTTTCTCACAAACAGATATTTTCAGCGTAAGTTGGAACTGTGCTTTTAAAGTAAACTTAGAATTTTTAATAATTTTTTTCATTCTTTCACACAAAAATACTACTCAGAAATGATTCCTCTACGTAAAATTTATAGAAAAGAGAGTATTCTCATGATATTTCAAAATCAACAAGAAACGCAATGTGGCTGGTATATAGAAGAAAAGACAAGAAATGATGGAAAAGGAGACCTGAGAAGACCAGTTGTCAAAAGAGGTCACACAAAGCACAGGCAAAAAGTCTGGACTTTCTTCTCAGTGAACTGTGAGAAAAAAATATGGGTCTGTTAAGCAGCAGGTGAGATGAAGGGTACAGTCACGTTAAATTTCATTATTTACTTCACTGAAAGCATGGCCACTCAGGGTTATATGTCTGAAAGAAAAAAGACTGAAGCCACAAGGCTGTGAAGACTAGAAACGAAGATGAGGAGAGGGTAAACTGTGGTCTAGGACACAGGAATAAAATCCCTTGAGAAAACCTTTTGTGGTGGGAAAAGACAACTAATAATGAACCATGCGAAGTGAGAAGAAAATGGGATGCAGAAGTTGTCCAACAATACGTGCAGTTAGCATCAAAGCCCTACTCAGCTCTAGCCAATGGACAGGACATGCTCCACAGTTGTATGGAGAGTGGGGACTGACTCTAGCATGAACTCTGGTGTCCCATATTTGATCACTTCCCCTTGGTGGGGAGGCCTGATGGCACTCAGAGAAAGAATACCCAGGCTACCAAGATGAGACTTGATAGGTTGTGACCTTATAGTGGGGGAGGAGGTCCCCCTAGGTCACAGATATAGGGGAGGGGAATAGAGTAAAAGAGGGAGGGAGGGAGTAATGGGAGGATACAAGTGAGGGAACAATAATTGAGTTGTAATCTGAATAAATTATTTAAAATATAAATGTGAAAAAAAAAAGCTGTGGGAGAAAAATTCAATTGAGAGAAAAAAATCTTAACAACATTCAGAAAAACATCCAAGGAAGAAACGAGAGGAAGGACATGCATGGAACAAAACCATGTGGCCCACACCACTCCTACAGGGACTATTGAGGCTGAGGCCACAGCTCTGTGGTGCCAAGATCTGTCAGCTTGTGCAAGGCCTTGGATTCCATCTTTAACACTGAAGAGAAACTGAAAGTAAATACACAGAATTGGCATAGATTCCTTAAAAATCATGGACATTTATATTTTCATTATATTTTATAAAGAATATATCTATCATTGTTAACTGAGTATTGAGGCAGATTCACAAATTTTAAAATAATTTACTGAGGTATATCAGTGAGATAGGAAAATAACAAGTCAAAATACAAAGAATTTTCCACTGGACTTTCTCACTGTAAGTGTTTAAATTATAAGTGTTCTATGTTAAAAATAGCTTATGGGAAAGGTAAAATGGAAATGCAGTCTAATGTCAAGGAATTAATCTTTATTTTTATCTACTATATGACCCCTGGGCTTTATCACATGATCCTTTAAAAACTACTGATATTAAAGAATATTTTAATACATGTAAGTATAAAGAACCTTGAACAAGAAATGTTAATGCTTGTGTAATATGTAACCAGTAAATATCCTCACAACCAATCATGGATGAAAAGCTTAACTGTGAACTTACTTGTGTGAAAAACTTCTAAACCATTAGAAGCACCAAAGATTAGCAGTGGAATTTTAATTTAATACTTACAGCAGGCCATAGGATTCAGCGGTAAGGTGCCAGGATATATGAAGGGAGGTAGAACACATGTTTATGAAGAGAGAATTTAACTTGTGCTGTCTTCTGTTAGGATATAACCAGAGCCAGAACAGTGAGCCAGCATTTTCTGGTTCTTCCTGACTTGTCACACGTGGTGGGAAATGTATTTACAGCAGAGAATAGTCTCTCACAAACACTCCACAAGTCCACGCAAATGAGAAGAGCTGCCTCACTGGGGCCTACTCTTCCACATCTCTACGCAAACAACTCTGGAAGCTTCTTCACTCCTTATTTTCATGGTTTATAGAAACACGGGCAGCCATTGCTGAGATAATTCAGAGACATGGACTTTTACAGTTGGAATAAACTGCATTCTCTCTCACCATGCTTTGCTCAATGACAAAAAAATAAAATCACTTTGCGTCTTTTGAAAGAGAGTTGTGAGTCCACTCTTGTTTGGGCAATAATCACAGAGAATAAAAAGCCCCTGTCTGAGAAAGCTATCCTCTCAACATTCATCCTGTACCCAGGCCCAGTACATATTCTATTAGAAATAAAGACAGGCCACCTTCAATAGGTATTTGCCATTCATGTAAAACTCCACCTGAAAAACTGACCGCTGGCTTGACCTTCTGCACAAAAAAGGATGCTTCTGTTCTGCAACATTTGTCTTTCCTCTATCCACACCCAGCTGCTGAAGCAGGGGGACATCCCAGTGTCCCTCAGAAAACACACACACACATGTACACACACACACATGTACACACACACACACACACACAAAAAAAAAATCTCATTCCTTCTTTTTACTTAGGCTGCATCAGATAGAACATAGGTTCAGTTCGTGTAGCCCAGAAACCTGCAGAAACCTGACCGTGAGATAAATGGTGCTTCCACAGTCAAGCAGCCTGGCTGGTCAGCTGTTTCGAATGGGACTCAGCTACTCTGACTATTCACTCACGGAGAAGATAGGCAGCATTCTGAGTACATATGAGTTATGTCATTTGGTTGAGGGCCAGGTGTCAACACTACTATGCAGGGGGCCCAAACACACCGTGTCTTCCTGCAGACTCAGCAAGAGCAGCCAGGCAGGCAGCTTCTGGCCTCTGCACTGCTCCTCAGGGTTTCTTCTGGGTGTTTATAAAGAAATGCCTGTGAACGTCTATCCCAGCACTTGCACTCTATCTCTGACATCAAACCCCAGAAGGACACCTGTTTCCCAACTTGGATCTCTACACAGAGCTCACAGATGTACATCTAAATAACTGGAACAACTGAATCTTTTTCAGAAGCTTTATTCTATTTTTGGTTTACCAAGCTTCTTGTAGCAATTTCACAGCCAACAAAGAAGGACCAATGCCTAACGCCAGTTACACAAACATTAGCACAGATGTGGAATCACTGTATATAAAACTATTAAGAATCATAAAGTTTGAGCCGGAAAAATGTCTCGGAGGGTAAAGGCACATGCCTCCAGGCCTGAGAACCTGAGTTTCATCCACAGGATCCATATGGTGAAAGGAGAGAGCTTACTATTTCAAATTTTGTTCAGAATTCCACATAAATTCCATGGTATTCAGGCACCCACTCAAATAAATAAACAAACAAATAAATAAATATGATTATTTTTGTAAAGAAATCAAGTTTTCCAGTCATTCATGCGTGCTCTCTCTCTCTCAAATGAATGAATGAATAAATAAGTAAATAAAGAAATAAATGTTAATTAGAATTTTTGCAAAGAAACCAAGTTTTCCAGTTGTCAGTTATTGAAAACAGCACATCACTTTTCCTTACACATTAATCGCATGAGTATTTGTTGGGCTCCATCATATGATTGCAGGGTCCCTTCCCAAGCGCCTTATCCTCTTACACATCACATTTGAGAAGCTCCATCTGCTGATCTTAATATCTAGCAATACCAAAGCATTTACCTTTTAACATTTTCTTCAAAATACGCATGCGCTATCTCCCCCAAATACATCGGTCTGCACCATGTTCCCTCTTCCTTCTAGATGTAGTTTGTACTTATTTTCAGAGCCTCTGTGACACAGTTAGTGGATCTAGGACTTCATAGTATGCTGTCGCCCAGCACCTACGAGAAAAATAAAAACTATCCCTATCCTCAGAATAGAGCCTCATCAAAAACACACATATCGGCGGTGCTCCACAATTCTCACCAAAATCCATGTGAATTTCATGCTGTGCTGATAGCCCCTTTCGATTATAAACCCACATCACAATATACAGTACCCCCAGCAATAATTCAAATATGCTTAAGTGCAGAAAATAAGTCACAGCAGATTATTAATCAATAATGAATGAGCTAATTAAGTCATACCAATGTTGTTGACTCAGCTCGCAATTGTAAAGCCAGCAACATCTACTTGGTTAAAATCATCCCATCTTTTTTTATAGTTGATTTTGTATCCAGCCACTTTGCTGAAAGTGTTTATCCATTGTGGGAGTTCTCTGGTGGAATTTTGGAGGTCACTTGTATGCACTATTATATTGTCTGTGCATAGGAATAATTTGACTTCCTCCTTTCTGATGTGGATCCCCTTGATCTCCTTTTGTAGTCTTATTGCTGTAGCTAGAACTTCAAGGACTATATTGAAGAGATATGGAGAGAGTGGGAAGCCTTGTCTAGACCCTGATTTTAGAGGAATTTCCTTGAGTTTCTCTCCATTTAATTTGATGTTCGCTATTGGCTTGCTGTATACAGCCTTTATTATGTTTAGGTATGTGCCTTGTACCTCTGATCTCTCCAAGACTTTAAACATGAATGGGTGTTGGATTTTGTCAAATGCTTTCTTTTTTTCTTTCTTTCTTTCTTTCTTTCTTTCTTTTTTTTTGGCATCTGAGGAGATGTTCATGTGGTTTTTATTCTTTCAGTTTGTTTATATGGTGGATTACATCAATGCATGCAGTAAATCTTGATCCCTGTTCAGATCTAGCCAAAGGACAGCTTATTCTCCCTGGTTGTGGGGAGAGTGGGGACTGCCTCTGACATGAACTCTGGTACCTCCATTTGAACACATCCTCTTGCTGGGGAGGCTGAATGGCACTCATAGGAAAGGGAAGCAGGCTATCCGGATGAGACCTAATAGGCTATGATCATATGGTGGGGATAAGTTCCCCTTCTGTCACAGGACCTAGGGGAGAGGAATAGGATGAAAGAGGAAGGAAGGGGGGAATGGGAAGATACAAGTGAGGGGATAACAGTTCGGATGTAATCTGAATAAATTATTTAAAAATTTAAAAAATGACAATAAAATAATATCTTCCCAGCATAAGAGAATTTGATATATCTCACAAGTGCATGAGCTCCCTGAGTCGCTCTTTTTGCCACATTTTCTACACCCTTTTCCAAGTTCCTTTTAGCAACTTCCTTTACCTGGTAAACATGCTTCAATTTTAATTACGTGCTTATTGTGGGTAAGTCACAATTGAAGCAATTTTTAGAAGGTGAGATATTTGCTAACTGTAGAAAAAAAGGCCTAATGAGATTCAAATATATTTCCCTGCTTATTATCCAAATGTACAGCTGTTTGCATAGCTCTACTTAATGAATATAGTTATTTCCATTCCCGGCTGAACCCCCAATCTCTTGTTCCCATTTAAGAATGTTGATCCTCCCCCAGAAACCAGGGAGACATCTTTTCCTTTTTTAAAAAATAGACTCTTAGAGAGATTCTCTTACATTTGCTATGAAAAAAAGAAAACCATATTTCGGGAGTTCCCCTGAAAAATAGTACAAGAAAAATTGTCAAAAAAACAAAACTAGAAAGGAAAGAGGGGGGAAGCAAGAGTAGGAACTCTTATTTAGCTCAAGAAAATTTTCAAAAATGGTGGTGGTTCACACCTCTAATCCCAACACTCAGCAGGTAGAGGCAGCCAGATCTCTGAGAGTTCAAGGCCAACCTTGTCTACAGAGTGAGTTATAGGACATTTAAGGCTACATAATGAGACCCTGTCTCAAAACAAACAAACAAACAAACAAACAAAACACTGCTATAAATGTAATTTTGGAATTCTATTCAAAATGAGCCAAAGATGGACTAATTCAGTTATCTTTTAAAGCCCTATTTTTTCCCCTTTCACTTACTATATTAAAAATAAAAAACAAAAAAAACAAAACAAAAAAAAAACTGGAGGAAGTTCTTTGATGTAAGGTTTGCTATCCTGAAAATCATGGTCCTCCTGCCTCAGCCTCCAGAGTGCCAGGACTGCAGGACACACCACCATACCTGGCCTAAATTCAATCTGTTGCATAAAAATGATAGACATAAAAAGCAATGATAGAAATAAAAACAATTAAAGACATAAAAAAGTTATAGACATGTGATATTCTCTTGCATTGAAATTGTTTATGAAAACATATAAGACAGTGGCAAAGATGGTTTAATATTAAATTTTATAGTCTAAGAGTGGAAATAATCTCCGTCACCATATTTGGCCACATATCAGAGGCTGATGCACAGGGCTCCCATTCCTATGAGACATTTTGTTTCAATTTATTCAAATTTCTGGATTATTTCATTTTAGAATATAAGCTCATCAGCGAGTCTTTGGAAGAGCCAATGCTTCTTACTGTTCGGGTCCCTATGATGCCAGCTGAAGCTCTATTTGCTTCTATCAATATGCATGCTCTCATCTACACAGCTAACTCTAGCCAGCCTCCTAGGAAATTCAACAGTCTCAATGGCTGAGAAGATGGGTAAGCACTCATGCCTCAGAAATGTCAAGAAAATAAAAAAAGCTAAAGAGGTTCAGTCTGCTGCCAGATACCAGCAGACATGGCATTATTAGCCTCAAGTAATCAAAGACTTACCATTGCAGTAACAAAGATGTTATCAGATTATGATTCAAGAACATGTATCACTGCAATCACCTTCTTCAAGGCTTCACAACAACAACAACAACAACAACAACAACAACAACAAATCTACTACAAAAATTGTGAAATAATTTGCTGAATTCTCGTGTTAGTCATGGATCATGGTCAATTATTGATGAGTTACAGGACTCATGGTCAATTGAAAAGATGCTATTCTCAGAAAGGATACCGCTTCCTCACTAATTACATTTCTTCTATTATTCAAGGCACTGTATTTTGGCCTTATTTTTGAGTGAATGTGGGAACAAAACTCCAACGCAGAGCTAACCCTTGAAAATCTCAGTCATGGTCCCCAGCCACCCCACCCTGCCTCTGCTCTGGAGGAAAGGATGGCCTCCAAGGTCACAGAATGACTCAGCTGTGAGAAAGAAAGTGTCTCTTTCTGAGTCACCTAAACAGTCCTCTACCTAAAAAAAAAAGAAAAAAAACAAACAAACAAACAAAAAACCTGAGAATACCTCTTGCACAGAAATAACCTGGAATGTGGAGGTGTTTGGCATTTAGCTTGCTATAACTAGAGCACTGACTGACTGCAAAATAATGTCTTTTTACCCACTAGCATTCCATTGCTTTATCTGTAATTCCAGATCTAGGTGATGTAACACCACCTTCTGGCTTCCAAAGGAACTGCACACATGCAGTACACAGGCATACATGCAGACAAACCAACACATAAATTGAGAATTTAAAAAGTGCATAATTCTGATTCCATTGCTTTAGTATAATGTCCTATTCAGTAACAGATTCCATTCCAAAGCATCACGTTATGCTTACTGTTCATGTCTTTTAAGGAAGATCAAGCCTAGGAGGGTCTCAGTACTCCCTTGTTCTGGATGACCTTGACAGAGTTGAGAGGTACTGCTGAGGTTTGAGATCAGTATGATGTTTTCTCTTGACTGAACTGGTAGTATAAGTGATCGGGAAAAGACGCAGAGGGTAAGAACTGTGACTATACATCCAGAGGACCCTGGTTCAGTCCCCCATACACATAGTGCCTCAAAATATTCTGCAACACTCCATTCCATGGGATCAAATGAACTCTTCTGTCCTCCAAGAGCACCAGACATACCTGTGTCACACAGATGCACATGGAGGCAAAACACCTGTACATGTTAGATGGCAGAAAGAAAGAAGGAAAGAAAGAAAGAAAGAAAGAAAGAAAGAAAGAAAGAAAGATAGTCAGACAGACAGATAGATGACAGATAGATAAACTGGGAAAGCTGGAACTAGAAAAAGTTGCTCAGCAATTTAGAAAACTCTGCTCTTGCAGAGAACCAGTTTCCTTCTCAAGAGCCATGTTGGACAGCTCAGTCATCTGTAACTCTAGCTCCAGGACATCCAACACACAGGAGATTGATTTTGGTACACACAGTGTGAAGAATTGTCTTTATGGTCTCATGTGGCTTTTGTGGCCCTGGCTTTAGAAGTGGGTCAGGGTTGAGACAAAGGCAGACTGAGTTCAGGGGAGGCCATGCTATCTGTGACCAAGCCACTTAAGTCTCACTTCACCTCACTCTTCTCTCCTGCCCTTACTTGATCCTGCATCTCTTTTTTCTTAATTTTTTGACATTACATTCTTCAAACAGGATTAGATATTTGATGATAACACTGTTTATATATAAAAAAAAAAAAAAAACAGATGAATCTGCACTTTTCTGAAACATAGTCATCATCCTGTGGAAGACGCCATGGTTGCCCCAGGTAACAAGGTCACTGCAGAGATGGGTTCCAAGCTCAATAGTGCAACACGTAGAAGCTCCAGGAAAAGTGGCTTCTAGATGTGATTCTGCAGAATTGGTCACTACTCACATATGGCTTCTTGGTAAAGAAGATCAGTGCATTTTCTAGTCAGTCTTGAAAATTTTTGTGTGAGGAGCAGAAGGCAGCCTGGATTATGACCTGATGCCCAGGCCCTGTTTCCATGTGAGGGTGGGCTGCCCAACAGTATGTGGCTAACACAGCCATTCCAACTGAAGACCTGAGCCTTTACAAGACTTTGAGCTGATTTTTCTATGGGATCTATCCTTGGCGGGGAACAACCCAAAGGAAGAGTTATGACTCAGAGTTCTTATAAATCAGGCTCTTTCTCATTCTTTGCCACTCAGTGGGTATATCTTCCTAGCCTAGAGTCCTGTTAAAAAGATGCTAGACGGAAGGAATCCAAGATGGTGGCAAGCAGTATGGACCGTGTTTGGAAGCTCCAGTGAACAATTCAGGGAATTGCACAGATTTCTGAGTCAGGAACACCAAGGTCCCGACACCACGGCAGCAGGAGTGCTCCACGTTCGGAAGGACCAGGGTGCGGAGGACCTGTGTGCCCCTGCACACGGGAGGAGTGCAGATTTTCTCGGAGCAGAGCAGCAGCGGCGGCACAAGCAGCACCAGCGGCACCAGCGGCACCAGCGGCAGCAACTGAGGTTTGCAGCTCAGAGCCCTCCGGTGGAGGCGGTTAGTGTGGTGGATGGTGGGAATTCCTACGGGAGAGGGGACACTGGACAGGATTTGGGCCGCGTGGTGCCTTGTGACCCAAACTGGACTTGGCAGACAGTTCAGCCCCAGAGTCCTGGGTACAGCTCAGTGCGCAGTGCTGTGGAGACGCTGGCTCAGCGTCCAAGAAATTAAGGACGCCATGAAAAGAAGAAATCTGAGGATAATAAGCATTGAAGAAAAAGAAGATATCAGACTCCAAGGCCCAGAAACTATTCTCAACAAAATCATAGAAGAAAATTTCCCCAATCTAAAGAAAGAGATGCCTATAAACATACAAGAAGCCCACAGAACACCAAATAGAATTGACCAGAAAAGGAAAACTGCCCGTCACATAATAATCAAAACACAAAACATACAGAACAAAGAAAAATATTAAAAGCTGCAAGGGAAAAGGGCCAAATAACATTTAATGGCAAACCTATCAGAATTACACCCGACTTCTCAGCAGAGACCATAAAAACCAGAAGAGCCTGGACAGAGATCCTGCAAACCCTAAGCGACCACAGATGCCAGGCCAGACTACTTTACCCAGCAAAACTATCAATAACCATTGATAGAGGAAACAAAATATTCCATGACAAAAACAAATTCAAACAGTACGTATCCACAAATCCAGCTTTACAGAAGGTACTAGAAGGAAAACTCCATCCCAAAGGGTCAAGTTACAACCAAAACTACTCAGGAAATAGGTAACTATACCATGGCAAAAACACAGCTACACAAACGCTCGATTAGAAACAACATCAAAATTAAGACTCTTAACAGTCACTGGTCATTAATATCTCTCAACATCAATGGTCTCAATTCTCCAATAAAAAGACACAGACTAACTGAATGGGTGCATAAACAAGATCCAACATTCTTCTGCATTCAAGAAACACATCTCACGCATAATGACAGGCACTATCTCAGGGTAAAAGGTTGGAAAAAATATTCCAAGCAAATGGTCACAAGAAGCAAGCAGGCGTAGCCATTTTAATATCAAACAAGATAGACTTTCAACCAAAATTAATCAAAAGGGATGAAGAAGGACACTTCATACTCATCAAAGGTAAAGTCAACCAAGATGACATCACAATTCTGAAAATCTATGCTCCCAATACAAGGGCACCCACATTTGTAAAAGATCTGCTAAAAAAACTTAAACCACACATCGATCCCCACACAATAGTGGGAGACTTCAAAACCCCACTCTCACTGTGGGATAAGTCATTGAAACAGAAACTAAGCCGAAAAATAACATCATTAACCAATGCCATGGATCAAATGGATCTAACAGATATATATAGAACCTTTCACCCAAACAAAAAAGAATATACCTTCTTCTCTGCACCCCATGGAACCTTCTCCAAAATTGATCACATCTTAGGTCAAAAACAGGCCTCAACAGATACAAGAGGTTTAAATAATACCTTGTATCCTATCAGATCACCATGCTCTTAGACTGCAATTCAACAACAACAGAAACAACAAAAAGCCTACAAGCACATGGAAACTAAACAACTCTCTGCTAAATGACACATGGGTCAGGGAAGAAATAAAGAAAGAAATCAAGGAGTTTCTGAAATTCAATGAAAATGAGGGAACAACAGACCCAAATTTGTGGCATACATTGAAAGCAGTGTTAAGAGGAAAATTCATAGCACTAAGTGCCTTTAAAAAGAAATTGGAAACATCGCACATAAGCAACTTAACAAAACAGCTGGAAGCCCTAGAAAAAAAAAGAAGCAGAAACACCCAAAAGGAGTAGACGTCTGGAAATAATCAAACTCAGGGCTGAAATTAACAAATTAGAAACTACGAAAACAGTCCAAAGAATCTACAAAACCAAGAGCTGGTTCTTTGAGAAAATCAACAAGATAGACAGACTGCTAGCCAAACTAACTAAAAGGCAGAGAGACAGTATTGAAATTAACAAAATCAGAAATGAAAAGGGAGACATAACAACAGACACTGAAGAAATACAAAGAATCATAAGATCCTATTTTGAAGGCATATATGCCACAAAATTTGAAAATCTAAGGGAAATGGACGATTTTCTTGATCAATTTCACTTGCCAAAGTTGAGTGAAGAACAGATAAACAAGCTAAATAGTCCCATTTCCCCTACAGAAATAGAAGCAATCATTGATAGTCTCCAAACCAAAAAAAAGCCCAGGGCCAGATGGTTTCAGTGCAGAATTCTACCAGACCTTCAAAGGCGAGCTACAATCGATACTCTTCAAGCTATTCCAAAACATAGAATTGGATGGAACATTACCAAATTCATTCTATGAGGCCATAGTCACGTTGATACCTAAACCTCACAAAGACTCAACAAAGAAAGAGAATTTCAGACCAATTTCTCTTATGAACATTGATGCAAAAATACTAAATAAAATGCTTGCAAAACGAATACAAGAACACATGAAGGATATCATTCATCATGACCAAGTAGGCTTCATTCCAGGCATGCAGGGATGGTTTAATATATGGAAATACATCAATATAATCGACCATATAAACAAACTGAAAATAAAAAACTACATGATCATATCTTTAGATGCAGAGAAAGCATTTGATAAAATCCAACACCCATTCATGTTTAAAGTTTTAGAGAGATCGAGGATACAAGGCACTTTCCTCAATATAATAAAGGCTATATACAGCAAGCCAATAGCCAAAATAAAAGTAAATGGTGAGATACTCAAGGAAATTCCTCTAAAATCGGGAACAAGGCAAGGCTGCCCACTCTCTCCATATCTCTTCAATATAGTACTCGAAGTTCTAGCCAGAGCAATAAGACAACAAAAGGAGATAAAGGGTATCCAAATGGGAAAGGAGGAAGTCAAACTATCCCTATTTGCAGATGATATGATAGTGTACATAAGTGACCCTCAAAATTCCACCAGAGAACTCCTATAGCTGATAAACACTTTCAGCAATTTGGCTGGATACAAAATTAACTGAAAAAAGTCTGTAGCCTTCCTATACACAAATGACAAGCTTGCAGAGGAAGAAATTAGGAAATCCATACCCTTCACATTAGCCACAAGCAATATAAAATATCTAGGAGTTACTCTAACTAAGCAAGCGAAGGACTTGTTTGAAAAAAATTTCAAAACTCTGAAGAAGGAGATTGAAGATGACAGGAGAAGATGGAAGGATCTTCCTTGCTCATGGATAGGGAGAATTAACATAGTAAAAATGGCCATGCTACCAAAAGCAATCTACAGATTCAATGCAATCCCTATCAAAATACCCACACAATTTTTTAAAGACATTGAAAGTTCAATTCTGAACTTCATATGGAAAAACAAAAAAACCAGAATAGCAAAAACGATCCTGTACAATAAAAGTTGCTGCGGAGGAATCTCCATACCTGATCTCACATTGTACTATAAAGCAATAGTAATTAAAACAGCATGGTACTGGCACAGCAAAAAGCTGCTTGATCAGTGGAATCGAATTGAAGACCCAGATATGAATCCACACACATATGGTCACTTGATTTTTGACAAAGAAGCCAAATCCATTCAATGGAAAAAGGATAGCATCTTCAACAAATGGTGCTGGTCTAACTAGATGTCCATGTGTAAAAAAATGCAACTGGACACATATTTGTCACCTTGCACAAATCTCAAATCCAAGTGGATTAAAGACCTCAACATAAAACCAGAGACACTAAGTCAGTTGGAAGAAAAAGTGGGGAAGAGCCTGGAACATATTGGCACAGGAGACAACTTCCTGAACAGAACACCAACAGCCCAGGCCTTAATGTCAACAATTAATAAATGGGACCTCATGAGGCTGAGAAGCTTCTGTAAGGCAGGAGACACCATCAAGAGAACAAAGTGACAGCCTACAGACTGGGAAAAGATCTTCACCAACCCTACATCTGACAAAGGCCTAATATCCAAAATATATAAAGAACTCAAGAAATTAAACACCACCAAACCAAATAACCCAATTGAGAAATGGGGCTTGGAACTAAACAGAGAATTCTCAACAGAGGAATATCAAATGGCTGAGAAACACTTAAAGAAATGCTCAACCTCCTTAGTCATCAGGGAAATGCAAATCAAAACAACTCTGAGATTCCATCTTACACCCATCAGAATGGCTAAGATCAAAAACTGAAGCAACACCACATGCTGGAGAGGATGTGGGGAGAGAGAAACACTCCTTCATTGCTGGTGGGAAGGCAAACTAGAACAACCACTTTGGAAATCTATCTGGTGCTATCTCAGAAAACTGGGAATAGGGCTTCCTCAAGACCCAGCTATTCCACTCCTTGGAATATACCCAAAAGATGCACCAGCACACAACAAGAAAATTGGCTCAACCATGTTCATAGCAGCCTTATTCATAATAGACAGATCATGGAAACAGCCTAAGTGTCCCTCAGTAGAAGAATGGATAAAGTACATATACACTATGGAATACTACTCAGCTATTAAAAACAAGGAATTCCCAAAATTTGTGCTAGAAAAATTGTGCTAGAAATGATCATAATGAGTGAGTTAACCCAGAAGCAGAAAGACTCAAATGGTTTATACTCACTTATATCTGCATACTAGCCCAAGGGGCATGTCCCATGAAAGCCTTCACTTACCAGGAAACTGAGACAGAGGGCAGGACATCCTATTGGGACTCTAGATAAGAGAACCATGTGAGAATAGCAATGTAGAAGGATCCAGTGGGTCCTAGAAACCTACAAGTAGAACATTATGATAGGCAGATTTGGGCCAAGGGGTCCCGCTCAAACTAAGGCACTAGCCAAGGACAATACAGGCGGTAAAATTTAAACCCCTACCCAGATCTAGCCAATGGTCAGAACAGTCTCCACACTTGAATGGAGAGTGGGATATGACTTTCTCATGTATTCTGGTGTCTCACATTTGACTATATCCCCTGGAGGGGGAGACCTGGTGGCACTCAGAGGAAGGTCAGCAGGTCACTGAGAAGAGACTTGATGCCCTATGAGCATATACAGGGGGAGGTAATCCCTCTCAGGAACAGTCATAGGGGAGGAGAATAAGGGGAAAATGGGAGGGAGGGGAGAATGGGAGGATACAAGGGATGGGATAACCATAGAGATGTAACAAGAATAAATTAATAAAATAAATTTTTAAAAAAAGGATGCTAGACACAAACATGAATAAAGACCTTGCCAGAGACATTCTACTGGGAGTGGTGTACTTGAGTGGAATGTGGGAGGTCTCATACATAAACTGATACCACTACTTTCGTGCAATATGCAATTTCCATATAAAAAGGTAGCAGAACAGGAATGTTCCAGGGGACAAAAGAATACTCATAGGGCAACAGACAAATAGCTTCATTTCCTGAACACTTGGAGGAATAAGAATGAGGAATGTGACAGAATTATGCATGGTGGAGGAAGGTGAGAGTGGAACAAGTTATTAAAGAAGAGTAAACCACATGGTAACAGGAATACATTTTCTGAAACTCTTGGCTACAAGCATCTCTCCTTTAGCTACAGGATCAAAGCCATTAAGAGAGTCAGCTCAGAGAACAAGGCATCCAGAGTACTTTTCTTTTAATGAGTAAATAACAAATCACAAAGTGCAGAATCTCATTCACATTATGGGATGCGGATAGTTGTCATTTAAATACCAGAAAAGCTTTAAAGTCTGAATAGCGAGTGAGTCATTAACAATAAAGAAAATCTTTAGTACTTTTCTTTGTAGACCTCTTATCTGCATTGGGGAAAATACTTGTATCTCATTTTCATAAAAGCACTGAGTAAATTTCCAGGCTCTCGCCTGAGTTACATCCAGGTTTAAGTGAATGAGATAACAAGAGGCACAGCCTGTCTGAACCATTTAGTGTGAACAGAGCAGCTATGGCAGGAGAAGTACTTTGTATGCCACACCTATTGAATATGATACTATATTCCAGCACTTTCTTAATGACAGCCACTCGCTGGCCCTATTAAGGAGCTTCAAGTCAGGTATTTTAAAATCTTAAGATTCAAATCTTCTGTCAAAACAACTTGAGGTATGAAGTGAAACGCACAATTTGAAAATCAGGAAAGGAATAAGATGAGAAATCTGTAATAAACAGTGTCAGCAGGGCCTGGGGCAGGCAAGGATAAACAGTCTGTTTCCTGGGCACATGTCAAACAGGGAGATGCAGGTCCCTCTGACAGTGCTACTGTGATGTGGTGATGAGAACAGGAGATGCAGGAGTTGTCATTCACTTACCACCTTCTGTGTAGAACCCAGACATCACAGAACCTTTTTTTTTTTCATATCTTTCTCATCATCAAAATCCTAACAGACCTCTCTCCTCAAAGCAGACCATGTACGGTAGCCAGCACTCTAACAGGCACCACTACACATCTTGTCAGGCATAGACCTCCCACCCAACTGCAAAGCAAGCCCCTGAAAGTCTGCTCTACCACGGAGACACCTCAAAACTTCTGCGGTGTCCTACAGAGTGAGGGGGCCTTCTGTATACTCTTGCCCACTTTGATCCCACATCCTTAACTTTCAGGTTACTGTTTAAAGGTTCCCTGAATGAGATGAAAATCCGGATGGAAGGCTGTAAGACTTGGGGATGAAAAGCGAGAATGACAAATGATGTGACTGTCACATGCTACAAACTACAGAAGTGAGGGGACCGCTAAGGATGTACAATACTTCAAGGGTGTAATAGGCTGGCTTCTGGTGCTTAGAAGTCAGCTCAGTAGTACATTAACTGTAGTGACAAAGACATTGCATCCTTTGTTTTCTTTCCTTAAGTTTTTACAAGTGTTTTGCCTATGTGTGTATATGTGCATGCAGTGCCCTCCGAGGTCAGGAGAGTGGGAAGGATCCCCTGGACCTGGAGTTACAGATGTTTGTGGGTGCTGGGAACTGAACACAGGGTTTCTGCAAGGGAAAATGAGTGCTCTTAACTTCTAAAGTAGCTCACCAGCCCCAGGAAATAAATTCTGATGCCTCAAAGTTAGTCCAGGGTATTGGTTATGAGCACAAGGTAAAACAAAAATGACTCCACGAGTGTTACAAAAACTGGAGTGACAAAAGAGAAAGACATGGGATACGGTCAAGAAATAAAACAAATCTACATTAAAAAAATCCTCATAGTGGAGGGAAAATCTCATATTGAAAGAAACTCAAGCAAAATAGGAACTTCTGAAAAGGAATCTTAAATGAGCATACTATAGGCCTTCTTTATTTCTTCCCAGTGGACATAACCCTATTGGCCATATCTCAGTGAGCAGAGACGCCTGGTCTTGGCCCAGTGCTAAGGCCCAGCTAAGGTCCTCCTGTTTACTGATCCAGGCATGGATGTCTGTTGTAGGACCCAGCTTTGATCAACTGAAGATGAAGTAGGTTATGTTTCCTGGAGCCTGCTTAAAAATATTCTCTATTTGGAAAAATTATTTAATCCTTATTTAACACTTTTCAACACAGCTTTCATATAATGTCAGAAGAGAACTGATACACACATTTTCATTTATTAATATAAAATGGAATTTTCTGGAATGAAGAAGAGAAGCACAGGAGCCTGACATACTAATGAGATCCCAGTTCACTCTGTTCTCCAGACTTCTTTCTAGAAATAATACACTAGAATCTTTTCCTGAACTCTTACTATGTGCACACAGATTCAATTTGTATAAAAAATATGTTTTAAAATCCTTGGGAACTCAAAGGTAACAATGATGTTCATTAAACAAAAAGAATATGGGGTTGGAGATATGGCTCAGTGATTAAGAGCACTCTCTGCTCTTCCAGAGGTCCTGAGTTCAACTCCCAGCAACCAATGGTGGCTCACAACATGTATTCAGGTATCAGAGGTGCTCTTCTGGCAAGCAGGTGTAAATGCAGACAGAGCACTCATACATAAAATAAATAATTTTTTTAATTTTAAAAACTAAAAAAGAATACAAGTCAAATACAACTGTATATTAAACAGAACCAAAAAAATTCTAAAAATCAAAAAGGTGTCTTTATTAACAAAGGAGATGAACTGGAAAGGTAATAAATGGAACTGACACATGGAGCAAAACTGATCCTAGAACAAGAGCAAAGGCTCGAATGTTAAAAGCTAAGAAAGGCAGAGGAAAGTGAGTGGCTCTAACAGATGCCCAGTGGGATGTCCCAGCCCCAAGTCCCCAGTGAAACACTTCCTGAGGGCAAACGTGTCTGAAAATTTTATCCAATGTATGGATGAACTGAAAATATTTTCTCTCTGAGACAGAGGATGCTGGGAATGCAAAGTATAGGAAATAAAAGGGAAACAATCAGTGTTACTGGGAGACGGAGTGGAAATAATAACTGCAAAGACAAGGAGCCCCAGCTAGCGATTACAGGCAGGAGCAACCATCCACTGAGAATTCTATTAGTGGAATAAACCTCATTCAAGAGCAGGACTAAACACAAAGCCCTTTCAGAAATAACAACACCAAGACTAAAATATGCTCTGTAAGAAGGGAAGCAAATTAAGGGGAAGAGCTGACATGAAAACCGCAATGAAATAAGGAGAGAGAGAAGAACAAGTACTAGGAAGAAGAGGTGGAGGAGGAGGAGGAGAAGGAGGAGGAGGAGGAAGAGGAAGAGGAGGAGGAGAGATGTGCTTAGATGGTAGAGAAGAAATGGCATGATGGTTTTGCAGCAGAAAGTTCTAGCTCATTTGTGCCACTAGTTTTCACTTACTGCTGTAATTTGGCTGTAAGTGTGAATAGTGGTATTGCCCACTATGAGGACCTCAAACACTGGAAAGGAAATAAGCAAAAGTGGCCCCATTCAATGCCACATCTGTGATCACTTCCTGCTGATATTCTGTTCTAATAGTCTCCCCGATTGTGACTGCTCATTCAATCACCTAGGCACAAGCATTTGGGGATGGAGGGGTTTTACTACACAGGCCAGAAACCTTTGTTGTTGCCTGTGGGTTCTTTTGTCCTATTATTATAACAACATACTAAAGACACATTTAGAAGTCGGATAACACAGTTCTGTTTCATTGAATTTATGTGTGTATCCGTTTGTTTGTGTATGGTATAAGCCACTATTTATGTGAGTGTGCATGTACCACGCCAACATGCAAGACAAGAAAGGACATCAGATGTTGTGCTCTCTTGTATCCTTCATTATTATTCCCTTGAGAGGGCATCTTTCACTGAAACTGGACCTAGACTTACAGCCAGTAGTCCCCAGTGATCTTTCTGTATGCTGGGGCTGCAGGTGAGTACGCAACCACGTAAGCATGCAGCCACCTTCAGCTTTTGATGTTGGTGCTTCTGAAGCTAAGCTACCTTCCTATGCATGTCTTAGATTCTTAAGTCAAGCACTGGAGAAATCACCTAATGTAATCTACTCTGTGAAGAGGAGGAAAGAAAATGCTTTCAAGATATAAGACACAAAACCCTTAATCTCAATTCTGTTGTATAGTATTGATGCAGGGACAAAGGGACAAGTGTGTGTGTGTGTGTGTGTGTGTGTGTGTGTGTGTGTGTGTGTGTGTGTGTGTGTGTGTGTGTGTGTGTGTGATTTTGATGAACTCATTTGGTGCTTTGACTAGAAAGTGACAGACACAGACCTCACAGTGTTGTAAGTATGCCTTACATAAGCATGCACATAAACAATAGAAACAAAGTTTGAAGGACCTAAAGCCAGAGAATGATCTGAAGAAATGTTCCCAAATATCAGATGCAAAAGTTTGTGTGTGTGTGTTGGGACAGTTTTCACTGCCTCTCCCTTGTGAGGAATCTCTGTGAGCAGCCAGCACATGTAACTACACATGCATGCTAGTCTGTACTATGTTTTTGATAGAACTGAAATAATAAATCTCAAGCATTCCATTGTAAATTAAATTGTGGGATGCTCTAATATAAACTGAAAGCTATTATGGACTCTCAATTGGTTCATGAAGAAAGGTCAAATTTTGCTAATAATACCTGAAACTCAAAGAAATTCTGGGAGAAAAATTAATAGTTATGCAACTGTTATTCATGATAAACATGAATAATGAATTCAAAAGAAGAAAAATCACTCTGGCATTTAGAAATGAATTATACCAAATTTGTTTACAATCACACAAAAGCTGTGTTTATAACTGCTTTTGATTACTTAGTAATCTAATAGAGAGCTGAGTTGTATGAATAGCATGAAAAAATATTAATTTTCATTATGATTTTGTACAGAACGTTGGCACCAACAAATGTCATGGAAAACACAACATTTGCTTTCTGATTGATACAATGGGTTGATGTGTGACATAGGTTCAAGGTGACTTTGAGCAGGCACTGTCCAGGAACGACTTGAAATTCTCCGCAATTTAACAGTTCACATATGAAGGTAACCTAAGAGTCTTGCTCAAATTTGAAAATAACTTCATAAAATTTATAGACATTGTTAATAATACCATTCAGAAAGATATTATTTTTCTAAACAAGTAATGATTATGGTATACATAGTTCTTAGTCAACCACACCAGACGAAAGACTGGCGTGCCATTCATCATACTATTGTCCTCCTAGATGAAATATAATACTTTTCTTTTTTAATTTATTATAATTTATTTACATTGCACCCCGACTGTTATCCCCTCACTCTTACTTTCCCTTTTCCACCCTCCCTCCCACTTCTGCCATATTCCCCTCCCTAAGGCCTCTGGCACAGAGAGCCCTCCTCCCTTACCTTCTGACCACAGCCTATCAGGTCTCATCTGGATAGCCTGCATCCCCTTCTTCTTCTCTGTGCATGCAGGATCTCACAGGCAAGAAGTGATCAAATCACAGGCACCAGAGTTCTTGTCAGAGGCAGTCCTTGCTCTTCCCCCCAATCCCGCAAGCCCCCCACCCCGCCACCTCCTGTGGAGAATGAACTGTCCACCAGCTACATCTGAACAGGGCCTCTAGGCTCTATGCTTGCAATGTCCTTGGTTGGTACATCAGTTTGTGCAGGCTCCCTTGATCCAGATACGCCAGGCCTCTTAATCTCCTTGTGGAGTGCCTGACCCCTCTAGATCCTTTCACCCACCAATTCTTCCATACAACTCTTAGTGCTTTGCCCAGAGTCCAGCTGCAAGTCCCACTATATGTCTAAAACTCCCGTTGGGTGGAGTCTCTTGAAGTCACCTATGTTGGGCTAATATTCACTTATAAGGGTGTATTTGCCATGTCTGTCTTTCTGGGTCTGGGTTACCTCACTCAAGATGATCTTTTCTAGTTTCATCCATTTGCCTGCAAATTTAAAGATTTCCTTGTTGTTAATACCTGGATAGTATTGCACTTTGTAAATGTTCCATTGTTTCTTCATCTAGGTTGTTTCCAGATTCTGGGTATTGTGTATAAAGCTGCTATGAAAATAGTTGAGCAGATGCCCTTGTATGGTGGAGCATCTTTCAGGTTTCTGCCCAGTAGTGGTATGGCTAGGTCTTGAGGTAGCATTATTTCCAATTTTCTGAGAAAGCACCAGTTTGATTTTCAAAATGGTTATACAAGTTTGCACTCCCACCAGCAATGAAAGAGTTCCCCTTTCTCTACATCCTGGCCAGTATGCACTGTCACTTTAGTTCTTGATGTTAGTCATTCTGATAGGTATATGGTGGAATCTCAGAGTCATTTTGAGTTGCATTTCCCTGACGACTAAGGACCATGAGAATTTCTTTAGTGTTTCTCAGCCATTCAATATCCCTCTATTGAGAATCCTCTGTTTATTCTATACCCCGTTTTAAAAATTGAGTTATTTGGTTCGGTGTGATTAATTTCTTGAGTTTTTTATATATTTTGGATATCAGTTCTTTGTCAGATGTAGGGTTGGTGAAGGTCCTTTCCCAGTCTGTAGGCTGTCATTTTGTTCTGTTGACAGTGTCCTTCACCTTACAGAAGCTTTTTAGATTCACGAGGTCCAGTTTATTAATTGGTAATCTTAGTACCTGAGCTGGCTATTGGTGTTCTGTTCAGGTAGTTGTGTCCTGTGCCAATGAGTTCAAGGCTGGTTCCCACTTTTTCTCCTCACAGATTTCGTGTATCTGGTTTTATGTTGAGGTCTTTAATCCACTTGGACTTTAGTTTTGTGCAGAGTGATAAACATAGATCTATTTGCATTTTTCTACAAGTAGACATCCAGTTGACTCAAGGGTTTGTATAAAAGAAATAGAAGGATAGGAGATGGTTAAGGGGTGAAGTTTAGGGTGGAAGAATGAGGATCTGAGCTTGGACCCCAGAACACACACATACTCAGACACTGCAGCATGTGTGTGTAATCTACACTCCTAGAAGGAGATGGCAGGCAGAGAGAGGAGAATCCATCAAAGGCCATGGGTCAACTAGCTTGGAGTACCCAGCAGTAACAGCAAGGCACTATTCCAAACAAGGTGGAAGTAAAGGACAAGACCCAAGAATCTCTTCTGACTTCCGTGTGCACTTGTGGCTCATGCGTGCCTTCTCTGCCCCTCCCTCCTCTGCCTTCCATGTGCACTTGTGGCTCAGGAGTGCCCTCTCTGGCCCACTCTCCCCTTCTCTCATCCCTCACACACATTGAGTAGAAAGGGCTACTATGAGGAAGATAGGTTATGCATACTATTCACTTTTCTGAATTTCAGACACTGTAGTTTTTACAAACACCAAATTTTTTCAAGTGCATACCTTCGTCTAAACCTATATTGAAGCCAAGCATGGTGGTACACGCCTGTAATCCAAGCTCAAGGGGAGATCCGCAGGCTGATCTCTATGAGTTCCAGGCCAGCCTGGTGTACAAAGTGAGTCCATGACAGCCAAGGCTATACAGTGAAACCATGTCTTGGAAAACAAAACAAAAGAACAAACAAACAAAAGCCATATATTGACATTTGGAATTATTTTTCATTTCTTCTGTTACTCATTTTATTTTTTAATTAAAAATTAAAACATTTTTAAAATTATTTATTTATTTATTATTCATTTTATATCCTGATTTCAACCCCTATCTTCCCAGTCTCCCATCACACACTCATCTGCCCATTCTCCCCTCTCCTTCTGAGAGAAGGGGGAGGTCCCCTGTGGGTACCAACATGCCCTGGCACACCTACTCATTTTCTTAAGGATGCCCAAGGTGAATATCATTCAGAACTTACCTGGTTATAATTATTTACTTCCTAGGCGAAAAAAAGCCTTTAAATGTTGAAGCAATATTGTTATGTCTTCATATCTAAGATTTTAATGATGTCTTAATAAGATATATAGGATAATGCAAAGTGTTTTATTAATATTTGGGGCAATTAATAAAACAAGCAATGTTTCTTTTAAAGTCATAGCTATGAATAAATTAATAGAATATAAAAAATAAAATTAAAATAAAAGAGTCACAGCTCTTTTCATATTTTCTGATACTATATTATGTCCTTTCACTATAAGGAAAAGTGATATAACACAAAAAATAGAGGACACATGGGTTTTAATGGGGGAGCTTGCTTACTAATAGTGTGTATGAACATCAGTATAACAATTACATAATGTGTGTTTTATACACAACCTCAGTTCATTTTATCTTTGGCCAAATCTATTGAAAAAATATCCCAGATTTGGTAATATTATGTTCAAAAGAATATTGCCTGCTTAAACTGAACTTAGTTTTTTCTCTGTGGTATTCACGATAATTTCATTAAGTTTACAGTAAGTAGAGTCCTAAGTTTAAAAAAACAAAACTAAAATAGGATGAAAGTGGTATTTGGCATGCATATACCAGCTCTTTTACATTAAAATATAACATTTCATAAGTGTCAGTTTATAATAAAATTCAACATCTCTGCTTGATAAATACTGCTGCTGTGTGATAATCAAATTGCTGATGAACAACAACAGGTCCTTGATTTCAGAGTCAGGCTGTGGAATCCCATTGTCCACTCTCTTTTGCACCAGACTCTGCATAAGTCAGCATGCTGACTTAGGGAAGCTAACTAACCAGGCTGTATCCCTCTGCCCATCTCTAAAGCAAGCTCAACAATAGAACTGGCATCATGAGTCTGTGGTGCACATCAAATTAGGGAATCTGGATTCTGCTTAAAAAGCATGTGGCAGGGCGGGTAAGATAGTTCAGTCAGCAAAGTCTGAGTATGAATCCCAGGAAACGTGTTTTAAAAATGCCGGGCATTATGGTACATGCTATTTTATAGTGTTCATTCTTTGACAACTTCATACATGCATATAATTAATTCTGATAACTCTTTTTCCCAATGCTTTATCACCCTCCCATGTTAATTAATACCCTCTCCTCCCCATCAATCTGTTTTCCAGATTCACAACTATTGTTTTCTTTTGTGACTCATTTTATTTAAACAAGACCTCTGTGTGACCACTGGATTACATATGTCCTTTGCAGCCCAGTGTAGTTTTCGGTGGATAGGGAACCAAAGACAATGTATTCAGCTTCTCTGTGAGTAGCAAACAGTGCAGACTGGAATGCTTGGGCTTCATGAGCGTATCCTTCAGCCAGGCCTAAGCCATGCTTGTGCAGATACAGAACAGGCATCCACAGTTATGGGGAGTTCACGAAGCCTGGCTGTGTCTTGCCCAAATGATGTCATTTCACAACACTTCTCCCTATCTTCTGGATCTTACATATTTTCTGCCCTTTACATACATACATACATACATACATACATATGTATGTGTATATGTATATATGCATGTGTTTGTATATGTAACACAGTTATATGTGTGTGTGTATATATATATATATATATATGTATATATGGGTGTGGATTGGTATGTGCATTCATACAACCATATATTACACACACACACACACACACACACACACACACACACACACACAC
>OU015745.1:62935779-62960602 GCA_907169655.1 Acomys percivali | reverse complement strand
CATAACATAACATAACATAACATAACATAACATAACATAACATAACATAACATAACATAACATAACCACAGGGAAGAATGAATTAGATGACCTGACTTCAAGCCTGGGCTCCTAAGGCTAACAGTACAGGCATCTTCTAAAATTGAAAGGCAACATTACAGGCATCTTCTAAAATTGAAACACAAGATGAACTGACAATCAGGGACAAAATGATTATAATTTTAGCTGAACTCAATTTGGGAAGCCCATGGGTGTTCACATCTAGGGAATCATTGCAAAGGGATCTGAATGCTCAGGAGATGGCTTCAGACTCAAAATAGAGATCTGTGCATGATTGCCACACCCAGTAAACACAGCAGATAATTAAGAAAAGCAGGCTAATTTACCCAGAGAACACAAGTAGATCAAGATTCAGCATAAAAAATAGAAACTGGGTGGAAGTGTGTGTTTAGAGTTTGGATAAAGTATGTGAAAAGGGGGATGCCAAAACAGACATGGCTGCAGTAGAATTAGGGGGCTGGGAGAATTAGGCACAGGATGGTGTATCCTCCAGATCAGAACTCCTAAGCTCCTCCTGATCCTCACTGCTCCCACTTGTCAGCTTCATGATTTAAGTGGGAATAAAGCAAAGATAAGGGCTGGAGTCACCATGTGTACTGTCCTCAGACCCAGGCTCTGCAAGCTGTGCTTTACACTTCATAAGCACTTTAACCACTTTGTGCTTAATCTCCATCAATAAAGACAGATAACAATACCTACATGAATCATTGTGAAAAATACTGTAGTTAGTATTAGACATAGAACTTAATTATTTGAACATAGTCGGGGCTGTGAAAGTGTCACAAGAAACAACTGCAAATGGACAGATAAATAAAAAAAAATAGAAGCCAGGAAGTGGTGGCACACATCTCTAATCCTAGCACTGAGGAGGCAGAGACATTTCTGCATTTCAGGCCAGGCTGCTCCAAAGAGCAAGTTCCAGAACAGCCAAGACTATAGAAAGAAACCCTGTCTTGAAAAACAAAACAAAGCTAAGTCAAAAGAAGAAATAGAAGAGAAAGGGTTAGTACTAGGGCACAGGTGCTGCTGATGGTCATGGATGTACAGTGATGCCAACTAAGTCACATAACAGTGGTTCTTCAGAAGTAACTACAGGCACTGAGGCTGAACTCTAATGGTTCAAAGATAGAAGAAAGGTGCTGAGTCAGCACTTTGCCCACACTTTTCAGCAGAGTCCAGTAGGAGCTAGGGAGAGTGAAAGGGTGAGGAATTGATAGCCTATAGGTAAGACTTATCAGATAAAACCTGAGGTGATGCACATAACCATAATCTCTCAAAAACATACATATATGTAGACACATAAACACCTACACACACACACACACACACACACACACACACACACACACACACACACCACTCATACACAAGAAATAAATGGTGTACATGTCAGATAAAAGCAACAAACTTATCTTCCAAAGTGTAGAAAAGCATTGGTCGGTCAATGCAGAAAATATGTATTACCTGTTTGAGTTATTCTCTTTTTTATTGGAGTGAAGAATTAATACACCATTATATAACACAAGGTAAATTTATGACTCCCAGACACAAGAATATGTGTATCTATAGGTGTTTGAGCCTGAATATATATGTGTAGGTGTAGGTGTATGTATACGTATTTGTGTGTCTGTGTATGTGTGTGTGTGAATCTGTGGGAATGTGTGTTTGTGTGTGTGAATGTATCCATGTACATATGTGTGTATGTATATGAGTGTATGTTTGTATATGTGTGTACTTGTGTATGTATGTATATGTATGTATATATGTGTGAATGTGTATAATGTGTGTGTGACTATATCTGTGTATATATGTGTGTATATGAGTGTATGTTTGTATATGTGTGTATGATGTATCCATGTGTATATATGTGTGAATGTATGTTAAAAAGTGTGTTTTAATATTATGTTAAACTTAGAAAAATTAGAACAAGTTTATAATAAAATGGCTTTAATCTCAGAATATGCTCACTAAACAAAGGAAAAAAGGAAATTTCCCACATCATCAGCTGTGTATCTGCCAAGATTGCAGCGAGCAATTCATCTGTTTCAAGGGAGGTAGGAAAGAAGAGTGAGACTACGTGAGTATGAGCAGGTGAGATGGCTCAGAGGTAAAGGTGCTTGTCACCAAAACGAAAGACCTCACTTTCATCAGCAGAATTTACAATGGGAAGAATACTACTCCTGCAAACTGTCCTCTGACCTTCATAGGCACACTGTGGCATCTGCATGCCCATACTGATACACACAGATATAGACACACACAAAACAAAAAAGCAAAAAACAAAACAAAGACTGACACCATTATGTATTATAAAAGGAGTTCAAGTTACTAAAGAAAAATCTTGTTCTATTCTCTGTGTTTCTGTCTTGAGCAAGTGGAGGCTTTATTTATGAATCTTCCTAATTCTTAGGACAGTGGTGGTAGTTTAAAAGAAAATGGCCTCCATAGGTTCACAAGGAGAGGCACTATTAGGAGGTGTGTCCTTTCTGGAGTAGGTGTGGCTTTTTTGGAGGAACTATGTCACTGTGTGTGGGCTTTGAGGTCTCAGAAGCTCAGGCCAGGCCAGTGGCTCAGATTCTCTTTCCACTGCCTGCAGATCCCGGTGCAAAGCTCTCAGCCTCCTCTTCAGCACCATTTCCACCTGAGTGTCACCATGCTTTCCTTCATGAAAATGGACTAAACCTCTGAACTGTAAGCCATCCCCAATTAAATGTTTTTCTTTATAAGAATTGCCTTGGCTATGGAGTATCTTCACAGCAACAGAAATTGAACAAAGACAGAAGTTGGTACCAGGGACTGGAATATTGCTGTGACAGGCCTGACTATATTTTTGTTTCAAGGACTATGGACTTTGGGTCATTGATTAGAAAAGCAGTTAAATTCTTTAAGCAGAATTTAATGGGCATTAATAGTAAAAGCATGGAAGACAATAGTACTGAGGGTGATCTGAATTGTGCAGGCCCTGCTCAAAACATTACAAAAAAAAATATTAGTATGTGGCCTAGAGACCATTCTTGTAATATTTTGGCAAAGAACTTAGCTGTTTTTTCCCTGTGTCCAAAAAGTCTTCCTGAGGCTAAATTGAAAAATTGTGGATTAACAGCCTTAGCAGTGGGCATTTCAAAACAATCTAGCATGAATATGCTGTGTGGTTATTAGTGTTCCCTCTTATGCAGGTCTATAATGAGAAGGAGCAAGCTGAGCAAGGAAAAATACAAAATGTATAGAAAAGGGTTCCCAGGAAGTGGAATTGAACAAAGTTCAATGAGATAAACAGATTAATGAAAATTCTGATGTTAAATGGAATAAAGGGAGTGGTAAACTCAGGGCAAGATCCCCCCCAGCTAAGGTTCCAAACTGTGAAAGGGAATGAACAAAAAGTTAGAGGTGGGTGCTGTGGTGCACACCTTTAGTTGAAGCACTCCAGAGACAGAATCATTTGGGTCTCTGAGTGTGAAGCCAGCCTTGTCTACAGATCAAGTTTCAGAACAGCCAAGCATAGGCAGTGAAAAACAAACAAAACAAACAAACAAACCAGGAAGCTGATTAAGATGTAATTGAAGGAGGGCGTGTTCCAACCCCAGCAAACAGTAGAACTTGGCAGCTTTAGTCTCAATGATAGAAGAAAGTGGTTACAGAATCTCCCTCTGTGACTAAGGAAAGCTGCAGAGGTCAGGCATATGTCAGGAGTGTCCCTTCAGGAAGGCCATGGAGGCCATTGTGTGAATGAAGCTGTGAAAGTGCATCCTGGGTTGCCTTGGAGAACCTAAAATGTAGGTGATGCCACAGCACTGGGCTACCTGCCAAGGAAAACTGCTGACAGGGAGTGGAACTATCCCAAGAGAAAAAAGTGTGTAGCAGTCAATAAAGAAAGGAGTTGGGGATCTGAAATTATTTTCACATCAGATATGGAGATGCAGAGTTGGGTGTTTTCCCAGCTTGTTTTTGGGTCTTGCTTTGATCCAGTATTTCCTCACTTTGCTCCACTTCCTCTCTTTTGGAATGATGATGTTTATCTTGTGGTATTATATGTTGGAAGTTGTAGGTATAATGTTATTGTGCACTATGTAAAGATCCAAATGCTGATTTCTGTGCCCCCCCCCCAATCTGGTTGCAATCCTTGTTCTGAGGCTTTCCTGTCTCAATGTTATGTAAACATTGCTTCCCAACTGTTCCTAGACTTGTTAATAAAGAAGCTTAACAGCCAATGACTAAGATGGAGAGAGAGAACAGGGCTGAACTTTCTGCTAGCCAGGGGAGGAGAGGTGGGGGCTGGGAAAGAGGGGAGGAGGGGGAAGGGAGGAAGTGGGAATTTAGCCATGTGGGGAGGTGTGGGAGACATCATGAGAGAGCAACTGGAGCAAAGAGACTCATACAGTGCAAGTATCTTGGGAATTTACACTGAGAGGAGGCCAGATTAGCTTAGAGGGTTAATATAGATTAATACTGCTCAGTTATTGTTTCATAAAGCTTGTTATCAATTATTTGGATGCTAGCCAGGCAAAGAGGAAAACTGCCATACAATTTTAAAACAGCCACTAACAGGAAGTGTGTTATCTCCTTTCTGATTTTGATTTTATGCAGGTTAGAGTAAAGAAATTGTCATAAGTCTCAGAAGAGACTTTGGGCTTTTATAGACTATGGGGGCATTTAAACTAAGACAACATATTTGTGAATTATAACATGGTTACAGAAGCTTATGGAAGCCGGAGAGTTGAATGTGGCAGTTTGAAAGAAAATGGTAAGCTCACAGGGAGTGGCACTATTGAGATGCGTGGCTTTGTTGGAGGAAGTGTGTCCACTGCTCAAGCTGGGCCAGGAGTTCAGTCTCTTCCTGATGCCTGCAGGTCCAGATGTAGAACTCTCAACTCTTTCTCCAGCACCATTTCTGCCTGTGTGTGACCATGCTTCCCTTAATGATGATAATGGACTAAACCTCTGAATTATAAGCTACCCCCAATTGAGTGTTTTCCCTTATAAGAGTTGTTATGGCCATGATGGCTCTTCACATCAATGAAACCCTAACATAGATATCAGTCAAGTCCACATGGGCTATAGTCTTCTAATGTTAGAAAGACTCCATCATCAGAGGTCTTTATACATGTCCTTTGAGTGGTAGTAAAAACTGCCACAGTAGGTGTGAATGCATTCTCAAGGTCTACTTTTACAAAGATCTCTTCTGATCCAGTATAAATGACCGATTCTGAAACAATTAAAATTATTATTTCACAGGAACTCTTGAAACATTAACCACTATCAATGGTAGAACTTTATAAATCAAATAAGCCTTGGTTATTAATTTTTCATCTTACCAGCCCCCTGATAAGTTAAAGAAGCAAAATACAACAAATGCCACAACAGTGTTAGATTTAATCTCAGTTACTTCAAATAAAAACTGAAAGTCACATATTTGTGGTAAACAAGTCTCCATCAGCCTTAGAATAGACTATTGTCAAAACACAAAAAATAATTTTTTTTCTGTGTAAAAAGAATACTTTTAAAAATATGGCTAAAATGTATTTATGTAAAATTACAAACAGGAAAGAATGAAAGAGGAATATTTTACCATACAGTCACATTTTTGGTGAGCAAAAATTTCTCCATCCATATTTGAACCTTCCCTATCAGTCAGGAAACACCACACTCAAACATCCAAAAGCCAAACTGCCATTAGGTTTAAGTTACAAAGAGAGCAGCTGGAAGATTTTAAAATATAACACTCTTTGCATTCTGTGAAAAATAATAGCTCTTACACTACAGAGAATTTGTTTGCTTATGTATTTATTTTGCTGAAAGTCCCTTCATATATAGGTGTTGTAAAACAAAAAAAAAAATCACAGTTTGCTTGTGTGTGCCTCAGCAAAGTCTCCAGGAGGAGAAACTCAGCAGCATCTTCAAAAGAGCAATCAGCAGGAGTGCCACGTGAGACTGTTCTCATCAGCATATAAAGAAGTCTGCTTATCCCTGTGGGGTCAGACTTTAAAGAAACACTCAAGTGCATGCCCTGCTAACAAGGAGAAAATAACCATTTGAAAAGACTCCAAAGTCATCTACAGTTGAATTATTTATTCTAGTGGCAGATACCTAAAAGCAGTTTTACTCTTCTTCAAATAATATGGTATGTATGTGTGTGTGTGTCTGTGTGTGTGTGTTGAAGTAAGTGTGCAGGTGTAGGCATACATACATTCACAGGTGTTATCCTAGATTTGTTTTTAAATCATTTTTTTTAAATGGTGGCCACAAATCATTTTTTCATGTCATCAAAGAAAATATACAAATAAACTTACATTTGAATTCTATACCACTCTATGTAGAATTAAACTTATTTTGCATCTATATACAAAATTCTATACCAGTGAATTAAAAATAACCTTGTGAGTGACAATTGAGGCATTAAATTGAGGAGTAGATTCACTATCTACTTTTTGTTCTATCTTCCCTATATATTTCTATATTCCCCTCATAATTCCTGATTGTGTCATGGTTTTTCTTGCTATAAGTAACCTATTCTATATGTGTGTAATAATATAAATGTATATGTAAAATAATAAATAAGAATGTAAAAAAGAAGATAGCTTCCAATCCCAATTGGTCCAACATCTCAAACTGTCCCACATAGGACTCTATTAAGCCTGCAATTTCTCAGCTTTTAGAAACTGGGCCACAAATGCAATTCCTAGTTTGTTTAACCATTTCCCCAATTTTATTTAGGCCCCTACTATGTATTATTCATCCCAAATCAACTAGAAGAAACCTTAAGAGAACCATGCCCCATTTCCTTTAAGGGGAGTTGGGTAGGTTTTTGGCTGCTTTCTTGGACTATAGAGTGTTATTATAAATGGGAGTGGGTTACAAGTTATTATTGGTCTTATTTTTAATGAAAACAAGGTTAGATTCAGGAATGTCTCTCTTTTCCCAAATCATTTTTGAGACTGAGTCTTTAATTGGTTGATACATGCCTCATTACTTCAGCTGGGGTGCCCAGCAAGCTAAATCCTGTCTTGGTCTCCCAGGGTTATGATTTCACACTAGAGGTTTTGTTTTTTTTTTAAAGGAACCATAAGTAAAATAAATTTATTATTTTTCCTAGCCATGGATTTAAGGTTTAAAAAAAATTTAGAACATTCTTGGGTAGAAAAAAATCAGTTATCCAATCCAATATTCTGATTATTACTGTACTTTTTAAATGTAATTTATTCAGATTACAACTAATTTGTTATCCCATCACTTGTATCTTCTCATTCATCTCTCCTTCCCACCCTACCCTATTCCTTTCAACTAGGTCCATGACTGAGGGGGATCTCCTCCCCCACTTTATGGTAACAAGCTTTCAAGTCTCATCTTGGTAGCCTGCCTATTCTTTCTTTGAGTGTCACCAGGCCTCCCTACCAAGGGGAGGTGGAGTTTTATATGGGAGCCAGTTACTCTCTCTCTCACACTCTCCTGCTTTAACAGCAAGCACTTTGCCCATTGAGCCATATCCTGTTTCAGGAATACTAAATGTTCTCCTCTTACTAAGTTAAAAGACACTTCTGTGCTTGCCAACTTCAGGCATCGGACTCGTGGCAGGGAGAAATTAGAAGAACCCTGAACTTAATGATAGTGAACTGTCGGTGTGACTAAAGCTTGTAGTAGCCATTGATTTCCCTGATTTTCATATCCTTGCAGGGATGAACACGTGCCCCAAGAGAAGTAATCTTCAAAATGCTGTATGGAAACAAATCTGATCCAGGCTAAACACTATTCTCATCTTAATTAGCAAGAATGCTATTTACCACAAAGCCCGTATCCTCCTTTGTGATATGACATTCACTTCCAATTTTTCATGTTCCTGGTTAAGTTTAGGCTAGTAAAAACACTTAAAGAAACAGAGTTCTTCCCAGTTATATGTCTCCCATTTTCTAGGTGGTGACAGGAGCTAAGAAAGTTCAGTAAGAAAATATGAGGAAAAAACCTTTAATATTGACTATTCTTGGAATTTTATTAAGAATATAAAGATTAAATTTAGGGGAAAATGCCCCTGAAAAGATCTTTCAATGGCCAAGAGTACTGGATACTCTTCCAGAGGGCTGGGTTCTTCAGTTTCCAGCACCCATATGGTGGCTTACTTATTGTAACTCCAGTACCAACCTAATTCCCTCTTATGGCATACATACATACATACAGGCAACACATCCATACACATGAAATAAAAGTAAATATACCCTTTCAAAAATTTAGAAAAAGACACTTCTGATAGGCCCTCAAAAGAAACAAGATAGTTGGGCTTTTTTCTGGGCAAAAATTCTATGTGTATGCTTTGTTAAAAGAGCACTGGCACTACAGTCACTTTCCTAAGCAATTGAAAAGACTAATAAATGACTTCCAGAGAACTGGCTGAAGGCACAGTGTTGGCACATTTTCCATGAAATATGTATGGTCTCCTATTCAGGAACATAATGTTCAGAGCCCTCAATTTTAGGAAAAGGAAGACTTTCTTCTCAGGTAACAATTCCAACTGTGCCTGTGGGAAGGCAGAACTACAGTGATGTCAAGCCATCATTCCTAGTCAACCAATCAACAGTCCGGGCTGAGCACCTATGTGTTAAGCACCACACTGAGTCTTTTACCTACTGTCCAGCTATCTCCCAAATGTTTTGTGATATTACTGCTATGCTTCTCATCTTATTACTCAGTCATTAATTTACAGAAGTCAGCAGAGGATGAAGGGTATCACATCCTCCTGGTGGCTACTCTGTGTATCCTCTACATAGTTTTCATCTTGGACCAGTTGTTTTCTAATATCTGGGTGACAATCTTTTAGTAATTATCTTTGAAATTTTTCCATCAATATGTATGCCTCTGTGAATGATGTCACATATGTGATGGTATTGAAAAAAATCCAGAAAGAGGAGTTACGCCCTCTGAGGTTGAGATTACAGGAGATTATGAGCCATAAGATGTTGGTGTTGGAAACTAAATTTAAGTGCTCTAGAAGAATAGTGATCTGCTAACCATTGAGCCATCTCTCTCTGGGCTCTTGAGTGTCAATCTTAATTCCATTGCTATCTCAAGGACCCTCGTGTCAAGTCTTTGACTCCAATTTTCTCAGAGAACAAGAGACTCTAATATTGGCTGACTTGCTGGTGTTTTCCATATCTGTTCCTCTTACTTTGTTCCATTACATTTTCTTAGCATACATTCTGTAAAGTTCTTATTTCATAAAGTTTACACATATTATTTAAAAACAGTTTGCAGTCTTTAAAAGGCCTTGCTGTAGTTTCTGTAGTGGATTATTAACCCCAGACTTTTTTTTTCAGTTTCAAGACACTTAAGAATAATAGGACCTAAAGGTATTTTAAGGACACTAATACTTACAAAAATGTTTTAGTAAGTACAAATACTCTACTAGTCAGAAAGCTTGACCTAAAATTAACAATCCACTCTAATGATAACTTAGCACCAAAGTTAAATTATTAATGATAGCAAGCAAAGTAATGCAACCTTGTCCTAATGAAGCACTTTCATTTCAATCTGCAAGTGGCCCTCACTGAGAGGTAATGAAGCTCAAAAGTTACTACCATTGAGCTATGAGAAGGCTCCACAGTTAACAGCACATGTCAATCCAGCACAAGATCTAAGTTTTTAATTCCTATCAGTGACATCAGATGGTTCACAGCCACCAGGTCTAGGGGACACAGTGCCTTCGTCTGGCCACCATGAGCATTTGTAACCATATACACATACACATATGTACACATGAGCATAGTTTAAATGAATAAATATTTATTTTGAAGTTACTACAATAATGAAAGAGCTTCCAACTCCCCATTCATCAATTATAGAAAAAAAAATCTATGTGGCTGCCACACTGGCATATTAGCACCACACATTTTTACCACCCCAGCGTCTAGGAGAAGGCCTTTGGGGAAATCTGGAGGCTTTTAGAGACTTTTTTTTCCTTTAAAAGGCACATGCCATTCATGAATC
Organism: Acomys percivali; assembly: GCA_907169655.1. NCBI lineage: Eukaryota > Metazoa > Chordata > Mammalia > Rodentia > Muridae > Acomys > Acomys percivali. The sequence continues at coordinate 62,950,573 of OU015745.1, read as the reverse complement.
TGGGCAACAAAGTCACAACAATCTCATATCAAGATTAAGAAAGGAGGCTTGAGACCTGAGAAGGCTGAACATTGAGCCTGTTGTTTGCCACTTGCTGAATTTATTCCCTGAGTAAAGGGTCTCTTTGGTAAAGCACCACTAAAGAGCCAAAGGGAAAAACACAGCCACAGAGACAAGATCAGACCTAAGATCAGAGTGACACAGGAAACCCAAGCTATGCTAATATGCTGGCCTTGGGAGATAAATGACCCAGACCGACTTTGGGATCAACAGTTGGGCCTTCCCAGCATCCCAACCTTGAGGGGCCAGGGTTGTTGTTGTTGTTGTTGTTGTTGTTGTTGTTGTTGTTGTTGTTGTTTTCAATAATTAAAAAACATTTAATTTATTATTTGAATTTTTCATACATTTAGGTTATCAAGCAGGACGTCTTTCCAACTCCCTCTAGAGCTCCCTATGCTATTTCCTTCTCAATTTCATGATCTTCTTTTTGTTATTGATATTTCAGAGTCCAATTAGGGTTTTCTATATGCAAATGGGTGTGGGCCTATACGTTGTTGTACAGGCAACGTACCACAGCTATGTCCCCAGAGGAGAATGACTACCTTTTTTTTTTTTTTTACAGTCCAGTCCCTTTATTACCTTTTGCACATTAGGCCATGAATTCATAGGGAATGGGCTCCAGCAGCTCAGGCTCCTTCCCATTAGTCCTCATGAAGTGAGCTTCTCTGGGTGGTGCAGGCTGGCGCTTCAGCTGGACCCACGTGCCCTTCTCCTTGGCTTCCTTCTTCTTCTTCTGGTCGTTCTCCTTCAGGGAGCTGTCCCTGCTTTTAGAGCGCTTGATGTGCTTAATGAGCACATTGATTCTCTTGGCGAGAATCTTGCCATTAACCTGCCTATTCACAATGATGCCCACAGCGTGCTGGGTGACCTTGTAGACTCTTCCGGTTTTGCCGTGGTAACACTTATGGGCCATTCCTTTTTGAATAGTGCCCATTCCCTTGATGTCTACAAAATCACCCTTCTTGTAGATTCTCATGTACGTGACCAAAGGCACGACTCCATGCTTCCTGAAAGGCCTGGAGAACACACAGCGGGCGCCCCTCCTCTTTCCCTTTGTGTTCGTCGTGTTGGTGAGTTACTGCAAGATGGCTGCTGCGGCCCGTGACTACCTTTTTGAAGGGCTTTCGACTTGCTCAGGAGCCAGGTGGTTTTGCATAAACCTGACTCTGTCCAGTGCAGGCTCCTTAACTCCTAGAAACCAACCAACCCCCCACCACCCCGCACACACACACCTGAAAAATGGGCTTTAATGGCTACATTTTGCATCTCTTTCAAGTTTTCCTATTCACCGAACTGAACACCCCCAGAGAGATAGCTGAGCCCAGAAACCATGTAAAAAGACTAGAATGCTCTAGAATTAAAATTTAAACTTAAATTGCATACAACCATAGGATCCCAACAAACTGAAAATTCTTCACAGAAAAGAAAATCCAAAACAATAAACCACAAAAACAAGATAGAAGAGTTAAGCAGCTAGAGTGGGGTGCATGAAGAAACATGCAGCAATCAGCCAGAGTCCAGATTTCACACCTGACCACGAGATTGACAAGAAGAGAGGCCAGGCTTCTGGAGATGGCATTGGTGAAAGGACGTAATAAATCATGCTTGCTTGTTTGTTAACATTAATAAAACACCTTAGAGATGCCAAGGAGACAACAGTGTGTGTTGTTCTCAATGTCACCTCTACCTGGTGCTGATGAGCAACCTGATACATAGATGCCCCAGGCTGGGCTAACAACCACTTATGGAGTCCCATTTCTCCTATGGGGTCATTTGCCACTAAGGCCAGAGTTTTCCTTCTTCATTGGCTTTCCGCCACAAGTGAACTGAGCAACATTTGTTTTTCCTCTGAGCCTTTTCAGGCTCATCCAGCAGGAATGAACGCTCACCCTTCCCACCCTCACCCAAGCGTAGTCTTAGCTCTGAGTGACTAGCTCAGCAAAAAACCCAATGGGTATTGAGGTAAGATCATGTACCGCATAGTCACCCAGGGAAGAAAGCCAGGACGGTAGCAAATGCGAAAGAAGACAAGAGATGCACACGAAAAGTTAGACCCACGAAGGAAGAACTTTAAAGGACTCTGGCCATGGCCAGGGCAGACATAGCCAACATAGAGCATAGGCTATAACTGACAAGGACACACAATTGTGTGAGCACACTCAACACCAGAAGTTAAAGAATTAAAAGTAACGTGTCAGAATATCTTTATTTTGTGAATGTAGGCATGTGCACATGCATGTATATATACACATGAGAAGGCTACAGCTTCATGTTTCGTGGCTTAAGTTCTCTCTGTTTTTCTCTATTGTTAAGACACAGTTTCTCAGTGAACCTGGAGGTCACTGATTCAACTACACTGATGAGCAGGAAGCCTGGGAGATCCTTTTGTCTCTACATCTCAGTGTGGAAACTCCTTGTACATCAGACAGATGAGAACTGGGAATCCAGACACTGAACATCATGCTTGCACAGTCAGCACTTTACCCACTAACCTACCTTTCCACTTCCCAGGGATAAAGTTACTAATTTAAAATGTAGTTTTAGGTTTGTTGGTCACTATGAGAGTAAACCAATCTTGGGTTTCTATTCCTATACGTTGCAATAACAAAAATTTAAAGAACCAGTCTTGCTTACAAGGAAAATCAGGAAGTACTGATGAATAAGTTCAGAGACAGACAAAGTATGTCCTCAGTTGCCACCAGAGACTTGACATATCTCTGGAGAATTCTCTAGCACCGACAGGGAAAGCTTGTGGAACTGAGTCAGGAGCAGTCAGCCAGCACAAAATGGACTCCATGTTTTCTTGTTTTGTTTTTTAAGAAAGATAATTTACAAGAAGTTGCCTAGGGAGGAAGGTGAGGGAGAAGATACAAAAAGATGGGAAAAGGAAAAGGAATATGATATAAATATATTGTATGAAATTTTCTAAAAAGAAACAAAAGCATTGCTTTTTTAAAGGAATAACCAAAGCTATTAGAGTCAGAGTGTTAAAAGCAAATCAGAAGATGCTTTTAACTTAGGATAATAGCAAAATGCTTAAATATTTGCTCAAATCCACATTCCTAGATTGTTTTATTTTATGTGTATGGATGTATTTTCTGCATGTATGTGTCACATGTGTGCCTGGTGTCCACAAAGGAAAAAGAATCACTAGAACTGGAATTATAGAGAGTTGTGAATTGCCATGTGGGTGCTGGGTATAGAATCTGGGTCTTCTGGAAGACCAACAAGTGCTCCTAACTGTTGAACCATCTCTCTAGTCCCTATATTACACATTTTAAAGAGACACTTCTTTTAGCATATAAAGATAAATACAATTGCTTGCCTAAATTCCAAATAAAAGATGACTATTTTAAATGTTGTAATATTTGGGTATCTCTAGCATGCATCCAAAGGACATTTGATGAGGAAATAAAAAATGGAAGCATCATCTGACATAAACAACTCTCTAATTCTTAGCATGTTTAAAAATATCTGAAAACAAACGAAATAACAGCTAGTGCTTACTGAACACTTGCCTGAGCGTGTAAGGCTTTAAACACCGACACACTTCATTCTACGGATGATGATAAGAAGTAAGATTGATTATAGTTCTCATTTTACACATAAAAAAAACAAGGCACTCTCAGCTTTAAAAATATATCCTTCATGTCAAGTGTTTAGTAGACACAGCTTACTGGTTCATGGCCCTAATGCTATTTAGGCACTAAGAAACCCACTCCAGTTACTATCTGGGTGGAATGGTTTGCTTATCATTTACCTGCAATTGTGTATTGTTCTGGTTACCACACTGATACAGATATGTTTCTTCATCCTTTTATTTTTGGCTCAATATTTATACACCAAAGAAAGACACCACACTAACTGCACCCTCTCAATCTCAGCTACAGAGGACAATTTTAAAGAAACAAAAGGTATAAGCTAATTTAGTATGTTATTTAAAATAATGAAATGAATCAATTTAGAGGACTATACTTCTTGATACAGTTGCCAGGAAAGCAATCAAATCACCATGATAAAAGCTGTTGACATTACTGTTTCTTTGTAGCTTAACGTGCACACCCACCATTATGCTCTTCCATCAGCCTTCTCTTTATATTACTGATAACAAAGAGGTATACTATTATTCCTGAGCAGTCTCAGGCACATTAAGTCTGATGCTTCTTCTCTTTTTCCTTATTTTTATTCATTGATTGATTGGTTGGCGGTTGGTTGGTTGGTTGGTTGGCATGAAGATAAGACTGAAAATACGGCTCAGCAGTTAAGAGATTAGCTGTTCTGCCTGAAGGCCAGTTTTGTTCCCAGGATCCATGTCAATCAGATCACATTGGCTGATCACTGCAGGTTGAGTCTCAATGAAGCACAAATATACACATGAGCGTGTGTGCATGCACACATACACAAAAGAAAATAAAACAGATTTTTTGTTTAAAGATGTTGTGGATTGACTAGTTGATTTTAGGTAAAGAAAAAGGAAAATGGTAACTGTGGACTTTTAAAAATTTATACATGGGGAAAATGATAAATGATAATAATAAATTCCTAGATATTGCAAGACATGATTTCCATGACCAGTCAGTTAGATTATACTCATCTTGGAAAATATGTGAAGGGTTATAACAGGTAATTGTTTTCAGTGGGACTATCAAGAAGCTAACCAAATGGGGGTGTGGTGTAAATACAGTGATTGACCCAGGAAGATCAGCCAGAACTAAATGCAAGAAAGGGCTTGGCTCTTTAAACAAACAAATGAAGAAATAAGAACCAAGGAATGTTCCAAGAATACATTAGGTGTCATTCCTTCTTTAGGGACAAGTAAACATGATGGTAAAATCAACATTCCACATTAAACTCAAAGCTATAAGTGAATTTTAATTTTAATTCAGTGTTCTACCCACCTCCCCCACCCCCACACACAGAGAGACTAATAGCAATTTGTCCATTCACCAGAAGCATTATAGAAAAAAATTGCTGAGCTCCAATTACAAAGTTTAGATAAGGTTTTGTTCTTTTTCGTATTGAACACTGTTTAGAACCTCATCGTTATGTTTCTTCTTTGTCATCTACTGCAATTTCAAAGTAAAAATAATCATACTTCATATTTTTTCTATCACAGCTGTCACAAATTACTATGAACATGGTGAACTGACCCACATGAACCAACTCTCTCCCAGTTATATGCGTCTGACTTGATTCTGCTGTCTAAACCCAAATTGAAATGACACTGGAGTTGTATTTCCTTTTGGACACCAAAAAGTGGAAAGGCTTTTTCCTCTCTTACTCAGTGCATTGGCTAAATTCAGATCTGCCAGGTCTCAGGGTCTTCTGTATTTCTTGCTTAGCTGAGGGCCACTCCCAGCTTGTTAGGTTCCAGCATTCTCTGTCCTGTGGTTCCCTCACCACTCAGGGCAGGTGCCATGGGTGGAATCCTTTTACCACCACATCGTGCTAATCACTCTGTTGTCCTACCATATCCCTGTGCCCATAACCAGAAAGTATTTATGCTTTTCAGGATTGTTAAACATAGACATGGAAATGCAGAACAGTGTCCCTGCCCAGAGGATTTCCTTTTGCCATGGGAGTTAAGATATCCACGGGGTCTGAGTATTAGACTGTGGGCATCTATGAAAAACATAAAGCTCAGCCTAATATGTCATTTAATTGTACAACAACCAGTTGTTGTTAAGGTAAAAAGAAAATGGGAAATATATAAATTTTGGCTACTGTTCTCTTGGTAATATTGACTTAGGAAAAAATACATAGTTTAGTTGTTTCTTGCTGCTCTTATAAAGGGTACAAAAAAAACTGCAGTGATGCTAGACCCTACTTTCCCCTGCCTTCTACTTGAGTTTTCTAACCTTTTTGACTGGCTTCATTCATTAAGAATTTGAGGGAGTGTGTGGTGGCTCTGTGCTTAAGAGCATTTGCTGCTATTAAAGAAGAAAAGAGATCAGATTCCCAAACTCACGCCAGACAGTTCACAGCTACCTGTTCTAGCTCAAGTAGATCCTGATCCCTCTTCTGGCTTCTACACACACCTGCAACAACCATACATGCGCACACACATGCACACACACACACACACACACACACAAAATAAATAAATATTTTAAGAAAGAATATGGAAATAAGGACAATTAAGACGGCAATAGACAGTGACGTAATTTCAGCCAGTGAGCCTCATCTAAAATCAATTGCCCTCTAAGGTTTGTCTTGAGCTGTTCACAAGATGTTTCACTGGAACCAGTGTCTAAATCTCTTCAGCATATTTACAAACCAAAACAAAATATGTTTGAAAATGTATTCTTCTAAGGAAAAAACAACACCCAACAACTAAAATATGTGTTTGGTCCTACATCAACCTCACTGGGCCAGTGGTAATCTAAAATTCCATTTTTCTCCAACTTTATTAACTGAAGCCACACGCAGAAGAGAGGGACACAAGCCAAACTATGGTCAGTGCAGAACTCTGTGGTTCTTCCGTTAATTTCTTAATTTTTTAATGTTTATTTTTAACAGTTCTTTAGATCCATGCAATAGTTATGGAAACTGAGACTTGACAAAGTCACACATAAAATAAAAACACCTCATGAGAATTTAGAAGGTACCAAGAGCCTGGGGCTTTTTTTCCCTCAAATGTCTCCCCTTTGATGAAGGTTGCCCTGAGGGGTCTCTCCTGACCACCTGGCCAGCTCAGGTGTCTCTCTTGGATAGTCTAGGGACATCAAAGGAGCCTCAGCTCTTCAGTTTTCACCACCAGTGGCTTGTCTTTCACTGTTCTGAAGAACAGCCAATTACTAGGCCTAACTGTGGCCCACACAAATGGAAGTCTTTGGTTGCAGAACTGCAGCCCTACAAATATTTCATTTGAATGACAAAAGGAGAGGGGGAGGGGTGACAACCTACCCAACTGATGGGAGGTCAGGCATTCAGTGCACCTTACAGGCTCTTTTAAAAGAAGCATTCAGTTTTTGATGAGACGTTAATAAATGAGAAACTGAACCAAGGTTTGTGCACTTCAAGCATACATTCAAATAGTGAGCTGCATCCCCAGGCTCCAAGGCCTCAGTACGCATCCATACTTCTCCATATGAAATGGAAGCTAGTTTATTGCTAGATCTTAACATATTTTTCTAAGGGGAAAAAACATTTAAAAAGCAGAGGAGGGACGGGAGGAAAATGTAGTATGTACAATGAGCAGTAATGTCAACTCTGACTGACTCTCCAAATAAACTGCCAGTGGCAGCAGTGATAGCAAAGTGGCAGAGCCTCACAGAATGCTTTCGGAGATGTTGAGATACACATATTTTACATGACAAGCACTTAGATACAAAGTGACTAAAAAGAAGGAAACAGGCAGCTAGTGAGGATAAGACAGAATGGATACTCAACATGAAAAATATGGAGGCTGGAAGTAAAACCATAGCAATCAAGGTGCAACGTGATGACTCAGCAATCACCTTCCAGACCATAGTCATCCAGCCCAGAGCTGGAGAATGCCACTGTACTGCATGTAAAGCCCATGCCAGGCAAAATGTATAGGGCACATGGCCTGTGAGAGAAGATAGACTATAAATGCTACTTGCTTCATTTAGATTAAAAAAAAAAATTAGATGAATAGTAAACTTGAATGTGAAAGAAAAGTTAAAGCTTTACACTAAATAATATTCTTCTTATACAAGAAGAAAAAATAGTGTAGTATCTTACAAGTAGGAGAGTCAAAATAATTAGTTGCAGTATATGCAACTGGCTATGCACTGGAAAAGAAAATAGTTGAGGATTATAAAACAAGCAATGTTATTTTTAAAAAGATAAAGAAGTTGCACATATTAATGAAAAAAGAAAGGAAAAAGAAATCTAATCAAAAGACAAAAAGCACAAAATAATTAACCAGATATTCACTTCCCATCATGGAGGGAGCTTGTAAAAATTGCTGCTCAATTCTGGGATAGTCTATTGTTAGCAGGTATTAGCAGTTATTCAAAGGCTGGGCACTGTGCTAACTGTTGTACACAGGGATTTCCACACAGCAGCTATGCGCACATGGAAGATGACTCCTCATTGAAGGTGGTAACATCTTAGAATGTATGATTGTGTAGCTTTTCAGATGGTCATTACTGAACATTTCCACTAGTTTCTTTCCTCTTTGTTGTCACAAAATATCTGACAAAAAGCAATTTAAAGAAAGTGTAATATTGACACCTGGTACACAGCCAGGAATGTGAGAACCTGCCTTAGTCGAGGTTTTACTTCTGTGAAGAGACGCCAATGACCACGGCAACTTCTATAAAGGAAAACATTTCATTGGGGCTGGCTCACATTTTCAGAGGTTTGTTCCATTTTCATCATGGTGGAGAGCATGGCAGTGTTCAGAGAGACATGTTGCTGGAGAAGAAACTGGGAATTCTACCACTTCATCTACAGGCAGCTGAAGGAGACTGCAAGCCACAGTGGGCAAAGCCTGAGCATATGAGACATCAAAGCCCTCTCCCACGATGACGATGACACACTTCCTTCACCACGGCCATGCCTACTCCAACAAGGGTATATTTCCTAATAGTGCCACCCCCTATAGACCAAGTATTCAAACACAGGAGTCTATGGTGCCATTCCTATTCAAGCCACGACAGACGACCACCTGCATCTGTAGTCAAGAAGCAGGTAAAGGATGCTAGACTCTGCTGGCTTCCTCCTTTGTCTCTTCTAAGTCACCCTGGGACTGTTCATACTACCCACATTCAATTTGGTCTTCCTTCCTCAGTTAAAACTTTCTGAAACCCCCTAACTGACATGCCCAGGAGTGTATCCTCTAGGTGGTTCCATAATGCAGTTGGCAACTAAGATGAACCATCTAAACAAATGAATGTCTAAAAATGTGGTGCATGCCTTTAATCTCAGCACCTGGGAGGCAGAAGCAGGTGGATCTCTGTGATTTCTAGGCCAGCCTGGTATACAGAGTGAACTCCAGTACAGCCAGAACTACACAAAGAAATCTTGTTTCAAAAGACAAATATGTAGCACTGAAAATATATTATTAAGAGTCTGGAGACAGCTCAGTGGTTACGAGTGCACTGCCATGTTTAGTGGATATAAAACTGATTTTGTTTTGATCCCAAGCATGGGATGGGGAACAGATTGTGAGAGTTCAGGTGATGTTTATCCACCTCATGCAGTGGCTTGGTTTTTGCCAGTTGAAACACATCTTAGTACAGACTCTAAGAGGAGGTGGCGCTTTCTGGGTCTTGGTATTGTTTGGCTATTTGTTGCTCCATTTCAACACACTGCTAGAGAGAACAGCTCCAGAGAATGCTTCGGGGCTCCAGGTTCCGGCTGCTGTTCCAGGTTCCAGCTGACTTTTGTTGAATTGCTGGTCTGCTGAAATCCTGCCAACTACATAAGGGGAATCACTCCCAGGAACTGAGTCCAAAAATGTCTACTTCTCCTATTCCCATTAACCTCTTTTCTCTCCTATCTAGAGTAGGTGGGTTGGAAGGGAGGTATAAGCATTAAAGAACCTCAAATAAAGTAGGTTTCTAAAAGCCGGGCATGGTGGCGCATGTCTTTAATCCCAGCACTCGGGAGGCAGAGGCAGGCAGATCGCTGTGAGTTCGAGGCCAGCCTGGACTACAAAGTGAGTCCAGGACAGTCAAGGCTACACAGAGGAACCCTGTCTCGAAAAACCAAAAAAAACCAAAAAAACAAAAACAAAAACAAAAGGTAGGTTTCTATAAGTTCGTAGCCTACAGCCAGGCACATAGTCACACATACATACATATAACTAAATAGAAACACAAATATTTTAAAACAAAATATATTAGAGTACAATAACATGGTCACCTTCTGAAACACAGAAAGTGAATTAAACTGAGGTTCTGCCCTTTAAAACAGCAAATATGTTCATCTTTGAGTGATGGCATGAAGCAAGACTTCCATAAACACGTGCAAAGTGCCAGCACCTCTGAACTGGCAACACCTTGAGATGTTACTTCCTGATGCATATGTGACCTAAGTGGATTTTGTGATTCTTTGGGGGGAAGAAAATAATATTGTTATTTTAAAACTAAAAAGTAATTAGTATTTAAAAATAAATATACAATTTTTATAACAATTTAGAATTAATAAAGATAAATTTTCCCCAAATAGTGTTATATAATATTCTCTAATTGCTAATTACTTGTTATTTATAATACGTATTAATTTCACATATTAATGAGGTTCATGGTGCTCTTTTTTGTGATTTGTCTTAGTTAGGGCCTTTATTGCTATGGGAAACATCATGACTAAAAGCATGTAGGGGAGAACATGCTTTGGGGAAAACATTTACTTTTGCTTACAGTTCTACATCCTGGTCCATCACTGAAGGAGGTCAGGGCAGGAATTCAAACAGGGCAGAAGCCTGGAGGCAGGAGCTGATGCAGAGCCCATGGAAGAGTGCTGCCTATTCCCCAGTTTGTTCTGCCTGCTTTCTTATAGTGGCCATGGCCATATCAATCACTAATTAAGAAAATGTAACACAGGCTTGCCCATAGGCCAATTTAGTGACGACATCTACTCAGTGGAAGTTACTTCTTCCCAAAGGACTCTAGCGTATGCCACGTTGGCATAAAGTTAGCCAGTACATCATTTTTGTAACCAGATAATTTTTATTGTTTTATTTAGATTTTGGCCTCCATATCTAAATGCTAGAAATTGATCTCAGGACCCTGCAAGAGTGAATATGCTTAACTACTGAGCAGCCATCCTTCATTCCCAAGCCTGATACAATCTATACTAGGTTTCCTTAAGTATCACTCATTTCCAAATCACTATTAGCATTGTAAAATCTCCCCAAATGTCATGTGTACATGAAAATCGTAACTGAGTCTTAAATGATTAAACTTTATAATTTTATGCATATCTGTGTATAGATCACAGATACATTTTGTATAGCTAATATATTCAAAATTTTATAAAATTGTCATTGTTTTAATGAATAAAAGAGGCATGAAACATGCTGAAACGGACAATGATTAAACAATGAATATATAATTCAAGTCCAGTTATAAGAACTTTTAGATTGACATAATAACTGAACACTATCTAACACATGCTTTAAGCAAGTGAACTATGGTTCCCCCATTATAAACTGTTAGCCGAACTCCACTGAGATCAAAGAGTAAAATAACAAACTTGTACAAGCTTAAAGACACAGAACCCACATGAAGACATGGTAGCTGACTCCCACACTCTCACTTTCATTAACATGGGCAAAATGTGTTCATACTGAAGTGGAAATTTCACTAAAAACATTCAGTAGATATCTATTTTATAAATGCTACATAATATGGAAACAAATCTCTGGACTTCTTCACTTATGAATAAAACACTACAATTTATATTTAAGATTTGAAAAAGTGTGTGTGTGTGTGTGTGTGTGTGTGTGTGTGTGTGTGTTCATCTAGATGTGGCATTCAGAAAATTATTTGTGGGAGTTTTCTCTGCTTCCATCAGGTGGGCCCCAAGATTGAAATGAAACTGTCAGTCTTAGCAGCAAGTACTTTCACAATCTCAGCCCTCGTACATATTATAACAATTTTTAAAATAAAATCTTCAGTTTCTGAACTTATTATTGTTATATGTTTTAAAGATTGCAAAAAATCTAATTCAATACTTTCTTAAGAGGTAGAAAAAGAAACAAAAGGCAAATGAATGTGTTCTGTGGTATCTAGATCAAGAAAAAGTGTGAAATATAACTTCTCTACTTCGTATTTAATTATCATACAAATAATGAGCCATATGTGAAACATTCTGCTATGGAAGATATCAAACAACATGGCTACAGAATTTATAACACACTTTTAATGGACACTTTTAAATTTTTAAAAGTGCCTCTATTATAATGAAGGTGATGTAAGTCAGAGGCTTTACTGCACATGTGAGAACAGACTCTGCCCTTGTATCTTTAAAATTGTGTGTGTGTGTGTCTGTGTACGTGTGTGTGTGTCTGTGTGTTTGTGTTTGTATCTGCAGGTATCCAGAGTCCAGAAAAAGGCACAGGCACGGGATTCCCTGCACGTGAAGTTGCAGGTGGTAGTGTGTCCCCAGAAATGGTTCTAGGAATGGAACTTGGGTCCTCCTCAAGAGCAGGACAAGTTCTTACCGCTGAGGCATCTTTCCTCACCCAATTTTCACCTCAAGCTTGAGTCACTAATGTTAGGCCAGGAGGGAACCATGCCAGGCACACATGTCTCTTCACACTAAGTCTTGGTTCCTTTCCTCCACATCCTTGCTTTCAAATTTGTTTAGCCTCCACACTTTCCTTGAAAATAATCAAGGGCAGAGCTCAAATAGAAAAGTCTAAACTGATCAAAGCTGCCGAGCATGGTGGTGTACACTTTTAATCCCAGCACTGGGGAGGCAGAGGCAGGTGTATCTCTGTGAGGTCAAGGACAGCCTGCTCTACAAAGTGAGCCTAGGACAGCCAGGGCTCTGTGTAACAGAGCAATCTTGTCTCAGGAAAAGAGATCAAAGCAGAGATGTTTGGCTGCAGCTGGAGACTCACAAGTCCCAGTCACCCTCCCCTCCCCTCCCCTCCCCGCCGGGTTTCCAGGAATCCCTAGAGTTTGGTGGAATTCAGTCAGAAACCATCTGCTTTACTCCAAGTCATCTCATAAAATTAATGTGGAAGGAAGCCAAGTTTAAAAATGTGAAGAATTAAACATCGATACAAAAGAGTCGTTATAATTCAACAGAACAATATGAAAACTCTTACGATTAATTGCAAAATCAATGAGGCTGAAAATGAGCAACCTGAGTATTTGTAAAAGACAGGCATCCCAGTGTGGGCAAGGGTCTGTAGTGTTTATGACGTACCAGAAAGGGAGATAGTCGAACAATGTGGACAGTACTGAAATCAGAGGGGGAAAGTGGAGTGTGGAGAGGAAGGGAGTAAGAGAAGCGAGATGCTGTCAAACAAGAGAAGTGGACTCACAGAACCAAATGTGGGTAGCCTGCCAAAGCTCAAAGAGCATCCTGGGAGGCACAAGTAAGTGGTTGAAGCTAAATCGGACATCTGTCAGGGCCCAGTCATTTTACGTTAACGAGATCTGTTTTTTCCCCCGTAGGCTGCAGGGAATGACAGAAGGTTTCTGACCAAGGTAGTCATATGATCAAAGTTTTTCGGGAATTTTACTTAGAAAGCGATATGAAGGTAAACTAGGAAAGGAAGACAGTAGATGAAAAATCAGTTAGGATGTCTGCCTATTTGCAGACTTCCAGCCATGAAAACAATCAAAAAGATACCAGCAGATCAATTACCAGTAAGCCGGATCTGAACAGATTTAGAAAGTTACCCGTCACTGCAGATATCCTGGTTATCTACTCTAGATTTTGCAAAGGACTTAAAGGTCTTAAAAGAGAATTGAACTATGTGACTTCTAATGAGTCCTTCTTAATGTGATGTTTGATGTGAATGCACATACCAGGAAAATAAAATCTTTAAATTACCAAACTTCAGGGTTGTCAGGTGATTGATTACAGGACTGATGATATGATCTGTAAGATAGATAAACCATTCACCTACTATTGAGCATTCTAAAAGAGAAATGGAAAAATCACGTCAACATCTTCCTATGTCTAGCAGCATGTTGCCATGCAGTGTTTCTTACAACTTACTGAGTCTCATTTTTCTAGGCTACATATCGAGGAGATGGCTTAGGCTGAGCTTAGGAGCTCATTAGACCACACTCCCAGTTAAGGATCTATTGGTAGTTGATGGCTGCCAGATGAAGGAGCATCACTTTTCTCCATGAGTGAGTCCCCCAGTACAATGCCATTGCCCCAGTGGGAGGCCCTACAGCCTTGCACAGCACCAACTGGACTCAACAGATTATAAAACAAAAGAAGACATGAAGTTAGGAAGAGAATGTGGTGGTGACGTTTGGGAAGAATTCAAGGGGTAGGGAATACAGGGAATAAATGTGATCAAACTACACTGCACACATGTACCAAATTCTCAAATAATAAATACAAATATATTTATAAGAAAAAGAAAATGACTTAAGAGGAAGAAAACTAGGTTGTCAATGACAATATAAAATATATAGAACCATTTATTATGTAGTCCTTTCATCCATCCCCATTGACCAAATATGATGCAATCTGGGAAAAATAACATCTGCCTATGAACACAGTGTGTACACTTTACAGTGTGCGTTTATTATATCTCTCTTGCTGGTCTCCTGTGGACAGGACTATTTGTTTTTCATTTTCTTTATAACTCAGACTAGTGTGTGATCTACATTCCATTTGAAAGAAAACAGATAATTAGTTCATGTCCAATTAAGCCACCATAGTAGTATTTATCTTATTTAATAAACATGTAATTTTCAGATGTTAAATTTACAACTGGGCTATTCTTAAATATCCTTCCCTAAAAGTGCACCAAATGAAACTGATAGATTTTCTTCATCTTATGTGAGCACTGGCTCATAATTCCAAGAGTGACCTGTAGCTACCACTATCTTCTTTGCTGGTTGGTTATAATTTAACCTACAGGTTCTTAATATAATATAATGAGTTTTAAAATATATACTATAGCTGGATCTATAATACATATCAAGCATTTAATTCTGAAAGAGATTTAATATAAAAGGTGATAATGTTTTATACTTATTGTAACAGATTTCATTTTGTAAAGATGTTATAATTGTGTGTGTGTGTGTGTGTGTGTGTGTGTGTGTGTGTGTGTGTGTGT
>OU015745.1:62891248-62914851 GCA_907169655.1 Acomys percivali | reverse complement strand
CACACACACACACACACACACACACACACACACACACACACACACACTCACACTCACACAAACACACAATAACACAGCGGGTCCTTCGTGCTAAGAGAGCAGCAGCCGCCGCCGCCGCAGTGGTTTATTATTCTCCCCCAGAGTTCCAAAGAGCCGCCTTATAGGCAGCAAAACAGGAATCCTCCTCCCAGGTGAAATCCCTCAAGAGGTGATTGCACACAGGAGGAAAAGTCTCGAGGAAGGGAGGGGTACATTCTCAGAGCAGTAAACATGACTAGCTAACCAAGATAAATAGACATGGAAGCTGCTAGAAACAGGACATGAAACAGCAAGACAGGCAGGCAGCCCAGTCGGGCCTGGTTTCTACAGGGTTGTGGATAGTGCGTTTCTTTGGGATGGCATAAAGCAGAATCACAAAGAAAGTAAAGAAAGAACAGAAAGATAAGAAATGTTGGCAGACGCCTTTCCTCCCTGTCAGCTGACAGCAACCATCCCTGTTTCTGTGGAAACATTTGAAGAACAGGGTTACTTCAGCATGGCACCTAACACAGTTGTGTGCTCAGCATGATGAGCCTTGGCAATCTTTTCATGATGACTTTCTTTCTCCCTTTGCTTTAGCCCAGTTATGTGCATAGGGGCACAACAGTATAATAAACACTGGATGTGCACTCATTGAGTTATTTGTCATAGGTTCTGGTTTGGGAATAGGAATGAGAATTTTACAAGAATTACCTGTGTCCCTTTTAAGAACTTGAATGCCTGGGCTGTGGCTATAACTCACTTGCTGGCTAGCAAAGCCCCTGAGTTGGAATCCCCGTGCTATTTAAAGAGGTGGCACAAATCTAAAATCTCAGCTCTCGGCATGGAGCCAGAAAGGACAGAAGTTCATAGTTACCCTCAAGGTTTGAGGCCAGTCTTGGTTATATTAAAATTTATCTTTAAAAAATAGAATTATGCATGCCATTTCCACTGGAAGATAACCCTCAGAATTATTCCTGGGTTGGAAAGAGCACAATGAGCAAAATTACACTGTCGTATTAAAAGCTCATCTTCTCTCATGTGTACCACCTGCACACATATTTCCCAACCTTTCCTGCCTTTGAAGTCATCCCTGCTTTATACATAGATACAATATAGTATGATCATATTGACACCCATTAAACTGTCTTATCTTTCCACTTCTTCCCAACTAGATGCCCCCCAACCACTTTTGTGTGTTTGGATGTGAGAGCCACTACATTTCATTAAGATTGCCTGCACAGGTATGGTTAAGAGATTGTTTACTGGTCCAAAGACAACTTACCAATGAAGAAAATGAATCTCCCTCCCCAGGCAACCATGGTACCCACTCTCATCCTTGATATAACACTGAAGACGTGTGCAGGCAGCCACCGCAGACGTTATGAGTTCACGATCGCAACGGTAATGTCATGTCACATCCAGAAGACAGTGTTTCATACAACTCCTTCCCCTCTTCTGGATCTTATACCCTTTGTCTCCTCTTCTTCAATAGTCACTGGACCTTACAGGGCATTCATACAAATGTCCTGCTTGGGGCTAAGCACTAAGCAATCATTTATTCACATGCCTTTGACTAGTTAAAAGTGTCAGCTTTAATCACAGTCCATTGTAAAAGGAAACTTCTTTGACCAAGGCTGACAGTATCTCGAGTCTATGAGTACAAAAAGGAACATTTAGAGCATGGTCTGTCTATCTTCCACTTAGCAAAAATAAAGTTTATGTTCTCCAACCAGGGCCTGTGAGCTCTCTTCCACCTGTAGGCTTTCAATCATATTTACAGTATCAGCCCTAAACAACCTTAGTGGAGTCATTTCCATCAATTAAAAGCAAATCAAATTGATTGATTTTTGTCAAATGAAGCCAGAAGGCCATTATTTTCGCAAGTTATAGGAAGGTACTGCTATTATCTGCAATATATATTCTAATTCATTCAAATAAATAAAGATGTACAGTGGTTATTAAAAAACAGCCAACTAGCACACTAATGATATATGATTATTCACACAGCTTTGCTAAATGTAGTTAAAATGCTCACACAACAGTGGCCATCACATTGAAGAATGAGAGATAAGTTTAACCATCAATAACCAAGTTCTATTTCTAGATATATGTTGACAATAGTATAAAAATATCAAGGTCAACTCAAGCTGGAAGAGCCAGTTACAAACCTTCAACATTTCCCAAATACTTTCTTCACTGATTAGATCCTTACTGACTGAATCATGTAAGTTAGCACAGCCTCCACATTCTTTGTACACTTTAGGCAAAGAAACCGTGGTGGACACTGAAAAAGGATGGTGTGATAACAAGCATTCAGCAATATTTGGCAGCAGAATTATGGCCCAGGTGCCATTTTCCCACTTCACAAACGCATGGTGCAGTTAAGGTAGTCTTCTGGTCTACGTCTTGGATGATTGCTGAATGAGTAAAGAAGCTAAGTACCGTCCAGTTAGAACTCAAACACTGCTAGAATGATCAGTGTTGTCCATGATGATGTCCAAACTCTGACATGCCAGCAGCGGTGCCTCCTGGTGGCTCACAGCTGTGTCTCTTTCTGGATATTGCATTTGACTAAAGGGTAGCTGACTTGCCACATGTCAAATTCCCTCCACTGAGAAAGAATAATCCAATAATATGCCAATCTGGGGCCCCCAAGATCTAATCCCTTTATTCAAAAGACTAACTCTGAGAAACTACTTCAGCTCCTGAACTCCCAGAGATATTATGTGTCCAGTCAGACATTTTTAAGCTATACACATAGTATAGAAAAGGAGAATCCATTATTATAGGAAGTTTAAGAGTTAAAATATCATGCTGCTGCCTCCCTGGTCTTGTAAATTATGCTGATTACAGCAGAAACACATAGGAGTGATGTAATAAATGAATTCCATGCCACAATAGGGTCATGGTAGACTTCCAGATGTTACCAATTGGTCATCTTACCCACCCTAATGGTATAATCAAAGGATTGATTTGGAAGAATTGAATTCTCAGTCAGGGTCTTTGGCCAAGGCTTAGCTGTTACCTTCCTCTATGTGTTTTCAAGACAGTATACCTATAACAATAACAGAAAAGAGGAAGAATTGCTGACCACCCAGAAAAAGTGGTCTCCATCATCCCTCAATTCATTAATCAAAGCCTAGTGAGAACCAATAGATAAATGTTAAGGGCCACAAACCTAAATAAGCATTCTGTTTTTAGGGCAGCTGTGGTGTCTGGTGGGATATTTGTTTTTACAGATAAGCGGTCAAGTGGGCTAATAGATTTTTTCCTGAAGCTGTCAGAAAGTATTTCAGAATAGTTCATGTTCACCTAGGGAATAAATTCTTAATGTTATAGTAAGAACCAGCATGCTCTATGGCGAGTAAAACTTTGAAGATGATAAAATATAAGGAAACTGCATTTTGACAGTATATTCATCTCTGTTTTATTAGATCTCTGAGAGTTGAGTTTTGCACAACGTGTTATGATCATATTCATCTCCCTCTCCCATCTCTTCCTAGATCCACCCCACCCTTCCCTACTCACCCAATTCTGTGCCCTTTTAGAAAAACCTTTCAAGGCCAATGTGTGCACTCCAAATATTTTCTGAAGTAATCTTATGCTGGAGCATGGTCAGCTTTCTTAAGGGATACTCCCCTCTCCCAGCAGCTCTCAATGAATTTTCGCTCCTAGGCTCGGGGTGAATTTGTGTGCCCAAGTCCCTCTCCATGCTGAGACTTGTTCTGGCTTGGGCTTGCACAAGCTTTGTGCATGAGTCCATATGTGCAGCTGCCATATTGTGCCTTTAAAACATTTCCTTGTGCTCATCTATCACCTGTGACTCTTACAGTCACCCACTCTCGCTTCCGCACTGTTCCCTAAGCCTTGGAATGGGATGAGCTATGTATGACCCCTTTAAGGCTGAGCATTCTGCAGGCTCTTATTCTTTGCACTATAACCAGTTATGGAACTAAGGGTTAATCACCATCTAGTGCAAATAGAAGGTTCTCAATGAGGGTTGAGATGTTCTGATGGCCATTTATAGGAGATTGTTTTTTGAAAGTAATAGCTCCATATTTGTGTGTGTGTGTGTGTGTGTGTGTGTGTGTGTATGTGTGTGTGTGTGAATGACAATGAGAGATAACTGAACTTGAATGACTCTATCCTAGTACTTTGCTGAAACAAGTGTCAGATACCACACTGTACACTTACATGCATTCATCCTAATCTCATGCCAGCCTTGCAAACAGGCCCTGTTTTATGATAAGCAAATCAGGGCCCAGAAATGCTCATTAATCCTCTCTCTGGTGCTAGGCAGCAATGAAGCTGATTCAAATCTAAAAGTTTTGCTCCAATGCTCAAGAAATTGCAGAGGCTGGGGGGGTGAATTGAGATTGATTCTACCTCCATGTCTGCAATCTAAATTTCAATGTTTCATTCACAAGAACAAAAGAAAAAAAAAGGGCAACTAGGCACAACAAAAAGTCAGTTTTGGGGCTTAGGTGTGCAAAACTCCTAAAGTTCCTTAGTAGGATCCTCATTTTAGGATGAATTTTTCATCTTAAGGACAGTTAATGTGACAGAGTATTTTTAAAAGCATACTTCTTTCTCTGAACATTGAAAAGGTAATAACAATGTCCACATTGAGGACTTTTAAAAATGGGTACTGAAACAGGCAGTAGGAAGCTGCAGCATGCAGAAAAACTTTTCAGGTCATTTTGGCAAAGCTAACAACGTTGAGAACGTTCTCACACAATATAAAGCACTTTCAGTATGAAAAGCTGAGCACTGTTCCGTTTTTGGCACACAAAGCACAGGTTTTTAAAAAGCTAAAGAAAAAAGGAGAAACTTAGGGGCCAGAAAGCATTTGGTTGAATACTGCGTAGTTTTCTAGCACTCTGGAAAATTATCACCACAAGCACCAACTAAAATACACATTATAATCATGCGGATTGGGGAAATGCATATTTTACATGTTCTCTAAGGTACCAGCCAAGTAGGCTGAGACCCAAGGTTCGTTTTATTTATGAACTAATAAGCCTTAGGGATGGGAGTTATGGGGAAAATGCCTCTATTCTTATTAAATATGTCCTTTATCATATATTTAGAACATATATAAATATAAACATAAGTATACATGAAATATATATAAACTCTTAAGGTTGAAATACTGACTTAACACACATAGTTATAATTTCTACTTAAGAATTAACAAAGACTGGTTCTTTAGGTCCTGGTCATGGACACTGTCTGCTGGCAAGTATGAGAAAGAGTGTGAATGCTGTCAGTGTGGGGTAAAGTTTTTACCCAAAAGAATAGGAGTATGGATGATTTTCTCACTTAGGAGAGTAATTCTCACTATATAGACTGTGGCAATCTTTATTAATCTCACTAATGGTATAGGGCACATGGGAATCAGTGGAACCATGGCATAATGGAAATAACAGTGTGAAGAGGATGAGTTTTCTGACAGCACGTGACAGAATTCTAATAGGCAAAAATCAAAACCTCTTGACATACACTATATGAAAATTCAACATTTGTCGAGAACAGTCTGAATGTGGTGAAGCAAAGGTAACAAACCGATGAGACACTTGAAGAACCGTCCTTCCTCCATCAAATGTGCACTGGGAGGAGAAAAAAACATGAGTACTAAAAAGCCTTCAGAAAAACAAAATAGCATGGAGAGACACATAACATTTGGAAACAATACAACACAAAGCAAACACACAATCAAAGAGTTTTAAAAATTCCTAAGTGATTTCATGGATAGTCAGTTACATATGATCAAAACTTTAAAATGTTACCATATAAACATTGTAATGAAGTAATCTGTTCAATGTACTACTTATAGGTATGTGGAAAATTTTATGGTTTTAAAAATCCGGATACTTGTCTACAGTAATTACAATTTGCCCTACGTGAAGCCAGTGGTACCCACACTGCATGTTAGACTATATAGCCTTTAGATTTTCAGCCTTCCTAATTCTGCAACCCTTTGATACAGTCCCTCATGTTGTGCTGATCCCCAATCATAAGTTTTCATTGCTGCTTCATATTGTAATTTTCTGCTATGATGAAACATCATGTAAATATCTGTGTTTTCTGATGGTCTTAGATGACCCCTGTGAAAGGGTCGTTCAGACCCTAATGGGTCATGACCCACAGGTTGAGAACTGCTGCTCTGAAGTCCAGCGGTTCGACTATAAATGAGCACAGGGACACAGAGAACATTCTTCTTTTGGTGACAGCTGCAGCTTTACAGAGAGGATTATCCATATGGAGGGGGGTGGCCAGCTCAAATGGTCAGACTTTGCTTCTCTTCTGTGTATTTTAAGGGCTTAAATGGCATGCACTGTGTGCCAGCCACTGCTTAAAGTCTGTTTCACATATAAGCCTCTGAGTCACATAGCAACCGGCCGAGGGGAGTACCCGTGTCACATCCACCCTACAGATCAGAAAGCTTGCATATAGGGAAGATTAGCACCTTCTCCACACTAGGAAGGGGAGGAGGAAGGATGTGGACCCAGAGTCCACGCCTCTAGCTACTCATCTATGCTGCCTCCTGCTTTTGTTTGGTTCCTTTGTTTGCTTTCGTTTTAAGGAATTCAAATTATGTTAATAAATATATTTTACAGTTTATAATGAACATACAGAAACTGTAAATGTTTACTGTATACATCAGATATTTCAGTAGAAGCATAAATGTACAGTGATCAAATCCAAATCAGAGAAACTGCTATATCTACTGCTAGAAACATTTATCTTCATTCCTTGGTTACTGACATTACAAACCTCCACTAGCTGTTTTGAAACACACACTTAGTCACTGTCAACTACAGCCAGCCTACAGTACTACTACAGAAGTTACTGTTAGTGTTCTTTTCCTGGTGCTCAGTGGCCAGTCCTCTCCCCATTGTAACCATCCCTCCATCAGCCCCAGCCTTGAATAACCACTATTCCACTCTCTACTGTTCCAGAACAGGTTCGTATTCACCTCTTGACCATCCATCCTTTTCCCAAAGAGCTGCCCTAACATTGTGCTTTTGAGCCACTGCTTACCCATGCCACACCCTGTGATACAGGGAAAACTGTATTATTTCATACAGCAAGCATTTACATAACTCTGGAAAACACCTGTAATCAAAATCACAGCTCTGATTCTCATGAAGGGTGAGTTTGGTGGGGTTCACTTGGATGCTGAGTTATCTGCAGCTGTGTATGAGGATGCACTTTTCTGACCATCATATGATGGGAATCCGGGCAGAGCTGTGCAGTCAGTGGAGGCTACCTTCACAGTGAGGCTAAGTGGGAGCTCTGAAATCAGGGAACAAGGCAGGAGGTGAGGAATACGGACATTCCACTCCCTCTTGTTTAAGCAGGGCAGCCATGTAGATCGATGCGATATTAGGGAGCAACTAGCGCTGAGCTATGTCCCAGAGACTGACCAACACAAACAAGTATGATCCAGAAGCCGTGACCTAGAAACGTGTTTTATGACGTCACAGGACCGGACATTGAAGGCAAACAAAGGCCCATGTGAGGGCAAGAAGACAGTTCCAGCCCTCCCTAATTCTACCTCCCCTCGTCAGGAATTATGAATAATGCTGTCTCCTGAAGAGGCATTTTCTTGGGCAACCCTAATTCCCTGAGATGTTACAGTACACATTAACTATTTCCATTGGCCTCATCTGGTCAGAATAGTTTACAGTATTTTAACCTTGAGTACATTCCCAGCATCCAGGATGGCAGACAATCCTTTCTATCCTCTCCGGCATTTGAAGTGGGCTTTGCTGGGCCTCTTTGTGCTTTCTAAACACAGTCATGAAACGTGAAGCCCAACAGAGTCCACAAGAAAATCAGAAGTTTGAACTACTCTGAAAAGAGCAGAGAGGCTACTTCCTGCTGTCTGCATGCCTCGCTCCTATTAATATATTCCCCCATAGTGTGGTTCTGGTTTTTAATAACAGCATCACACTGCTGACTCACAATCGCCATATGGTCCTCTTGGACCCGGGTCTCTCTGTCTGCTGTACTTGTGCCTGCCTAGCTAGTCTTTTCTTAAGCATTATCTGTGCAATGATTTGGATGTTTTCATGCCTGAGAGAAACTTGGATTAGCCTTATTGATCTTGACTTTGACTTCAGCAGATCCCTGCTCCGGGTTATTCCATTCTGGAGTACACTGCCCTTGTTCCGACACTCAGGAGGCCCCACCTGCCTTGCTACAAAAGCCTTTTAATTGATTCCTCTGCCACCACCTTTTCCAATTATGATCCGGGCTTGGCAGAGCCGTGTGTCATGCTTCAGACATTACTGAACATTAATTAGACAGCTTCTCCTTGGACAGATATGAAGGCAGATCCTGTAGGCTAACATCCCTGTGAAATGTGCCCGAGCCTTCTTCCCATTGGCTCTGGTCCCACCTGTCCTCGGATCACCATACACTCAGCCCGTAACTTCATCCCTCTGCAATGCTACGACAGCTCTTCTACTGTTCTGTTTCCAAAATCGACTAGATTATGAGATCTCATTTTTCTGTTTTTTTTTTTCCGATCCTCTCTACTCACCACCTCCCCATCGCTTATTCTTCCACATGTCTAGTATCACTATTGCCACTCATCAGTTCTCAAATAATTCTAATAATAATTAATAATTAATCATGGGGGTAGACTGCAGATAAACCCAGCATGAACTGAAAACATTGTAAGTGCAAAGTGCTCAGTGGTAAGTATTCTGAAAATCTATCTCTACAATGGACCCCACTGTAGTACATCTACATTTATTTTTGCTATTCCTTTGTCCTCCCCAGTAATTAAAGTGCGTTGCACACAACTCACTGACTGAAGGAAAAATCCTAAATTCTAAATCCTAACTAAGGCTGCTACTGAAAGCATTGTTTCATTTGACTGCTGACATGGTCAGCCCAGCTATCTCCAGTCCATGCTGTCAGGATTTGGTTACAGGTACTTTCTGACAAACAACTTCCAGTATTCTTGACCAACAGTACACACATTGTTGCTATTGTATCTGATCTATGGAAACTGTTGAGCCTATACTTTTTAAGTAAGAATTCTTGATGGAAAGATTGTTTGAATTTACATTCTCTTACTTGTTTTCTACGAATTACCTTAATGTGTGTCCATTAAATTGTGTGACCCTGTTAAATACACAAAGTTTATTTATTTATTTATTTATTTATTTATTTATTTATTTATTTATTTTTGCCTTGTCGTGATCATGGTCACATTATTTTCCTATAAAAAAGTAGAGATAATAGTAATTTTTAAGCTTTGAATGAAGCCATGAATATGTAAATTAACCCTAGATTTTTATTTCTTAATTTGGAGAATAAAACTACAAAACTCTACTACCGAGAAGCATAGTCCATGAGAGACTGCTGGTATTCAAGCGATATACATACCTTCCTGTGAGCAGAGCAAACGGACACAGTGGGCAAATCAATAAATGTACATTAAGCAAGATGATTATGGTTTTGTCAGCCTTAAATGTAACTGACACAGTATTTATAGTCTAGAGGTGAAATTGGTTCTGATGATTGCCAAGGTCTACTTTGCTGTGGAGTAGGTAGCAAATGGCTTTTGCTGCTGGCAGAACCTCAACCTGATGGAGAATGAGAATGGACTACAATTCCTGACACTGCCAGGAATGTAGACTCACCTTCCTGCCAGGAAGCCAGAGAGGTGGGCTTTCCTAAACTCAGAGACAGTGTTGCTCTTGTTAAGAAAAAAAAAAAAAAAACATGAGAAATAATCAACTAAAATGCACCCCAGGTTTAGGGGTATGGCTGAAGTAAAATGCTTACCCTACAAGCATGGGGACCTGAGTTTAAGTCCTAAATCCCACATTTTTAAATGATACGTGAATGTTGTTGCCAATTTGCAATCTCAGTAACAGAGACAGATGGAACTCTGGCTCATAGGCCAGTCAGGTTAGACGGAAAAATCCAGGCCTAGTTAGCATGAGAGATGCTAACTTGGTGGGGGAGGGATTGACAGGCAGCACCTGAGGAATGAAGCCTGAGGTTGTTCCCTAGTCTGCAAAGACAAAATCTGTATGTGTGTGTCTATCATCCTCCCTTCTCTCTCTGTCTCTCTCTGTCTCTCTCTCTGTCTCTGTCTCTGTCTCTCTCTTTCTCACACACACACACACACATACATACATACACACACAAACAAACACATACACACACATGCACACAATGTAATATCAGAAACATAAAGGTTATATAGGATGCAAGTGTATCATGCACAGCATCAAACAATTACAGGGCAGCACATATCATGGGACGAGCCTTCTGAGAGAAGTGTTGGAAAAAATATCATAGAAACATCAAGTGGGCTAAAGAGGCTTATTATTCATAGCTTGTTCAAAGGCTCATTGCTATCAATAAATTAAGATCATTTCACATTAAGAGGGGCTGGTGGGTAGAGGAGTGGAAATTGCCCAGTAAAGAAGCCATCTATCAACAGAGCCACCTTCAGTAGGGATTGCTAAGCACACCACCTGTGCATAAAAGGAAGAGAGACTGAAAGTGAGAATGGCCAACTGGGCCAACAACGACAAGATGACATGAGCACTCCACCTCAAAGTACATAGGGAAAACTGAAAAGCCCAGGGACACACAGAAGCCCCACATAGTGCTAAACTACGCTGTGACATGAAGAGGGATGGAGGTGATTATGAGTGAGCACACGCCACACTCACACATGGTCTTCTCCTCAGAGGCACTGAGACACATGTGTAAATTTAATAGGTCAGAAAATTTGCTCTCATAGCTATTCATATAGAACATTATTAGTCAAAATATGTTTTTCATAATCTAGGAGCTGGACACACACCCATACAAATAAAAATAAATATTTCTAAAAGTGAGATTATAGGATCAAAAAATATCTGCCTCTTCTTTCACCTTAGTTGTCATTTGCATGGGCTCTGTATATGAAGCAGCATGGCCCTCTGAACAATGAGACCAGATATGGCCACATTTTCAAGCCCTCTGCAGAGTGGCATCTGTGGCTTTCCTGACTAGTTTCATCACTCAGCTCTTGACAAACTACCCAAAGCCAAGCTTCTGGGGAAAGCAAGCCTGGTAATTGGAGCGCACATCTTGTTTTCTTTGGAGCTTTCAGGCTGTGTGAACCTGCTCACAGCAGATACTGCTCAAAAGCCTGGACCATGGGCGAGTGAGTCCACTGAGAAGTATCCGTCCACAGGAAGTTACCACCAGCAAAGCCCCACATAGTGCTAAGCCAGCAGAGTCCTTGAGAGCTGTTCCTTCCCTTCCAACATTAGTAACAGTGTATGGCTAGCCAACTTTAATCACAGTAATTGGGTTGGCCTTTTCTCACCTCTTCTAGCAAGAAAGTCTGAAAGATACCAAAAATAAGTGAGTCCATTTCTAAAATTCTTTATATAAATAAGGCCTTAACTCTTCATTTCTTCCTTCCTATTTATACTTCATCTAACCCTGAAAACTCAGGCTGTTAAAACTTATTTTGAGTAATTGTCTTTCTTAAAATATTTTATTTTTAATTGTGTTTCTGTGCACACATGCCTGTGTGCAGGTATGTGCAGAGGGCAGATGTATCGGATTCTCATGAAGAAGTTGCAGGCAGTTGTGACTCTTGTCCTCTGCAAACACTGGACCATCTCTTCAGCATTAAATAATGATTTTTAAAAACTATACATTTATAAATTTATTAAAGGCATATCCAGTGAACAAGTACACACTTAACAATATCAACTATGGCCTGGAAAGATGACTCAACAGGCATCTTGAAGACCTTGACCTCCATCCCTGGTACCTACATCTGAGCTCTATGCCTGGGACCCATGTCTGAGATCCATCCCTGGTACACATGTGATTGTAGAGAACTGGCTCCTTCGAGCTGTCATTTGACTTCCATATACATAACCATGGCAAAAGTATACACACAGACACACACACACACACACAGACAGACACACACACACACAGACAGACAGACACAGACAGAGAGAGAGAGAGAGAGAGAGAGAGAGAGAGAGAGAGAGAGAGAGAGAGAGAGAGTTTCCTCAGGTGCATCCTACCTTATGCCTGTTATCCCTGCAATTTCCCACATAGGAGAGCAAACTGATAAAGTCTTTTTGTCCAAAGGGATACATCTGGTTATATAAAGTTTGCATGTTATAGTCAGCTGTTCATTTAGGGAAGCATCTCTGTGTTTTCCGGTTTAATGGTAGGAACTCTCAGGCACCATTTAAGGAAGGGAAATCAACACATATTCCAAGTTTACTGATGTACAGAACTTTCTAGGATGGAACATAGCTCAGAACTGACACCCGACAAAGTATCCCAAAGGGTTCCCTGCTGCTACTGAATCCACCAGAAACAATCAGAATTAGTATAGCCTTAATTAGTTTAGTAGCAGTTTACCTCAGAACATAAGAGCATAACTGCTCAAGGTTTTAGTCTTTCATGCACTCAGGTTAATAAAATGTAGCCTTGTAACCCTAGGAACATATAACACAGTGTAATGACTCATGAAAACATGGTATGTTTCCTTTCAATCTCAAAGAACAGCTGCACTGGACATGCAGCTTGTTGGCAGAATGCTTGCCTACCGTGTATGAGGATCTGAGTCCAGTCTTTAGCCCTTTTACCCCATCTCCACTCCCTCAGCTCAGTGACTAATTGACATGGTGCCCTTTCAGGTGCTGTAAAATTACTATTTTCAAACATGCCGACATGCCAGCCATTGATATTTCAGAGAAGTTTCTGCATTTATATTGAATACAATGGCTGAATTGCTATATATTTATTGGCCCCTGTTTTACATTCTGTGATATCTGTTTATGTAACACACATTGTAGATATAGATATCACATAATTTAGGTGTATATTATTTTATAAGCGTTATTATAAAAAAGCTCATCCATGCATTAACAAACATTCACAGCCAAGAATGTAGGATGTAGTAGGGGAAATACTGTTAGTACAACAAACATAGAAGTAACTCCAAGGTGAATTATGATAGAGATGAGGAGCAGCAAAAAGGAAGAGAGAGCTTGAGAAGAGAGTGAGCAGGAATACTTGTAAGAGGTCAGGTAGTGAAGCTCCATCAAGCAAGGCATCCTTGGACCGAAATGTCATGCACAGCATCCCACACTGACAGCAGACAAGATGCCAATGAAGATGAAGAAGAGGGAAGTCTTTGGAATAATGATTCAAACTTGGCAGAAAAAAAAAAAAAACAATCCTTCTTAGGGACTGTGTGGTTATCTTCTCTGCAGTATGACCTTGTACCTGAAACTCAAGAGTTTCCTGAACCCTAAAGAACTCAGATCTACTTTGGTAAACACAAAAAGTTATTAAGTATTTCCTTCAAAAAAGTGGAAAATATAAAAATTATTAAAAAGCAAAATAATTGTATACAGGTACATGAAGATAAAAATGTTACTTATGAATAGAGAGATGGGAAGAAGAGAAAGGGAAAAGGAGAGAGAAGAGAAAGAAGAAGAGAGGGAGAAAGAGAAGCAGAAGGGAGGAAACAGGAAAGAAAAGCAAAAGAGGACAAGCAGGAAAATACATCACATAATAACTTCAAAATTAATATGCTTCTTAGAAGTTTTGGATCATTTACAAATATGCCATCAAAAGGCAACAAGCTAAAGGAATTTAAAAAGTCCATACATAAAGAAAAGTCAAGAGCAACAACAACAAAATCAAATAGTTGAGCAAACAAATGGAAACAATTTTTAAAAATTGACACACATTCATATTCTTTTATATAAGTTTGCATTCTGTCCCAGCAGTCTTACTGAAAAGTAACACATGCCTCATACTCATTTGGGGTATACCACAGACAAGTAAATGCTCCCTCCTGCTCTCCTGATGTTAGTCAGGTTTAAAACGCCAACAGAGTTCATCTGCATTTCATGATATTCCTTCCGCATCCCGAGGTACAATGAATCAGTGCCCTATTTTTCATTTCTTCTGACCTAGCAGGATGGTAGCATAGTGTTAATTTATCCATGAACCCTATCAAAACAAGTGGAAGTGAAATCCGGCAGCTTCCACATCTTCAAGCATATCAAGATGGGGTATGGTGGCGGTGTACAACAGGTTCCACTTCAAAATAGCATCTTTCATTTAGAGGGCTTATTTAAAAAAATATCTGCTAATGTCATTTTAACTACTTACTTCATTGCAAGCCCAATAACACACCGCTGTTCATGCTTAGGTGTCAATTCTTACCTGCCTCACCTAACTCAGGCCTGAGGCTCCCGTTCCTATAGATCCCGCTGTGTGTTACTGCAGGCATAAAACTAGTGTTCAAGGAGATTGTCTCTGTTGCTATGGAAATATCATTTAATTTCCTAATTAGTAAGTATATAAATGCAAAGCCACAGCTTTAGATTATTTCTGAAGTTTGGTGACCAACTCTATTGTTTGTGTCTGATGACAAGCCCTTCCCCCCAGTGCTTTTAATACTTTTATTCAAAGTAATAATTAAGAGCTTAACCTGACTTGCATTTAAGTGTCTGTATCTTGATTTGCTTTACAAGGGAGAAATGTGGAAAAAAACAAGGAATATGCATACCATTTATTATTCTCAAGAAAGACATATAAAATCCATCTAAACACCTTTGACCCAACAATGAGTGGTAGGTTTTCTTTAACTCACAACTTCCCTCATGGTGATAACTAATAAAAAGTTTGAATCAGTATGTAAAAAGATTTCAGCACTCCAGCTTTATCTAAATAAGAAATAACTCCCTTGATTCCTCTCATTTTGTCTAGTGCAAATCTGTGCTTATCTGTGCAAATCTGTGTGGAGAGATAGACAGCAATCTAGGGGACCATGGTGAAGTGGTGAAAACTCTGGTAGTGGGGCCTAGTGGAAGTAGGTTATGTCATTGGGGGTTGCCTTTGGAGTTGATACTGGGACCTGGATGCACCTCTTTCTTTCCTCCTCTTCCTCTTAATCTTCTTCTCCCCTTCCTCCCCTAGGCCCTAACTTGAAACAGGGTCTCATGTGACCCAGGATGGCCTCAAGCTCACTATGTAGCTAAAGATAACGTTGAACTTTTCTTGCTGCTTCTGTCTCACAAGTGTTGGGATTATAGGCATGAACATGACATCCACTTTATGTTTACCATAGGAAAAGCATCCTACGAAGTGAACGACATCTTCAGAACTTCTCCTTCTAGTCTTTAGGTTTTACTTTCAGGCCACCATAAGGTAAAGGGGCCTAGTGGGTACAAGTAACTCATTATGGACTCCCTGTTTTGAGTATTGCCCTTGCTAATCTGTTCCTCTATTTAAAGCAAAGCAAACTATATGCACCCTATGTCTTGTGAGTTTGCGCATCTTTAGAAATGCACAATTTTGAGCTGCTCCCTTCCTGGCCCCTCTGCATTTCAGGACTCTGAGCTGAGCACCAGGCTGAAGCCATTGTAGAAAACATCTTCACTAATGCAGCATTCTTTCATACTCTCTACTGTCCCTCTCAGGCGAGTCATGTCCCTTCCAGTAACCCAGAGGAGGGGAAATCAGTTCTTCATGACTTAGAAGTTGAGAGCAATCACTCCACAGGACACTTGATAGGATAAATTCGGAGCAAAGGTGAGCTACCATTGGTGGCCTGTGTTGAGGTGTACCCCTGAGAAATTACACTACCCAACAAATCTAGTGTAGGAGGCTTACTGGGGGAAGGGAGACCAACAGGCTCTATCCGAGTGGGGACATTAGGGAGAGAGAGAGGCAGACAGGGAGACAGAGAGAGGGAACAGAAGAGAGAGGAGAAACTCACACACACACACACACACACACACACACACACGGAGAGAAAGAGAGAAATAGAGACAAAGACAGACAACAGAGAGACAGAGAGAAAATGACAGAGCGGAATGAGGAAAGAGGGCAAAGAACAGAGAAAGTTCTGGGGTAGCTGGTAGGCCATTTTACACACCTGGTGTACCTAATGGCAACAGTGATAATGTAAGCTACTGCTAGGTCACTGAGACAGGCCAGTGAGATGGCCTGTTTGTTAATAACACTCACCTTCCCTTGTCACAATTTACAAGGTCAGTGGACACCAGGAAGAGTTTAATGGGGACAGATATCTCTTCTTTTAAAAAGACTTGTTTTTATTTGTGTGAGTGTGTATGTGTGTGTGTGTGTGTGTGTGCACGCGTGCGTGCATGTGCATGTGTGTGTGTGTGTGTTTGTGCACGCACGCACATTGTGATTTATAGTGTCTTCAGAGGCCAGGAGAGGGCACTAGGTCCTTTGGAGCTGGAGGCATAGGACAACACTTTGTTAAGTTAAATGCCTAAGTTGCCCTATGTGGGCACTGAAAACCAAAAACCAAGTTCTCTGCAAGAGCAGCAAGCACTCTCTTAATCACATCTCTCGTACGTTCCCTTTTTCTTGATAAACTCTCCCTAATAGTCCTGTGGACAGTATTAGTAAAGTTCCACTGTT
The DNA here is from genome assembly GCA_907169655.1 of Acomys percivali. Lineage (NCBI taxonomy): Eukaryota > Metazoa > Chordata > Mammalia > Rodentia > Muridae > Acomys > Acomys percivali. Next base: position 62,898,357 of record OU015745.1, on the reverse strand, counting down.
TTCTTGGGAGATAAGAGACAAGCTGTTCACAGGAGATAAGGCTTTTGGTTTTCTCTTTTTCTGACAATATATTTTTCACGGAATATCAAACCCATAGCAGCTACAGTTTAGCTTAGCAGGCTCCACCTTTAAAATGTTCCCCCATACCACTAATCAATGGATGTAGTAAGATGGAGATAGCTAGGAGGAAAACGTTGCTCATCCAAAAACCAGAAAACAAGAGGAAGAGACAGCAAGTGTGATTTCCTACCAGAGAAAAAGCCTTCTAAGGAGGCTGGAAATGGATTGTGGGGCAATTTTTGAGTGCTGCTCTGCCTCCCTTCTCCAGTTGCTCCCAGGTCCACACCCCATGACTTCTGCAACCCTCATTCTGCAGACTCCCAGCTTCTGCCTTCAATATCTACTCTGGCATTTCTACCTATTCGTTGTCCAGTTGGATGGCGGAGCTAAGAGACCTTATGGACAGAAGCAAAGAACTGATTCGAGGCTTGCTCTTACTCTCCGGGTTTCCTTGTCTTAGCTTGTCTGAGTGAAAAACCCAAGCCAAGAGCTTAAAGAATAGCATTTCTCTTTTGGCAGGGTTTTTGTTTTCATTGTTAACTCCCTGGACTTCAATAACAAATTTCCATACAGGCTTCCATTCCTGCCTTCCCATCATTTGTTTCAGCTTTTCTTTGCCTCATTCCATTACGGTGGCCATTCCTGAGGGGCAGAGCCAAGCTCCTCACCAAGCTTCACGCCACCCCCAGGGCCCTTCATCTATTTCCATAATTCTAATTATCACCTCTGTCTCTGATCCAAGATTTCAACTTTGAATACCAGCGACAGAGAAATCCAGGCCCCATTCACAAGTTTCTAATGAAGAATAGCTCAGGAAATGCTGTGGGCCTTGCAAATTCAACATCATCAAATTTGCACACCAGCTTCCTCCCCAATCTGCTTCAAACAGGAGGCATGGATGGACTTCAGCTGCCCTTGTCCTGGCTTTGCTCTCAACCTCTTACATCTTCATGGTCCTGAAGCCCTCGCTCATTTTCTCAGTCACAGCTATTTTTCTCTGTCCCTCCTGTCTCCTTACCAGGGTCCCTCAAAAAGCTCTTGCAAAAACTTCATTTTCCTGGTCTTCAAATTTCTATTTTACTTCTGGTAGATGTTCTTTGTATAAGACATTACAATATATACTACAATCATCTTATTTTTCATTTGGGTATTTTATTATTATAACAACACTTTATATATTGAAGGAATTGCTTCTATTTGTATAGTTTGCACATATTTTTTCAGTTTATAGGCTGTCTTTCAGCTTTCATGATGGTGGCTTTGATGCACTAAAGGTTTTAACCTACTATATAGTCCAATTTATGTAGTATATTAACTTATTACTGCTAAGAATGTACTCCCTAGCTTAAGATTCATAAGAATGAAACCTATGCTTTCTCTAAGTGTTTTAGATTTAGCTATTACATTTAGGTAAAAGATACATTTTCAATTAATTTTCTAAGTGAGGTGAAGTGAATAGTTTAAATTAACTTCTTTTCAAATGGACATTCACTGCCCCATTTATTCCAAAGACTTTCCTTTTTTTCATTACATGTACTGACATATTGTGGGCATATGAACATGTGCCACAGCACACATGTGGAACTCAATGAATAATTCATTGAAGTTGGTTCTCTTCTCTCATGACATGGTTTTGAGTGTTGAACCCCAATCATCAAAATTGCAACGGCCTTTATCTGCTGAGTCATGTTGGCCAACCCCTAAAAAACTATTCTTTTGCCCATTGCATTATCTTGTTACCCATCCTGAAAAATCAATTGACTTCAAATATATGGGTTCATTTCTGGATGGGCACTTTTATTCTGAGAATCTCTATGTCAGTCTTATTCCATAAACACACAGTCTCTATCACTATGGTTCTGCAGTAAGCTTGAGAACTGCTATGTGTACATTTTACAATTTTGTTCTTTTTTAAGATTTAATTTCCGTATGTTTATGTAACAAATGAATTTTAAGGAGAACATAACAGTTTCTTTTTTAAAAAGCTAGTAATTAGAAGCAATAGCATTGGCTCAGTGGATCAATTTGTCTCCTTAATCATGTTTTTTTCCACCTGTGAATACTGATGTATTTCCCTTTACTTAGGCTTTTGTTCACTTCCTTCAGAAATGTTTTGTGGTTTTCAAGATGAAAAGATGTCTATAACTTGATATTATTAAATGTTTACTTTATCAAGGAAACAATATGTTATAAAGAATAGCCTTGTACCACTCTCGTAGCCAATAAAATGCTTAATTATTAGGTATGATTACACTTTTTATATGTAACATTTTAAACACACATTCAAAAAATGAATATTTATTTCACTAACTTATCCTTACTGAGAATAATTCACAACCTATGAAGAGCTATAGTACACTCTACCAAACCTCGATTTCAAGGGTTAACTATCCATCAAAGTAACTGCACAAGAAACTGTCTATACAAACTCTGATGCCTGATGTCCAATGTCATGCAGACAACCATGGAAGCTCCATGACATAAATAGCTCTGTCTCAAGTTATTCAAACAATATAAAACAGAAATCATCTATAGGCTGAAAGATTTGGTCTTAATTATAATGTTAGTATTATTTGAATTCATCCTTCTTGCTATAATTATTTTTCAAAAATAGAACTTTTAAAGTTAACATTTATAAAACTAGTGATTCAGCATCCCTAAAGATATTTTGTGGCTTCATGAATTGTGCCTTGACATTTGCTCCTGATTTCACTTTCACATTCAGCATTCTACAAAGAAAAATATTTGCTTTTTAATCCAAAAAAAATGAGATCTAACTAAACCATGTGACTGATAGGGTCTGAACAGGGATGGCTTCACTAAGAATAAATACTGCCTTGGTTATGGTTCTATTATTGTGATAAAACACTGTGCCCAAAAGCAATACGGTAAGGATAGGGTTTATTTTGTTCACACTTCCATATGCGAGTTCATGACTAAAATTACTTAGGGCAAGAATTCAAACAGGGCATGAACCTGGAGGCAGGAACTGGTGCAGAGGACATGGAGGGGTGCTGCTTTACTGGCTTGCTCCTCATGGCTTGCTCAACCTGCTTCTTTTCTCTCTCTCTCTCTCTCTCTCTCTCTCTCTCTCTCTCTCTCTCTCTCAATTGATTTATTTATTTACTTTAGATCCCAACTGCAGCTTCCCTTCTCTCCTTTCCTCTCAATTCCTTCCTCCCCTCCTCCCCTTCCCTCCAATCTACCCCTCCTCCACTTCTCCTAGGTCCTCCCTATGCATGCTCTCTGTCAACCTTCTTTCTCACAGAAGCCATCCCAGGGATGACACTACCTACCATGAGCTGGGCCCTCCCACATCAATCACTAACTAAGAAAATCCCCTACATCTTGTCCTAAAGCCCAAACATATAAAGGCATTTCCTCAATCCCTCCGCTCAGATGACTTTAGTAAAACAAGCCAGGATAAATATGTATTGGAAATGTAGGTCAGTGTTGGGGCCCCAAGTTTGACTTATACCACTAAAGAGTAGGAAGGAAAGGGGAGAGAGGAAATGATAAAACATTAGCAATATTTATACATAAAATCTAAACCAGATGAATAATTACATTTTAAAGCAATGAGTCTATTTTCTCAATTACCATAATCAGTAAAAGTTTTTTATTCAATGTAAGCATCTGGAGGCTGGAGAGATGGCTTGGTAAAGAGCACCTGTTGCTCTTGCACAGGACCGACACTTGGTTTCCAGAATCCATTTCAGATGCTTCACAACTGTCTGTGACTCCAGCTCCAAGGGATTCAACAGCCTCTTCTAGCCTTTACTCACATGCATATACCCATACATAATACTTGCATATACACATAATTAAAATGAATCTTCTAAAAGTTTTGTGCTAGAAAATTATAAGAATTATAGTAAAGTCAACCTTTCTTCCCAAGCTTGAAAAATATAGTCTTTAGACAAAAAGAAATGTAAATCCTGGCCAAGAACTTGAGCAACAAACACTTCCTATGAAATCAGCTGGTTAATGTGTTAATACTAGCACATTTCTGAAAACTGGTGCTAGATGCAATGAAAGTGCTCTTTCCAAACAGTGTTAGTACGCAAATGACTAAATAAGACACCAGATAGCCAAAGAATACAGTTATTTTATGGTTTTTATAGTGTAATATATAAAACATTTCAAAATGACGCAGATCATTGTTCAGTCAACTGGATAGAAATTCAGAAAGATACCTTCAGACTTCTGGGAGCTACATACAAACCATCCTCCATAAAATGTTCACAGAGGTCCAGAAAATTGCCTAGTGAGTATTTACAAAAGAGTATACAGATTTTATATATACAATATGTCTCATCCAAAAAGGAGTTAATAAGCAGAAAGATATGTATATTAATGTTGTTGTGAGGTACTGTGTTCCCAACACATATCTAAAATCATGTTTTAAGTTAATGTTTGGACCTTATATTTAAGATATAAGGAGTACCTAATTTACATCAAATCCATGATAAGAATTTTTAAAGTTAAAATTAGCAGCATGTTTATTTTTCATCTGTTAATATATATTTAATCCATGGCCTATTATCTCACTTCTTACTATTATTATATGTATTATCAATTTTTACTAGAGTTGATGCTACAGCCTCTTGAACAATGGGCAAGTATTCTCTACCACTGCATATTATATTTACACTTAGTTTCTTAAATTGGACAAATTGGTAAGAAAAAATGTGAGGTGGACAAATTTCTTGAAACACAGAAGTATTTCAGCAAGGTGAGTCAGTACTAAACCATGTATGAAAACCAAGAGGCGTGATCTTTTCATCAGCAAGGAGTCAGTAGGAACTACAGAGTAAAACTTCCATATTCTCACAGTAAAATCAGAGCAGTAAGACACCAGGTGGCAATGAACGGCACACAATGAGGAAGATCTCTGTCTGTGAAGAAAGCTCTTCGTGATCTTCAAAGGAACAGGAACAAAAACTGAGAACTAATGAGACTCTAACAACAATTTGTGATCACGGCTCCCCCAAAATTACTTTCATGACCCAGTGAGTGTTAAAACACCAAGAATGCTGGTTCTGAAATTTAGTAACAGTTGGACCACAGTAGTCTGCTTTTTAAAAGGGGGATAAAAGTAAATATGAAGGTTTAGAGAAAGAAAACTACTGGATCTCACAACACACTGTACACTCCAGAGACTCTGTCATGACTTCAGAATGATCACAAAACCCTTTAGCTAGAGAATATAAAGAAGTTGCACAAACTGAATTTATGTAAATGGCTCAACCTAAAACCACAGGTACCATTTGCTGCAGAAACAGGCATCAGGCCACTACACAACAAATGAACAGACTCTCTGGAAATCACAGGAGAAAAGAAAATCAGATAGAAGATATCTATCCCTCCCATGTCTTTACTAGTAAACTTTTCTATGTGCATGATTATCTTGTATTTGCTGGGAGGTGTGGAATCTGGCATCTTCATCCGCACAGGTGGAACAGAATTTATATACTTTTTAAAGAGAAACCTGGCACTAACTACCAAAGTAAAAAGTGCACACACTTTGTGAACTAGCAGTTGTACTTGGCAACATTAAAACAAAAGGCGCTGGTCCATGTGGAAAGCAAAAGTGTATAAAGATGTTTCTTACAGCCTTGCCTGAAATAGCAAAACAGCAGAGCAAACTGTCTATGGAAACACAAAGACTCGAACCCATGGAAGACCCACACTGTACAGCAAATGGTAATAGTGAAAAGTAATGACAGAGATAACAGACATGAGGATAGTGATGTGTGTGTGTGTGTGTGTGTGTGTGTGTGTGTGTGTGTGTGTGTACTGAATGTTTGCATAATACAACATGGATACAATGTACTTGGAGGCCTGAAGAGGGTGTCAGACTTCTGGAACTGGGGTTACAGGTCTTTATAAGCCACTTGATGATGGTGCTGGGACTTGAGTTCTGAACTTCTGGATGCACAGTGTGGCACAAAGTAAAGGGCATCGCTCAGTTAAGCAAGGCTTTGTGTATATTTGTGCATGCACATGTGTGTGCGTGCTTGTGTGTGTGTGTGTGTGTCCTTGAGGGTTTGCAAATCTGGTAATAAACATTCAACATAGACGTTGGCTACCTATTAGACAGGTGTTTCTGGCATGGGTCCTAAAGTCAATTTGTTGCCCATGACATAGAACATACTAGAAGGCAAAGCATATCAGGCATTTTATATCCATATATATTCAAAATTATAAATATTATTTCCAATAACTGTGATGTTATCCCAAAATATGTGGAGTTTTTAATATGCCAGATAATTCTTAAGTACATTTACGTTCAAAAGGAGATACAAAATGAAACAATCTAAGTAGTGTTTTAAAGAGATCTCACAGCAAGATGAACTGGAATATACTCATGGTCCGGGGTGACTAAAATTTTACCAAATATTCACTGGGTGGCTACTTGTACTACAAATTCGTTTTGTTTTGTATTTTCCATGGAGTTTTTCTTTTTTTTTTTCTGGACAGTAGGTAGTATTTCTGTGACAGTATCAAAGATAAAACTTGTTGTTGAAAGAATGTATCTCTTGTTTCATTCTTGAGATACCTCTATGTACACAATGTGTCAACATTGGTCCCTTCCCAGCCTGCTCCGCCTTGGGTCTCCCTGTTCATCTGTTTTCTCAGTAGATGTCAATCAGTACCTTAGCCTTTGTCCCTTGGATGCTGTTTTCCTATCTCTCCCACTGTTACTCACTGAGCCTTCACTCTGCTGGAACAGCTCTGCTCCAGTCCCTAGACCAAGGCTGGGCTGAAGGAATGTCAGGTCACCTTCTTTCTGCACTCTTTTTGCAGGAGTTGAGTTTTTCTTCAGGTAAAGCTTGAATTTCTGAGCCATACCACTGCAGTGTTAAAAAAGAATACCACATACTCTAGAGTGTAGCATTAAGCTGCGCGGGTGGGTATTTTATATCTGTACGTGGACTGTCAATTTGTGCACTCAAATACCATGCCTTACTCTTGTATGGATTCTGAGATAATCTTCTTCACACACACACACACACACACACACACACACACACACACACACACAC
>OU015745.1:62864184-62891238 GCA_907169655.1 Acomys percivali | reverse complement strand
CACACACACACACACACACACACACACACACACACACACACACACACCTGATATTAAATTATTTGATGAATGACTGATTTATTTGAACTGAAGCCTGTAGGATTTGTCCAAAGTTAAGGCAGGTTCAGAGACTTAAGTAAGGGAATGAAACAGAAAAACATAAAGAAAGAAAGAAAGAAAGAAAGAAAGAAAGAAAGAAAGAAAGAAAGAAAGAAAGAAAGAAAGAAAGAAAACCCCAGAAGCTATAGTTTCTAACCATGAAAAATATCTTAGAAAACAGTTCAAGAATAATTACTGTTTTGGCTTCACCTTGAACAGCAAACGTGTAAACCTTCTTGCCTGAGGTCCTGATTTCACAGATGGGCAAACTGCAATCAAGCTTGCTTGCCTGGATCCCAGACTATTGCCAACACTCACTTTCACCTCCTGTCCCAGCCCTGTGCCTCCTGCTTGCTTCACACTACTTGACACTGTTTGTGTGCTTGCTCACTTCCAACTGTCTCTTTGAGCCTGAATCCCTTCCTTCCCAGTTCAGATGTTGGGCTGGGATTTGCGTCCCTTCTTCTTGTTCCAGAGTACCCTCTGATACTCATTTTTGCCCACATGACCAAAATAACAAGCTGCCCCGGAACACACACGAGGCCTTTTGTTTCAAGTTCCTTCCAAACGACTGAGAATGCCACAGCAGCCAGGAAACACACTTTCAACAAACAACGAGGCTCACTAATCTATTCTCTCCCTCTTATCAGTCCCTCCATTGGCTCTGCCCAGTGCTGAGCCGTCAGAGCATGCTGCAGGGTGGCTTCTGGCAGAAGTTCCCTCATTTAGAGGCTACTGTTTATGGTCTTCTAGAAACTGGAGCAGATGTCATAGTACTGGGTGTCCATGAGGACAACATCCAGTAAGGCCAGAGCTCAACCAGAAAGTAAGAGTTGAGCACGGCTCTATACCTAAGAGCCACCCCACTGATATCTGGCCATTTTCATGAGCCCTTTCAAATGCCTTTCTTTCCCTCTGGGGACAGGTTATACATTACTGCTTTTCAAAGTGTATTAGTGAACTCATACACACACCACCACCACCACCACGACCACCACCACCAGCACCACCACCACCACCACAATCAGTTTTGTTAACTTTTTCAAAGAAATAACTTTAGACAGGGATTGGACAGAGTTTGGAATTGTTTTAATTGAAAGATTCTGTGAGTAAAGCTGTCCAAGTTTGTATATGAAAGTTTCTACATGCTTTTCATTCTTCTCAGTCGTGTAATAAAAACATTTTTAAAAGTAGGAGAACTGTCAAACTGTTTTCCAAAGCATCACATTGTCACCAATCATGTGCAAGTGTTATATAAAGTTGCTCCATATTCTCTCTTAAACATGGTATTGTTAATATTCATAATTTAGAAATGTCATGATTAATGTGATTAATGTCATGACATTACATTGGTTTTTTAAGGTTTTATTTTGTTTGCAATTACGTACAAATGCATGTGTTTATGTGTGGATATTTGGACATGAGTGCAGGGACCTGTAGAAGGCAGAAGCCTCAGAGGCCCTAGAGCTGGAGTTAACAGGCAGTTGGGTCCTCTGCAAGAGCAGCTTGTGGTTTTTTGTTTTGTTTTATTTTAATTTCATTATTTGTGTGAGTAAAGGAATTAAACACCTGCCCTGTGGACATGGCTCAGTGGCTAAGGCATGCATTGTACAGCCCTGATAAGCTGAGTCCTTGCCCCCAACACTCACATAAGTGCTGGGCTCAGCACTCTGGAGTAAGCAACAGGAGGTTTCCCTGTGCAAGCTGGATTATTCCAAACTGGTGAGTTTGGGGATCAACAAGAGACTCTGTTTCAATACTTAAAGTCAAACGGGATCTAAGAACACATATAATATCAACTTCTGATTTCTACACATAGGTGTAGTGTATGCACATGTGTGCAAACAGGTATGCCCACAGATACAAACACATGAAAAAATTAAATGCCATTCTAGGCATTCATTTTTGTTTGTAAGTCTTCTTTTTTTAAGATTTATTTATTGATTATGTATACAGTGCTCTTGCCTGGATGCCTGCACACCAAAAGAGGACACCAGATCTCATTATAGATGGCTGTGAGCCACCATGTGGTTTCTGGAAATTGAACTCAGGACCTTTGGAAAAGCAGCCAGTGCTCTTAACCTCTGAGCCACCTCTCCAGCCCCTTGTAAGTCTTCTTATATGAAGCAAATCTTTAGTTAGTTAATTAACTTTTCCCATCAGATCTTTGTCTTCTTATTAAGGAGTCAGCACTCTATCTGTCATCTTCATACAGCCCCCTCTCACATACAGAAGAGAGAGAAATACATAGATCTAATATAGCCTGTGTGTCTTGCAGGAAAAAAAATGTTGCTTTTAAATTTTGATAATATTAAGATAGCTTCAAATTTCACAATTAGTGCTCCTTAGGCATAAAAAAAATCTTTGCCTAGATCAAAAATTACAAACACACACACACACACACACACACACACACACACACACCTGGCATACATATGCAGATACAGAAAGGTAATTTTCATTATATATTTTTATTAAAAACATTTAAAACATGGGTTCTATTATAATGGCTGCAAAGATATAGAACCTCCTAACTAAACAACAGTTATAAATTTATAGATCAATAGACAAAATTAGTCCATTTTGTGTCATCATTACGCAATCTTCCCATTTGTTAACTAGTTTTAGCTGATACGGAAAACACTTATGCTTCACAAATGACAATTCCTTTTGTCAATACACATGAAAATAATGATGTAAGAACTGTGTTTATGGATCAAGCCTTCAAATCAAAAGGAGCAATTAATATCCCTTTTCATAGTAAAGACCTGCAATATTAAGTGTTACAAAATGAGACTATCACTTTCTGTTGTTATAATATGCCCTAAGCAATAATTTTAAGGAGGTGTAAAACGCATATTTGTGGCTGTGTTTAAAATTATGTTAAAGGCAAAAATCACACCAGAAAATTGAAAATACCCAACATATTTGTTTTTCAAAATCGTCTGTTGCTTTTTTTTTTTTTTTAAGGAAAAAGCAAGTAGGAATGATACTATTGATATATTTTATTTAGACTGTGGAATCTTTCAAGAATGTGAATACAAAGAATGAATTTCAAGTAGAAAATAAGAACACCACATCCCTAAACAAGTCACTCATGTCACCTCCTCTAAGATTCAGAACACTGGGACATAGGTCCTCTCCATGCACGGTCCTTGTTTGGTGCATCAGTCTCTGAAAGCCACCCTGGGCCCAGAATTGTTGACTCTGCTGATCTTCTTGTGGAGCTCCTGACCTCTCTGGGTCATTCTATGCCCTACTCTTCTGTAAGACTCCCAGCCCTCTGCCCAAAGTTTGGCTGTAAGTCTCAGCATCTGCTTCAATCCCCCTCCTGGATGAAGTCTTTCAGGGGGTGCATCAACGGTAGGCTCCTGTCCTGTTCCCTCTCTTCAACTGCTTCCAGCTTCCAGTGTCTATTCTATTTGCCCTTCTGAATGAGAAGTAAGCATCTTTCCTAGGGTGCCAGCTCAGATGTAGCCTATAAGTAGCTCAGTCTCCATGTAAGTCCCTTAATAAGGGGCTGACTAACAGTCATGAACTCTGTTGAATGCTCTTTGATCACTTCTCCCTGGCAGGGCTGCCTTTGCAGGCAGTCCTGATGAAACGTAATAGGCTGCGGCCAGTTGTAGGGGAGGAAGGCTCCCCCTCTCTGAAGACTAGGGAATGGGTCCAGGAGGGAAGGAGGAGGGAGAGTGGGACATAGAGATGAGGGCTATGATCAGAATGTAAAGTGAATCATTTTTTTTAAAGATGGAAAATGTAAGCACATAAATCATTTTTCATTCAACCCTGTGCACTCTTTAAGTTTGCTTCATCTGCCATTAAAAATCAAGTATGATGTCAAAAAAAAAAAAAAAAAAAGACTCAGAACACCATGGAGGGGAAGGTCAGCAGTGTAGAGAAGCTAGAAGACAGGGCAGACTGTGAAATGCCACGCTTTAGAATCTATACAGCCATTATCACCATTAAGTCACATCTGTAGTTACCTGCATTGGACTTAAAATAGGACCTTCCTCATCAACAATCAATCACTTACCCTTTACCTGCTGAACCAAATAGGTCCAATGGATCCTTCCAGGCCCACTGTCACATGCACACAAAGGGAGGACAGGTGTGGTACGGAGCTCTGGGTGACAGTGTGACTTATATGTGTGAACATGTAAAATAATGATGATGAGGAGGATAAACATTATTAAACATTCTAGTTTATATATTCTATTCAATTTTGGAAAAATACACTTGCTTATTACTAATATAACTTAAGATATGATTAACTCTATGTGTTATAACAACTATGAAGACAAATATAAAAAGAGCTTTTTACTACTAGGAAGAAAGCAATGAAGTTGTGTTGTGCACCCATTAAAAACAGAGTAAACATAAACACTACAAGTACTGCTACTCTGAATGTTCTTGCAGAGAGAGAGAGAACTTCCTGGAAATCTATTTTTCAGAAGAAGGAATTCAGTTCCTATCACTTCCACTGTCAGATGGAAAATTCCACAAGATAGTTTTTGAGCCTCAACTAAACTTGAGGGTTGACGAACAGATGTTGTCTATGAACATCTGGCCCTTCATCTTGTACAGACATTTAACCTGATGAGGCCAAGTTCCAGACAGATCCTCTTGCTGTCATCTCATATTAATATACCAATAAGACATCTGAAAAGTAATATCTTTGCATCCCCATGAAAGGGAAAATTAGTAATTAAGTAATGTCATGAGTAAAACATAAAGCTCCAAGAAATATAATTACTTCAGGGAGTTCTGGTTTTGTATATGTTAAATAAAACATCTTGGCAGAGATATAGTGCTGGAACACCCATGGGTAAGAAAAAGCAAGAGGAGGTGTGATAATGGCAGAATGAAGCCATTATTGTCTAGCAGAAGTCAAGTGTTTCCTCTGTCTCACAGTTTAAAGAAAAAACATAAAAAGAATATTGTGAGTCTACTTGGGGCACAGACTTTGGATTCTGTGTCTTATGATAGGATGGAATATTAGATGTGATAAGGCATGGGAATAAAATTAAACCCAGATACTTGGTAACTGAATCTTAAGTGAGAAAGTGGATCCCAAAATGCAATCAGCTGACTTGTCTGAGGTGGTAGAACGTTAACTGTGATGATATTGTTAACACCTTTGAAAGTGTTCACAAGTTTAACTAACTAATATTTCAGAAAATGAATAGTCTTGTTGATGTGTCTCCCATCATACCATCTTCCTCCTCCATCTCTGCTTTGACTCCAGCTGTGGTACCCACACTATTTGACATTTTCCTCTGGGATTTCCATATAAGCCTGGGTGCTCCTATGAAATAAAACGCTTTTCCTAGCCACAGAGACACCTGCCCTCTTCAAAACTACAGTCAGATCTCTCTTCCACCATAGAGGTGCATAATTCTATATACTATGTTGGAATGCTTTAAAATCTGTCCTCCTAATTAAAATAATGCTAGTGTAAAACATACTTCACTCCAAGTTTTGTACTAAACACACTTAATCTCTAAGCAAACTCCATAAATCATAATCGCATATCATTGATGAAGCAAGTTTCTTAAATAGCAGGTAAAAGACACAGTGCTCTTAAGCAAGAGAAGCTGAGTTCACTTTGGAAGCTTTCTACAAAGATCTTGCTTTTTGCAGCTGTGAGACTGAACCTCACGTGAATACCTTTTATCTTCAACTAACCTACAAGCTGAGGCCAAAGACAGTGCCTTTTTTTTCTTCTTTCCACTTCTTTTGATGGCTCACACAACTCAGCATTAACTTGCATGTGTGTTAAGAGATTGACAGGAAGAAGGCATAGAAAATATATGCTGAATGAATACTTCCTGTCGGAATCCATAGCACGCTCTATGAGGCCTTTATTTTTATCTTAAAGGCCCATGCAATTATAGACAGATGCTTCTGGAAATAAAATTTTTGAGAAGTCAGTACATGTATGCAAATGTGTTTGTTAGTTAGGGTAGCAAGCTGCTTTGTTGTTGTTTGTGTTCTGTTTTGATGGTGCTGTGGAGCAGGCCAGGGGCCTGGATCATGCTGGGCTAGTGAACTAACACTGAGCTATGTCCCAGCTACATCAGACTGCCTTTTTATGCATCAATTCCATTTTCTAGTTCATATTTTATTCATTTCACTCATCTACTCTCCTAAGATAGTGTCATAAACAAAATATTTCATTTTCTATCTCTTTAATAACTCCACTCTGCTTTCCCAATATTGATGAATATTTATAAACAAGAGTCAGATAAAATGTGCCTTTCTTTCCATAGTGAAGACTGTATTCTTATCAGAGATACTCCCTCATCGTCCTGAGCTGAAAAACCGCAACATGGAAAAAGCTGAAGGGGACTGCTCCTCCCACACTCAGAACTCCACAAGCAAGTGCAGTAGGTTGGCAGGCAGAACAGCGTTTGAGAGTAAGTTAGAGCAAAACAAACTTATTATCTCCATATTTGATTGCCATGAAAGCCTTTCACTGGCTAAAACTTAGGATAAGGAAAGAAACAACAACAGAAAAAAAAAAAAAAAACACCTGTGTGACATTCACTGTCAACTAGTATAAGCATTCAAACATGTACACGGTTGGCCACAATTCTACCTGGAGACATTAGTAACTGAAGCTTCAACCGGGCTGCTGCTACACGCAGGATAAGCCTGCCAAGCCGTGAAAGAAGCTGCATGCCTCCGGGCGAAGGTGAAGGGGGAGGCCTCTCTTGTTTCCTAATGTCACACACTTCACAATCGCTAATCCACATGACCGTCAGTATCAGCTGGTAGTAAGGTCTGCACTCTCTCACTTAAGAAGGTAATTCTTTTCATCTCAATTCCTACTCCACAGTCACATAAAATGCAAAAGTGCCTATTACACCACTGGTATGGCATCAAAATCTCAATAAGAGGAATAAATCCATGACTTGCTCCATACTGTAGTTATTGACTGGCAACTTCAGTGAGCCAGGTTTGGACCCTTTGCACATATTACTTATACATAAAAAGTATACATACTGGAGAGGCTGTTAATGTTCAGAAGAATTTCAATCGGACAAAATATAGGTCTTTAATTTTTAGTTTGTTTTTATGAACCCAATTAGACCTACTGATATGGTATACTGAACCACCATTGCTGTCCCAGTATGTATAAGTAAATCTTTTAGAAACAAAATTTGCAAACAGGAAAACTATCACATCATCCTTGATATAGATTGAACTAGGCTGTGGTGAAGCTAAGGACAGCAATGTCAAATACAGGATTCAGTGCAAGTAACTGAGGCAAAATTGACTCAAAATTTCAAATTCTTAAGAATAATCCCCTCAGAGGTCATTCAACTTTTTCATGAGAGTAAATCTAGGAATGGACACAGTCGCTCAGAACATTTTTCTTCAAATATCAGGATTTATAAGGTGCCTGAGAAGGACTGAAGGAGCCCTGTGCCGAATCCTATCACACAGCTAAAGCTATCAAAATGATATGTTTACAAGACGGTAGAGTACAGCCTCATTCTTCAATGACTGGCTAGCCATTCTCAATGTCCTGAAGTTAACCATGGCTGAACAAAAAGTGTATCTTCCTATTTCTTCAAACCAACTTCCCCGGGTCTTTTGAAAACCCGAGGAAAACACAATGTGGAACGCATAGGCGTTAAAGTTGAGAGAGTTTCTGTCTGGGGAAGTAGTGACAGAGCCAAGGACACACAGATTCAAGTCCAAACTGAATATTAAGGCGGGTGGTTTGAAAACGTCAATCCAGAAAGGCCTAAGAGAAGGGATTCAGGCTTCCACTACTGCCAGTCCTCCTGTCCCCTCCCCTCCTCTCTTGTTCCCTTCCAGGCTTTTCTTGCCTTACGGTTTCTTATGGAGACGACAATCAAAGCAGAAAAGGCTGGGTTTTAAATTAGTGTGATACGCACTGGGAACGTGTAATGCCCAGGAGGAAAAAAAAAGAAAGGAAGAAACTGTTGAAGAGAGGAGGGGGGGGGGGACTGTTGGAAACACATCTAAGTGACAACCTCCCCACCCCCACCCTTTATAGCACACATCCGTAGATTGTTCCTGGACTCTATTCCTTCCAGTTCCCAGTACTCTATCCAACTTGACCCTTAATCCCGACAATGTAAAGAACTGCAGGGCATCCTCTGCCGGCCCGAGCGTGCCTCTCTTGGTAACATGAAACCAATTTTTCCAGAAGCCCTAGAATCCGGACAGTTATAGCAGGCAAGGATGCTCCCACCATCCCACCCACCGGGAAGCAGTAGAGGATAAGGAAGGGGAAAAAAGAGATGAAGAGAAGGTAGATAAAAGGCATGCAAAGATGAGCTGACGGGTGAGTCGTTGTTAGGAAGACAGGGAAGAAAGAAAGGGTGGGAAGGAAGTAGGGCTGGGTGAGAGAAGAAAGGGATGAAAGAAAGCCTGGAAGGGAGAAAGGAGCGGAGAGGAGAGAGGGATGTTGGGAAGGATGAGGGCGGGAGGGCTGGGGAGCGAGAGGGAGGGGAGGACGGAGAGGATGGGAGGGAAACAGGGAGGGAGGGAGGCAGGCAAGGATGGAGGATGCTCTGCCCGGGACTCACCTCTGTGGGTCGGTGGGAGTTTCTCGCCTCCTCCTCCTCCTCGTCCTCTGTCTGCAGCAGCTGGCCTGGAATGACAGAAGCGGCTGGAGAGGCGGCAGTGGGGACTGGGGCAGCTGCTGCAGCTGCTTCTGGCCGAGGTGCGGTGCCGCCCGCTCCGCCCGGGTCTCCGCCTCACTCAGGGCTGCCAGCAAAGCCGCTCCCCCCTCCCCCCGCCCGCCCCGCGTCCAGCCCAAGCGAGCGGCAGCAGCCCGAATCGCCGCTAGGGGAGGCGTCCAGTGCGCACGCGCTGCCGCTCTCTCTTGCTTGTTCTCTCTCGCGTGCCCGCGACTCGCCGGGGCTAGCGAAGGATGAGCGCGCGGGCTCGCCGCCCGGGAGCGCCCAAGGGGAGGGAACGGAGAAAGGCGCCACAGAGGGCGCAAGTGCGGTCTCCATGGCAATGGCGTTACTCTCTGGGCGGGGCCCAGGAGCTTGACACGGGTTCCGCGGGGAGAGACTGGGCTACTGAATGATCTGAATAGGTGACAGAGGGCTGGACTGGGTTGTACACTCAGAAAGACTGGACCACGTGGCGGCAGAAAGCCAGGATCCCGATGCAGCAGAAGTGTACCTGGAGCCCCGAACGCAGGAAAACCCGAAAGAGCTTGGAACTGTAGAGAAAACAGGGCTGTGGCCGTTTAACAAGCCTCTGTGGGCACAGTTTCCATCGAAGGCATTGTAGTTGTCTGCATTAAACACTCTAGGCATACTGAAGAATCCAAGATGTTTAAGGTCACTCTTAGGAGGTTACATGAGTTGAGAGCATGCATAGAGAGACGTGTGTGCTTTGCCAGCCAGAAGTACTAGGAGCTTGATGATGGGGTCTAACTGTGATAGACGCTTAAAGGCAAACACGGTACGTAGTTATAATGCAGCAAGAACCATAAGTTACAATTATCTCTGTTCTACCACAGTGACGAATCAAGTTTGGCTTTGTACTACATCAAAGCGGAAAAAGTGAAAGAAGGTTTATTAGCAACTTGAAATCCTCGTCCACTGCCATTGAATCTTTTTCATCCCATACCTAGATGGGATGGGTACACGCATTCCTAATGCTCTTTTAGCCTTGTCTGTGTCCGCAATATTTTATCCACTGTTGCTCCTAAATTATACCTTTGCAGTTGTTAGGCAATTGCATTGAACGCAATTGTTCTACTGTTATCTCTAGGCTACCTTTATATGCGCCTCTATTTTTCTTTCCCAAAGTCTCCTTGTCTTTGTTTTCCTTTCTCATAACCTCTTGATCACCTTTAAAACGTCTAGGGGAAAGTGGCCTGTCACCAAATGCAAGCTAAACATACAAGCTAAAGATTTTTTTTATAACAATGATGCTTCAGGACCACGGACAGTAGCACAGCCAGCGCCTGCTTTCTTCCCTTGGCGCCTTTTCCTTGTTCTCAGCCTGTAGAAACTGGAGAAATACTCTAAAGAAGATGCAGGGGTCGGCGTGGGGAGGGGTCAATAAGCAAAATAAATCAACTAACTAGCTACAAAAATAAATATATACATATCGCTTAAAGAATTTGTGCTAAAACATATGACCCTGGACAAGACTGGAAGCTGGCCTTCAACTAGAGTTTGAAGAACCATTGGTTTAGAGCAAGAGCTCTTAAGATGTTGTAGTGGGGATCTGGCAAGAGTCTGGCTGGTGAAGTGACTGGATAAAATCATAGAAAGTTCATCGCAGAGTTTGCACCACACCTTCCAGGAAAAACAGGCACTTTACATTTTAAATGTTCCCAGAAGGAAGACTAAAGTGGTACCAGTTAAATGGTGTGGAGTACTCAAAGGAATGACTTTTTTTCTGACATTATTACTGAGATTTTTGTTTGTTTGTTTGTTTCACTTTGGCTTTGTTTTGTTTTTTGAGACAAAGTTTATCTGTGGAGCCCTAGCTATCCTGGAACTCTCTCAGTAGAGCAGGCTAGCCTTGAACTCAGAGATCCACCTGCCTTTGCCTCCCAATTGCTGGGATTAAAGGCCTGTGATTTCTCCTACTGCAGTGTTTCAATGATTCTGGAGCATCTAAATTGAAATATATAGATTTTTAGTTCTACTAATTAGGCCGACATTTATAATTCTGCTTTAATTGGCAACAAATTAATCTACACTATGTACTTCCATGTGAGAAGGAGATTTCTCTTGGATTTTTTATAGCGAACACCAAGACTATAAGACATTATTGAAAGAAATTTGAAAGTAATTGGCAATGCTTAAATTAGTGTTAATTATAAATATACTACAAAACCATCCCCAATTTCTCATATCTTGGTCTATCTCACGCTTTAAAAATGTTGTTTCAAACTCTTGTGTGTCAATCAGATTGCCTAAAGATATTATTTGGGCAATAAGAAAGAATCAGGCAAATGGAAGATGATATTTTTGCTTCCTAAGTCAAAGAAATGTAATAACTCATTTATATTTTGAATGAAGGAAAGACCTCCTGCCTATTCTTATTGAAAAATCCAAAAAAAGAACACCAATTTAGTAATATTTTCTCAAATAATAGTATAAATACTATATGTCATATAATATCTATCATTGGACTCTACAAAGCTATTATTTTTGTCCTTTCCATTTATCTTTATTTCTTTTATTCATGGTTGGTGTTTTATATATCTTTGATTTTCCTTCATTCAAATGGTTGCCCTTATATACAGCCCTCAGAAAAAAATCAGCCTTCCCCTTGCTCCATTCATGCTAAATATGAATGCCAAAATAAATACCAAAGAGTATTGTTAAATCTACACTCTTGTGTTCAAATGGGAAACTATCCTATCAATTAAGGATCATTTTATCTTTAATGGTGTTACATCTAGCTTTTTATAAAGAGCTCCAAAACAACACTGACAATCTAAAGTAAAATTACACCTAGAGCTTATACATTTAAATGTCAGATCTCTGCAGAGTGAGGCCCTTATTCAGTCTGTCAGCTTTGGAGATTTGTTTCTGTGACATTCTCCTGAGAAATTTCTCTTTTTAATAGAATGTCTTCCTTAGATTCACAACAAAACTGAATGGAGAGTAGAGTGCCTGTAAATCGTTTACAGCATTCCATACAATCTCCTTGTGTCTACATTGACCCATAATTATCTATCCTCCAAGTCCTGAATTTATAGTAAAGTTTCTTCTTGGCTATTACAAACAATGTAATTACATGTATCACAAATCAGAGTATCACAAGGGATGATTTTATTGCACAAAGATGACCCTCAGTGCTCTGTGTTTCTATCCCTTTCTCCCTTTGACCTCAGACAACCACTTGCCTCTTGTTATGATTTATTTTTATCATTTTTAATTATGTTTATATGGGTGAGGGTGCAAGTAAATGCAGATGTCTAGGGAAGCTAGAAAAGGATGTTAGATCCCCTGATTTGGAAATAAGTTGGCTATGAGCTACACAATGTGGATGCTGGGAAAGTGAGCTCAGCTCTTCTGCAAGAAAAGTGTGCACCCTTAATCACTGCACCATCTAGCTAGATGCCCATCCCCCTTTTGTCCTTTTACTCTATGCACAGTTTCCCTTTTTCTGCCTAAGAGGTCCACTGGTGGAATCACTCTGTAAATAATTTTTCAGACTAGTTCCTTTCATATGGGAGGTGCCTACTCACCTCCAGCCCATAAATAGTTTTGTTTCCTGATGACCATTTCCTCTTTAACACCAAATAAGAATCCATTAGGGCTGGTGAGTCAAAGTTTACACATTCATCTACTGAGGAACATCTTAGTTTACTTTAAATTTGGAGAATCATAGAAAAAGCTACTATTGCAATTTCAGCTTTAATAATCTATTAATTATGTCAGTCACCAGTTTTACACTATTGTTTGCAAGATAAGTAAACAATATACCTCTCACATTCGTATGCATTCTTTTTAGTCTTAAATTTTCTAAAACAACTTTCCCACAATTCTTATTTTCTCTGACCAGACCATAAAAACTATCAATTATAAACATTATTTTTTCAGACACAACTAGTATTGATACCCTTAGATAATCACATAAGTATATGTTTTAAGCAAACATATGATGTTTATAAATAAACGTACTAGGTAATTTATACTTATACGTGAATCTTTTATGAGTTACTTGTATAAGATGTCTTTCTTTTTTAAGTTGGCACATTTTAACAGCGTTTAGCATCATTTTTCACTTTCATTTAGAAATTATAAAAAACCACAGAGATTATTTAAAGGAACTACTTTATCAATAGTGTTCCCCATACATAATTGATCAAGGAACTCTGTCTCTCAAAGCACCTGTCCTGATGAAAGTTCTAAGGGATATGCTTTGGGAAAAAGCAGCCTTTGTTTTCACTTTCCATGCTGTTCAAATGAGTTTGTTTTGGTTCTTTCTTGATTAAAAAATATGTAATTCTAAATTGCCATTGTTATGTTTATCAAAGAGCTATTTCATAGGCTAGTGAGATGGCTCCTTAGATAAAGCACTTGAAACAAAAGCATGATGACTAGAGTTCATATGTCTATAAAACACAAACAACAAACAAAAACAAACACACAACAACAACAACAAAACCCAGTGAGCCTGGCAGCCTGACAATTGTCCCAGATTTCAAGAAGCAAAGATGAGGATTCTTTGGAGCAAGCTTGCTGTCCAAGCTAGTCACTAACCCAGCTCTGGATATAGTGAGAGCCCTTGCCTTGCCTTTGTACATAAAGTAAAAAGTGACAGAGGAAAAAATACCTGATGTCAATCTCTTTTCTCAAGACACACACACACACACACACACACACACACACACACACACACACACAAGAATAATAATAGAATTAAATTAGTTCAGTTAATGATGACTCTTTGCTATAGAGCCCCTTTATTTTACAGATGGAGAAGTTGAGAACAAGCATTATCCCTCCCCCCATAACTATCATAGAATAAGTCATGTGCCACATATACTATAAGCATTAGCTTATAGGAAGTAATAAAGTAACAAGTAACCTCCAGTTCCTAGAGCTTTCCTTTATCATTCCACTACATGTATGGTGGTCCTAAGACCTAAGCAACTCAATAGTGACTCTACACATCTGGAATCTAGTTCATCATCATCATAGAAAGAAAGACAACAATCAATTGACCTTCAGAGTTGGGCTCAAAATAGTCACATAATCCAAAAGTGTTACAAAGTGAAAATACTGTCATAAGCCCAGAACACATATAACCTGAAAACTTTTGTAAACGGTTGACTTCCTTCATGAATACAAACTCTGCTGAATGGCAGTTTATAGTATTCTTTACATGAGTTTTGATTATCAAATATGATTGGGAAACACATAGTCATAATCAATGTCGTTTACAGATTATTTACTAGTGTTGAAAATTGAAGGAAGTGCTTCTCATCTATTAAGAAACAAAATAAATAGGGTCTATGACAGTTTTAGGATACAGAATTTAAAACACATTGCGCTTTTTAATCAAGGTTGGATCCAAAATGTAACACAAAAAATGACCATCGTATTTATGCTGTTGGGGATAATTCTTGCATCAGAAGATGGAGCTCACAAGAGATGGTGGTGGGTTGCTAGCCCACACAACTGGGATACAGAGTCTGCACTATGTCTCTCAGTACTCTACTTCATCCTTGCTAATGGAAGAAAAATGTCTTCTTGATGAGCCAAACACTAAGTTCTTACTTAAATTTGAAGATGGTGGATAAATATTTACCTTTAACATGTGCATCCTGACATTCTGAAAAGGAATTTTAATGATTGTAAAAGATAATAATAAGTGCCCATCAAAGATTTAGGCTACCAATGTCAACATAGGAAATGTCCTCTTGGCTACAGAAATGTCTTCACTCTATGTACAAATGGACATCTATGCAAACTTTTTCTGTAGAGCTTCTTTAACAACGTTACTATCTGATTTAAATATAGAAGCCACTGAACAAGCAAATCTCTAATGCTATGAAGTCAAGATTTTTGGTGTCTGCTGACATTGTTTTTATTTTTACAATCTTACTGAAGTTTTACCTCAAATTTTGTCAAGGAACAGAAACTGAAAAGCTCTGACACACTGGACTATTCATTCAAAAAAACTTTTGACACTTGCCTATTGAATGACAATAAAAAATCTCAATGTTGGCTATTTGGATTAAAAAGCAAAAGCAAGCTGTGTCATGGGTGGTCTCACTGACAGTAAACAAAGTAGGTGCAATATGGTGGAATGAGAACACATAGCATACATGGCAGATAGCTTCTTCAGTATGCGTACATATCTCTTCTCATTCTAACAGCTACACAACCTCTACCATGTAGCCCATATGCTTAAAGCTAAGGTCAGTCTGGCCATGTATTGACAATAAAGCCTTAACTGAAGGGGTGCCATGTACATTATCCTACATATTGGTTCAGAAACTGAGACTCATCTCATGACCATACCTCACTCTCTGACTGCAGCATTTGGCATAGGAATTGATATGTGATGGAATTTGCACACACAGTGGAGAATGATAACTTTTTGATGGCTTCTGAGAAACAATTTTCTTTTAAAGACTGCTAATATAAGAACTCGCCAGTTTCCTTTGGGTCTTAATGGCATGTGGGTGTAAAATAAGGAAGTGACTCAGTCGTTTTCTGATTGTATCATGCCAGATCCAGGCAGTAAATATCAAACTACTGTCTCTAGACAGAGAAAACAAACAGCATTCAATGCAGTGCCCAGGGGTGTTGGGAAGGTGGGAGGAGTGAAAGAGGGGGATTAAAATAAAGATTAGAAATTCTTGGAAGCATTAATCCTGCTAAACTGGGGGCTGTAAGGAAGGAACTGGTCTTGCAGAATTATCAGCTATGAGTATCAACAAGAAAGAACTCTTTGAGTCAGTGCTAGAAAAATGAAAAGAGGGTACCATTGCTAAAGGAGAGCAACCACCACACTCATGGGTGGCAAAAAAGAGATGAAAGAAGTGCCTCCTCACTTCCTGCTCTCTTGTCTTCCCACAGTAGCTCCTGTGAACAGAAGGGGAAAGGCTAATTTAAAATGACTCTTAGAAATGCTAACATGTGCTCCTCATAGAAAAGTGAGTGTGCGAGTCAGTTTTAGTCAGGACACAAACTAGAGTTATCTGGGAAGGAAAAACAATTATTGACAAGATGCTTCTATCACATGGCCTTCAGGGAAGTCCTTGAGGTATTACCATGATTAAGGACTGATGTGAGAGGGATCTGCCCACATTGGTGGTTCTGGGTGGTATAAGAAAACATGGTGAGCAAGCCATGGAGAGCAAGACAGTTATTAGTATTCCTCTGTGATCTCAACATCACTTCCTGTCTTTAGGTTCATTCCCTGCTTGAGTTCCTGCTTTGGCTTCCCTTAATGATGAACTGTGATTGGGATATGTATGTCAAATAAACTCTTCTCTCACTAAGTTGGCCTTTCATCATGTTATCACAGCAGAGAAACCTAACAAGGACAGTGAAGGAGGAAAAAACCTAGGAAGAAAAAACTCGGTCAGATTATCAACAAGTCTGTCCCTTTGCCACCTTAGCATCCTCAGGCTCCCCATCTACAGTTAAAAATTAGCAATAAAAAATAAACAATGTCCAGAATTGTGATGTCATCTTGGTTGACTTTACCTTTGATGAGTATGAAGTGTCCTTCTGCATCCCTTTTGATTAATTTTGGTTGAAAGTCTATCTTGTTTGATATTAAAATGGCTACGCCTGCTTGCTTCTTGTGATCATTTGCTTGGAATATTTTTTCCAACCTTTTACCCTGAGGTAATGCCTATCATTATAGATGAGATATGTTTCTTGAATGCAGAAGAATGTTGGATCTTGTTTATGCACCCATTCAGTTAGCCTATGTCTTTTTATTGGAGAATTGAGACCATTGATGTTGAGAGATATTAACGACCAGTGACTGTTAAGAGTCTTAATTTTGATGTTGTTTCCAATCGAGTCTTTGTGTAGTTGTGTTTTTGCCATGGTATAGTTACCTATTTCCTGAGTCGTTTTGGTTGTAGCTTGACCCTTTGGGATGGAGTTTTCCTTCTAGTACCTTCTGTAAAGCTGGATTTGTGGCTAGGTACTGTTTGAATTTGTTTTTTTCATGGAATATTTTGTTTTCTCCATCAATGGTTATTGATAGTTTTGCTGGGTAAAGTAGTTTGGCCAAATTGATATGGCAGGATGTCACAAGAAATTGTGCCTCCCCAGGGTCTAAGTTGGATCTCCACTGTTAAATTCTTTGATTTCAGCAAGGAAAATAACTGGAGCACTTGGATTATAGACAGTACTATTAAGCCCTTCAAGATTCTTTTGATAGCTACCTTACCCATGATCCTGCTGATTAATCCATGCAGAAGCTAGAGAATTTCTGTCTGGATGATAGCAGAAAATCATGTCAATGTGGACATCTTTGCTCTACCATATAGAATTATGGCTTTCCTTCTGCTATTTAGAGATCCATCACTCCCACTCACTGCACAGGCAATTTCAAAGTTGCCCTACTCTAATACTATCTCCAGCCAAGCAATGATTTAGTAACATAAGACTCATTTGTTGTGATTTGATTGAGGTTAGCTGGCAAAAAAAAAAAGAACCCCTTAATTACTCAGTCATGTCTTATCCTTCAGTTTCAACATTTATTAGTTGATAAGAAATCTCCTTCCATCTTGTACTCCTAACTACTGCTTTCATCACAGAGTTCTAAGGATTGTGTTACTACTCCTTGCTAATGCATATGTAACCTTAATGGGTGAAAGTTCTCTAGAATCATATGGAAAAAATAGTTGAAGTAGGCAATGTCAAGGTAAAAATAATAATTCTGTTATATCTTCCTCCTGAAGACCTTGAATTTTTCTTCTATGCTATGCCAGTGAATTGTATTGTTCCATCATCATGACTATCAGACACACTTGAGTACAATGATAGCCCCATCAACAAGCCCCTTTACCTTTTAAATCAATTTGATTAAATATAAAATCCCCGTAAGTTGCACACATGTATAATAAACAAGAATTTTACAGTGGTTGCCATATAGCTCATCTCTCTTTGTAAAGTCTTGCACTTGTTCTGCCAATACCCCTGAAACTTTAAAGTAGGTTTCAAAGCAATTAAGAGGTGGTGGGAATGGGTCTTAGATACACTCATGGGCTTGAAAAACTACTTCTGCTCCATCCACTAGGAGTGCTGTCTACTTAGAGGGTGTTCTTTTCAGTCTCCATGACCTCTGATACTAGTAGTCTCAGCTAGAGTCACCCCCACATCTTCACAAAAGCCTACCCTGTCCTAGGTCTCCAGCTTATCACAGAGATGTCTCCACCCACTATTTCTGCTCTCTCTGAACTGTCTTTGTCCTCCCATCCTCTCTTTCCCTAGATTGTATCTCCAAGCTCATTTCTTTCTGCATTCCTTCTCCTACCTTGTTCTCTCTCTTTGACCACTTCCACTGGAGGAAAGGGAACACCATCCCACCCACAAAATTTTCAACCCAAAATATACCATGCCTACAAGATGTGGAAGGATAAAGATAAACAGAGATTGAGGGAATGTCCTACAAATGCTTGGCCTATCCTGAGACCCACCCCATGGGAGAAAGCCAAGCCTTGACATTATTAATGATACTCTGCTGTGCTCACAAACAGGAGCCTAACATAGTTGTCCTCTGAGATGTTAAACTTAGCAACAGATCCAGATACTGAGGGAGAATCTCAGCCAAACAATGGGTGGAGCACAGAGAGTCTTATGGAAAAGTGGGGGCATAGATAGAAGGACCTGAAAGTGACAGTAGCATTACAATAAGACCAACAGAGCCAACTAACCAGGGCCCAGAGGTGCTTAAAGAGACTGAAGCACCAATCAAAGATTTTGCAAAAACTGGACCTAGGCCCCCTACAAAGATGTAGCAGATGTGCATCTCAGGCTTTATGTGGATGCCCTAAGAAGGGGAGCTGGACTGTCTCTGACATGGACTCTGCAGCCTGCTTTTTGATACTCCCCTCCCCACCCCCCGGCGGGGCTGCCTCACCAGGTCACAGGACAAAAGAACACGCTCAACCCAGATACGACTTTGTGAGTTGGGGTGTTGAGGGTCCTCTTTTCTGAGGAATAGAGGAGGATCAATGGGGGAAGATGGGCAAGGGGGGACAAGGAGGAAAGGAAAGAGGAGGCTATGATTGGGGTGTAAAGTGAATAAATAATTTTAAAAAGAAAAGCCACTTTTGAATGAGTTGTTTCAAATTCTTCAAATAGGAAAAAACTAGATGTAGGAGACTCTGTTAGGATTAGAAGTTTGATGATTTGTATGCTCAAAGTCCACATATCCATTTTTGTCTACCTAAACATTGCTATGTTGAAGGCCAGAGTTCCATTGTTTTCCAGTACGCTACATTTCACCAAAAAAAGGTGGGCATACCCACAGGAGCCATGGGTAAGTCAGTACACTCAGCTTATCTTGCAAGTCTCAAACTTTCAGTTTCAATATTGAAATGGGGTTTTGGATCTGCCTACAGCTCTGATACCTGCCTTGAAGTAATATGTGAATGTTTTGGGATTGCCAATGATCTAGAAGTAACTCAGTCTAGTTGGGGAAAGAATTAATTTTATTTTGTCTCCACAAAACTTTAGGAGTGTCATTGCTAATACAGCAATTGAATGTGTGAACCACATGCCTTAACAGAGTCTTTCCCTCAGCAGGTTTTTAATCTAAATAAAAAAAACTCATACATCTGTCATAGATTATCAATTATTCCGTTTCTGTAGGTAATTGAGTCAGTATTATATTTAAGATCCATAACATATCTCCCCCAAGTTTTCCTTTTAACAGTAGCAAAATTATAGTTATAAAGCAGCTACTAAATAATTTTATATCTGTGAGTCACCACCACATGAGGAACTGTATCGAAAGGTCACAGCATTAGGAAGGTTGAGAACTATTGACAAAAGTGACATCTAGATGGTTTGTATCACATTGCATCCATGAGCCAGCTGGACTGGCAGTGTGTGGTAAAAACAGAGGACAGAGAGACTCTGAAGGCTGACTCTGGATGACTGAAAGGAGGTAGGCATGTAAAAACAGTGCAGAAACAAAAGGAAAAAATTCTTTCTCTCCTCCTTCTGCTATTTGATCCCTCTCCCAGTATCTTCCATGAAGAGAAGGACCTTCCTTCATGGTGGAATACAAACATGTTCCACCATGCTTTTCCTTTGCATTATTTATATATGGGTCATGGATATTAAATTCAGGTATGCATGTTTGCACAGTAAGCGTGTTACATTCTGAGCTATCCCTCAAGACCTGATAGAAATTTCAGATTATTTGTTTAGAACAAACAAATCAAGATTACAACTGAATAATTTTAATATATTTTTAAGAGCCAAGCAACTATCACTATCTAGTTTACCAAATATTATCACTTCTCTGAGGACATTTAGCCATTACTTTAATTTCATGGTCTTTTTCTTCCTTTCTCTCCAGTGAACTTGGCTTTTGTAAACCATGTGTCTAGTTTCCACTGATTTTGGTTTGCCTGTTATGGAAATTTCACATAAAGCAATAACAAAATACATCATCTTTTATAGTTCACTTTTTTTACTTAGAAAACTCACAAGACACATATATGCAGCAGCAAGCATAAATATCTTTGTTCAATCCTAAAAGAGTTAGTTACTTTTCTCATTGCTGAGAAAAACTGAGAAATAAAGGATTGATTTTTGTTCACAGTTTAGAAGAGATACAGGGGCTGACTAGATGCGCAATGGGAAAAATCTCTTCCTACGGACTCACTCACCACTTCAACTCAGAGTTTCAGCTGCCAACTCCTGTGGGCATTCCCGTAAAACTCACTGGGCAGGCGAGCCAAGGACACAAGTATGCAAGCTTCAGACCTTCACTCTGCCTCCTCTCTTCAAAATCTAGTCACCCAATCTCTTCCCAAGCTCTGTAGCAGACTGCCTGCTGTGGACTCTCCCCATTCTATGCTCACATTCCCAAAGGTCTAAGACGGTCATGGTGGCACAACATTGTGCCTTTCATCTCACTGTGTACCTCCTATGAACCCTACCCCTTTCTTGCCCATCTCTATACTTAAGAGTGAGCTCACAATACTAAGAAACACTATCTGGAATCCCAAGTGGAGATACATGGCAGGGCACCAGAAATATGCTCTACCAGACAACTCACATTTTCCTAAGTACCATACAGAGCATCAGAAATCAAGTAATGAAATACCCACCTAACAAAAACAAGATCAGACATCAGCACCTTAAACTAGAGTTATCTCAAACACAGATGCATAGATGCTAACACAAAAACACAATCAAAAACAGCCAGGACAATATGCCTCCAATAGAGCCAAGGAATCCTATTACACAAGGCCTTGAGTAATGCAACATAGCTGAATCACAAGACAAGGACATTAAGACAGCCTTTATGAATGTTAGAGGTCCTTAACAAGGAAATGAATAAATCCATTAAAAAAATTATAAACACAGTGAAAGAAAATTAAGAAAACATTTCAAGACATTCAAGAGGAAATAAAACAAATATGGAAAACTCAAGTTGAGGAAAACTAGAAAAGGAAGATTTTAACTCCTCAAACAGGAACCTCGGCAGCAAGCAAGCCAAGATAATACAAGCAAGGGAAGAGAGAATCTCAGTCATTGAAGACGAGATAGAAGAAATGGGTATCTTGGCCAAAGAAAACCTAAAAAATAATAAAAAATTTTAATCCTGACACAAAACATCCAAAGAAATCTAGGATACTAGAACAAAAAACAAAACTAATAATAATAGGAATAGGGGAATAAACAAACCCAGGTAAAAGTCACAGAAAATAGTTTCATCAAAATCATAGAAAAAATTTCCCCAACCTAAAAAGGGAGTTGTCTATCAAGGTATAACTTGCACACAGAACAACAAGCATACTGAACCACAAAAGAAATTCCCACTGCACATAATAACCAAACTATTAAACACAGAGGACAAAGAAAGAACATTAAATCTGCAAGGGAAAAAGAACAAATAAAGCACAAAGGCAAATCTATTAGAATAACACCTCAGACTGTTTTCAATGGAGATGCTAAAAGCCAGATAGGCCTGAAATGATGTTCTACAAACTATAAGAGACCACACATGCCAGTCCAGACTACTATAGACAGCAAAACGTATGATCACAATACATGGAAAAAGAAATATTCTAAGAAAACATTTTTTAATTTTAGTTTATTAAATTATTCATATTACAGCTCAATGGTTATCCCCTCCCTTGTATTCTCCCATTCCTCCCTCCCTCCCATTTTCCCCTTACTATGACTGTGACTGAGGGGGACTTCCTCCCCCTGTATATGCTCATAGGTTATCAAGTCTCTAAGAAAAAAATTTAACAATATCTATCAACAAATTCAGGGAGACAGAAGGTACTAAAAGGAAAAGTTCAACCTCAAGAGGCTAATTATATGAATAAAACACAAAGAGTAAATATCAGGCCATCCAATCAAAGGAAAGGGTGAAAGGCCAGACTACCACAACACAATAACATGAACCAAAAAACACGGCCCATTGATAACTCATCACAACAATGTTCTCAGTAGCCCAATAGAGCCATTTTAATACCTGAAAAAAAAATGGACTTCAAACAAAAACTAACAAGAAGAGATAGGGAAGGGCATTATATACTCCTCAAAAGAAAAATCCAACAAAAGAAAATTGCCTTTCTTCATTTATGTGCACCAACACAAGGGCACCCAAATTCCCACAAAAGAAACATTAGTGCAGCTTAAATCACATATTGACCCTCACACAGTAACAGTGGGAGATTTCAATACCCCACTTACTCCATTAGGTAGGCCATCCAGACAAAACCAAACAGAAATGCGGAGCTGACTTGAGTCACAAATTGAATTGACCTAACATATTTACAGTACACTTTACCACAAAACAAAAGAATATACCTTTTTCTCTCTATTATAAAACTTTCTCCAAAACTGACCATTTTTATTCAGACATAAAACAAGTCTTCTCAATAGACACAAGAATTGAACTAACACCCTGCATCCTACTTAACCACCACAGATTAAAACCTGATATCAACAACAAAAATAACAGAAGCCTGACAAACTCATGGAAACTGAACAACTCTATTCTCATGCCAAAACCATGCAGTTCTTATTACTATTGCTCTGTCTTACAGACTGACATCTGGGATTGTGATACTTCCAGAAGTTCTCTTATTTTATATTATTGTTTTAGCTATTCTAGATGTCTTGTTTTCCATATGAAGGTGAGAATTGTTCTTTCAAGGTCTGTAAAGAATTGTTTTGGAATTTTGATAGATTTGAATTGAATCTGTAGATTGCTTTTGGTAATAAAGCCATTTCTGCTATGTTAATCCTACCTATCCAAGAGTGTGGAAGATCTTTCCATCTTCTGACATATTTTCCAATTTCGTCCCTCAGAGACTTTAAGTAATTGTGATACAGGTCTTTCTTTTACCTACTTGGTCAGAGTTAAGCCAAGATATTTTATGTTATTTGTGGTTATTATGAAAGGTTTTGTTTCACTGGTTTCTTGTTCAGCCTGCTTATTTGTATAAAGATGGGCTCCTGATTCTTTTAGTTAATTTTGTATCCAGCCACTTTAGTGAAAGTGTTTATCAGCTGTAGGAGTTCTCTGGTAGAATTTTTGGAGTCCCTTATGTGTACAATCATTATGTATGGAAAGTGATATTTTGACTTCTTCCATTCTAATTTGTGTCTCCTTGATTTGCCTAAGTTGTCTTATTGCTCTATTTAGAATTTTGAAGGCTATATTGAATATATACAGAGAGTCGGCAGACTGTCTTGCTCATGATTTTAGTGAAATTACTTTAAGTTTCTCTCCATTTAATTTGGTGCTGGCTATTGGCTGGCTGTGTATTACCTTTATTGTGTTTAGGTATGTGTCTTTTATCCCTGACCTCTCCAAAACTTTTATAATGAAGGACTATTGAATATTTTCATTGACTTTTTTCAGCATCTAATGACATGATAATGTGTTAGTTTTTCTTTCAGTTTGTCTATATGCTTTATTTTATTGATAAATGTTTGTGTGTGAATCCATCCCTGCATCCTTGGGATGAAGGCTACTTGATCATGGTGCAAGACATCTTTGATGTGTTCTTGGATTCAGTTTGTGAGTATTTTATTGAGGATTTTGTATCAATATTCACAAAGGAAATTGATCTAAAATTATCTTTCTTTATTGAGTCTTTGTGTTGTTTAGGTATCAGTGTGACTGTCATCTCCTAGAATGAGCTTAGCAATGTTCCTTCCAGTTTTATTTTGTGGAATAGTTTGAGGAGTATTAGTATTAGCTCTTCTTTGAAGGGCTGTATAATTTGCTCTAAAACCATCTGGCCCAGGGCTTTGGGGTATTGGAAGACTTTTAATGACTGCTTCTATTTCCTTAGAGGTTATAGGACTATATAAATAGTTTATCTGATCTTAACATTGGTAAGTGGTGTTTATCAAGAAAATAATCCAATTCATTTAGATTTTCCACTTTTGTGACCTACAAGTTTTTTCAGTTTTCATGAGTTTCAGTTTCATGAGTAGGCTTTCTGTTGTTTCTGTTTTTGTTGACATCCAGCTCTAGTCCATGGTGTTTTGGTAAGATAAAGAGAATTATTTCATTTTTTTAATCTGTTGAGTCTTGCCTTGTAACTGACTATATAGTCAATTTTGAAAAATGTTCCAAGAGGTGCTGAGAAGGTATATCCTTTTGTGTTCAGATGACATATTTTATAAATATCTGTTAGGTTCATTTGGTTCACAACGTATCAGTTTCATTATTTCGTCTGGGTGATCTGTCTATTGGTGAGAATGGAGTGTTGAAGTTACCTACTATTAACTTGTATGGTTTGATGTGTGACTTAAATTTTAGTAATGTTTCTTTTAGGAATGTACGCGCCCTTGCATTTGGGGCATAAATAAATATTCAGCATTAAGACATAATCTTGGGGCATTGTTCTTTTGATGCATATGTAGTGCCTTCCAACTATTTTGATTAATTTTGGTTGAAAGTCCCTTTTATTAGATATTAGAATTACTAATCCAGCTTGCTTCTTGGATTTGTTTGCTTGGAAAATCTTTGCTTTGAGTGATATTTACCTTTTTGATGAGGTGTATTTCTTGTTTGCAGTAGAATGATGGGTCCTTTTTATGTGTCCACCTTGTTAGCCAGTGTGTTTTTATTGGTGAATTGAGTTCATTGATATTGAGAGATACTAATGACCAATGACAGCTAAGTCCTATTCTTTTGATGTAGGTGGTGGGTGTGTGTGTGTGTGTGTGTGTGTGTGCGTGCGTGTGTGTGTGTGTGTGTGTGTGTGTGTGTGTGTGTGTGTGCACACGCGCGCACGCGCATGCATATGCCTGTGTGTGTGTGGTTTCCTTTTTTCTTTTTGCCGGTGTTGTTATTTATTTGCTGTTCTTGGGTGTAGTTTATCTCCTTCAATTGGAGATTTCCTTCACTATCCTCTATAGGGCTATATTCATGTAAAGATATTTCAGTTCAGACATGGAATATTTTGATTTTTCCATCTATGGGGATTGAAAATTTTGCTGCTTGTAGTTTTCTGGATTGGCATCTATCATCTCTTACAGGCTTCAAAACATCTGCCCAGGTCCCTCTGGCTTTTAAAGTCTCTGTTGAGAAGTCTAGTGTAATCCTCAACTATTTTCCTTTATATGTTACTTGGCCTTTTTCCCTTGTGGCTTTTAATATTCTTTCTTTGTTCAGTACATTTAGTATTTTAATTATTATGTAGTGGAAGGATTTTCTTTTCTGGTCCAATCTATTTGGTGTGTTATAAGTTCTTATTTGTAGGAATATCTTTTTTTAGGTTAGGGAAGTTTTATTCTATGATGTTGTTGAAAATATTTTCTGGGCCTTTGAGCTAGGAATCATCTCCTTCTATTCCTAATATTCATAGATGTGGTCTTTCATAGTGTCCCAAAATTTCTGGTGTTTTGTGTTAAAAACTTTTTAGATTTAATGTTTTCCTTGACAGATATATCAATTTCTTTTGTAGCATCTTTCATCCCTGAGATTCTCTCTGCTATCTCTTGTATGCTCTTGGTAATCCTGTGTCTGTGATTTCTGTTCTCTTCCCTAGGTTTTCTATCTCCAGGCTTTTCTCAATGTGTTTTTTCTTTATTTCTTCTATTCCTATTTGCAGGTCTTAAACAGTTTTATTCATTTCCTTTACATATTTGGTTGTATTTTCTTGCATTTCTTTAAGGAATTTATTCATTTCCTCTTTAAAGGCCTCTATCATCTTTATTATATTGGATGTAAAGTCATTTGCCTGTGCTTCAGCTGTGTTAAGATATTCGGAGTTTGTTGTAGTAAGATAGCTGGCTTCTGCTGCTGTCATATTGCCCTGGCTTTTGTTGATTGTATCCTTATGCTGGCCTTTAGCCATCTGGTTGTCTCTAGTATTGGCAGGCCCCTGGTAATGCAGGCATAGTTGTGGGCTAGAAAATGGAGGTCAGGGGAACTGATGCAATTTACTGCTGTTGGTAAAACTTTTGGGGGACAGGTGAGCTGCGAATTATAGGATAGAAGTCTCAAATGGTAGTCTCTGGTGGCACAGGCCTTTGGGGGTGTTGGTAGAGCTGTGGTCATGGAAATGAAGCACACAGGGAAAGGGCAGCCATCACAGAGGTCTCTCACATCATTGTCCCTGGTCCTAGAAAGAACCTGCGATTCAAGAAGATGTGGATATGGATATTCCTTATGTTCTTACAAGAGACAGAAAGGATGTGGATTTGCATAGGATAGTGTTGAGGTAGAAATGGGAGGAATAGGGAAGAGAAAATCTGTAATAAGAATATATAATTTATTTTTTTAAATCTCATTTGAATAAAAGAAATCATGTAGTGTAAAAGATACCACGGCAAAATGTGAAAATAATGTAAAATGTGCTTAAAAGTATTATTACACTGGTGTTGAGAAGATTTGTCTTTAGTTAAAGTGCTTGATACTAAAACATGAGACTTTAGTTTGAGTATCTAAATATTTCTAAAATCCAGGTGTAGTAGCACATACTTCTGACCCTAGTTCTGTGGGGGCAGAAACAGTTGGATCCTCCAATCTACCTATCCAGCCAATCAATGAGCTCCAAGTTCAATGAAAGCCTTTTGTTTTTCAAAAGAAGGTGGAAAGTATTATAGGTTTTTCCTCCCAACACCAACCTCCCAGAATAATGACTCATGGGACTCAAATATATTTACAAATATCTAGACCATATCACTACGCTTATCTCTGACTAACTCATAACTTAAAAAGAATCCATTTTATAATTTACATTCTGCCATGTCTCCAGTTACCTGAGTTCAGCCATGAGGGATCCAT
>OU015745.1:62836641-62864174 GCA_907169655.1 Acomys percivali | reverse complement strand
ATGACCTTGAAAGCAGGGATAGTATAATACCATTGAACCCACAGTACACACTAAATCAAATTCTACTGAAAGGGGTGGCCTAAGACTTCACAGTCACTGGAAAAAATTTAAAATTTTGAAAATTATTTATTTTTCTTTCTATACTTTCTGAAAATTCTGCTGTGCATGACCTATATATGAAAATGAGTCATCAACCTCCTCAGAGCAAAATAATGATTCGACTTTGTTCTTTAACCAGAATGTTGTTTCTTTATTTGAGTATTCTTTTTTTTTCAAATTGTATTTTCTTTTGAAAAAAAAAAAGAAAATAAAATATACTCAGTAGATAAAGGTACTTGTTGCGAAGCCTGATGACCTGAATTTTATGTCCAGGACACATATTAAGTCAAGAAAGAGACAAATCCCACCTGTACCCTTGCAACTTGTGACATGAAACTGACACACACGTACATAAATAAAAAAATAAATAAGTGAATTAACAAAATTATTTAAAAAAATAAGGGATAGAATTCGTCACTGCAGAAAAGGCCAAATGCCAGAAACATGAAGCTACTGGTCACATTGCATCCATAGTCAGAAAGCAAACAGAGATGAAGACAGGTCCCTTTTTGTTTTGTCTAGGAATCCCTATCCATGAAACAGCATCATTCATGTACAGGTGGACCTTCCTCTGGACACAGGTTATCTCAAATCCTGTCAAGTTCACAATAAAGATTAAGAGACTAAGTAATATTTTAATTTATGGATATAGTGAGTTTTGTTTATTCATCAACTGATAGACACTGGGATTGTTTCCACTTAGGGAACTGTTTAATAATGTTGATAAAACATTTATCAACAGGAATTTTGGAGGTATGCTTAAATTCCTTTTGGGAAGACACATAAAAAGGGGCATTTTTGGCTCCCATGGTAACTCCATTCCTTTTATTTTAAGGAACCAATGATTTTTCCCCCATGTGATTATACCTTTGACATCCCATCAGAAAGGTGTGAAGACTCCAGTTTCTTTATGTCCTTACCAACATGTTACTTTTCTTTTAATTGTAGCAGACATTATTGATGTAAATTACTGTATAATTTTGCTGTTGACTTAAATTAGTCTAAAGGATGATGATGGTGATGAGCAAATGTCGACATCTCATTACCCCTTTGTTTATCATTTGTGAAGATATTTTTATTTTCAATTCTTAAAATTCCATTATTCACATTTGTATTGTTGTCTTGTAAACATTTTTATATTCTTGGTAGAAATCCAGTCTCAGATCTAGGACTTGCATATACTTTCTCCTATTCTGTGAGCTATCATCTGCTTTCTGCAAAATGTCATTCACAGAAAATCTATAAATTTGGTAAAAATACATTTATTCTTTTCTTTTTTTATTAATTTATTCGTATTACATCTCGATTATTAGCCCTTCCCCTGTTTCCTCCCATTCTTCTCTCCCTCCCACTTCCCCCCTTCTCCCCTCCCCTATGTCTGTGATTGAGGGAGACCTCCTCCCCCTATATATACACTTAGAATATCGAGTCTCTTTTTGGTGACTTGCTATCCCTCCTCTGAGTGCCTTCAGGCCTCCCCTTCCAGATGCGTGGTAAGAAAAGGGGCACCAGAGTTCGT
Source organism: Acomys percivali (assembly GCA_907169655.1). NCBI lineage: Eukaryota > Metazoa > Chordata > Mammalia > Rodentia > Muridae > Acomys > Acomys percivali. Next base: position 62,862,556 of record OU015745.1, on the reverse strand, counting down.
GTGAGAGTCAGATCTCACTCTCTACTCAACGGTGGAGAATATCATGTTGGTCGGCTAGGTTTTGGTAGGGGTTTGGAGTTTACTGCCTATATTCTCCTTGGCTGGTGCCTTAGTTTGAGGAAGACCCCAGGACCCAGATCTGCCTGTCATAAAGTTCTTCTTGTAGGTTTCCAGGACCCTGTGGGTCCTACTATTTCCCCATTCTTCCATGCTACTCTCGCCTAAAGTCTCAATAGGTTGTCCTCTCCTCTGACCCACTTTTCTGGTAAGTAAAGTTTTTCATGGGACATATCCCTTGGACTAGTGTTTTGATATAAGTGAGTATATACCGTTTGTCTCTTTTTGCTTCTGGGTGAACTCACTCATTATGATAATTTCTAGATCAATCCATTTGTCCACAAATTTCAGGAATTCCTTGTTTTTAATAGCTGAGTAGTATTCCATAGTGTAAATATACCACAGTTACTTCATCCATTCTTCTACTGAGGGACACTTAGGCTGTTTCCATGTTCTGGCTATTATGTATAAAGCAGCTATGAACATGGTTGAGCATATGTCCCTTTTGTGTGGTAGGGCATTTTCTGGGAATATTCCAAGGAGTGGGATAGCTGGGTCTTGAGGAAACTCTATTCCCATTTTTCTGAGAAAGCGCCAGATAGCTTTCCAAAGTGGTTGTACTAGTTTGCATTCCCACCAGCAATGAAGGAGTGTTCCTCTCTCTCCACATCCTTGCCAACATGTGGTGACATTTGAGTTTTTGTTCTTAGCCATTCTGATGGATGTAAGATGGAATCTCAGTGTCGTTTTGATTTGCATTTCTCTGGTGACTAAAGAGGACGAGTATTTCTTTAAGTGTTTCTTGGCCATTTGATATTCTTCTGTTGGTAATTTTCTGTTAAGTTCCAAGCCCCATTTCGCAATTGGGTTGTTTGGTTTTGTGGTGTTTAATTTCTTGAGTTCTTTATATATTTTGGATATTAAACCTTTGTCAGATGAAGGGTTGATGAAGATCTTTTCCCAGTCTGTAGGCTGTCGCTTTGTTCTTGTGACAGTGTCTCCTGCCTTACAGAAGTTTCTTAGCCTCATGAGGTCCCATTTATTAATTGTTGACATTAAGGCCTGGGCTGTTGGTGTACTGTTCAGGAAGTTGTTTCCTGTGCCTCTGTGTCCCAGGCTCTTCCCCACTTCTTCCTCTAACTGAATTAATGTCTCTGGTTTTAAGTTGAGGTTTTTAATCCACTTGGACTTGAGTTTTGTGCATGGTGACAAATAAGGGTCTAATTGCATTTTTCTACATGTAGACATCCACTTAGACCAGCACCATTTGTTGAAGATGCTATCATTTTTCCATTGAATAGATTTGGCTTCTTTGTCAAAAATCAAGTGAGCAAATGTGTGTGGATTCATCTCTGGGACATCAATTCAATTCCATTGATCCACCAGCCTATTGCTTTGCCAGTACCACACTGTTTTAATTACTGTTTCTCTGTAGTACAGCTTGAGATCAGGTATGGAGATTCCTCTGGAGGATCTTTTATTGTATAGGATTGTTTTTGCTGTTCTGGGTTTTTTATTTCTCCATATGAATTTGAGAATTGATCTTTCAATATCTTCAAAATATTTTGTAGGTATTTTGATAGGGATTGCGTTGAATCTGTAAATTGCTTTTGGTAAGATGACCGTTTTTACTATGTTGATTCTCCCAATCCACGAACAAGGTAAATCCCTCCATCTTCTGATGTCATCCTCAATCTCTTTTTTCAGAGGTTTGAAGTTTTTTTCGAATAAGTCCTTCACTTGCTTGATTAGAGTTACTCCTAGATATTTTATATTGTTTGTGGCTATCGTGAAGTAGTTTTCCTAATTTCTTCCTCTGCCTGCTTGTCATTGTATACAGGAAAGCTACTGACTTTTTTGAGTTTATTTTGTATCCTGCCAATTTGCTGAAGGTGTTTATCAGCTGTAGGAGTTCTTTGGTGGAATTTTGGGGGTCACTTATATACACTATCATATCATCTACAAATAGGGATAATTTGACTTCTTTTCCCATTTGGATCCCCTTGATCTCCTTTTGATGTCTTATTGCTCTGGCTAGAACTTCAAGAACTATATTGAAGAGATATGGGGACAGAAGGCAGCCTTGTCTCGTTCCCGATTTTAGAGGGAGTTCCTTGAGTATCTCTCCATTTAATTTAATGTTGGCTGTTGGTTTGCTGTATATAGCCTTTATTATGTTTAGATAAGTGCCTTGTATTCCCGATCTTTCCAGAACTTTAAACATAAATGGGTGTTGGATTTTGTCAAATGCCTTTTCTGCATCTAAAAGATGATCATGTGGTTTTTCTCTTTCAGTTTGTTTATATGATGAATTACATTGATGGATTTCCGTATGTTAAACCATCCCTGCATGCCTGGAATGAATCCTACCTGGTCATGGTGAATGATGTCTTTGATATACTGTTGTATTCGCTTTGTGAGTATTTTGTTGAGTATTTTTGCATCAATGTTCATAAGAGAAATTGGTATGAAATTCTCTTTTTTTGGGGGGGTCTTTGTGAGGTTTAGGTATCAATGTGACTATGGCCTCATAGAAGGAATTTGGTAATATTCTGTCCATTTCTATCTTTCGGAATAGCTTGAATAGTATCGGTATTAGCTCCTCTTTGAAGGACTGGTAGAATTCTGCGCTGAAACCATCTGGCCCTGGGCTTTTTTTTGGTTGGGAGACTATCAATGGTTGCTTCTATTTCTATACGCGAAATAGGGCTATTTAATTTGTTTATCTGATCTTGGTTCAATTTTGGTAAATGGAATCGGTCGAGAAATTTGTCCATTTCCCTTAAATTATCAAATTTTGTGGCATAAATGCCTTTGAAGTAGGTTCTTACGATTCTTTGTATTTCTTTGGTGTCTGTTGTTATGTCTCTCTTTTCATTTCTGATTTTGTTAATTTGGATGGTGTTTCTCTGTCTTTTAGTTAGATTGGCTAACGGTTTGTCTATCTTGTTAATTTTCTCAAAGAACCAGCTCTTGGTTTTGTTGATTCTTTGGATTGTTCTCTTCGTTTCTAGTTTATTGATTTCAGCCCTGAGTTTGATTATTTCCACGCGTCTACTCCTCTTGGATGTTTCTGCTTCTTTTTTTTCTAGAGCTTCCAGATGTGTTGTTAAGTTGTTTATGTGGGATGATTCCATTTTCTTTTTAAAGGCACTTAGTGCTATGAATTTTCCTCTTAGCACTGCTTTCAATGTGTCCCACATTTGGATATGTTGTTCCATCATTTTCATTGAATTTCAGGAAGTCTTTTTTTCTTCCCTGATTTCTTCCGTGACCCATGTGTTATTGAGTAGAAAGTTGTTTAATTTCCACATATTAGTATGCTTTTTGTTATTTCTGTTGTTGTTGAAGTCCACTTTAGACCATGGTGATCTGATAAGATACAAGATATTATTTCAATCTTCTTGTATCTGTTGAGGTTTGCTTCGTGACCCACTATGTGATCAATTTTAGAGAACATTCCATGGAGTGCTGAGAAAAAGGTATACTCCTTTGCGTTTGGGTGGAAAGTTCTGTAGATATCTGTTAGATCCATTTGATTCATGACATTGGTTAATGAGATTATTTCCCAGCTTAGTTTTTGATCAAAGACCTATCCTTGAGTGAAAGTGGGGTGTTGAAGTCTCCCACTATTAATGTGTGGGTATCGATGAGAGGGGCAAGCTTTGTTAATAACTCTTTTACAAATGTGGGAGCCCTTGTATTTGGAGCATAGATGTTCAAAATCATGATGTCTTCTTGGTTGACTTTATCTTTGACAAGTACGAAGTGTCCATCCTCATCTCTTTTGATTAATTTTGGTTGAAAGTCTATTTTATTAGATATTAGAATAGCTACCCCAGCTTGTTTCTTGTGACCATTTGCTTGGAATATTTTTCCCCAAACTTTTACTCGGAGGCAATGTCTGTCCTTGTGGTTGAGATGTGTTTCTTGAATGCAGAAGAATGTTGGATCGTGTTTATGCATCCACTCCATTAGTTTGTGTCTTTTTATTGGAGAGTTGAGACCATTGACGTTGAGAGATATTAATGACCAGTAATTGGTAAGTCTCTTCATTTTTGGTATTTGTAACAGTCGAGATTTTGTGAGGTTTTGATTTTGCAATGGTATAGTGACCTATTTCCTATATAGTTTTGGTTGTAGTTTGACCAGTTGGGGTGGAGTTTTCCTTCTAGTAACTTCTGTAAATCCAGATTTGTAGCTAGGTACTGTTTGAATTTGTTTTTGTCATGGAATATCTTGTCTTCTCCATCAATGGTTATTGATAATTTTGCTGGATATAGTCGTCTTACCTGGTATCTATGTTCTCTTAGGGTTTGCAGAACCTCTGTCCAGGCCCTTCTGGCTTTCATGGTCTCTGCTGAGAAGTCAGGAGTAATTCTGATAGGTTTGCCTTCATATGTTACTTGGCCTTTTTCTCTTGCCACTTTTAATATTTTTCCTTGTTCTGTATATTTTGTGTTGTTATTATTATGTGGCAGGAAGATTTTCTTTTCAGGTCTATTCTATTTGGTGTTCTGTAGGCCTCTTGTATGCTCGTATGCATCTCCTTTAAATTGGGGAAATTTTCTTCTATTCTTCGATTAAAGATATTTTCTGGGCTGTGGAGTCAGTTGCCTTCTCTTTCCTCTATCCCTATTATTCTCAAGTTTCGTCTTTTCATGTTGTCTTTTATTTCATGGATGTTCTGTATCAGGAACTTTTCAGATTTAGCATTTTCTTGGATGGTTGTTTCCTGTTCTGCGATTGTATCTTCAAGTCCAGATATTTGTTCTTCCATTTCTTGCAATCTGTTAGATAAGGCCACCTCTGAGATGTTTGCTTTCTTCTCTGATGCCTCTTGATCACGTTTTTCTTCTGTGTGTTCCTGTATCATAGCTTCCATTTTTATCTTCATGTCTTGGACTGTTTTAATGATTTCCTTCATCTGGTTATTTATATTTTTCTGAAATTCTTCAAGTGCCTCTTTATATGACTCTTTTAACTCCTCAGCCCTCTTGTTTGCCTCCTCCTACATTTGTTTACAGATTTTATTTGTTTCTTCCATTATCATCTTCTTTACTAAGGACTTGAGGTAATTTTCTTGACTATCCATTGCTGTTAGGTTCTCCAGGTTATTTTCCTTGGGAATGCTGGGATCCAGAGATGCCAAACTGTTTTAGTTTTTGTTAGCATTCTTTCGCTGTCCTCTTGTCATTTTGATGGCTCTGATGTTGGAAGGTATTTTGTAGTGACCTTCGCTGGTTGAGAGTGGTTAATTGATGCCTGATTATAGGTCAGGTGCTCTTGCCTGTGGGGATCAGGGAGTATTTCCATGGAACAGGTAGGTGATCCGGTTTCACTCCTGGTTTTTTTCCTCTGCACCGTGGGTTCCAGGCTGAGTCAGCCAAAGTAGATTTCTGTTTGGACTTTACTGCTGTAATTCAGATCAGCAGTTTTGGGACCTAGACTAAGGCCTGCACACAAACGTTCTGGTTGTGTAGGTTGATCCCAGCTGCCTGTCCTTCATGTGGCTTTGTAGTCAAGATCCCAGATAAATCTGATCTTCTGGGGGTGTAGCTGTCTTTTAGGTCTGTCTCTATACCCTGTAGAGGTGTTCAACCTCTCCCAGAACTATATGTCTGGAGGGACCAAGGTCGCTCGTGGTCAGCAATTAGACACTGCAAGCAAGACCCACGTTTCGTCTTCTGATAATGTGAGAGTGCCTGCCTTTCTCGGGCCAGGAACCCCAGCTAGGCTCTCTCGTTCAGGGAGTGCAGGGTCAGTGCCTTGCAGCTCGGCTGGGTAGGAACACTAGGGTTGCAGAGCTCTGGTGGTCACCCGCTGAATCAGTTCTTCTCGCCGGGCTATGAAGCTCCACTAACACTCTAGGTCAGCAATTAGACACTGCAAACACGACCCACTCACGTTTCGTCTCCCGATAATGTGAGAATGCCCGCCTTTCTTGGGCCAGGAGCCCCAGCTAGGCTCTCTCGTTCAAGGAGTGCAGGGCCAGTGCCTTGTGGCTCGGCTGGGTAGGAACACTAGGGTTGCAGAGCTCTGGTGGTTGCCCTGCGGAACCAGATCTTCCCGCCGGGCTCTGATGCTCAGCTATCACTCTAGGCAAGACCCACGTCTCCCGATAGGTCTGTGGGCACAGTCCAAGCTGATTTCTCTCTGCCGCTGTTTGCAGGCTCAGTCGGCTGTGATCAGTGTTAGGTTGGGCCCCGGATGGCCAGCGAGCTGCAGTCCCACTTTAGCTGTCTCTGTTGGGTCCCACCGCCTGTGTTTCCACTCGGCCTAGGTGGGTGACCGCCGTAGTTTGGGGTGGTGTGGATGGAGGAATCCTAGGGCAGATTCCAGGCCAACCCGCGGCTTACATTTAGTATTTTACCTTAGAATTTCAAGGTTGTAACTATTATACACACACACACACACACACACACACACACACACACACACACACGTTAAGTTTTGGCACAGATATGTATGTGGTGTGCATGTATGTATATGCCTATGAGTGTACTGGTGCTTGTGAACATGTAAGTGGTTTTGTATGAATGCATTAGGCTAATATCCAGTGCCTTCTTGAATTACTGTCCACTTTATGGATTAATGCAGGGTCTCTTGCTGAACTGTTTAGTTAGTCTGGATAGCCAGCTTGTTTCTGGGATTTCCCTGTTACCACTTTCCAGGCACTGAAATTATAAACATGTTTCTATGCATTTCTAGCATCTGGGATGCAAACTCAGATCCTTATGTTCTCATGGGAAGCACTTTGCCAGCTGAATCACATCCCCAGCCCCACCACCTTCCCCTGACTTAACTTTTGTATCACTAAACAGAACATATACAAATCTTTCTTTTTATGTGTATGTGTAGTAGTCCTAGCACCACTTGTTGAAAGACAGTATCTTTGCAGAATTCTTTTGACATTTTTGCAGAGATTTAATTATTAATATGTTTTCTTTCTGAAGTCTCTATTACAGACACTGTAGTTATCTATCTTGATGACAGTACTGCCTTTATCACAGTACTTTTGCATTTAATTTAAATATTAGATGAGTTTGTGACCAGGAAGGGTATTTCATAATGGTTTTAAGTTTGACAATTTATGAAATTCTGATGATTAGATTTTTTTTTAAGAAAATGTATTAAGAAAAAAGCCACAGCATCTCCACATTCACTGTTAGTCTTACCTGTTTCAAAAACATATCTCACCTTCAGTAAAGAAAGTATCTCTGTTCTGCTTTAATTCATACATTTGTTTCTTTTTGGCATTAAAAATGAAATTACTAAATTTCAGTTTAAATGATGCAATAAATTCAGAAACAGAGATGATATTCATGTGTCAATTTTCTATCTTAAACATTGGGTACACAATTTATCATATCCGTATTTAGGATCCTCAGGGTTCTCTGCGTAATGGGTCACATTGCTAACAACTAGAGGTAAACTTAGTGGTTGCTTTTTCATTTGGTATTCACTGCACTTTTTCTTGGCTCTTTCATGGTATTGGGGTTATAGGTGTGTGCACCACCACAGCCAACAAAAGTTCAAATTTATATGTCTACTTCTTAATCTTTTAAACACAAGTAAAATCTTACCACTTTTCTAGACATTGGAATCAATTTATGTACACTTTCATAATGTTCCCTACTACATAGAACAGTTGAAATATTTTCATATTTCATATATTTTAATTTCTTCATAGAAAGTTTCATTGTCTGGTTATCATAAAGCCTAATCAGTAATGAATCTAATAAATAAATGTACAAACACAGTAAATTTAACACTATTACAATTAATATAATACTCTGAGTAAATTGAACAACATAACAAACAAAATTTAATCTCCAAGATGATTACTTGATTATTCAATTTAATTTAGAGTTAAGGATGGCTAACCAGTCATATTTAAATGTGTAGAATTTTTACCTATTTAAATATTAAAAGGCAGTAATACAAGGGGCTAGAGAGACGGTTTAATGGTTAAGATTGTGTACTAATGTTGCAGAGAACACACCTTTGGATTCCAGCATCCACACTGACTATACCACAACCTGAAATTCCAGTCTCAGGATATCTAACACAATTTTCTGACTTCCTTGGGCACCTGAACATACCCACTCCATAAACACACATACACATACTTAAAAAATAATTCTTAAATTAATAATGATAATAAGTATAGATATACTGAGAGAATATATTTATGTTATCTAAATATGAAAATACTAAATGTTTTATTCAAAATAATAACTATTATTAGGAAAAAGGCATATATCTACTAAGGTAACAAATATGGAATGTGTGGAAAATAGGCATAGCTTTCTTCTATTTCGTTCTGATATTGAAGTGACTACAAAGATGGATTCTAGATAATCTCAGACAGCCTTGCAAATAGGATATGGTACAGCTATTTATTTACAAAAGACATAGGTAAAGAAGACCTTTAGAGACTGAAATAAGAAGATGGTTATCTCCTATTGGTTTTCCTACTGTTCTGTAGTAGCATGTTGGCCAGAATTGTTCTCCTTTTCTTATGATCCTGGTACAATTTATAGAAAGGCAATTAGATATAGGTGAAGCAACTGTCTGGATTTTCTGGAGCTCATGGTCTTGAATTGGACAGTTGTAGTGGCAGAGTTAGGTTCTGCATCTTTCTACTGGGAACAGAGGTGGTTTCTCTCCCCTGGAGACCCAGGTGTGCATTTTAGGTGGCTCTTCACTCCCTGTCCACAGAGGAGCCCTTCAACTCTTCCGATGACTGCACGAAGATCCAATTCTCAGTAATCCTTTTACTTTTACTTAACATAGCTGAAATGATTTACATTTATTGCTCTACAATTATAAACTATGGCTATTTAAATCTCCATCTTTCTTGTATTTGAGGATGTTTTCTTGACAACAACTGTCCATACCTATTCTTCAAATTCCTTAGTCTTCTCTACTATTAAAAATTTCAAGAGCTTATGAGATGTAGCGTGGCAAGCACTAGGATGGTTTGGTCTTCCAACTACAGCCTTGTTTATGGTTACTTAACCATGAACTTGAAAATAATGCATACATTGAACTATATATAAAAGGAAACATTTTACTCTCAAGATTGTAAAACTTAAAAAAAAACATGAAAAATCAGATTTATACATGTTTAGAGTTGGGCAGATAACAAATGTTGAAAATAAGCTTATGAATTTGATTGTTCTTATATTTCTTCAAATGTTTTAAAAATATTTCTCTGATTTTATGAGAGTCTTTCCCAGATGCAACTATCTGTGATTTTAGGTTAAAAAAAAATACTATTACTTCTGCTACCAACATGTGCATGTTACGCTGGGGCAGGAAGAACACAACAGCAACACTCTCCTAGGTCATGGAAAAGTATATCTCAAATTTTCACATTTAGAAGATTTCCTGAGCCACTTAGGTCTTTTTGTCTTTCCTCTAAGGGATCAAAACATTTATGAATACCAAAGGAAGTATAAAAGTCTTTGAAGAAGTATCTTTTCTTTTAAGATGTTAAGAGTGGTCAATTTAAACACTAAGATCTATTTGTAAGAAAAGAATCAACAGAGGTCCAAATTTTTACATTTATAAACCTTCATATAGTAGAAGATTCTGAAAATATATACATGTAATAAAGAAACCTAAATGGAAACACCAAATAACAAGGACGACAAAGACAAAACTAGGCATCTCATATTACTAAATAAAACTTCCAATGCTTGGAATGGGTTACATCTAGTAGAGTTAGCCAAAGGGAAAATCCCAAGCACCCCAGGGTATTATCAAAGCAATTGTTTGCTCTACACAAATGGATGGTAAGGCTTGATTGCTGAAGAAAACACTAAAATAACTCACCGAACTTGGTGAAGTTAAGTTAATGCCTTTACCCCTACAGAATAGTGTTCATGATACTGGAAGGTATTCTGCATGGTCCCCGAAGAGAAAGGAAAATATCAACACAATATACAATAGTGACCTGCCTGCAAGATTTGCTTGTGTAATAATGGCACAAAAGTTGTGGAAATTACCAACTATTATTATCTGATTGTAATTAAGGCCCCCTCCACGAGATGGTACCATGCCTGCCTGGTACTTCTTGGGTATCCAAGAAACTGAAACTACATAGGCATGGACCTAGGGGAAAATCAAATACTACCATTCTGTTAAAGGAATACAGCAATAAAATGACTCCTAGTGACATTCTGCTATATTCATATATCTGTGTTTTGCTCAGCCACCATCAAGGAAGCTTCCTCTACCAGTAGATGGAAACAAACACAGAGATCCACAACTGGACAATGTGAAGTTAGTGAGAGACCTTAGAATACTCAGTCATAAATGTGATATCTCCACCAAAACCTTTCCCTCAGGATTCAAGGAACTCCACATATGAGGAGGCAGCAAGATTTCAAGAGCCAAGGAGAATGGAGGTCACCAAGAAAACTAGTCCTCCCAGACAATGGGACTGAGACTCATATGAACTCACAGAGACTGTGGCCTAAGTTTAATCCAGGTGGAGTTTCAGTGCTGAAAGGGGAAGTGAACACAAGCCCCCATCCCTAGCCCAGAAGCTATATGTAATTAAAAACCACCACAAATAAAAACTACATTTCTCCCATGCAGTCTCACTAGGTAGACAAACCATATTTAAGACAGTCATAGGGGAGGGGAGTAAGGGGAAAATGGGAGGGAGAGAGGAATGGGAAGATACAAGGGAGGGGATAACCATTGAGATGTAATATGAATAAATTAATAAAAGAAAAGAAAAGAAGAAGAAGAAGAGCAAGACCACATTCTGCTGAACAAGGCAAGCACTACATGGCAAACACAAAATAAACTCAATGGAATTTACAGAAATATTTTTCTTTTTTTTTTTTTTGTCTCATAATTCTTTGCCTGGGCTTTAAAAATTGTTTATCCTTTTTTAGCCTTACAGATATAAACTTTTTTCTTGAACATTGTTCTTTAAATATTCATATGCCTAATTTTTCGAGAATATACTCTGGAACATCAATATTGCATTTGTAGAATAGATTATTTTCCCACTGGTCTTTCAGAATCTTTTGGGATCAGTTTAAATAAATGTTTTGTATTTTATGTTTTGCTGTGTGCTCCACACATTTGCATTTGGTGTTTAATTGATGAATTTACAATCTCTTTAGCCAGCTGTATATATTTTCTGGGATGGGGGGGTGGGGGTTGAGGAGAATTCATCTTTTAAAAAGTCAACAATCCTGTTTTTTCCTCCTGTATTTTGCATTGTACTTAAAAAAATCAAAGACATTGTTACTATTTTGTTGTCTGGATGGACAATGGTCATTTTCTAAATATAACTGCTGGGAATACAAGGGAAATATCAATTCAAATCTCAAGTGCTAAATTCTTTGTGAGTTGCTGCAATTGAAAACACACACCTATTTTGGGGAGTCCTCATAGTCTTGTTGAATTTGTCTACACAGTGTCAGGATTGGATGAGAGACAGTAAGGTATGGATGGCTGCAGAGGTGTTAATGGATCTTCACTCAGTTTCAAACAGAAATTATCCCTAACAATGCCACATGATCAAAGAAAACACCGGACTTTGAAACTGTCCTGAGAGCTTGAGTTGTAATTGTATAGTATGTATAAGAGAGTAAATTGTAGGTAGGGGACTATAGAGATGATTCACACATCAATTCCCAACACCCACATCAGGTGGCTCACAATGGTCTTCAGAGAATCTGACACCTCTTTTAGCCTCTGGAATTATTGGATGTGCTTCCACAGAATGCCAGAGAAAAGATCCAGCACACCTTATTGATAAAATTTGGCAAGGATTAGGCCACCAGATGAATGAAATGGGCTCCGTTCCTGGAATATTAAGTTAGCAAATAGCAGAGCATAGAGCAAAGGATCAACACATAAGTGGAAAATTACATTGATGATGAGACAGTCAAGCAAGGACCTTCCCTACCAAAAGAGTCAGCATTGGAGGTACAAGATGGTGACCCTAAGTCCATGTACACATTTATGCACCTCTACTATCAGGTCAATAAAGTGTGAGAGAAGCAGATTTCAGACAAATGATTTTTGCCAGAGTTGCTTTTAAATTAGGTCTCAGTACAAAAGGAATGCATCAACCTCAGAAAAACCTTGGTTTCTTCCTGTTTCCTATAGATGGGCATTCTTTCATGTGCAGTGGAAAAGAAATATTAAGTCAGGGGGTGCAGTTTTCAAGTAGAGATGGGTGTTGGTTCTATTTTTTTTTTTTTAACAATTAGACTTTGTTATACAACCCAGCTATCCTATAGAGGAGGGAAAAAGGCTAAAGGGAAACAAGAATAAACCTTTCGCGTATTAGCTCCATGGGACGGATCCCTAGGTGTCTCTGGGCCTACACACTGATCCTCTCCCCAGAGAAGGATCCTCTCCCAATAGAAGCTATCTATCCTCACACTCATGGTTAGAATCTGAAGCCTTCTCCTCTGCATCTCTAACAGCAATCCTTGGTCTTTCCTCAGGTTCCCTCTTCCCAGAGATGTTCAATTAGAAACACAAGAGCCCTGCTGGAGTCCTTGGTCTGTTTCCTGAATTCGGGACTCGGGATGGCTCCTCCCAGTCTATCACAATCTCCATCTCAGTGGAGGTATCTGTCATGTTTCCAAGGGGCAAAGCCCATCAAGATTGCTTTCACCTAGGACAAAGCCTACCATCCTTCCACAGATAGGTGCTGTACTCTTCCTTCACCTCCGAAAATGAAAAGAGGAATTAAAGTTGGTCTTAGCTTTTTTCCTTTGATGTGATAAAATATTAGGAGAAAAATAAAAGGTTTATTTGGGCTCATCGTTCTTAGGGGAGGAGCTATCTTTCAAAATGGCAGGAACGACATAGGAGCATCAGGAGGAAGAAGCTGGCTAATCACATTACATCCACACTCAGCAAATAGTGTGTAGGAAGTGGCAATAGCTATTAATCCTCGAAGCTCATCCTCACAGATCTACTTCTTATATGTTCCACAAACTTCCTGAACAACACACTATTCAGGGGCCAAGTGTTCAAACACGTGATCCCATGAAAAAAAATATTTCACAATGAAATGCAACACATGAAGACTTTGTATTTTCTCAGAACTCAGCCCTAAGCCCTGCTGAGCAGAAAGCCCTGTATTTCCTGTGGGTACAAGCCTCCAATAGTGAAGCCTTGTTTCACGTTTAACATTATTATTGCCTAAAATGTGTCTTTCCTCCATAAAATCATAGACAAAAATAAGAGTCGGAAGACAGGTAATTTATATACTCCCGAGTTTTTGACTATACTATCATTTTGTGCCATCTATTACAGCTCTGTTCCTTAGGGTTAAAATGCAATTTCAGGAAATATTTGATGCCTAATGATAAAATGATGGCAGGAAAATGATATTAGTTTGTGTTATGCCTGTAAAATAATATCATAAAGGTGAATAACAGGACAGAGACGGCACCGAGAAAAGAGAAAGAGAGAAGAATATGGATATATGTTTATATTTAAGAAAGCAAAATGGAGGCACAGAAGATAACAGAAGGGAAGCAGTTGGAGTGCTGGAGAGCGATGGGGATGGACCATGTAAATCAGTAAAGAAGAAAGGGGGAAGTGGAGAAGGAGGAGGAGGAGGAGGAGGAGGAGGAGGAGGAACCTTTCTATAAAAACTGAAGGTAAAGAAAGAGGAAAGCCTTTCTATTTAGTCACTAAATATTATGAGTGATTTTTACATGCAATTTTCCTGTAACCAGGGAAAGGATTCCTGTGGGTGTATAGCCAGGAGTGGTCTAGCTGGGTTGTACAGAAGATTTGACACAAAAATCATCAAAATTGAACCAGGCTAAATCACACACAGAACAAGTATATGCTAATACATCTGTTAAACTATTTCGGAATACTGGCTGAAACTGTAAAATGACCAGTGGTTGATTTATGTACCTTTCCCATATATTTTCCCTCTTGCTTACCTAAGTAATTAAACAGAATCAGTATACATTAAACATATACCGTCAGCTTCTGTATGTGGCACCACCACACATGTATCACAGGGTTTGCTACAAAACCACCTTAGACTATTATCTATTTAAATAATGCTGAAGAGATAGTGTTGATAAATTGTTAGTAATCAAATAAAATAATTAAATTCTACATTTTACATTAGTTCATTTTGTGTGTGTGTGTGTCTGTGCACACACCCACATGTGTGCACATGCCATAGGGTACATAGACCTCAAAAGACTATTTGCAGGACTGGTTCTTCTGTTTTGCTAATACAGAGGTTTGAACTCAGATTATCAAGCTTGGAAGCAAGTGATTTTGCCCATTGAGTAACCTGACTGCTCTCAGTCACTGCATAGAAGCCATTATTTTCTAACATTTCAATGGCTAATGATGCTCCTATTGTCTACTGTAACATATTCATGAAACAATTTCATCATGTCATGTGTCTTTATACTTTTTTTGGTCTGGTGATAGTGTATCAGATACCCATGAAGAAATCAATCATTTGCTGGCTATATCATGCTTCTTCCATCAAGAGGACACTTCAGAACCTGAAAGAGTTGTACAGGACTAATAGAAAGATCAGGCGTTGCCATCACTGGCGGTATGAGACACTTGAGTGACTGGAAGAATTTCTCCTTCAACGACACTACCCAGCCTACCCACGCATAAAAGTCCAGGCTGTCAAGTAGAAAGAGAAACAGCTTGATTGTCAGATCTCTGGCTCTGTTGTGTTGATACACACAATGAAATTCTCTGCCTCATTTCCACATTTGGCTAAACCAACCCAACTTTACCTTTAAGTGGTCATTCAGATGTTCAAACAACAGAAGCGCATGCAGTAGCTTATAAACTTGAGAACAACTCAGAACTACATATCTTTCCTTTCCCCACCGCATCTCCTTCAGTTTTCAATATGTATACTATATAGTATGTTCATTGTATGGGAGACACATTTCTCTTAAATATAAGTACTTTTAAAAGTACATTTAGATTTTAATATCACTATAGTTCAAAATAGCTCCTCCATTAGGTGTCAAAGCTGCATTATATGTTTAAATAAAGACAAAAATGTTACGTTTTTTCTTTACTGTAAAAGCTTTTCTTGCTCATAGGTGGAATATTTAAATGTATAAATGGGAGAGGAAAAGGAGAATCTCATCCCATTAAACAAAGTGACATCTAATGCTTTCTGCTCTATTTCTGAAAATATCCATTTACAATCATCATTCATATAGAGACAAAATTGAGGAAGAGATAAGATCTATGGCATGGCTGCTTGATTCAGGCAACTTGTATGTTACATGATTTTTTTTAAATGCTGGGGTAAGAATATCTCCATTTCTCTAGGTTCTATTGAGAAAGTGCAGGTAAATTAAATAGAAAATTCCCTGTCTTTGCTAGGAGACAGCAGAGGTTACCACCTAACAGAGTCTTAGAAATGTCCAAGCATGAGTAACACAAGAGGCTTAAGGATGAGGAAAGCAACATGTCATCACTCCAACATTGTCCTACCCTCAGACTTCCAGGGAGCTTCTTGTGTCACTAGACTATGGTTAGGTGACCCCAATGTCACAGCTGAGCTCACAGATATCTTAATTCTAATCCCATGGCAGTAGAAAAAAAACAATGCTTTTCAAGATATTGACTGCATTAACCTTCACTAAATATTTCAGGTTTGTTCTGTGAACTGTCCCTGTTTTATGAAAGAATAATGCTTCTGACTGTGCAGGATTTTGGAATGTTAAGGTGCCAGTGGCAGCTCTTGACATCTCCCCTATAGTTCTTGTTCACCTCATCACTCTGTCATGTAGTATCTACCCTATCTCTACCAATGGGTTGAACCTTGTAGCTTGCCTGAAAGTACATTTAGTCTTTGTCTCTGCCTATGGGCTTGTGTGTCTAATGGGTAAGAGACACCTGGCAAAGCACCAAGGACTGCCTATACCCAATAGTCAGCAAGAAACTGAAGTCTCCAGTACAACAGCACAAAGGATAATTGATCCTTGCAAGAACCTTTGGTAGATCTTAAAAGGTAGAGGAGACTGTGGCTCTGCCTGGCTCCTAGACAGCAGCTCTTGTGAGATCCCAAAGAAAAGAAGGCAGCCACCCTAGCTCATTTTCTTTCTGAAAGAAACAAGGTCATACCATATATTTATTACTTTAAGTCACTAAATTTTGGAGTCATTTGCTATGCAGTGACAACCAATGAAAACCAAAAGCTACCATTATTTAGTCAATAAATTTTAGAAAGAAAAAATGTATATTACTTCCATCAAGAATTTTAAAACACTTGGTCTTATTGGGTATATTTCCTTTTTCTTTGTCTTGTCAGATTCAGGATGGGTCCAAGCGTGAAGAGACATGGAGACATAGTCAAGAAGAAATGAATTCAACTCAGTAGACCACAGTACAAATGCAAACAATACCTTTATGATATAAATGTATGAGAGCTAAGTAATATTTGCTCAGTAGCATCCTCTGGGACAGGGTATTTATGCCTTGGCATCTCTGGCATTTTCTTGGTTAATTCTCTATTGTACAGATCTTTCCTCTTTGGTAAATAAAAGTGACATCATTGGTAGTCCCTAGGAACTAGAGGTCAAGCTCAGTCCCCACAAACTGTTAAGTGTGGCAACCAAGACAGTCTCTAGACAGTGGCAAACAGCCTCTGGAAAGGACATTTCCCTGGGCTGAAATTCACTGTTCACCTCTCCCCTGACTGGTGAGGTCATTTTTCCCTATACCCACTGCCTGCTGTTTTAGTGGCATAGAATAATTTATGTACTATGTATCGTCCTTGACATATGTAGGTTGTATGTGTGTGTGTGTGTGTGTGTGTGTGTGTGTGTGTGTGTGTGAGAGAGAGAGAGAGAGAGAGAGACAGAGACAGAGAGAGAGACAGAGAGAAAGAGAGAGAGACAGAGACAGAGAGAGACAGAGAGAGACAGAGACAGAGACAGAGAGAGATGACAGAGACAGAGACAGGGACAGAGACAGGTATAGAGATGAGAAAGAGACTGTCTAATTAAAGCTATGTTGAAGAAATAATAAAAATATCATATTATATATTTAAGATTTGGATATTATATATATATATGTACCTGTGTGAGTTTATGTGTACCACTCACATATAAGAGTTGAAGCCAGAACTGGAGTTACAAGTAGTTGTGGGGAACCATGTAGGGGTGAGGCACTTACTCAGATCCTCCACAAGAGTAGTAGTTTTTTAATCTTTCCATTTAAATTAATTATCTGCCAAGTACATTACAGCATCAATATAATACATATTACTTCTCTTATACACATATAATATTGTTTGGTTATGAAGACTAAAACTCTTGGGCTGTGAAGATGGTTCATAACGTAATGAGCTTTCTGCATAAGCATGAGGAGCTATGTTTGGATGCCCATCACTTGCATAGAAAGTTGGGCTTGGCATGTGCCTGTAACCCTAGTGCTGGGAATCTGAGAGGGGAGGATCCCTGGAGTGCACTAGCCAACCAGACTAGACAATTAGTGAGTCAAGGTTCAGCAGCAGACGTCATTTCAGAACACAATGTGGAGAGTAATCAAGGAAGACACATTGACCTCAGATTTGCACATGCATACACATGAGTACACAGACTATCCCTCCTCCATGTACAACACACACACACACACACACACACACACACACACACTTAAATGTTTTATTTTTAACTGAGACCATAACACATTCCCCTTCAGCCCACTGGACTGTAAGCATCATTCTCATATTGGATTTACTCTGTTGTGTGAGGGTTCAAACTGTTGTATTACATATAAGCAGACTCTTCCAAGTAAAACACGTCAGCCAAGTATCAGTGTGCAGCTTTGTGTTTAGCTCAACGTGCATGCATATATGACTATGTGTCTGCATGTAAATGTACATGCAGATATATTTATGTATATGTGTATGTACATGCATGTGGATATGTATGTGTGCTCTATCTGCATGCATGAACATGTGTTTCATAGAAATGACTGAGAATAAAAAATAAATAAATCCAATTGCTAGTTTTTTTTTAAAACTCACATCAAAACAGCTAAAAGCAATGAAGGGAGAAATGCAAATATGAAACACTAGAGAAGTGATAATACAGATTCAGAGGAAAGTTATTAAATTATGAAATAAAACACCACATAATTTTATATTAACTAATACATATGAATGTGCATTCACTATCAAAATTGACTCCCAAACCGAAAACTCCAATTGGTCCAATTGACATAGAAGAATTAAAATTATTACAGATTGATTCCTTTTTATTGAAAATAGATTCTTTTCTCATACAAGGTATCCTGATTATAGTTTCCCCTCCCTCTTCTCCTTCTTTTCCCCCACTCCCTGCTATCTAGATACCATCCCTTTATGTCTTTAACTAGACAAACAAGGCTCCTAAGAGATAACCAATCATTACAAAATAAAATACAACAAGATGAAGCAAAACCTTTAATATCAAATTTGGACACAGCAACCCAACAGGAGGAAAAAAGTCCCAAGAGTCAAAGACCCATTCATTCTTATTCATTCTTATAGTCAGGAGTCCCATAAAAAATACTAAGCTAGTAATAGCTAAAATGTTATTTGAAGAGGACCCGGTGAAGGCTCTTTGCCTTCTGATGTAGTCCCTGTGAGCTCATATGAACCTTGCTGAGATGCTTCAGAGGTCCATGCTCTCCTAATATCCCCCATCCCTTCCTACTCTTACAATCTCTTCACTGCTTCTTTCTCAGGATTCTCTGAGCTCTAAGGGGAGGTATTTGATAGAGACCTTCAACTTAACCTCTCAACATAATGTCTGTCTGTTGGTCTCTGTATCTGTTCCCATCTGCTTCCAGAAGGAGCCTCTCTGATGATGACTGGATAAGTAACTGGTCTATGAGAATGGCAGAATATCATTAGGAATAATTTTATTTATTTTACTATTTTTAGACCAGTAGTGTTCAGTTTTATTCTAGATCTATAGGCTATCTTGTCTCTGGACCCTGTTTACAGAAGCAGTATCAGGTATGCGTTACTTTTTGTGGACTATGCTTTAAGTGGAATCAGACATTGGTTGGGTACTCCCACAAGTTCTGTGCCACCACTGCTCTAGCATATTTTTCAAGCAGGACAGATGGTAGGTCAAAGATTTTGTTGCTGGGTTGATGTCCATGTTTTTCTGTTAGTAGCCTGAAGAATACCTTCTCATACCAAAGAAACTACAATATAGGGGTAAAGGCTACATGTAGTCACAAGCTCAACTTCACGTTTAATGAGTTGTGTGGATGTTGTCCTTGGCAATGGGCCCTGCTGTCAGTTTCTGGAGAGCAACCCTTTGTGTTACAATCAGCCCGGCTTGTTTGGACATTTCCATGGGATAAATTTGGCCAACAACTCTACCAAGTGCAATCCAGTCCCAACATTAGAAGCTTCGACTGACTACAAGACACAGCCAGTTGAGACTTTATATCCCTGTTACTAGGAGTCCTCTTTAGGATCATAGATTCCAGGAAGTTTCCACTGCACTAGGTTTCCACACCCATCCAACCCACATTCCTGGTGTCTCTCCCTATACTCATTGCCCTCTTTCAAACATATTGGGCCAGAAGGCTGAAGAAGATGCCTCAATGTTATAGGGAGTTTTGGGTGACTATTCAGGTAGAAAACTGTCTCTGTCGTCTTCTCATTTGGAAAGCTACTAACCTGCACTCCCGACATACTCAGGTAATCAAATTTATTCCTTCTCAAGTGTCTGATGGAGTTGGAGACCAGGTAGCTTAGATTTACAATGAAGCTTAGTTGTTTAGGTGTTCAGATGTTTTTTAGGTCTAGATAGTTGTTTTAAGTTAATAATGAAAATATATGATAGAGGTTAATTTACATTCAGAATTTTAGATGCACCAAGATAGGAAAGATGTTTTCTTCAAGGCTGTAAGATACAAATAGCCAAAACATTAAGAATGTGACATTTATATGATTCCTGATTGTGCCATGGTTATTCTTGCTATAGTTTATTGTATATATGTGGAGTAATATAAATGTATATGTAAAAAAAGAAAAAAGAAAAGGGACCAAAGATGACATAAAATTCAAACAAACAAACAAGACAGAAGGACATGGAAAATGCAGCAAGATTGTAATTTGTAGCCTCAGTGGTACTGAAGAATTCTGACAAGCATTGATTATCTCTCAATGGTACTGAAAAAATGTGATCAGCATTGATTATCTCTAAGTGGTACTGAAAAAAATCTGATCAGCACTGATTATCTCTTGAAGAAAAAAAAATGAAGACTCTAAATGCATGCCGTAGAAAGAAATAAAAACTGAAGAGTGTTAGCTAGAGAAAGACATATACAGAGAAAGGAGAAGGGGAGAGAGGGAGAGAGCAAGGAAGGGACAGAGGGAGAGAAAGGGGGAGGATTAAATAAGTCCTGTGTGTTGCGTGTGATATGCTTCCTTGTTATAAGATAACTCTACAATATCTAGACCACTCTGGCCAGAAATCATCAAAAGTTCTAACATTCTATATTGGTAAGTTTAATTATCTGTATTGAAGTTTCTTTCAAGGTAGTAAAATTTAATAGCTATAGCATGCCCAAGAAAGATGTCAGATGAAAATGGAAATTCTTAAGCAGTTTAAATGAGACAGTTGTAGAGTTTCAAGTGTCTAAGAGGTTTTCTGGGGTGGAGGAGTGAGTAAAGAAATTTCTTTGACGAACATGCTGTGTCTTTTGCATCCCAACCATGAAGGCATCCATGTTACAGTATTCTGTCCCTTCAGTAAACCTCATGGAAGATATCAATTCAATAAAATTCATTCAGGGTGAATGTATGGGAAAAGTCAACTTATTCATTTCAGAACATTTTCTTCAGTCCTGGGGAGACAGCGAAATGTAATCAGACAATATGTAAAAGAAAAAATTAAGCGACGTGGGTTCTTGCTACTGCCAAGCTGGGAAGATGATGAAATGATACAGAAGGCAGAGTTCATGAGGCTGAGATAGTTGGAAAGGGATCTCAGAATTTTGGGAAGGAAAGGTTGTATAACTATTCTCAGTGCATCAGTTGAGGTCACGTATGATGCAAAGCCAAGTGGATGTTATCAGTGGATATTCAGGATAGTATTATAAGATAGAAATTGGGTATAATGGTTAGTGTCAAAAAGAGTAGAATAAAATGTAAGCAATAAATTAGAGTATAAAGTATTACAACAGTCAAGAGACATGTTGGCAAAAAATGAAAAATATCCCCTTAGGGGTAGCTCCTAGGAACCACATATTCATGCCAAGCAATTATTCCTTTCTCTATTTTCTTGCTGTCTCTCAGTATTAATTAGGGTTCATGAAATGAGCAGCCATAAGAAATAGCCATCAATCTTGTTGATTTAATGTAATAATGGCTATTTCTCATTCCCATCACATTTCCACTAGGTTTTAGTGGGCTGGTCTCTCCCATCAGATATTGATAGAATCGGCCTCCAGTCATCTGTCGCCTCTGCTTTTGTGTGAACCACAGACTTCTTCTTCTGGACAGAAAAATAATGAAAAGAAAAACAGCTCACAGGAGATATGTCCAACAGATCTCCTACTAAATTAACCAAGACTGCTAATGATCCATCAATTAAAATGAGTCACATCAAAATTAGGGAACAGAGATACATAACAAAAACAAATTATTTGAGTCATACCACACTTCCAGCTAGTCTTTTCCAGGCCCCTACCACCTAGCTCTAGGCCTGCAAAGGTTGGAATTCATGTATATTAATTTTAATTTTAACTTTACCCAATGTGGAATCACATAGGAAGATAGTCTCAATTAGGAATGTTTTGGATTTGGTTAGCCTGTGGCCAAACCTATGAGGGATTTTCTCAATTGTGTTAATAGAGGTGGGAAGACCCACCCTTAATGTGGTCAGGACTGTGTCTTTGCTTGGATCCTGAACTTTATAAGTATAGAAATAGGACTGACCACAAGCACGCATTCTCTCTGTCTCTCCATTTCCCTCTCCCTCTCTTCCTCTCTCTCACTTTGCTTTGCTCTGCCCTTGACTATTGATATAATATGAATAAGTGCTTCAAGCTCTTGCCTTGACTTCTAGACAATGACAGACTGTAACCTGGAATTGGGAGTGAAATTAAACCTCTTCTTTCACTAAACTGCTTTTGTTCAAAATATTTTTGACAGCAACATAAATGAAAGAGGACAGATTCAGTAGAGTTGAAAAATATCTTAGTAGAAATAGTCCAATGTGGAATAAGACATAGAAACTAACTTTAACTAAATGTGAACGTTTTAGTAGTTCATGGAGTTACACAGTTTACATAGCAATACTGGGTTCGGATCTGGTCTTGAAATGTGTGGCTTCACATTGCTTAAAAGTAACTGCAGGAGGCACAGATAAATGGGGCAGTTCCATTGAGCAAAGTGAAAGAAAAGGCAGCAAGCAAATCAAGTGATCTTGTTAATTTATCTCACTAGCTGAGAAATTTTAGCGTAACAGTGACTATTGGACCAGCATTTCTGAATTTTCTCTTCCCTTGTCTAGCTATCCATCTGTTAACCATGGAAGGAGCTGCAAGCTCACAGGTCAATAGTCAGAAAATATTCTTGACATCTAGGACACCCATTCATATTTGGAGGCAAAAACTGATTAGGGAATGAAATGAGGTGAAATGTCACAAAATACCCGACAATCATAAATTAAAGATGGAAGTGCATGTGGATGACTGCAGACTCATAACTGAGAATGAGAGACACTGAAGACTCCTATGACAACCATTTTCCCCACCCTACCCCACCCCTCCCAAAAAAAAAGAATGTCTAAACAACAAGATATTGAAGAAAGTCCTTAAAATGTGATAAAGATGCTGAATTGCACCTTTTCTCCATTGATGGCTTCTGGCAGGGAATGGGGAGTGCCTCAGTTTTCTTTAAGGGACTGGCCACTGGGAGTTAGACCATGCTTCAGTGAGTATATGGGCAACACAAATTGGACATGGTGTTTTGCTATGTTTTGGTTTTGAGTGACACAAGAATGGGAGCTTGGACCAGGGAGGAATAGGGAAGCAAGTGCTATCATTGTGCAAAATTCCTAAATAATTAAAAGAATACGCTGGAGGAAAATAAAGGAAGGTGGGACAAAGCATTAGCACTTGAGGAATATGGTCACATTGCATCTATAGTCAGGAATGCTATTCATCTCCTCTTTCCTTTTCAGTCAGATCAGATGCCCAGCCCACAGGAGGCTGCTACACAGTTAGAATGGGTGTTCCAATCTCAATTCAACAAAACCAGAAAGTGCCATACAGATATAACAAGCGACTTCTTTCCTGGGTGACTCTCGATTCTACCAGGTTAATAATCAAATATTACCATCACATATGATTGACTGACTGACTTTTTTGGAGGGGTTGGTTAGCTTGCTAGTGACCCTTAAAAATACCTTGTGACACATCTAGGTTTCCACGTAGGCTCCCTACTGACTGGAAATCTTGGATATTTAGGACTTCTCTATTACTCTGTGAGTCTCTGTCCCTGAGAAAATGCTCCAGTGTGTACACTGGGATGCAACCCCACCAAACTCTTATCTAATCTTACCAAAGAATGCAACTTTCTTCTTAATCATTCCCATATGGCTCAGAGGACAGCCATCAAACTGTGTGGTGCTTTTCATCTCTGTCTTAGTTTTTCCACACTACATTTATATTTTCTTTTTTACATTAAATGTTCATGGGCTTAGTTTGTACTTATTGTCTTTATCTATAATTAAAATTATTATAAAAGTAATGGGTTTAATTCTACAAATAAGATGTCATGGTTTTAGGAATTCAGAATCCAGATGAAAGTAGCAATTAATCATAGACCTTGGGGAGGGGAATAGGGTGAAAGAGGGAGGGAGGGAGGAACAGGAGGATACAAGAGAGAACAATTGAGTTGCAATCTGAATAAATTAATTAAATAAATTAAATTTGTTTTAAAGGATTAAAAAAAGAAAGTAGCAATTAAAATATTATTTAAAAAATAAATTTGCTGCTATATGGAACTCACAAATCTGTTGAATTTCTTGCTGGTTAAGTGTCCTTCACCTATCTTATTTAAGCTTTTCTTCATAGAATGTGTATAGCCTAGCACAGGAAAGAATATGAAGGATAGACTGCGAACAGTTAACATGCTTTCACTTGGCTTAAGGCTAACACACAAAAGGCTGTATGAATAGAATAAACAAGATCTACTGCTGAATATAATTAAAGAAATATAAATAAAATAAAAATATGCTCAGCATTCTAGTTTGCTTTTTGTTAATGTAACACATCACCCTGAACAACTTAAAGAGGAAAAGGATTTAGCTGACTTATTGGGGACAACTCTTCACGGAGAGAAGTCAACTGTAGAGGAATCTTAATTCCCAACATGCTGCTCTGGCAAGAGAGCACATCTCTTACCAGGTCTGTGTGATCTGTCTGCAATACAGACGTGCCTTTAACCACAGGAGACAGACAAGCAGATCTCAGAGTTCAAGGCCAGCCTTGCACAGAGCAAGTTTCAGGTAAAGAAAAGCTTAGGTCCAAACATAGTGGTACATGCCTTTAACTCCAGCACTCAGGAGCCTGAAGTTCTAGTTAGTTCTCTTCAGGTGATTCAGCTGAATCAGTGAATTGAGAGGCGGTGCAGTGGAGTTGAGCTCATGGCAGTTCAGTTTGTGGAATTTAGAGAGAGTTTCTGTCAGGAAAGTTTTCCAAAGAAGTTGAAGAGAGAGAAAGCTGGACACAGGTAAACAGAAGGAGCCAGAGAATGAGAATGAGCGAGAAGATGAAAACAGATTACCAGGGATAGAGGCCAAGCAGAGCAATTCAGTGAGAACCTGAGAGAAGCTAGATTGGATGAGTCAGCTTCAACAGGAGTTTGAGCCAAACAGCTGAGCTGAACCAGCCAGCAAGAGTGCAGAAAGGGCTAGAAAGCGTAAACTTATTCAGCAGTAAGTCTCAGAGGCTAAAAACATTCTATGTCTAGACAACATTGTACAGAGGGTAGAAACATCCAAACCTAGGCCTAGGTTAGCAGATGCACGCAGTAAGCCTTCAAAAGGACAAGTACATCAGGAAAATAAAAGTTCCATTTACAGTCAAGGCAGGAATGCAAAGTAGAACCATAGAGAAAACATTTTATTGGCTTGTTCCTCATAAACAGCACATTGTGCTTTCTTACACAACCTGGACGTGACACCACCCACATTGCGCTGCATCTTCTCATTTCAATCATTAATCAAGAAAATACCCCCAGGCTCAGCATGATGAAGGTAACTCCTCAAGTGACGTTTCTTCTTCCCAGAGGACTCTAGTTTCTGTTAACTGGACAAAAACTAACAATAGCATGAGATGAAACACAGATCAGTGTTTGTAAGATATTGAAATTAATTATACCAAGAGAAAGATTTTTTAGAATTAATAATGATATATATATATATATATATATATTTATATATATGTACACACACACAGGCACACAGACACACACACACACACACACACACACACATATATATATATATATATACACTTTGAATTTGTCCCTATACTGGGTGCTTCCTACCAGAATATTTCCATTAAAAAACATACTATATTGGTGTTGTTCAGTTCAGCTCATACAGAGAATCCATGAAGAACACAGAACCCTTGCTCCTTAAGGGGAAAAGTGAGAACAATTTCTAACCCTTCTGACAGGACTCACTTTCCCTTTTTCCCTGCACTTGACTGAGAACAAAAGGAAAAATGGTATTTCAAACTAGAGTACAAGTATGGGACTGAATTTTTCTTCGAAGGTGTGTGTGTGTGTGTGTGTGTGTGTGTGTGTGTGTGTGTGTGTGTG
>OU015745.1:62800664-62836631 GCA_907169655.1 Acomys percivali | reverse complement strand
TGTGTGTGTGTGTGTGTGTGTGTGTGTGTGTGTGTGTGTGTGTGTGTATGTATGTATGTGTGTATGTGTGTATGTGTTGGGGTAGGTATCTTTATGCCCATAATTTCTTCGAAGAAGTCATTTTAGGCATTACCTATGATGCATGTCATTAGAGTCCCTAAGAAGTAAAATTGATTACAAAATGTATTTCACAGTGTAAAAATGTACTGAAACTCTGTGAGCATGAAAAATAAACACCAGAGTGATTCTCCAGTGTCACTGTACTGGATTTAGAGGTGGCTTTTCTTCCATGGGCTGGATTCATGTTTTCATCTTTGTTGTAAACAGCAAGGTATCTTCGCATTCGTGTCATAATAGATGAAGTTCCCTTTCAACAATTACTCTACAATTATTTTTGTAATGATGAAAGAAGTTGAGAGTTCACACACATACCAGAATGAACTCATTCTTTGGTGGTAAGATTCACATTGTGGGTGAAATTAAGGCAGTGCATGGGGAGACAAGATCTGGCTAACAGCACTAGGCAATGGTAAGGCTTTGGTTATCCGCATAAACAGTTAATGGGTGGCTTAGCTAATTCTTCTGTTTCTAAACTTATAATACTATCGCTGAAAAATAAATGATGTCTGAGACATTATAGTTATTAAAAAGCATTTCATTAATACATGTTAAATTTATTATACTGATTATTAAGGTTTTAAATAACCTTGCCTTAGACATAAGGGGTTTTAATTTTAGAGATTATAGTGTAATTAAATTACAGCAAGATTTATCTTTTAGTGTAGATATCTTCTGGTGTTACTTATATCCATGGCCTCTTCCATTTCCACTCTTAGCAACCACAGATATTTTCTGCACACAATTCTGCTTCAGACTGGCATAAATGATAGCATAGAGTATGTAGGTCTTAGAAACTGGGTTTTGCCACTTAACATGCTGATTTTGATATTTACCTTACCATTGTTTGTGTGAATAATTTTTCTGTAATTGGAACATGCTTATGTATGCTTATTCATTGATTCCTTGATCCTCAAGAGAAATGTGTTTCTGTTTCTTCCTTTTTTTCCGCACTAGGTATAGATGAATTTGGCATGAATATTTTTATGAAGGTTTTTGTTTTACCCTTCCATTTCTTCTTCCTCTCATTTGTGTTATTGGTATCACCCAATTTTCTTTAACATATGCTATAAACATAGTAGCTAGTCCGTTTTGTTTCAACCCATTATCTTTCAGAGTTGCACAGCCTACTAAAGTAAGAACTAGATACATGTGGCTGCCTCCATTTAATTTACAGTTAAGTTAAAGATTCATTTCCTCTATCATACTGAATACAAATCAAGTATTCAACAGCTATTATGTGGCTAGCCTTAGTTGGACAGAGAAAAATAAATAAATATTAGCCATTATGGAAAGCTTGCTAGAAGAGTTGTTGTAAGGCATTAGGAAAAATTGTGGGGAGCAGAGGAGGGAATCAGCTGAGGACAAGGGGAGAGCACAGCCCACAGCATCCACTAAGCAGGGCTCGTAGGGACTCACAGAGACTAAAGCAACAATCAAACAGCTTGCGTGAGTCTGCGGTCAGTCCTTGGCTTATACGTTATGGTTGTTTGGCTTAGGGTTTTGTGGAACTCCTAGCAGTGGGTGTAGGAGTGTCTCTGACTCTTTTGTCTCCTCTTGGGATCCTTTTCCTCTTACTGGGTTGTCTGGTCCAGCCTTGATATGAGGGTTTTTACCTAGTCTTGGCGCATCTTGGTATGCCATGTTTAGCTGATATTCATGGAAGTTCTGATGTTTTATGAATGGAAATGAAGGAGCAGTGGATGTGGGGAGAGGAGATATGTCAGGGGTAGGAAGAGGAACTGGGGAGAGTAGAGGGAGAAGAGGCTGTGTTGAGGAAGATTTGTATGAGAGGAGAATAAAAATGACTACTAAAATGGAAATAAAAGAAAAGAAGACAAAAGCCAAATTTTCTCTTCATCTTCTTTTTCATCTTGACCAGACTGTTCACTTTCCAATAGGCTCAAGCTTTTGCCTAAAACTATATTTCTTCTGTCTGGTACTTTTTTCTATTACAACTTTTAGAGTATAAATCTTCTACATAGTAATTTTTCTCAGATTTTGTTTATCTGGCAAATAATAACTTCATTTTAAAAGTTAACTTAAAATTAAATTAAGATTTAATTTAAAAATTCTCAGGTCAGTACCACGAAGACTGAGTTCTCAGCACAAAGGAAATTTATTCATCCTAGAGGAAAAAAGAGCAGGGAATAAGAGACAAAAATAGGAGATAGAGGACAAGTGAGCAGGGGAGGGGAACAAGGAGAAGGAAAAGGATGTTTGTCCTGGAGTGGGACAAAGGTCTGTCTCTGCATAGAGAGGGGAGAGACATGGCCCTCAGGCAAGAGGTGGTTTATAAAGGTAAAATGGGAAACCCTATATTACCATAAGGTGTTTAATTTTGATTGCGCATGCTAATCAGGTGAACCAAACTGTATTTTTTATTGCTGATAGCTGGATCTTGGTGGTCAGCATCAGGAGGAAGAAGTGGACAAATGGGAGAATAGAACTTGGTGTCTGACTTTAGGAATGCAATTCAAAGTTTTGTTTTTGTTTTGTTTTTTTAAGCAAGCAGAGGTTGTCAGGAAGAGTGTCAAAGCCTGCCAGTGCCATGTTTGCCATGCTTGGGCTAGCCAGAGTCCCTTTAAAATTAATTTTAAACTTTTGTTGGGTATAGAATCCTTGGTTGGTAGTTAGTTTTTCTGTCAACACTTCAGACATATCACTCATATTTTGTGGCATCTATAGTTTCTGATTTGAGTATTCTGTAATTTATTCTTTGTTATTCACTATGCCATGTATCCTTTAATGGTTTATTCAAGAGTGTTTGAACTTTTATTCTCATCATTAAAATTGGTTTGTGTGTGCATGGATATGAAAGAGAGGTGATTAAGCTTATTTGCTGTTCTCTGAGTAACGTGGACCTGTGGGTCTTTATTTTCTTTTCTTTAGCTTTTCAATCATTAAGACCGCAGCCACAGCTTTGGGGTTAAATGCTGGATCAAGTTGAAAGACTTTCAGCGATGCAATAGGCAAGCCAAGCCTGCTGCTAAAGCAGTCACTGAGAGCTGATTCTGAAGAGGCCTCAGGAAGCAGAGAAATAAGGGGAGTAGCAAGTGACAAAGAAGATCATGTTCGTTAGGACTTTGAATGGTCAAGTTCGTGGTCCTGAGGTCTCAGCTAGAGATGAAATATCACTGGATACCGCAGGAATTGCAACCACCTTCTATGAAGTAGCAAATAATTTGTAGGCCAGTGGTCAGCCTCAGGGATTCTTCTCAGGAAAGTGTGCCTTGTTTTCGGGACAAGTGTCTAAGGGAGACCTGAGCTGAGGGTTAGGTTAGGCTGTTTAGTCAGCAAACCCTAGGGATCTATGCATGAAGTCTCATCAGCTGTCTTGGAAAATGCACCCCACTTCCCCAGGTAAAGGAGATATACCAAGAACTTTCTTTCTTTGAAACACTAGTAGAATGTTCTTTTCTGTGTGTGCTGAGTTTTCTTTACATCCCAGAATGTGCTTAAGAGCAGTAATTCTACTGCTTGGTTAGTTAACAATTTGACTGTGCATATGCCCACATGTGTTCTTGGGGAAATGAGCAAGTGACAAAGAAGAGAATATTCATAGGAATTTAAACGGTCAAGGTCATGACCTTGAGGTGCATGTGCATGCATGTGTAAATCACAGCTGGCCCATTGATGCCATGGTGCACATATGGAGATGAGAGGGTGAAATGAATGGTATAATAAATTCACTCTGGGACAGTGAATTTGGTGCAAGGGAATAACCGGAGGTAGTTAATTCATAATAGATATTTTATTAAATCATATGACATAAACATGTAATCATGAATGACAGAAACAGTTCAATTTAAAAGTCTGAGTTTCAGAGATTAGCTCTCTGACTGGATGCTTGGTAAAAGGTCTAGAATTTGGAAAAGGCATTACCATGAAGATATAGATTCTGAGGTCATCAGAATATTAATACTTGGAAAGGAGCCAAAAGAAGATGGCAGACCCCTTGCTTTGTAGACAACACCCGACCATGGAAGAGAGACCACCTCATTTCCTTGTATCAGGAGAAGGAAGGTAACAATCAAATGGACAAATGAATAAAGTTGCAAGCAATTGCTTGAAAAGTCTAATTATACATCCTTAAAATGCAAATGTTTAAGAACATAATAAACACCAACAAAAGAGACTTGCAAAGAGCCAAGGGGAAATAGATCTGAGCAGCTGAAGGAAAATAAAAAATCAGAAAAAAAAGCAGATATTGACAGTGTTCTGGAAGAACAGTGTGAAAGACTGTGCAATCAGGAGGTTTTCTCCTTGACACGCTGTTCAGGGGCTATAGCTCTGCCTTTGCAATCAAGGCTGCAGGGGAGAATGTGTGAAATCCAAAATTTGCCATTCTGATTGCTGACTGTAGTACAAATCTTTACTGCTTTCCTAAGTTACTCTGTAAATGATCCTATGAATAAAAGGAGTAACTCTAAAGAAATTAAGATTATGTATTCTTTTTGGATATTTCAATTCTCAGATAAGGAAAACATTGTTCCTTCGAGTTATATGCTTAAGGAAGTAAATATAGAACGAGAGAAGTCGGCTAGGCATGCTGCTATGCATCTGTGATGCCAATGCTGATGAGGCCGGGGCAAGAGGCTTGCCAATTTAAGACCAGGCTAGAATGTATAGGGAGACCCAATGCTATACAATGAAACAATTTTAGTCACAAATGATATATTATTTGTTTATATCTATTTTGCCTTAAAATGTTTGTATATTTGTACAATAATCTTAAAAATAATTAGAGTTTCCCCGGGCCTAGAACTTTGAAGTATCAGATTAGTTTTTACTGGTGCTAGACAGATGGTTCACTGGTTAAGAACATTTGTCATGCTTGCAGAGGACCTGAGTTTGATATCCTGCACTCATGCCATGTTGGGCTGCTCATACCACCTATTTCTACAGCCCCAAGGCATGTGAAGTCCTTTCAGGCTTTCTCCAGAATCAGCATTCACACACACACACACACACACACACACACACACACACATACACACACCCCGGACACACAGAGAGAAATACACATAAATAAAAACGATATAAATCTTTGAATTTTTATTTCATTTAAATTTGACATTATTTGTCTTAGATGTTAAATATGAGATCATGAAAAAACATTATGAGAAATTTGATTATGAAAGTCAATTCATCCTTTAGTTTCTCTTCTGTGTGGCTTAGGACAGAATACGCGTGAGACATTTTCATTTCGAGTGTGCTTTCTATGCAATCATATTTTAAATGCTGCCAGCTTTCACTGGTAATGTTACCGTGGTTAAGCGTGCATAAAAAAACAAATCATTTCCATCCATTTCTTTTTTTTCCTCTGGAGAGAATTGTAATTTTGGAATAGTTATTTTCTGAATTATCTGTAATCTAGACAGAAGCTTTGCAGTGCCCCACATTTTTTTTTTTTTTTTTTTTAAGAAATAGCAAGTGAACTGTTTTCACAGTGGGCAGCTTCACTTTGAAAACATAATTATTAACATTTTTTTCTGAGTGAAGTGCAATAGATAAAGAAATTAGTTCAGCAGGTTGAGAGCCTAAACATTTTTTTGTATTTGCTTCATGCTGAGAGATGGAAAAATCAAGTGAGTAAAGTTACAGCCAAAATTCATTCTACCTAGAAATTTTTCTGTATAGCATGGCAAATATAAAGAAACTTTATTTTTTTTCTTTCAACTTGAGAGTGTACCAACCCATCACCTTATCAAAAGCAAATGAAATAGTGACTTGTTGATGGGACTGGGCAGAAGTGACTTGGAGAACTGCTACATCATAATAAAGAGATGACTCAGAGATTAAGAGCACTTGCTGCTCTTGTAAAGGACACAGGTTTGGGTCCCAACAGTCAAGGTAGGAGAATCACAAACACTCGTAACTCCATCTCCATAGCATCGAACTGAATCTGGTCTCCTCAGACACCTACAATAATGTGCACAGAGTTACACACATCACACGAATAAAAATATGATAATTTGAGCGGGACTCCTGGGCCCAAATCTGCCTATCATAATGCTTTTCTTGTAGGTTTCTAGGACCCTCTGGATCCTTCTACTCTGCCATTCTCCCATGCTTCTCTCATCTAGAATCCAAATAGGATGTCCTCCCCTCTGTCTCAGTTTCCTGGTAAGTGAAGACTTTTATGAGACATGCCCCTTGGGCTAGTATGCAGATATAAGTGAGTGTATACTATTTGACTCTTTCTGCTTCTGGGTTAACTCACTCATCATGATCATTTCTAGTTCAATCCAGGCCGTAAACTTCAAACCCCTACCCAGATCTAGCCAATGGACAGGACATTCTCCACAGTTGAGTGGAGAGTAGGGTCTGACTTTCACATGTACTGTGGTACCTCATATTTGACCACGTCCCCTGGAGGGGGAGACCTAGTGGCACTCAGAGGAAGGACAGCAGGTCACCGAGAAGAGACTGATACCCTATGAGCATATACAGGGGGAGAAAGTCCCCATCAGTCACAGTCATAGGGGAGGGGAGTAAGGGGAAAATGGGAGGGAGGGAAGAATAGGAAAATACAAGGGATGGGATAACCATAGAGATGTAATATGAATAAATTAATAAAAATTTAAAAAAGAATATGATAATTTTTCAGAAACAATTTACTGGGGCATTATGTGACTTTAATCCCAGTCCTGGGGAAGCAAAGGCAGGTGGATCTCTATGAGTTTGAGAGTGACTTACAGGTTAGCCAAGGCTACATACATACTGAGACCCTGTCTTTATAAACAAACAAACAAAAACAAAATGCAAAAGGAAAATCTTATTTTGATGAAAAGACGCAAGTAAAAATTCACTACATCTCCTCACAGTGACTCAGGCCAAACATCTCACTGAGGTTGTTTCACTAAGCATTGTCTAAGGAAAGCTGTGATCCAGCACAGGGCAAAGAATGTTCCAATTCTTTTTACTTTGGTCATGCTTGCCTTTAAACTTTTAGGAAAGCATTATGAGTTATTTTTCTTGGAAACCTGTTAATTTTATAAGAGAGAAATTTTACGACTCTTCTAAGAAGCAAAATGAATGTTTCCATGTTTTTCCAGGTGACACATGAGTGTTCAAGTTATCTTCAAACCTCAGCAGTAACCATGAAAAAGAGGGCAAAAAGACTGTAAGAGCCCGAAATTGGAGAGGAGTGTTACAACATCCTGGTTCCAGGACATGACCAGAACCAGGCCATTGCACATGTGGACTGAGATCACTGAGGCTGTCTGCATAAAGCCAAGCCAGTCCATGTTCTTCACTGGATGAAGGAGGGACTTTCAAAGCTCTGCCCTTGGCAATGTAGATAATGGAAGTTGATGGCTGCTGAAGATGGGAAAGTCAGTTTTCTTTATGGATGTGTTGTTAGGTGGGCTTCCCTTGCTCCACCAAACAGCCTTAAACTCATGAATATGCAAGATGTAACAACTGGACTCAGCAGGGTAAAGAAAATGACACAGCCTTGGGAGGAAGACATGGTGGGGTCTGGGAGAAGGTAGATGGGGAAAGCAGAAGGTGGAGACCATCAAAGTACATTATATACGTATGTGAAATTTACTAAGGAATAAAAGTATATTATAAAGAGATTATTCAAATCATATAAAGATCTGAAAAACAGTGCCATCTATTTCATAAGGAAAAATTACTAAGTAACAGTAATTTCTACTGAAGCATTGGCTTTAAAATTAAAAAATGAATCTTCCTTGAGAAGCTTAACTCTGCATAAGTTACTTTAGCCTAACTTAAATCCCATATCTGGCAAAAACAACACAATGAGGAAACGTTTATCTTATTTTTATTTTTTCATTTGTCTTTATGTATATCCTGCATGTATGTCTGTGTACCACGTGCATGGCTGGTGGCCAAGAAGGGCAAACAATGGCAGCAGGTTCTCTGGGACTGAGCTAGGCTGCAAGGCACCACGTGGGTGCTGGGACTCTGAACTGAGTCCCTTGGAAAGGCAGCAAGTGCGCATATCTATGGAGCCATTTTTACAGTGCTGGAAATGTTCTACTCATGGTTTTAGCTGGCTATGGCTGCGAGGCATGGTTCAAACCATGGTGGACCGAAAGCAGAGAGTGAAAGGGATGCTGATGTTCAGTTGCATTTCTCCTTTTTCTCCTTCACCTCTAAGTGCCCAGCTCACAGGGGAGTGCTACCAACATTCAGAACAGCTTTCCATCTCAGGCAATCCTCTCTCTCTGGAGATGCCCTCATAAACACAAATCTCCTAGGTGATCCCAAAACTACTCAAAGTGACAATAAAGATTGACATAAACACCATGCATTGGCTAAGTTCGTGTTACCTGGGTCTAAACTGTAATCTGGAACTATCTACATAAACCCAACAACAAGACAATGCCTATTTATCATCACCTAGAGGAAAATACATATATATATATATATATATATATATGTGTGTGTGTGTGTGTGTGTGTGTGTGTGTGTGTGTGTGTATGTGTGTGTGTGTGATCTCCTTTAATGCTAGGATAATAGCTATGAGATCAGAATTTATTCAGAGTAAAAGTAGAAATAAAAGCACAGAGAGGGAGACATTGGAAAGAGGAGAGAAAGACAGAGAGATAGAGACAGAGAGACAGAGACAGAAACAGAACATTATCAACACTTCCTGTACTAATTCAAAGGACAATGTGATGTTTTTGAACCCTGTCAAGAACCCTACTGCCTTCTGTCCTTAATTTCTTAGGCAAATAGGGCTAGTGAACAAATTTGCTCTGTTAAAACTAAAGATCTTTGAGATTTATAAGAGTCTAATCACAAACATATATTTAAATGTGAGCCTTATAAATGGTCTTGCTGTTGCTGTTGCTGGGTATGTGATTCAAGAGTCAGTGGACATTCTCATAACAAAGGGTCTAACTTTTCCCTAAGTGACTTTATATATTTTTATTTATAGTCATTTTCTTTTCATTATCAACCTCAGTATCTTACTTTATTGGAAAGTGTATCATTCTATACAGTGAACTCTGGGACTCACTTATACACCAATTAAAATAATCACCTTCCACATACATGGCTACTGTAGGCTTTTGGAGGACAGTTTCATGATAGTTGTTCCATTCTCCATTAAAAATAATGCCTCTGTCATCTCAGAGTGATTCTGACATTTTGAGATGCAGGAACTTCTCGCCTGACTTCCCTCCACTTATCTTTCCCTATATTTGTATCAACTTTTCTTCCTTCTTTCCCCAGGGGGAAACCACATGAATCATACAATTGCTATTTTGCAGGCCGACTCTAGCACCAAGAAGGCAAGGTTAACAATTTCAGCATTCTGAAGCATCGCTTTTTATTCTGCAGATTTCAATTGTCACATGAGTAGTAAAGCCCATTTTTTCCTAAGACGCATGCCAGAATTTTGTACAATAGTGTTTCTAGGTTGTAAAGCTCAGAGACACAAAAGAACAGAATCTGCAATTTAATGTCAACATACTTTAGGGAGACTAAAGTCAAAAATTTCTCAAAAGAAACAATACTGGGTTTATTCCATTTTATTAAAGCACTAACGTGGGTATACTTTTAAACACTTAATAATAATCACACAAAAATAACTCCATTTTAGGTTTCATTTGTTTGTGTAGTTAATGCAAAAACATAAATAAAATTATTTAGAAGATTGAACAAACTGATGAGTTAGTAGTAAAAATAAGATCAAATTACAGCTTTTATGCAAGCTGTCATGGATTAGCTTTGCCTTAGTGAACATTGGCAGGGTTTGTGTCTGTTAATAATATACATGAAGTATACATAGGAAGCTTACTATATCTTTGTGTGTGCTATTAAAGAATCTTTAATGAGAGAAAAACAATTTTAGTTTTGTGGCAAGTGTAGGCTGAGTGATTCGTAATTTTTATGGTGAGCTCATCTAGAAGTAAAAAGAAGTGGCTACTTGTAATCTCTCACCTAGACATTGTCAACCTAAATACCATACTGTAAGTAATGCCCTGGTTAGTGCTCTTTGTTGGTGGGTAGGGTGAGTAGGGTGGGGGGTTCAAGAAAGGGTTTCTCTGTGTGTACTGGACTCACTTTGTAGACCAGCCTGGCCTCAAACTCACAATGATCTGCCTGCCTCTTCTTCCCTGAGTGCTGGGAGGATTAGCTTTGATGGTCTCCTTGTAGAGCTCTTGGCCTCTCTGGATCCTTCTATGCCCCCACTCTTCTACTGGACTCTTGGTGCTCAGCCCAGAGTTTGGCTCTGAGTCTTGGCATCTGTTTTCATCCATCCCCTGATGGGTGGAGTCATTCAGAGAACTAATAACTAATGACCCAAAAGCACTTAAAGAAATGTTCAACAACCTTAGTCATCAGGGAAATGGAAATCAAAATGACTCGGCCATCTTACACCCATCAGAATGGCTAAGATAAAAAATTCAAGCACATACTGGCAAGGATGTGAAGAAAGGGGAATACTCTTCCATTGCTTGTGGGAGTGCAAACTTATACATCCACTTTGGAAATCAATCTTGCTTTTCTTAGAAAACTGGGAATAGCTTTACCTCAACACCCACCTATACTACCCCTGTGCATATACCCAAAAGATGCTCCACCATACAACAAGGACATTTGCTCAACTAGGTTCATAGCCGATTTATTCATAATATCCAGATTCTGGAAAGAATAAAGAAAATTTGGTGCATCTACACAATGGAATACTATTCAGTTATTAAAATTATGAAAATACAAGCAAACAGATGGAACTAGAAAGGATCATCCTGAATGAGGTAACCCAGACCCAGAAAGACACACATGGTATATATTCACTTATGAGTGATCAGTGTTCTTAGTAAAAATATAATTGTACCTTGTTTATCCCATTTACCTCTATGTCAAAGGTCAATGATAATGAACCTGGGCACAATATCTAAAAGCATGTAACATTACATGGTAAAGTGAATCCCCCAAACCTCAACTGTCTTATGAGCCACATTAATTCCCACAGTGTTGATAACCATTATCTATCTACATGCAGTATTTGTAAGCAATTACTTCCTAACTTCTAATAGTTTGGAGTTCCATGAGACAGATAATAAGTTGGGCAAAACATATTTTTGAAGACATTTAAGAATCATTTATTTCAATGTTTTGTGAGGGTAATAAAGAATAACAAGAGATACTGGAGCATTCTGAGGCTATTAAAGGCTCTTAAAATTATCTCTAAATAGGAGCCAATATAATATATCTGCCAGATCTATAAACAGAGTGATGTGTAGGTAGAGAGGGTGCCCTGACAGAAACTGAGACATAGACAGACCACAATGATCTCAGAGAAGGAGCTAAGAAGAAACACAGTGACTTCATTCTGTTCCCTTTCTCTAATGCTCTGTGTCTATTCTTCATTGACTGAGTCACACCCCAACCCCAAGTGTTTGTGACATAGAGCATAACACAGTGTATGGGGGGGCATAACTGCCTAGAATAGGTCATAGGCTAAATTGCCATCTCTATGGTACACAGCTTATCTAAGCATAACAAATAAATATGATAGCGACCACAATGTTTGTCTTATGCTTAGGAACAGATATTACTGTCTTGTAATGCATAAGCATATTGATTTTTAAAATGTTCCCTCTTCATATTCACTCAGATACATTTTCTTCCCACCCTTCTAGATTTTAAAATTGTTTTCCCACCCTCTCTCCCTCCCTCTCTCTGTCTCTTCCTCTCTCCCTTCCTCCCTCCAAATTTTCTTTCTTTCTATCTTTCTTTCTTTCATTTCATTCTTTTTTCTTTCTTTCTGTTACTAACACATCTAGTGGTATATACTGAGGTATATTCCAGGATGGAGGTTCCATGTTATTTCTGCAGGTAAACTTGAACATGGTTGAGTCACTGCCTCTGCAGCACCATAGAGAATGGCACACATCTCTTAACTAACAAAATTCCCTGGAGAGATTACATATATGAAGCCCATCACAAACCAAAGGATGAGTACCACTAAAGTTCAACTTAGTAAACATTCGTTTTGGTCAATTATAGGAATATGGGTGAGAGGCTACTTACGAGAAGAGAGTTGCCATCTGCCTCATCAAAGCCCATCTCAGCTTGAGTGACATTTCACAAAAGCTGGGAACATGGATCTCACTATACAGCCTGTAGACAGCTCAACAGATTGGAGAGTGTCCTTTCCAGGTGCTTCCGTTGCTGTCTTCTTCTTGTAGGCAGCTGGTCTGGCCTCAGTGTCTTCTTTCAGGCTTGTACTCTGGTGGAGAGGGGCCTAATAAGTCTGGTCAGTTTCAGGGACTTCCTGGCACTATTTTGAGTTGTTTACTTTCCTGTTTAAGGAGATTTTATGCAGAATGGAATGTTTCAAACTCTTTGGAAACTGTTAGAAAATAGCACCCAAAAGAGAGTCCCAGGCTTTCAACATGTCTAAGGACGAACTTTTAGTCATGGTTCTACCCCTCTTGACTTACTAAACCTTGTGCAATTTATCTGCTTCAGAATGAGTTTCTAGCTGTGATTTAATGAAATGGATTTTTAAGTTGTTTTTGTTTTGAGGGTTTCTTTGGGAGGGGGATAGCATTGGACGATTTTATTACTGTGCATAGAAGCCAATAGTGGAAGGTAACTAATTTTTTCAGATTAAACTTACTTCTCCTCCTCCTCCTCCTTCTTTCCTCTCTCTCTCTTTGTCTCTGTCTCTTTTGACGGACATTCAAACAAAAGAATTTAGAAACCCCTGAATGATGGATGTCAACCTAACACAACCTAGGGTCCCTTAAGCTTTAAGTCTCTGCTGAAGGACTATCTAGATCAGACTGGTCTGTGGGAATGTTTGAGGGGGATTATCTTCATTTTTAATTGGCACAGGATGATCCAGATCACTGTATTATCTGCACAATTTTTTTTTAATATGTGGCCCTGAGCCCTATAAGAAAGCTATCTAAACACTAATCAATAAGTAAATTAGCAAGCAGACTTCCTTCATGGCTTCTGCTTCAAGCTTGAGTTCTTGCCCTGGTGGCCCTCAACAATGGACTATACCTTGGAACATGAAGTGAATCCCCTTCTCTCATTAATTACTTTTTCTTATACTATTTCACACAGTAGTGGAATGAAACTTTCTGTAGCATTGCTAGGATTAAAGCAGATGGGAATTGGTGGAATGCTCAACCATATTCTTTCTTGTTTGGAATATAGACCCAGTCTCTTCTGAAAAACAAACAAACTAACACCAACAACAACAACAAAAAAAGAAGGGATGTGTTATTCTCTTAAACTACTGCCTAGTCCAGAAGAAGGTAGATATTTGAATCCATTAGGTCCATGGAGTCAAGCTTTCCAGTGTTCATATATGACTTAGCTTCTGCAGATATGCTTAGGAGTGGGGTAGGGCCCACTCTTACCACCACACAAGAGAGTAACTTTCTAATGTGTGTGTCTGAATACAATTTGAAGAGCTTGTCAATTTTTTTAACCACTCCTATTTATGCATGCCATTGCCACATTTATTGTCTGTCAATCATTTCAATTAAATTACTAGAGCTGGGGATCATATTTAAAAGTTTTTTCCTGTTGTTGATATTATGTTATTGTTGCTGATAACAGTATGCAAGAAAACCTCATAAGTACTGTGTTTCAGGAAAGTTTTAAAATAAATGTAATCCCCTGTGCTGGCTTTATTTGAGTGCTGGAACATTAATATTAATTTGCCACTAAGGAACAACTTAGCCACAGAATATATAACCTGTGGTGTATATGCTACTTACAAAATACATTAACTTTAAAGACCACATTTGGATGCATGTGACATGTAACTGTGTGATTCCTGTAATGTAGTTGGTATTCTAGGCATGAAGTCTACACCATGACTATACATAGGACTTAATTCAGTGCTTTAAATTAGTTACATGTTTCTAAAATTTCCAAATTTTGCATAATTTGTTCTACACAGCTAATTCATTATTAAAAATTGAATAGCATATGGAAGATGATGGTAGGTATTTTATTCTCTTGGAATGATTTTCAGTGACAGAGGTTCTCCTTTGAAAAACTACTTAGTTACTTCATTGTCTCGTTTTCAGACTCATGGAAATAAAATCAATGATAGCTGTAATGGAACTCAGTGAGTGCCAAGAATGATAATGAAGAACACGCTGGAAATCTTCATCAACGGACTCTCAATGCCCAAGTCCATCTGTGGGAGCTTCACAACTCTACCCTTCACATGTCTAAAAAATATCAATTATTGTGCTTAAAACATGGCTTATCCTAAACAGGAGTTTCTGTGGTTAATGCACCCTACCAAATGGCTCAGGTGCATAAATGAATAGGTATGGCTGCCACATTGCTTCCACACTGAAAAGTGAAAGTTAAGATACCAGTGCAGAATGTTAGTTCTCATTTGGAAAGGAACAAGTATTTTACGGGCATGTACATACTTTGCAGTTTCTAATTTCAGCTCAGACATTTCTCATGGTCAAGTTTCATTTGAAACATTGTTTAATTGTTGAGGTTGTTGAGGTTCAGAGGAGTCCCCAAAGTAAGCTTGCTCAAAATGTGGTGATTAGTCTCCACCTCAGAGGCTGGGGGTACACTATGGTGCATTTGAAGGTTCTCTGGTTTATCTTCTGCACATTCACCTAGTTAGTGGCGTGGAGAGGTTACATATCTTCTTTATTACTTCATTATACTTAATGTAATCTTTGAAAATGTTATCAACTGGCAAGAAAAATAGATAAAGCAGAGGTAAGCTCACATACTATGACAGGGAGTGACTCGTTGTAGACAGTAACCTCTGGAAATTTTCAGAATTTATGTGTTTCACTAGTTGGAGGGCATAACTACTAAGCTTGATATTTTATTTATGCAGACATGTTACTATCAGAACACATAGACATAGTTTACGACAACTGATAGTAACATTGTATATTGTACAGTGCATATACACACAAAATACATTAGCAGACATAATATTTATTGACTGTCTTTACAGTATGTGAAACTTAGATGCATATATTTACATATATGCAAAATGCATACAAAATAATAATTAAAGATCAAAATGAAATAATTCCAAATTTTCATTCAGACATAAGCATTGTAAGCTGCATTTTTGCCCAGGGAATCAAATCCCAGCCGAGTCACCAGTGTCCTAGATTTTGATCTTAGTAAAAATAACAAGGTTATTTATTTATCACTCTGTCTATATACTCACACTTCAATCTCTTCATCTGTTACACGAGTTTGTGTCAAAACGCAGTGATTCCTGGCCTGTAGGCCATGGGTCCCTGATAGTTTCAAAGGTATTTTAAAAGTTTCAGAGTCGGGGTTGAATATAATTAAAATACATTGTATACATATATAAAATTCTCAGAAAATTAGTTAAAATCTTATATTTTTAATGTTATCCATTACAAATGTCAAGTTCTATTTCTTCTGTAATAATCAAATATAAAACATGGAAACAGACTCAATATTATATGTTTTTTTCAAAAAGAGAGACGAGTTCCTAGGCAGCTACGTGCCTCATGTAATTTCTTAGTCTACACAAACTATCAGTGTCTTATGATCAGAAGATTCTTCTTGTTTTCCTTAAAAGTTTTCCTCTTATGCAAATACATTTGCAGTAATTTCAAACATAATACCTTATGATTTTATTATGATTTAAACTTGCCAGTTATGGCTTGGTGAAAACTGAAAGTCATTTTGGGGGATTTTCTTTCTTTTTTAAATATATTTTATTAATTAATTCATATTACATCTCAATGGGTATCCCCTCCCTTGTATCCTCCCATTCCTCCCTCCCTCCCTCCCATTTTCCCCTTACTCCCCTTCCCTATGACTGTGACTGAGGGGGACCTCCTCCCCCTCTATATGCTCATAGGGTATCAAGTCTCTTCTTGGTAGCCTGCAGAAGAACATTATGATGGGTGGATCTGGGCCCAGGGGTCCCACTCAAACTATGGCACCAGCCAAGGACAATACAGGTAGTAAACTTTGAACCCCTTCCCAGATCTAGCCAATGGACAGGACATTCTCCACAGTTGAGTGAAGAGTGGGGTCTGACTTTCACACAAACTCTGGTGCCCTATATTTGACCATGTCTCCTGGATGGGGAGGCCTGGTGGCACTCAGAGGAAGGATAGCTGGCTACCAATAAAAGTCATTTACATGAGTTATATATTGAATATTTTTCTGTTCTAAATTTGTATTTTATTTGTATTTAAGTGTGTGAATGTCTGTGTCTATCACATGGTTGTGTTTCCAGGTATCATGGGAAGTATTACAAATGGTACCAGGCGCCTTAGAGCTAGAGTACAGGTGGATTTGAGCTGCTTGATATGAGTACTTTAAATTTACTCTAAGTCTTATACCCATATATTCATATGTAGTCAATGTGGCCCTACATATTTCTACAGGGGATGATATTGAGCTTCAAATATAACCTATGATAGGCTAACTGATGTTGGATATCCTAGTTCAACTTTTCTTCTTGTTCAAAAAAACCTGAAAAAAACAACCTAGCTGGGAAGGGTTTATTTTATCTCACTATTCCAGGTCACAGTCCATGAATATCAGGAAGTCAAACTAGAAGGAGCTTGAAATACGTGGTCATATCATAGTTATAGTCAAGGGCAGGAAGAAGAGAATGGATGTGTGTTTGCCTATACTCAAGCACATCTCCATCCTTAGAGAATGATTCTCTATCTAGTACAGTGGGCAGGTTGTGCTATATCAACTAATGTGATTACGACTGGCCTTTCCAGGAGAGTCTGATCCTGATCTAGACAATCCCTCATTGAGACCCTCTTCCCAGGTGACTGCAGATTGTGTCAAGTTGACAGGTCCAACTGGCAATCACACTAGGGTTGTGGTTCATTAATGGCCCTGGAGGAGGAAGTTGCTGTGAAGTAGCAAGGTGGTGCTAGTTTTCTGCACTCCTGTTCAAACAGACTGGTAAGTTTTTAGAGCAGAGCAAAGTAAAGCAAAATACAGTGTTAGAAACAAATGAAAAACATCACCTATATGCTATTTTCTTTAATACTGATAGCACTTCTTTCTTTTAAATCCTGTGAGTTATTCTTATAGATATAAATATACACATCTTCTTCCTTGTGACTGCCTGAGAGGGTGGCAGTCCATTGAAAAGGAAAATGTCATGACTAACTAACCTAAACTCTAAAATGCTGAGATAAACCCATCTTAAGTTATTGATGGTACCCACATTTTGCTCCTGATGTTGGCTCATGCCTCATCACCTCCAGGCTCCTGAGGGCATGATCATGCTTATTTATCAAAGTCTTTTATCTCTTAGCTATTCTAAGAAAGCTATACATTGCAAATTTTTATAACTTCTGTTCTCTCATTCAAAGTAATAAAAGAGACATTCCTCCTGTGTGTCTACAAAGCAGGCAAGATCCTGATACTTTTTACTATTGATTTATTACTTACCTTAGTGTTATTTGGACTTTTCATTTTAATTTTTTTATATAAGTCTTTTCTCAATGCTTATGAAACAATTTATGTCTTTAGAACCAGTTTGAGTAAAGAGAACCATGCATTTTTCAAATGTGACATCTGCTTCAAGCAGAACCTACTGAGTCAAGTGTGTATTTTCTGACTC
The DNA here is from genome assembly GCA_907169655.1 of Acomys percivali. Classification (NCBI taxonomy): domain Eukaryota; kingdom Metazoa; phylum Chordata; class Mammalia; order Rodentia; family Muridae; genus Acomys; species Acomys percivali. The sequence continues at coordinate 62,818,927 of OU015745.1, read as the reverse complement.
TTTTTCTTAGGGTAACATACTTCTCCTGACTCTTCCTAATTGCTCAAGCACCTGTACCTCCTATCATGGTCTCTTCAACACAATACGTCTGATTCCTTAGTCCATAAGGGTCAAGTTCTCGAAGCTTTGTTTTCACTGTTCTCTTTGCAGATTCCCCTATCCCATGACAGTTACCCACATGAATCTTTGATCAGCCAGAATAGCTATCACACAAACCAAAGCTGTCAAACATCTTCTGCCCACCTATAGCCATAAATATTAATTGTTTATACACTTCTAGTCTATGTGTAATGCCACCTATGTCTTCCACCTGGAAGTAGAGTACATGGATACTGGTAGTTCCCTAAAGTTGGATGGTTTCTGAGGGTTGGCTTTGGGGTGTTATGTATGTGCACATGTACATACCTGAGTAAGTGTGCACGAGTAATGTGGCGATCAGAAGACAACTTACAAGAGTTCCTTCTTTCCCTCCATTGTGTGCTTTCTGAGGATTGAAGTCAGAGCATCGGCCTTGATGGTGGAGGCTGAGGCATCTTGTCGGCCCATATGCTATGATGTTTAAACAACAATATCATAGAGTTCTTTGGCTTTGTACCTCATGTAAAGTGCTAATTCAATATGCTTGCAAGTTTTGGTTGGTTGGTTGGGTTGCTTTGTTTTTAGAGACGGTTTCTCTGGTCGACAAGAGCCCTGGTTGTCCTAAACTCACTTTGTAGACCAGGCTGGCCTCAAACCCGAAGAAGTCAGCCTGCCTCTGCCTCCTGAAAACTGAGATTAAAGGTTTGTGCCAATATGCCCATCTTGTATGCAATCTATAAACACCTGAAATATTGGGAAATAAGTCTATGATTCTTTTGAACCAAATTAAAATCTCAGTATGTTACACAGAAAATATATGAATAAGCCACAACAGCATTTATACAAAAGCTGTGGTTTTATTTTGAGTTGTCTGAAAGTAAAATAATAAAAGTCTACAGTTCCTGAAGAATCATTTATAAAACTTACAGGTATTATATAGTAAATGTCTTTTAAGAAATCAAGTATGAATATATAGAGAAAATTTCTCACTCTAACATAAATATTCAAAATCATGTGATGGAGTTCACAATGGCTTGTTCAGGAATCACAGATGACTTGTGGATCCATTGTGAACATTTAAAATATTTTTTCATAAATAACACATTTATCACATTTATATCTAGAGATATAATTTATATGTAACCTGTATAAGTGTTAATTCATCATCAGCCTATTATTTATAGATACTTAACTTTAGGATTTTTCATTTTTAAAAGGTTCTTTTAAAAATTCATGTGTAAATGTGGGGGAGGAGCTATGAATATGTGCACCTTAGAGCAGGTGCCCTTGGGGTTTGGAAGACGGTATCAGTTCCCTTGATGCTGGAGTTACAATCAGTCGAAAGCTGCCCCACATAGGTGTTGGAAAATTAATTTGGGTCCTCTGCAAGAGCAGCAAGCACTAGGCCATCTCTCCCAACTTCAAATTTGGGATTTTAAGGCATCGGAATCATTCCTCATTTTCCTTCTGCATCTCAATAGAACTGTCCAATATCTGATGCCATTCAGAATTACTTGGTTTCGTTTCCCAAAGAGCAGGAAAACATAATCTTATTTTTTTGCTTCTCTCCCATTGAATGGAGGCTTCTTGAACTGTCAGTGTTCAGTTTACATGTGAGACTGGACTCTGCCTACTCCAGTGATATGCAAACACAGAGGACATCTGCTGTGAGACATCAGTGGCATAAGAACAGTTTATACCACATATAGTTCCAGAGGGGAGCTCAGTCAGTCAGATGCATTGCCTGCTGTTGTCTCAGATGAGGTCACCCAGCTGCTGATAGTAGATCCGGGGTTTGAAGCTCAGTGCCCTTATAGTCTATGCATCGTCTGTCTATTCACTTGGAGTTTCCTGGACTAGCCTGTGTGAGGACTTATTTAGGAGGCCTGAATCCCTTTATCCTTCCACTTTGTAGTCTCAGTTATTGTTTGCTTTCACTCCTGTTGCTGTGAGAAAGCACCTAGGCAACTCCTGAAAGAAGGCTCAGTAAGTAAAAGTGCTTGCTATTAAGCATGGTGGAGTGAGATTGGTCCCAAGGACTTAGTTATGACAGAATACCATAGCCAAGGTGCATAAAGGAAAATATTTAATTAGAGACTAATGGTTGGAAGGGATTAGAGACTATGATCATCATGGCAGCTGCCAGGCAGGCATAATGCTGAACTTTTCTGAGAACTTAAGTCCCTATCCACAAACAGGGGTCAAAGAACTATTAATTGGGCATGTAATGATCTTTTGAAAGACAAATCCTGCATACAGTCACACACGTGCTCCATCAAGACCACACCTTCTAATTCTTCCCAAACAATTCTACCAACAAGCTAACAAATATCCAAACATGAGCCTATAGTGACCTCTGACCTCCACTCTCAGTCTGTGGCACTAGTAAACACACACACACGGGGGGGGGGGGGGGAGAGAGAGAGAGAGAGAGAGAGAGAGAGAGAGAGAGAGAGAGAGAATATTATAATTTGAAAAATTAATGCCACTCTTCCCAACAGTGTGAGAAGACTTTTATTCAGCTTATAATTTCAAGTTACAATCTCATTAACACAGGGAAGTCAAGACAGAAATTTGAAGCATGAATCCATAGTCAAGATAAGGGAGAAATGATTGCCTATCTACTGCCTGCTCAGTTCTCTACCACTACATAAGCCAGGACTGCCCCCAAACAGGGCATGGTGTCACCCACAATGAAATATGTCCTCCTAAACCTGTTTACAATCAAGAAGATAGTACCTCACACCCCTGTCCACTGGCCAATCATATCTATGTAAGTCTTCACTAATATGCCTTTTCTAGATGACTTTATACTGTGTCAAACTGGCAGTTCAAATTACCTGCACAGTTACTACAGTAGTATTTTTGCGAACCATCTGCTTCACACATAATATCAGTTTTCTTTCTTTGAAATACACTGTCTTACCATGTCGTCTTTGGAGCTGGCAGAAGAAATGTCATCCTCAAAGTCATCTTACTTTCAGAGGAGCCATGAAAATGGACCATAGACTATTCTGACTGGAAGTTTTCATAGAAGAAAGCAGAAAATTCCTCAGAGACTGTAAGCTTATAGCAGGGGCTTGGGAGCAGGAAACAGTGGCTACATCTCCTCAGCATAGAAATTAGTGTTCAGACCTTTCATTCTTCTCATGAGAACAAACAAAGAGGCAATGGACTCCCAAAGGTCTCCTTTTAGCTACAGCAAAGGATTCAAATGCAGGTGTCTTGACTGCTGTGCAGACATTTTTATCACCCAGTACTGCTCATTGTGTAAGCAGATCCTAGGAGTGCACCCATAGCTTGAGAAAAATAATTTAAGTGTGTATATATTGTTTTATTGAAAACAAACTTTTCCATAAGCTATATTCTAATTATGATTTCCCCTCCCCCACCTCCTCAAGATGCTCCCCGCCTCCCATCCCAGCCTAATACATACCCTTTATATCTCTTCTTAGAAAATAAGTGAGCATCTAAAGAACAGTAATAAAATAAGATAAAGCAAAAGCAAGTTGATTGGAATAGGACAGAACAAACAAATAGAAGCAAAAGAAAAAGCACGAGAAACAGAGAGGCAAAGTCACACACTTGCACACATAAGACTCTTATGAAAGCACAAATTATATATGCAAACAACCTTTAAGCTTAAAATTTTTTAAATGATATAAAATTAATTAAAATACAAATAAATAAATAAACACATTCACAAACATTATGAGAAAAAAAACCTTCCAAAGCAGCCATTGAGTTTGTTTGCATTGGCATCTACTAGTGGGCATGGGGTCCACCCTTAAGAGTGGTTAATATACCCAGTGAGAGTGCATTGAAGAAAACTAATTCTTTGTCTTCAAATGATTTTCAGTTGGGGATAGGGAACCTTGCTAAAGAGGAGGCAAAAAGGTTGTAAGAGCCAATGTGTACGGAGGACACCAAGGAAACAAGTCCTTTTGAGCAGCTGGACCATAACACATAGAAATGCGCAGGGATTGATGCAACATAGACAGGGCTTTCATTGGGTTCTGGCACTGAAAAGAGACGTGGACACAACCCTCAACCCTAACCCTGAGGCATTATTTTCTCAAATTCATTAAGAGACTATGCACTGATTAGCTATTCTGTAATCATCTTAGGAGGAAAACAGAAGAGCTGAAAGTGTAGATTAGAAAGCTCCAGAAAGCATTGTCAACACTTTCTGTAGGACAGATTCAAGACTAAAGGTTTTTAGCAAGAGTCTTGGCATTAACTATCAAAATACAAGTTCTTTTTGTCAATGGCGGTAACAATGGTGTGATTTCTGTCCTTTCTATTCTAGTTTGTTCTCCAGACTTAAGGAAAAGCATTCTTCCCTTTGGAAATAGAAAGATGATAGCATGTTGTAATACCTCAATGTGGCAGGCATACAATCCATTCTCCATCACCAAAGAGATAGATTGTTAGAAGCTCAGGGCAGCCTAGGCAAATAGTTAAATTTTATGGGAGGTTGACTACAATGAATAATTTCACTCTTGTATGAGAAGAGAATTTTACTTCCCTAAGCAAATCGGCTTGAAAGGAACTAATGTGGTGTTCTCTGGGAGGGCACACAATTCCTTCTGCAGCAATTGTGCATCTGGTACTGTACTTTCCTCAAAATGCCAGGGGAGCAAGTCTGCAGATGGGTGCCCTCGGTATTCGCCAAAACATATGGAGAGCTGTATTTCCTTTTATTGACTTTAAACACGGGGCTACTCTAGGCTACACTGCTGGGGGAGGGTAAATTTATTCAGTTTTCCTTAAAAGGTAATAAAGTACCTAGTGCTTATTAATCTAAGTAATTCCACAACTATTTATCACGCCCAAACCCTGAGTTAGACACTCAGATAGAGAGTTAATAGGCCACTTTCTTTATCACCTCTCTACAGAAAATGGAAATAGAAAGAAGAAAGTTTATTTTACTCACTCAGTGACTCACTGCTGGGAACTGACCTGCAGTTGAAGCTCAAGCTGAGTTAAGGTCCAGGTCCCAGCTCCTTTGCAGGAACGTCACGATGCTTTTAAATGACGTGTGTCAGAACTTCTCTCAAGTCTATTTAGATCTCTGAGGAATTTACCAATGAATTGCTTTATGTCATCTAAAGGATTTGCTTTGCCTGCCAGCCAAGATTTATCCAACACTATAAATAAAACAAGTATTTAAAGAGAAAATGCTAATAAATGATAAGGATGCTCTTCTTTTATACAGTTCCTGGAAATCTTAAACTATTTGGCAATTGCCTAGCAACAGATTAAAAGGAACGAGTATTTAAAATTCCTTTCAAACTTCATATGCTATACATTGCATGCATCTGCTTGGAAGGACAGGGAACTGCCAGGGGATTTAGGGGTGTCAAGCAGCATTTTGCTCAGGGTCAGGCTGTTTGTGAGCTTGCCATGGAGTCACTCACACGTGCTATTTCTGACTCACATTGATACATTTGAATGACCCATCATCAGGCGATTGGGTTCAAAGTGGAGAGTGATAGGTTTGAAGTTCATTTTCACTTAAATGGAAAATTATATCACATCAGGAGCTACAGGGAACGCTTATCATTTCACCCTTTCAAAGAGCTTCAAGGTATCATTTAATTCCCACTAAATCACTTTGAGGCTCAAAATTTCCATCTCAATTTCACAGATAAGAAGGAGAAGAAACTATGGTAGCTTCAACATTTGGCTCCAGGCCCTGTAGCAAATCAATACCACAGCGGAGATCACAGCTCAGCACACTTAGATACTTTTGACTTGTAGACTTCCAGGACAAAGAATCTTGGAAAATGATCCAGTCTTTGAAAGTCCAGGCTCTTTGGTAAAGTCCCCCTCTGCTTTGTAAGTAGAAACCTTTGACTTTTATTGGAGGCTTTGGGGAAACGTCCTACTCACAAAAATAGAGCCAGAAAAATAAAAATATGAATAATAAAGGGACCCAAATAGCCACGTGGAAATTAAAATAACACAGAATTGCATGCATTTGATTTATCTTTTAACTGTTCCTGACTACGATCCTCAAAAACATATATGCATTTATTTGTCAAAGTAGAGATCTTATATTAGCCCAGCATTATTGTAGTTTGTGTCAAGTTAATGTAGTTTGCTACTGTTATGAAGTAATTTATGTCCCTCTTTACATGCTCAAAATGGTTCATTTATTATCCCTTCTCATGTTTAAGACCAAGAATCTGAACATTTTAAGGTTTTGTAAAAGGGATCAGGCAAGATTTTAAGGGTTATACCTCAGTTGAAAATTTGTTGGGAGAAAGGGCCACTTTCAACATGCTCAGTTTGGTTCCTTGTCACATTCGTCTCTACACACCCTCTGACATCACGGTCTTGGCTTGTGGACTCACATATTTCACGGACCATTGGGTTGGATAGGAGCTAGCCGATTACCGACTTTCTCACCCTTCTGCTTGCAGGTAGAAAACTGTATGGCTTCTCAACTCCCAAAACTCATAATATTTTCCTGTATAGCCTTACCTATCCTATTAGTTCTGGTTTTTTGGGCAATAATGACTAATACACAAGTAAACTAATACAGGAGCTAACATAAAATACATTTTCCTCTAACTCTCTTGTCAGGCTTTTAGGATGAGGTATACTAGGAATTGATGAGTCACTGCAAAGGAAAACCAGAGTTTGGGATCATTAGCAGTATATATATGGTGCGATATGAGTCACTTTTATGTCACTATGGCATATATAATAGAAGCCACTAATAAATCCATTATTTAGAAAACTCAAGAGAAAACATAGCTGCTGGAGCAAATTGGTTTGTGGTGGTAAGCTTGCATCCACCCATGTCTCACTGAGCAAAACAGGAAGCAGAGAGTTCAAGCTAGACCTCGAAACAAATATCCGTACCCTTCACCAGAGACTATTTCTTATGGCTAAGTCACAGTCTCACAGGTTCCTCAAGCTTCCAAAATAGCACCACCAGCTGAAGGGCAAGTGTTTAAACATAGGAGCCTGAAGCAGACACTTCACATTCAAACTCTTAACAAGGCTGGAGGTAGCTTTTTGAGGGAGATGGCCAGGAAGAACTGTAGGATTAAAGCCATTTAATTTCTGACAGTCTATCTTATATTAAAGTGGGCCCATGAATACTTGTGTTCAAATGCCCTATAGCTGTTTATCTTCAATCTAAAGGTGTGGCCTGGCTTGAGTCTCCTAACTTGTGACCAAAGGTGAAAACAAAAAAGGGATAGATGATGTCATGATATATTTGTTTCCTACATTTACTAATGTAGATCTCAATCTTTTTGTTTCTTCAGTGTTGAAGATTGAACTGTATGCCTTCTGCATACTGGACAAGTCTTGTGCCAGTGAACTAAATGCTTTCCCTTCAAGATTTCCTTATTAAGTGCATAGTAAAATAATTCAGCCAAACTATATGTGCAGATAACGAAGGAAGAAGGGTGTAGTTGGAATGATACTGAGTTGGTAGCAAAGAAGCATGTATTTACACCAATCTCCCCAAAACAAAAGGAAGACAGAGAGAAAAACCGGCAAGCAAGCATAATGGGAGAAAGAAGAAAGCTACCGTGAACTTTGTGGTTTAGACAATGTTACATCTTTCTGATACTTTGTTAACTTGTTTTAGATGATGACTGCCACCGTGGCTGTATGGAGCTGCTTACAATAAGCATAATAGTTCTTACTATTTACAAGTCCTTTAAGAAGCAAAAAAGCATTCTGGGTCATCAGTTAACTGGTTCTTTGGAGATAATGTCTTATAGTCACTCTAGACACTAACCTTTGGATAATGTAAGAAAATAGACACTTTTCTTTCTTCGTGGAGTAAAAGTCCATGTCAAGAAAACAGATTATCATGATAGCAAACACATACTTAAGACAATTTCAGTCATGATGGAGTAGTATGAAGAAAAATAAATTGTGAAATGTGGGAAAGAATAAGAACTAATTTCTCATTAGTCACAGAAAATCACTCTGAAAGAGCTAAATTAGCCCCAGCTCTGCAAAAAAAAGAAGACTTGTGAAAACTGAAGAAACTGTACTTTATAGAGTTGGAAAAGCAAACCTAAAGTGGATAACATATGACTTTTTCTAAGAAGAAAAAGAAAGACAGTACCACCAGCAGGCCTACAATTTCCAGAAAAGGGGGGGCAGTTGGGGACTGTTCTAATGTGTGTTTGTTATGAGAAGTGTTATAACAATGGAGAGCCATGGAAGATGAAGACTTGTGTTTCAAGAGTATCTCTTTTCTGAAGAGATAAATGGAAGAAAGCAGAGGAATTATGATGAGGCCACTGCATATATAGAAACAAGACATGGTGCCTGAGGCCATAGAAACACGGGCGAGAACTGGTAGACAAAGTGTGTAAAGAAAATGAATGGGATTTGCCTGCCGGTGGTTGAATGACAGAAAGAAAGAGAAATAAAACAGGCTTCTAAGACTTTACATCAGCAGCAGGTTGTCTTGTGACAATATTATGTCATAGGCATAAGAAAAAAGGAATTAGTAACATTGTGTCAATGATTTTCATTAGTAGGTGTAATGGAACAGTAGAGATGGAACAGCAACTAAAAACATTTATTATTCAATCATTAGGACCAGTGGTCGGATGTGGATGCAAGCCCCCAAGCTGGGTGGACCACAAATGTCTCAGCTCACCCATACTTGGTGGTACACAAAAGCCTGAAGCTTCAGTTCTAAAGGATCTGATGCCATCTTTTGTCTTACACACACACACACACACACACACACACACACACACACAAATAATATAAAATAAATAAAGATATTAAAAACCACACACATTAACCATAAGGATAAAAGAATCATCCTGATGCTTTAAGTGAAACATCTTAAATAATTGGAGCAGTTTAGTACAACTTCTGAGAGAAGAGTGGAATAATTAAGCTATAGTCTTTTTTTTTCACTTTTTAAATTTTAAAAAAATTTTACATATACATTTATAGTAATACAAATATATAAAATAAACTACATACAACAAGAGGAACCATGAATCAGTCAGGAATTAATTAATTAATGTTTCATTCATAGTGTTTTGGCTATTTTATTTTGCAACCTTGAAGAAAACATCTTTCCTATCTTGGAGAATGTCAAATTCTGAATGTAAATCAGTATCTCTCATATCTCATCTCTATCAATTTAAAATATATATCTAGACATAAAACATCTTAACCCATAAGCAATTGGTCTTAATTATAAAAATAAACTATCTGGTCTTCACTTCCATCAGAGACTTGAGAAGAAATAAAAATAACTAACTGGGTAAACAGGAAGTGTAGGTTTAGCAGCTTCCAAAGGGAAAAGAACGGCAGAGACAGTTTGCTATCTGAACAGTCACCAAAAAATCTCTATAACCTTGAAGCATCAGCTTCAGCCTTCTGGCCCAACATATCTGACAGACGTATTTGTGAAGCAGGAACTACTAAAGACTTGATTACCCTGTCTTGGCAGGGTTTACATTGCTTAAGATGGCAGGTAAGTAAGAGTCTGTGTTTTAAATATGGAAATTCTGTATTTAAATAGGTCAACTCATTGGACAGTTAAATGTTCGTTCAGAAAGTGAATTTGTCTATTCAAAGACATGTGAATGTTATAACAGTTGACACCTGGCCAGAACTTTCTCAGTGGGATGATTTTAGGGTGTCATGAAATCACTCCCAGCTATAAGCTGTGAAATAATTTGAATAAATTAAATCACGGACTTCATATTGTGGTGAGTGGGAAAGTGGATCCCATTATGGAACTCTGGAAAGAGCCCTGAGGAAGGAGGGCACAAAAGGCATGAATGTGGACCACATGAGAAATTGTCAGTGTTTGCGGAGCTCCGTGTGATTCATGAGGCTGTCAGTCAGTGATCAGTAGAAGGGCCCAACTCTTCCTAAGGCTAATCTCTTTTCTGGCAATAAATTAGAGATGAGGAGAGCTTATTCACTCTTCAGACCTGAAAAAGGCTCTTTAGGGAATAAGGAACTCAAGATGCCTTAATGAAGTGCAGGTATCACTTAGACTGAGGGCACTTAGGTTTATGAATGACAATTATTGAATACGTAGGTATTATGCTCTATATAAATGAACTGCTAAGAACTAGTTGTTACCATTATGGACTGATTTTTCCTTAAGACATACACAGTAGGCAAACAAGTACGACACACACACACACACACACACACACACACACACACACGTACACACAGAGTCACACAAAACCCAATGCCCACAAAAGGTAATAAGATTACAGCCCACTAGTTTCAAGGCAGGGAATGCACTCTGAGTGAAAACTCCTCCCCATGGAACCCCCTTCCTTTCTGCTATGGGTTTAATATGCACTTTCTCTCTAAAATTTGTATGTTGAAAACCTGGACCCCAGCTGCCTATGCTTTTCTGAAAGGTAGGAGCCTTTGAAGAGGAGGAGCTGCACTGGAAGAAGGACAATCTAGTGCTTCAAGAGTGAGTCTTCAGGTTTGGTGGCTCAGACATGCTTCCTGTACCTTTGCTTCCTTACAGCAGATGCAACATGACCAGTACCTCACATTCCTTCCACAATTCCTTCCCTTCCATGGTAGACTGTATCCTCTCAAACTGTAAGGCAAAGAAAGCCATTCTTTCCCAGAGTTGTTTTATCAGGTACATGGTCACGGCAATGGGAAAAGAGACAAACTCCTAATGTCTAGGTTATTGTATACAAATACCACACAGGGTTTTCTTCCTCTTCTTCTTCTTCTTCTTCTTCTTCTTCTTCTTCTTCTTCTTCTTCTTCTTCTTCTTCTTCTTCTTCTTCTTCTTCTTCTCGCCTCCTCTTCCTCCTCCTCCTTCTTCTTTTATAAAGAAAGCCACAGTTTACTTAGAATTAAAAACAAAGATTCTCCTTTCCTTCTATAATTTAACCCACAGGTGCCGTAGTGACAGTATAACATGGAAGTAACCAACAGCTTAAGACTCACTCAACTAAAGAGAAATAGTGTCTGGTAGTAGAAACCTGGCCAACTACCCATGGCTACTGAAGGCATGGATCTTGGAGGAGAATGAGCAACTGACCTTTTACTAAATCAACATAAGCCCTAATTACATTTTTTTTTGAGACAGGGTCTCCTATTCCTCAAGCTGACCTAGAAATTGATGTTATAGCCAAGATTGACCTTTAACGTCTAGCTGTCCTGGATACCATCCAAATGTTAAGACTATAAACATAGGGGGCTGGAGAGATGGCTCAGCCATTGAGAGCACTGACTGCTCTTCCAGAGATCGTGATTTCAATTTCTAGCAACCACATGGTGGCTCACAACCATCTGTAATGAGATCACCCTCTTCTGGCTTACAGGGGTAAAAGCAGGCAGAGCACTGTATACATAATAAATCTTTTTTTAAAAAAGACTATAAACATATACCACCATGACCAGAGATGTTATCTAGCTCTGGGCATATTAAAAGCATGTTAAATAGGTTATCTAGGAACCAATCTTGAGCTTCCAAAACATATAGATACATGAAAGATTCAACCACTGCGAGAATTTTTTCTTTAAGTAACCTCATTTATATGAAATGAAATGCTTTATTTAAAAATATTCTATTTTCTTAATAAACTAAATATTTACCAAGCATGTTTGAACACAAGAAGAACACAATGGTGGAAAGTCAGGGTAGAAATGGCCTGAATAGTAATGTTTAAATGACCCATAGAGCTCAGTAGGAATGTGTTGCTGGCCCCTGATAACAAAATTTCAAATTTTGTTAGCCAGAGTAGAGTTTAATAAGCTGTGTTCCTAGTAATAGCTTGGTTAATTCTGACATAACTTGCCATGGAACACTTAGCAATGTCTCCCCAGTTTAGAGTTTTGGCTCTCTAAAAACCCAGGCCTTCTTTTCTACTTTTGGAATCAGCAAGCATATTTTAACAATTTTCTCTGTAAGTTTTCTTTTAGTTAACATTTTATCAAGACATAATCCATGTGCCATAGAATTCAATTTTCAAATGTACACCTCATTGTATCTTCACTTATCTGAAAAGGTGAACACTATCTCTTTTATATAATTTTTATCACTTTCTAAGGAAATCATATATCTATTGGGAGTTCCTCACCATTCCCCGCTTTGCTACCTTCTGCAATCCACAAACCTACTTCTAAATTTTTTTTTGTTTTATTTGTAGCATTACATATATGTGTTTGTTGGTTTTTTTGTCAACTTGGCACAAACTTTTTGATATCTGAGATGAAGGTCTCTTATTGAGGAAATGCCTTGATAAAATTGGCCTGTAGGTAAGTCTTTGGAGGTAATGTCTTGATTAATGACTGATAACATCACTGTGGGTGCTGTTTACTCTAGTTAGGTGGCCCTGTGGTATATAAGAAAGCAGGATGATCAAACCATGAGGAACAAGGCTATCAAGTGGTGTTACTCCATAGTCTCTGCTTCAATGTTTATTCCCAAATTCCCGTCCTGCTTGAATTGCCACCCTGACTAAGCTTCAAGATACATGTGATCAAATCATATCAAGCAAACAAACCATTTCCTCATGAACTTGTTTTTGCTCATGGTCTGTATCACAGCAACAGAAAGCAAACTATGACCATAGACGTGATACCATACAAGATGAGGTTTTTGTTTCTGGCTAATTTTATTCAACATGTTTCAATAAAGTCATCTATTTCAACATGCATCCTTACTACATTCCTTTTTATGAGTCCATGTCTCCTCGTGTGAATAGATTTGTTATCCATTCATCAGACTTTTCTTCTGTAGAAGTTTTCTCTGAGTTAACACGTTTAAGATGCGGGAAGTAATCAATTCACAAGACTAAGAGGTCACAGAAATTTACTAGATTCATAAAAACCCTCTCACCCTCACCTTTGCCATGCCTACATACACAGTAAGGGTTACTGAGGAGAGCAATCTCTTGAAGAATGTTGAACAATTTTTAGTCATCCAGAAAATCTCAGATTGCCAAGTTTCCTGAGTCATCACCCGTGCTGGTATGGGCTCTTTGTGATGCAGCTGTCCATTCAATCTTCAAGGCATTCTCATGGTTACTAATGTGTGAAGGGTACTGCTCTCAGTGAGGTTTAAACCTCACTTGTTTCTGGGCCAGTGTCTGTTGGCTAGGAATAATTTTGTTTTCAAAGGGACATTTGACCATGTCATGAGATATTTTTAGTTACCACAAAAGTCTTTCTATATGCATCTCATTTGCTAGGGATGGTTCAAAACACCTGCAAAACAGAAAGATGCTCCAGTGATTTCTATCAACAATGATCTACATCATCACTATACTGATTAAGAATCCCTGACCTAATAAAGTATCCTATTTGATAAGGGTTGAAGCATATCTCACAAAGTAGAAATTTCACTTATAAAAATAAAAACGTTCTCGAGAGTCAGGACGACTGATAACCCAACCCCATTTCACCTAACCAAATGCATTTTGGTTCTCAGAGCACTTATGGGAAAACTACTTGGTGTGTACTAAAGACAGGAAAGAATATTACTCAGCAATTCCTCTAATCACTGACAGAATTGAGAACTTCAGGATGCTTTCTGCATACTCTGCCTCCACATCTCCAGATAGGCTATAGGCCCAGTTCTTAGCAGTTACTGGTTTTAGAAGAATTGAGAGACGCCGCTCAACAATATCTGAGGCTTCCTGCCACCTTTGCCCCTATCTTGTCCTTCAAGAGGGTGGTAACAATAGGATCATTACAATGTAAAGCTGGCTGAGCAAGTTCAATCAAGGAGGCACAAATGCCATTGCATCCTTTCTAGTTAAAAAGTGGTGGAATTACAGGCTGTCAAAGGCTGAAAGGACCCTGGAGAACATACCCAGCCCCTTCATTTTATGCTTAGTGCATAGTTCACTGTTTGAACAAAGAGCAGTGTGTCCAATTCATTTCCATTTTGTGAGAATAATGCCCTTTTAATTGTCAGCATGGAAAAAGAGAACAAAACACTTCTCCTTTGAAACCCCAGGCATCCTACTAGGGAAGATTCAGTCTAACTTAGAGATGGAAGTATTTGAGAGCCAGGACCACCATGTCAAATAGCAACAGATGGTGATGTTGTGGGACAGACAAAAGCTCCTTGGGCTTAGGCAGGTATGCAAGTATCATAATCTCCACAGGATCTCTTTACACAGAGCACTGCTTGCCAAAGACTTAACATACCATAGGTCTGGAAACATGACTTCACATTTGTTACATGTTGCCATACGTGCTATAGTTCGAAAGCATGATATTCTAAATCCTTGTAACCCAAATGGGGCCTGACCCTCTAGAATCATCAGCTTCCAGAACTTGGAAAAAGCAGAGCCTCATACCTTGTAAATAATAATCTGTTATAGTCTTCAGCTTCAGGTGACTTGTGTGCACACCATAGTTTAAGAAGTGCGGGCTAAGGACATGACTTTATTGATAGAGTGCTTGGCATTTAACCTCAAGTCCTAGATTGAATTCCCAGAATTTGCTTAAAAACCCAAGGTATGGTAGTGTATGCTTGTATTCCAGCTTTTGAGATGTAGAGACAGGTTGATTGCTGGAGCTCCCTGGCCAGTTCACCCAACTGAATCAGAAAGTTGCAGAAAAATGAGATACCTTGTGTCTTAGTGTTTTTGTTGCTGTGGAAAGACACCATGACCAAGGCAACTCTTAGAATGACTAAAACTTACTTGAGGTTGGCTTACAGTTTCTGAGGCTTAGTTTCTTACCGTCATGGCAGAAAGCATGGCAGCATCCAGACAGACATGGTGCTGGAGGAGCTGAGACTTGTACATCTTGATCCAAAGGCAGCCAGAAAGAGACAGTCATCTGCAGGCAGCCAGAGGGAGGAGTTCTTCTGCCCTGGCCAGAGCTTGAGCACTAAGGGACCTCAAAGCGTGCCTACATAATGACACACTTCCCACCAACAAGGCCACACCTCCTAATAGTGCCATTCCCTGTGCACCAAGCATTCAAACGCATGAGTGTATAAGGGCCAAACTTATTCAAACCACCACACCCTGTCTCAAGAAGAGAAGGGGACATGAATCGGCAAGATGGCTCTATGGTTAAGGATGCATAGTGCTCCTGGAGAGGGCCAGAGTGAAGATCTCATCACCTAACAGCTCACAGCTACCTTTAGCTCCAGCTTTGAGATTGACATTCTCTTCTGATTTCTTTAGATACCTGCATACACACACACACACACACACACACACACACACACACACACACACACACACACACACATATCTGAGAGAGAGAGAGAAAAAATTTGAAAAAAGAAAAAGAAATTAAGGACCAACAGTGTCCTGAGAAACAATATCCAAAGGCGATCTTTGGGCTTCACATAGATGTCAGGCATGCATATTCACATATGGTTATACTATAAACCCAGCTTTACACACATTCATGCAGACAACACAGTTTATTTCTTCAGTACATACTCTAAGTGTGACCCTGACTGGTAGAATCAGAGATTTCTCGGAGTGGTCAGTTGTGTTGTTTCTGATGTTGACAGGGAACTACTGACCTTGAGAGAAGATGTTCAGAGACCCCAACTATTGTTTGAGGTTTTCTTTTATGATGTTCTGAAGGAAAAAAGAGTTTGGTTACTAGAGATGAGTTTGGGTGGATCTCTATATTTATTGATAATTTTTAAGTTTCATAAGTCGTTTTTCACTCTGCAAAGTTCCTATAATGTATCTAATATTAGTAATATTCATATTCAATTATATATAGGCATGAGATGGCAAATAGAAAATACTCCCTCAAAGTCCACTTTGAGGACAATGTGAAAACACCTCAAACTAAAATTAGTCTCCTACCATCTATCCTAGTATAGACATGTAGGGTGACTGAACGGAATCCAAATTTGGTTGTCATTAAAGGAACAAGAAACATGAGAGGAATATGAACATATTGCATGTAACTCAATTCAGTGGGCACCCTAGGTCCCCAAATGCATTGTTAGTAGAAGGCTATATTCATAGCCCATGTCAATTGGAATCCTAAGTGGCTAAGCTGTTCCTTATGCTGTGTACCTCAATAGTACCTGGGACTAATTTGAAAAGTGTAGCTGGAGCTTTGTGCTGATCTGTCCATTACTATATTTTCCCTGCAGTTGATAAGTTTTTGTCCGGAGCCAACCCAGGGCCATTCAAGGCCAAAAGAGTCTACAGGCTATGGAAAGATACTGATGCCCCGTTCCAAAGCTAAACTTCTTCCTTTCAGCCTCTGCATAACTTCCTCCTTTCAGCCCCTGCATAACTTCCTCCTTTGAGCCTCTGCATACCTCTGCAGATGCCGGTTAGCAGGTTAGCTCGGGAATTTCTGAGAGATAGTTAGCTAAGATAAGATAGGAATTGTTCTGAGATGAACCACAGGATGTTCCCCTGCTGGGATCATCTGGAGGCATTCTCGGGCCCTCCCCCTACTGCTTAGCTCCTGCCTCCACCCCATATAAGCTTTTGCTTTTGATTCAATAAACAGACCTTGATAGGAATTCTACTTGGTCTCGGCTCCTTTCTTTCTCGTCCCATCTCCAGGTATGGCTCCCCTCGCGACCCCGTAATTAATGGTCCTGCTGGACGGGATCAAGTTTTGAAGAAGCTACTGAATATCAAATTGAGTGACAAACTGAGGACGTAGTGTAGCGTGCGCAGAGCAAGAACAGAATGCACATCCTGAGCAGTAAGGATGCTACCTTACTCTGCATCCTTACCACACTGCTTGCCAAAAAGAGAGGAATGCCACTGGTACTTAGGAGCTGGTGTAACCTCTAGCATTCGATACTGTAGGATTCTGGTACCCACCAAGATAGAGACTCCATATGTGATGACTTTGTAAGACTTACATGTTTTGCTCTTATCTTTTAGGATTCTCAGCCATTTAAAATTTTGTGCCAGCCAGGGTCTTAGGTTGGAGACATTTTTCTCTCTAGTGTTAGCCTATGAGATCCTCAGGGCTTCTTAGTCCAAGTCCTCAGGGTTAGAGACAGCTGGTTCCCAGCAGGGGAAGTATTGACCAAGCATGAGAGCTTTGGCTTCATCCTTTGAACTCAAGCTAGCTCATCTTTTGTATTTGCTTTGAACCTGTAAATCCTCTGAACACTGGCAAATTTGAATTTCCTGTTCAGAATGTTCTGTACTTTTTTATGCTGTCTGACTTTTCAATTTCTGTGACTCTTTTAAGGCCTATTCCTTTAATGGACTGGCTTAATTAAAAATAAGACTGTCAGGCTCTACGTGTAGCCTTCTTTGGACAATTTTGTTTAGCATGCACTAGACCATGGTTTGGCTGCCAGTATTGAATAAACCAGAATTGGTGCTACACACCTGTGATCTCAGAACAAAAGCTCAGAAGTTCAAGGTAATCCTCAGCTATATAGTAAGTTCTAGTCAGCGTGGACCTAGCGTGAGGTACATGAGACCCTGCCACAAACCTGCCCACTGTCTTGCCCCCACCTCATTCCTTTGCATCCCAAGTTTTAATTCATTTATTACTGAGGAATATTTTTCATCAGCCATTATGTGTCAAGCCTTGCTATAAATCCTATGAATAAAACTGTTATGGCTCTCAAATTTATAGAGTTTTAAGTGGATGTGACTCTTTTATTTTCTCACTTTATTTTCCTGTTGTGTCCTGTATTTCTTAAAGATTTTTTATTGTTTTATTATATTAAATATCTTCTGTCCACTGTTTTTATGCCACCAGTTTGCCCTGATTTCCCAGGCAAGAGGCAAGAAGATTTCCCATATACACTTTAGAGATGCACAGTGGGATTATCAAGTAGTTTTCTATGAAAGGGAATTGAAATGACCCCTAAATTTATGAATTGTGTCCCATAATATTCACATGTCATTATAGGAATGAGTTTAGAACCTTGGACATAGTGATCTGTAAGTATCTTCCAAACTGAGAGAAAGGCCTGGAGAGACAGCTTCATGTATGTCTACTTGCTATTTAAGCATGAGAACTTTAGTTTGACATCCTGATCCAATGATCCTACATTAAATTTCAGAATGTCCTGTTGCCTGTCTCTAATCCCATACTCAAGAGGTAAATAGAAATGATCCCTGGAGAAAATAGGGTAGCTAAACTAACCAGATCAGCACGCTCTGGCTTCCACATACACATACCTGCATGTGTACAGCACATATGTAAACACACATCAAACAGCACACACACACACACACACACACACACACACACAC
>OU015745.1:62709794-62800654 GCA_907169655.1 Acomys percivali | reverse complement strand
CACACACACACACACACCCCTAAAAACAACAAATCAAGTCAACTATCAAGAGACAACCACATAACCTTTGTCTTTTCCCATCTCATGCCTAGAAGGTCACACCTGAGGGGGTCTCTGAAGTTATTTGCAGTCTCATTGGTTGCAGTTAAATTCCTACTCCCATTCTCATGAGCAAGGCTTCCACACGGTAGGGCTCAAGGGTAGTTCTGTCCTGACTTGACCCTTACTCCTGACCAAATTTGGGTCTAGGAAGGGATTATTCATTTTTCAAACACAAACGATGATCTGAAAGTGTTTTCAGGTTTGAAAACACTACCCAAGTGAGAACCAAGTGTAGAGTTCTCTGCAAACACGAGGCTGGTGTGAAGGAGCACACTGTGAACTGCAGATGGAACACAGCCATTGAAAGGAGCTCCTGAAAGTTGGCTGCCTTTCCCTTCTGCCACATGCTGGTGCCAGCCTCTGTGTGAGCTGCAGCTGCAGCATTTCCTCCAGTTGCTCTCTGAAAACAACCTCTCTAATGAACAGGGATGGTCCAGGTGGTCTTCATCCAACTTGAGCATTTGCTGTCACAGATCTATTAAGTTTGGCTGCAGTCTCATGTAAAGAGTGATATTCTGCTTAAGATGGAATGAGTCAAAAGAGAAACCTCAGTTATGAAAGATCAGATGAAAGTGCAAAGGCCCCTTTGAGCACATATTCAGAGCTTGCTCTTGATGTAACTGGCAGAGTGAATTTCTTTCTTGATGCGGCCCTTGCAGAACCACACCTTCTGGCAGGAAAAGGCATGTACATGTCTCCAAATTAGTAATGAAACAAGATGCTGCTGTGCAAAAGGTCGCTTATATTCCAGTGTGATGTTTCCCAAGTCCTTAACATAGTGACCACTTAGAGTCAGACTGTCCCCACTTCCCGTTAGCTAAGGTAAAGGGCTTCCTTTAAAATTTTGGCCCCAGAAGAGGGTAGTTAAGGAAAATGGAAGTCTAGGAATCCATGATTCCACCAGACCAAATATTTGTGCACTCATTACTAAAAATTAGACAAAACAACAATAATAAAAAATGAGAAAAAAAAAAGGAATACTAACAGAAACCCGGGAGTTTCCAACTAGCAATGCAATCATGACTGAATCCATAGCCAATTTTTAGTTGATTCCAGTGGGACACAAAAACTTTCTTTTTTTTTTTTTTTTTTGTTTGTTTTTTGTTGTTTGTTTGTTTTTCTCTTTTTTTAATTTTTTTTATTTTTTTATTACTTTATTCATATTACATCTCAATTGTTAGCCCATCCCTTGTATCCTCCCTTTCTTTCCTCCCTCCCGCTTCCCCCTCTACTCCCTTCCCCTATGTCTGTGACTGAGGGGGACCTCCTCCCCCTGTTTATGCTCCTAGGGTATCAAGTCTCTTCTTGGTGAATTATTATCTTTCCTCTGAGTGCCACCAGGCCTCCCCATCCAAGGGACATGGTCCGATATGGGGCACCAGAGTCACAAAAACTTTCTGTCTACCCCAACCACAAACCAGAAATAGTGTCTCTTGCTGTGGCTCAAGCTGTCTTGGAAATCATTGTGTAACCTTGAACTTTCAGCAGCCCCCTGCTTTAGTCTCCTGTGTGGTATGAGGAAAGGTGTG
Source organism: Acomys percivali (assembly GCA_907169655.1). NCBI lineage: Eukaryota > Metazoa > Chordata > Mammalia > Rodentia > Muridae > Acomys > Acomys percivali. The sequence continues at coordinate 62,799,023 of OU015745.1, read as the reverse complement.
ACACACCATGCCCAGCTAACTCTTTTTAAAATTGACTTCAGCTACATCTCCATGTTAATGATACTTTATGGCATCATTTTCTGGAGCTGACATAGATTTAGGAGTTAGTCAGACTTCTGGCTGTATAAATTTGAATGAGATAATTAACTTGGCAGAGGTAGCATGAAATGGTCTTGATAACCAAAAGTATAGCATAGTAGTTGTGGTGGATTATAGTCTTCTTGTCCACACATTTCATTTGGCTTTCACTCTATCCCAATGTTAAAGATCATTTGGAGGTATTTTGAAAAAATGTACTACTGGAATTTAAAAAATATAGTCAAAATTTATATGACAAACTGAGGCTGCTCTTAACAAAATATTATGGCATTGTTGTGGGACTTAATCCAATTCCCTCATCTCCATATCAGGAACCTACATTAACACTTTCTTTGCAGGATTTCAGATGTTCAATGGTGAATGACCTTTTGACCTTTCCTGATGGCATGTTTTACTGCCATTATTCTCATTATGTTGAACAATTTCATATTAAGCATCCAAAGACAGAGCATGTCTTTTCATTCTGAAGATCATCAGCTTCCAGAGCTAGAGTAAAAACAAACTCTTGCATCACCCAGTTGCCTGTACCTTAAAGAATCTAGGTACATATACTTAATGGAAATTGAGGAAGAGTCTAGGAGCATATACTGAATGGAAATTGTAAATTACCTCCTTCTTGAAGGTGGTATGCTCTGCATTTTAAAGACAACATGTATTTGATGGTCAAATAAAGCACCATAAACTGTATTTCTGCTGGCCATGGAATTTCTGGTTCTATTTTGTTCATTCCTATATGAACAGAGGGGTTATGCATATTAACTCTATTAAGTGAAAAATGGATTTATTTGCCAATAAAACTTGCTCAAGAGTGGTAGATGACCTGTCTGAACATAAGTTTTGGTAGGCAATGAAATTTTTGCATTTCTTTTTCTTCTGGAATTTCCCAGTTGGATGGTACTTCTTAAGAACAGACTTCAGAGCAGACTCAGCACCAAAGTCAAATGGAAATGCTCATATTTGCAGCATGAGTTAAAACACACTTTAGATGTTAAACCACTTACTCGGGTGTCTTTTTGTTTTACCTTGGTACACAAGTTACATGGGTTTCTATAGTAGCTGAGGTCATTATGAATATCAAGCAAGATAATTACATTAATAGTCTCTAGAATAATGTCCAGCAGTGGGAATTAGTAAATTTATATCAGGACAAATTAAAGATGACATTCATCTAATCATGATTTATTCATCTGAACCCCTCAGCGTCCAGCCTACAGAAGTTCTGTCTGTTCTTCCTGCATAGGAAAGCTATTCACAAGCCCAGCTTCCTAAGTGAAACAAAGAATGCCCCACCATCCACAGTAGTAGGACTAACATCACTCTTCTAGAAGTGTCTTGCTCCTTTTTCACAAAGTATTGCAAACATTTCCAACCTGGAAGTTTGTTTTGTAATATACAGGAAGAAACCAACTCACGAGTCAAAGAATCCCTGAATCTGCAAGTTTCACGATGTGCTCCCTCCTCACGGTTATAATAGCACTAAAGACTTTTGGGTTAGGAGGAGGTACTCCAATCTTCGGAGCTGCTTGTAAGCTGATGAGTGTTCCATAGTTGTAACTTTCTTGAGCTGTCGTCACCTACCACCTGTGTTGTAAATAGACTTTCCAGTGATACAGCAGCCTTTGCGTCATCCCTGCCCACGTCAGTAACCCTTCAGTGACATTGTAAAAGATTTCAATAAGGTCATTGGTTCAACAAATTAAATTTTAGTTGAATAATTTCTTTCATTTGTCATCAATGCCATAATCTCCTCCTCAACCATCATCCTGTTATTATAACCACAAGGAGGGAGGACATTGTGAATCTTGTAAGTTTCACGGATTTTTACTTGTGAGCTGGTTACTTCATAGGTATTACAAACCCCCTTCCAGCATGGAATGTGCTTTTAGATCTTCCCTAGAAACTTCATACACAAGTAAAAACATATAAACCTCCAAGATGATTAAAAATATTAGTGACAATATACTTTTGATTTTCCAATATAATATACAAAGATTTGCATAACATACCATATAGTGTAACTAAGTGTATAATTCATAACTTATTATAGCTTGACCTACCCGGAAGATGGCTTTCTTTATTTGAACCCTGAGAAGACATATAAGAACAATTAAGAAATAAATTGGGGAGGCATAATACTATTCATAGATATTTCAATTATTTTAGTTTGAAGTTTGTTAATGGCAACTCCAAATCAAATAACCCATTCATGCTCTCTTTTCTCTATAAATAAAATAGATTTTGAAACATTTGCTCAGAAAAATATGAGGGTTGAGGGAATTAACCTCTATAAATGGTCCAGGAGTATACATGGCATATAGTTGAATTAGATAAAGCCACAAGTATTTTAGAGTAAAATAAATGATTTTTTTAAAAAATGATGGGTTTGTTGTTACTTTGATTGATTCTTGTGAATTATTTTCTTTGGTTTTCTAGGTACTGTCTTAAACTCACACCACTAGATGATTTTTCCAGCCCTCGACACTGAGGTATAATAACACATTTTCTTTTATAACAGACTTCACTGTATTTCTCCAGCCCAAATTACCAACCCTAGAAAAACGAGAGGTAGTAAATGGTTGGTCAATGATAGGAAGGCTTGATGTGTGATATATTTCAATTTCAGAAACATTATTTCCCCTTCATCCCTTGGGCCTCTGAAGCAAGAGCATTTGAACAAGCTTCATGAGTTACAGCTTTTCGCTATAGCTCAACTCATCATCACTCAGAGAAGCAGAGACCATGACTTATGATTAGGATATGTGCCTGCAATCTCCCAGGCATGGAGCTTTTGAGTTTTGTCCCTCTTCTGCTCTGTACTGGGATGTGTCACTTTTTTTTTTTTTTTGGTATGTGGAAATTAGATTTTCATCTTCTAATATTTGTCTGAGAAAAATATTACTGAAAATATGAGCTCCTTGGAGACTAATATTCTTTTTATTTGTTTATTTACCTTTATATTGATTCTTTGTGAGGTTCATGTCATGTACCCCAATCCCACTCATCTCCTCAACCCTTCATATTGTCTTCTGTCCTTGCAACTGGCCCCTCCAAAATAAAAATAAACAGCTCATCATGGGAGATGAAGTGTTTCACAGTAAGTCACATGGCATACCGTTTTGTGCACATATCTTTGCTTGCAAATGTTTATTGCAATGAGTTATTGGTCTGGTTCAAGGTTTTGTCTTCTGCTACATTACCAATACTGGATCCTCAACAGGATTTGTCTTGGACATCCTGTTGTTGCCTGGAGATCCTGCAGCACTAGATTTGCAGGACCAACCCCTTCACACACTGGCAGTTCATAGATAGGCTAGAGATGGGGTGGGCCAACTCAAAGCCTTGGATCTGGACTTGGGTGAAGCTTAGTTGGACAGCCTACCAGTTCATCTGAACCATACGAATGGGGCAAGCTCTCTAGCACTGTTATAGCCAGCAAGAGACAGGGATAGGTCTCCTGCTCTCATACCTTTGGGGCTGACTCCTCTTCAGCCATGCCACCTAAGCCAGTTTTGCTGTATTGCCCAGTTGAATGGCGGGGTCTGGTTTCCCAAGTGCTGCAGACAGTAACGGGCAGTGCCCACTCTCCTCCCTAATGTAGGTGGTGAGAGGAGGGGGTGGGAGGGAATCTTTCCCTTGCCCCCACCACCACATGTCATAGGATGGCTCGCCTATGCCATTGTCATCAAGGACAGTTCTACTGGAGACTAATATTCTTAAGGATGTTAAAATTTCACCCAAACAAAGACTTGCTTTACTAAATAGCAATTAAATGCAATTGTAAAACACACAGGCCTGGTTATATGATGTTCATTTTAATATCAGTCCTGTCCAATTTTATATATGCCTTTCATTTTTAGTTTGCTTATTGAATTATCATGCATTTGTTTTTTTGGGAAAGAGGACATTTGGCCTCAGAGTTTTACCAGAAAACTCTTGTTCAGTTTAAAATTTGCATATTTCCAGTTGGAGAAAAATCTACTTTCACAGTTTCCTAATATCCCTGAAATTTTACAATGATGGCCTCATTTGCAGTGGATATTCTATTTCTTGGTAAAATCTGGAGTTCTGGTTGCCAGTGGAAAATAATGCTTTCGAGGAATTTGCTAAGAAAGGCTGAGTACAAGTTAGTTTAATGAACATTGTAAATATTCTTCTGTAAGCTACTTTCCTTACTGCTGTGACAAGGTGCCTGACATAAAGCAGTCACATTTTATAGCAGGACCTATATATTTGAATTCACACTTTTAGAGGATCAATCCATAGCTACTTGGACATGGCAGTGGGAATATGTGACACAGAAGTTTCATCTTCTCCTAACAGACATGAAAAATTCTAAAGACTAGATGTAACTTTCAAAGACATACCCTAGTGACCTACTTCCTCAACTAAGCCCCACATATAAATTTCTTTGGATCTCCCCAAGCAGTACTATCAATTAAGATCCAAACATTTAAACAATTCAGTCTGTGAAGACATTTCATAATGAAACCAAAGCAATGGTCATGATGATAGAGAAAACAGAATGAGGATATTTACCACCTGAAAGCAGCTCAGTGACACTGGCCTAGTTATAAATTTATGCATATTATTGATTTTCAGAAAGGACACTTTGGTTCTTCTTTTTATTCTCATTTTATAGACTGGGTAGTGAGTTTTAGAAAGGTGATATCAGTTGTATATCTAAAAGCAGGAAATCAGGCCCTTCAGCCATTCCAAGTGTGAAAGATATTCACAAAACAAAAGCAGAAAGAGGATCATTAGAGGGAGCGGTAACAGAGAGTTTAATGCAATGGATGGGTCATGGAAGCAGAATGGGATCTGTATATGGGGAGGGAGGGGACAGAAAGAGAGGAAGTAGCAGGACAGGAGAGGGCAGTAAAAGTAGTTAAGAATAAAGTATATGAGTTATGGAGGCTGATATGAGATGCCTGAGTGGTTAATATCCCCTATTGCTCTTCCCTAAGACCTGAGTTTAGATCTTAGTACCTGTGGTGGGTGGATAACTACTAACTTCCTGTAACACAAGCTCCTTGATACCCAAAACCATCTTCTGGCTTTGTTGGGTGCCCTAACATGTGTGGCATATACTCATATATACAAGTAAATATAAAAATAAAATGTTTTGAAACTAATATTATAAAAGAATACCCCTTTACTTTGTAGGCTAACTGAAAAAACTCACAAAGGTGATGGCTAATTTTATAACAACTTGACACAGAACTGGAGTCACCTAAAAGGAGGAAACCGTAATTGAGAAAATGTTTCTATAATGAAGGCTTTGAACTTTTTCAAAGCTACTTTATTTGTGGTTCTTCAATACTTACACCTCCCTTCCAGCTCATCTACTCTAGATAGGAGAGAAAAGATATTAGTGGGGGCAGGAAAAGTAGACCTTTTTAGACTCAGTTCCTTGGTATGATTCCATTGGCATAGTTGGCATTGATTCTAGCAAACAGCAAAACAGCAATTCAGCAAAGTTGACTGCAACTGCAGCCTCTGGAACCCAGAGCAGCAGAACAAACCTAGAAGGGTTCACTGGAACTGTTCTCTCTAGGAGTATCTCAAAGCGGTGTGATGAACACCCAAACAACAGGAAATGAGGCCAAGACTGAAAATCCCAACCTCTTGTTTGGGAACTCTTGGAGTCTGTAATAAGATGTTTATCAGTTGGTAAAGACTATGCCCCCACTAGAGGAGGTTCTTCTTATAGTGGACAAATATCTATTCTCTCACAAATCTATTTCCAGTGGAAAAGCACTGCGCACCATAACAAAAATCCATTTCTCATCTCAGGCTTGGGATCAAAACAAAAACATATTTACATCCACTATACGATAACATTAAGTTATAGGTAAGCCTCTAGAGCATTTTCTTAAATATAATTGATGTGGGAGGAAGCACACTATTGTGAGTGAGGCCACCTCTAGTGTGGTAATCCTGGCTTCTAAAAGACCATGTTGAGCAAGCCATGTGAGCCAACCAATAAGCAATACCTCTGCATGGCCTTTGGATCAGCTTCTGCCTCCAAGTTCCTGTCCTGTTTGAGCTTCCATCCTGGGCTTCCTTCAGTGGATGTATAAGCCAAATAAACCCTCCCCTCACAATTTGCATTTTGGTCATGGTGTTTCATCACAAGAAACTCTCAGCCCCATTCTCCCTCCCTTTCCCTTCCCCTATTACTCAGAAATGGAGAGGCCCATCTGCCCACCCACACCAGCTCATCAAGCCACATCAGGACTGTCAGTGTCCACTTCCAACATGCCCTGGCAAGGCAGTCCTGCCAGGGGGAGTGATCAAAAAGCTGGCATGAAAGTCCATATCAGGGATAGCCCCTGCTCCCCTTACTAGAGGACCCAAATGAAACCTAAGCTGTCAATTGGCTAAATCTGTGGAGGGAGCGTAGGGCTAGTCTGTGCACAGTCCTTGGTTGGTGCTTCAGCTTCAGGAAGCCCCTATGGGCCCAGGTTAGTTTTTTCTGTTGGTTTTCTTGTGGCACTTCTGTCACCTCCACCTCCAGGTTCTTTTCTTCTTCTCCAAACTCTCCATAAAACTCCCTATGCATCACCCAATGTTTGGCTGTGAGTCTCCACATCTGTGCGTAGAGCCTCTCAGAGGAATATTCTGCTAGGTTCCTTTCAGCAAGCACAGTGGTGCACTAATAATAGTGTCAGAGCTTGGCTCTCTCCCGTAGTGTGTGTCTTGGGTTGGGCCAGGCATTGGTTAGACATTCCCTCAATCTATGCTCTATCTTTATCTTTGAACATCTTGCAGGCAGGGTAAATTTTGGCTTGAAGTTTATTTGGGTGGGTTGGTGTTCTGCTAGAAGTCTTGGCTAGTTAGAGTGTGTCTTCTTCAGTCACTATGTCCCCTGATACTAGAAGTCTCTGCCAGAGTCCCCCTTATATCCTCCCAGGAGCCTACCTTGGAAGAGCTGGGTCTTGAGGAAGCTCTATTCCCAGTTTTCTGAGAAAGCACCAGATAGTTTTCAAAAGTGGTTGTACCAGTTTGCATTCCCACCAGCAATGAAGGAGTGTTACTCTCTCTCCACATCCTCACCTGCATGTGATGTCACATGAACTTTTTATTTTAGTCATTCTTTTTTTAAATTTTTTATTAATTTATTCTTGTTACATCTCAATGGTTATCCCATCCCTTGTATCCTCCCATTCTTTCCTCCTTCCCATTTTCCCTTTATTCCCCTTCCCTATGACTGTTCCTAAGGGGTATTACCTCCCCCTGTATATGCTCATAGGGTATCAAGTCTCTTCTTGGTAACCTGCTATCCTTCCTCTGAGTGCCACCAGGTTGTCTCCTCCAGGGGACATGGTCAAATATGAGGCACCAGAGTTCGTGTGAAAATCATACCCCACTCTCCACTCAACTGTGGAGAATGTTCTGTCCATTGGCTAGATCTGGGTAGGGGTTTAAAGTTTACCGCCTGTATTGTCCTTGGCTGGTGTCTTAGTTTGAGCGGGACCCCTGGGCCCAAATCTGCCTATCATAATGCTAGAAATGATCATGATGAGTGAGTTAACCCAGAAGCAGAAAGACTCAAATGGATGATACTCACTTATATCTGCATACTAGACCAAGGGGCGTGTCCCGTGAAAGCCTTCACTTACCAGGAAACTGGGACAGAGGGGAAGACATTCTATGGGGACTCTAGATGAGAGAAGCATGGGAGAATAGCAAAGTAGAAGGATCCAGAGGGTCCTAGAAACCTACAAGTACAACATTATTTTAGTCATTCTGATGGGTGTAAGATGGAATCTCAGTGTCGTTTTGATTTGCATTTCTCTGATGACTAATGAGGATGGGCATTTCTTTAAATGTTTCTCAGCCATATGATATTCTTCTGTTGAGAAGTCTCTGTTTATTTCTGAGCCCCATTTCCTAATTGAGTTATTTGATTTCGTGGTGTTTAATTTCTTGAGTTCTTTATATATTTTGGATATTAGACCTTTGTCAGATGTAGGATTGGTAAAAATCTTTTCCCAGTCTGTAGGCTGTCGCTTTGTTCTGTTGACAGTGTCTCCTGTTATACAGAAGCTTCTCAGCTTCATGAGGTTCCATTTATTAATTGTTGACCATAAGGCCTGGGCTGTTGGTATTCTGTTCAGGAAGTTGTCTCCTGTGACAGTATGTTCCAGGCTCTTCCCCACTTTTTCCTCTAATCAATTTAATGTCTCTGGTTTTATGTTGAGGTCTTTAATCAACTTGGACTTGAGTTTTGTTCATGGTGACAAATAGGGGTCTAATTGCATTTTTCTACATGTAGACACAGAGTTAGACCAGCACAATTTGTTGAAGATGCTATCCTTTTTCCATTGAATAGATTTGGCTTCTTTGCCAAAAATCAAGTGACCAAATGTGTTAAACACAATTTTTAAAGACCTTGAAAGATCAAATCTCAACTTCATTTGGAAAAATAAAAAACCCAGAATAACTAAAACAATACTATACAATAAAAGATCCTCTGGAGGAATCTCCATCCCTGATCTCAAGCTGCACTATAGAGCAATAGTAATTAAAATAGCCTGGTACTGGCAGAGCAATAGGCTGATTGAGCAATGGAATCGAATCAAAGACCCAGAGATAAATCCATACACCTATGGGCACTTGACATTTGACAAAGAAGCCAAATTTATACAATGGAAAAAGAATAGCATCTTCAACAAATGGTGCTAGCCTAATAGGATGTCTACATGTAGAAAAATGAAAATAGATCCATATTTACTACCATGCACCAAACTCTAGTCCAAGTAGATTAAAGACCTCAGAATAAAACTAGAGACACTAAATCTATTAGAAGAAAAAGTGGGGAAGATCCTTGAAGTCGTGGCACAGGACAACTTCCTGAACAGAACACCATCATCTCAGCCCCTAATATCAACCATTAATAAATGAGAACTTATGAAACTAGAAAGGCAAAAGACAGTGTCAACAGAACAAAGTGACAGACTACAGACTGGAAAAAGATCTTCACCAACCCTACATCTGACAAAGGTCTAATATCCAAAATATATAAAGAACTCAAGAAATTAAATACAACCAAACCAAATAACCCAATTAAGAAATGGGGTTCAGAGATAAACAGAATTCTCAACAGAAGAATATCAAATGGCTGAGAAACACTTAAAGAAATGCTCAGTGTCCTTAGTCATCAGAGAAATGCAAATCAAAATGGCTCTGAGATTCCATCTAACATCCATCAAAATGGCTAAGATCAAAAACTCATGTCACAGCACATAGTGATGAGGATGTGGAGAAATGGGAACACTCCGTCATTGCTGGTAGAAGGGTATACTTGTACAACCACTTTGGAAATCAATCTGGCGTTCTCTCAGAAAATTGGAAATAGGGCTACCTCAAGATCCAACTATTCCACTTCTTGGCAGACATCTGAAAGATGCTCCACCACACAACAAGGACATTTGCTCAACTATGTTCATAACAGCCTTATTCATAATAGCCAGAATCTGCTGACAATCTACATGCCTCTCAATCAAAGAATGGATAAAGAAACTGTGATACATTTATGCTATGGAATACTACTCAGCTGTTAAGAACAAGGAAATCTTGAAATTTTCAAGCCAACGGATGGACCTAGGAATGATCATCCTGAGTGAGTTAACCCAGACCCAGATAGGCACACATGGTTTATACTCACTTACAATTGGATATTAGCCCGACATGGATGTCCTGTGAGAGTCTCCACTCAGTGGCAGATTGGAACAAGTGCTGGGACTTGCTATTAGACTCCAGGTGAGATTGTTATGGAAGAATGGGGAGATAGAGGGACCCAGAGGGTCCAGGAACCATACCAGAAGATCATCAAGGATGGTGGATCTGGACCCAGGGGGCCTGTACATACTGCTGTTCCAACCAAGGACAATGCATACAGTAAACCTAGAACCCCTATTCAGATCTAGCCATGATTGTGGCAAGAGTGGGGACTGACTCTGACATGAACTCTGCTGCCTCCTATTTGACCTCTTCCCTGTGGTGGGGAGACCTACTGGTACTCAGAGGAAGGGGAAGCAAGTTATCTGGATGAGACCTGATTGACTGTGATCATTTGGTAGGGGAGGAGGTCCCCCTCTGTCACATGTCTAGAGGAGGGGAATTGGGTGAAAGAGGGAGGGAGGGGGGAATGGTATGACACAAGTGAGGGGACAATAATCAGGATGTAATCTGAATAAATTATTTTTTAAAGTATATTACAAAATTAATAAAAGGTGTCTTCCATCTCTGCCTGCACTTGTCCATATGTGGCCCCAGTACTGAATCCCCTTGTTTTCTAACAAATTTATAATTGCTCTCTCACTCTGCCAAGTGCTCTCTTGCCAGTGATAGGGAGAGATTACAGTTTACTTTCTGCTCATGCCTACCATTTTCATCATTGTTCTCAGCAGGAAACACTGAAATAAGAGACTTGGAAGCGATAAGAGCAAAGAAGCATTAACGAGGCATGAAGCTGAAAGGAAAATTAAAAACAGTGAAATGACTGCCAGTTTCATGTTTGGAAGAAAATTACTTTCTGATTGAGGAATATATTTACTAAACTTGTGGTCAAGGGAGTTTAAAACCAGCTAATATATTCTCCATAAAAATTAAAGAGAAATGAGATGAAGATATCATTGGTACTTTGCAGATAGACCAATGATCTTATATTAATTATGAAGCAAAGATATTAAGTAGTGTGGGCAAGTATTTAAATAATCATTTTCTTTTTAGTTATTCATATGTATGGGCATCTGGGTGTGGGTATATGCACATGAATGCAGCCTGCATCAGATTCCATTGAGCTGGAGTAGCTTGTTGTAAACAGACTCATGTAGGTATAAAGAATAAATTAGGCTAGAGAGGCAGACTCTCCTAACCACTGCGCCATTGTGACAATCCCAAGTTTGGGTAATTTTTGGGAAAGGCAGCCCCAGAGCATGACAACGCTTGCTGTAGTTGGTACTGATGATATGAGACATGTGATTGTTTTAGACTGTACATTCTTATTTATTTATTTATTTACTTACTTATTTAATTTCTTTATAGCCTAATCCCATCCATTCCCTCCTCTCCTCCCAGTTTCCCTCCTCATTTCCCTTTCCCCATTCTCAGAGAAGGGGAGGCCCCCCAAGGGGTACCAACAAACTCTGGTACCTCAAGTCATAGCAGGGCTAAGCACATCCTCTCCCACAGGACCCTTAAAGGCAGCCCAGCAACAGGGAAGGGATCCAGTAGCAGGCAACAGAGTCAGAGGCAACACCTACTCCTATTGTTAGGGGATCCACAAGTTAACCATGCTACAATTCTGTTACATATGTATAGGGGATCTAGATCCTGCCCATGCCTGGTTGGTAGTTCAGTCTGTGTGAGATCCCATGGCCCTAAGTTAGTTTACCCTTAGGTCTGCTTGTGGTGTTCTTGATCCTTCCAGTTCCCTCTATCCTTCCTCCCATTCCTCCACAGAACACCTGGCCTAGGCTGTGGGTCTCTGCATCTGTTTCCTTCAGCTGCTGGATGAAGCCTCTCAGAAGACAGCTCCTGTCTGCAATCATAGCAAAGTATCATTAAGAGTGATAGGAGTTAGTTCTCTCCCATGAGATAGATCTTAAATTGACCCAGCCTTTGGTTTGCCATTTCTTCAATCTCTGCTCTGCTTTTACTCCTGTATTTCTTAAAGGCAAAGATTTTATGGGTGGATTGGTGTTCCCCACCCCCCCACTAGAAGTCCCACCTGACTATAGAAAGTGGCAACTTAAGACTCCTTAACCCTGCTGCTAGAAGTCTCAGCTAGGGACAACCCATAGCTTCCCTCTTGCCATAGACGCCTGCCTCCCCACCAACCTCAACTCTCTCCTAGCCCTCCCTATGCTTCCACACACCCAATCCCCCTCTCATTCAGTTCCCTCCATCCATCTACTTCAGATATCTATTGTGTTTTCTGTTTTGAGTGAGATTCAGCATCTTCTCTTAGGCCCTTCTTGGCTTCTTTGGGTCTGTAGATTGTAGCATAATTATTCTGTAAGTTATGGCTAATATCCACTTATAAATGATTCCATGTTATGTGTGTCTTTCTGAATCTGGGTTACCTAATGCAGGATGATCTTTTCTAGTTCTATTCCTTTGCCTGTAATTTGCATGATATATATGTTTTTAATAATTGAGTAGTATTCCATTGTGTAAATGTACCAGTTTCTTTATTCATTCTTCAGTTGAGGGACATCTAAGTTGTTTCCAGTTTATGACTACTACAAATACAGCTGCTATGAAAATACTTGAGCAAATGTCCTTATTGTATGGTGTGGAATCTGTTGTTAATATTCCCAGGAGTTTTATAGCTAGGTCTTGAGATAGATTTATTCCCAATTTTCTGAGAATCCTCCATACAGATTTCCACAGTGGGTGCACAAGTTTGCAATCCCACCAGGAATGAAGGAGTTTACGACTTAATCTGCATCCTCACATCATGTACTGTCACTTGGGTTTTTTATCTTAGCCATTCTGACAGGTACAAAATGTAATCCCAGAGTAGATTTGATTTACATTTCCCTAATGACAGAGGATATTGACTATTTCTTTAAGCGCTTCTTGGCCATTAGAGATTCCTTTACTGAGAATTCTGTTTATCCCTGTACCCCATGCTAAGTATCCTGAATTCTTTACATATTTTGATTATTAGGCCTCTTTCAGATGTAGGGTTGGTGAAGATTTTTTCCTATTCTGTAGATTTCTGTTTTGTTCTATTGACAGTGGTTGATGTTGGTGCCTGAGCTGTTGGTGTTCTAGTCAGGAAACCATCTCTTGTGCCAAAGAGTTCAATATCCTTCCCCACTTTCTCTTCTAATAGATTCAGTGTATCCAGTTTTATGTTGAGGTCTTAGATCTACTTGGACTTGAATTTTGTTCAGGGCAATAAATATGAATCTATTTGCATTTTTCTACATGTAGCCATCAAGTTAGACTAGCACTATTTGTTGAAGATGCTTTCTTTGTTCCATTGTATGATTTTGGCTTCCTTGTCAAAAATCAAGTGTCTATAGCTGTGTGAGTTTATTGCTGAGTCTTCAATTCCATTTCTTTGATCCATCTGTCTGTTTCTATGCTAGTACCACGCAGTTTTCTTACAGTACAGCTTGAGATAAGGGATGAAGATACCTCCAGAGGATATTTTACTGTTCAGAATTGTCTAAACTATTTGGGAGATTAATTTTTCATATGAAGTTGATAATTATTCTTTCAAGTTCTGTAAAGAATTGTGTTGGTATTTTGATGGGAATTGCACTAAATCTGTAGATTGCTTTTGGTAAGTTGTCCATTTTTACTATGTTAATCCTACTGATCCATGAGCATGGGAGATCTTCTCATATTCTGATATCTTCTTCAATTTCTTTCTTCAGAGACTTGCAGTTTTTGTCATACAGGTCTTTCACTTGCTTAGACCGAGTTGTACCAATGTATTTTGTATTATTTGTGGCTATTGTGATAGGTGTTTTCCCCCTAATTTCTTTCTCAGTGCATTTATAAGTGTACCTGAAGGCTACTAGGTTTTGCTGGGTTTTTGTTGAGCTAATTTGGTATCCAACCACTTTGCTGAAGGTGTTTATCAGCCATAGGAGTTCCCTGGTAGAATATTTTGGGACACTTATGTATACTATCATATCGCTTTTGAAAAGTCAAGCTTTGACTTCTTTCTTTCCAATTTGTTTTTCTTTGATCCCTTTGTTTATCTTATTGTTCTAGCTACTACTTCAAGTACTAATTTGAAGAGATAAGGAGAGAGTGGACAGCCTTGTCTTGTTCTTTCCTTTTAGTTTGATGTTGGCTATAGGCTTGTGTATATTACCTTTATTGTGTTGAGGTGTGTGCCTTGCATTCCTGCTCTCTCCAAGACTTTTCACATAAAATGTTGTTGGATTTTGACATAGACTTTTTTATTATCTAATGAGATGAGTATGTAGCTTTTTTCCTCTCAGTTTGTTTATGTGGTGGATGATGTTGATGGATTTTTATATATTGAACCACCACTGCATCTATGGTGGATGATACCTTTGATGTGTTCTTGGATCAGTTTGCCAGTAGTTTTTTGAGTAGTTTTACATCAATGTTCATAGGGGTAGTTGGTCTAAAGTTCTCTTTCTCGAGTCTTTCTGTGGTTTAGGTATCAGGATGACTGTGACCTCATAGAATGAGTTTGGCAACGTTCCTTCTGTTTCTATTTTGTGGAATAGTTTGAGGAATAGCTTTGATATTCATTCTTTTTTAAACGTCTGGTAGAATTCGGTGGTGAAACTATCTGGGTCCTAGATTTTTTTGTGGGGGTGGGTGCAAGGAGACTTTTAACGACTGCATCTTTTTCCTTAAGGGTTAGAGGACTATTTAACTTGTTTATCAGATCTTGATTCAACTTTGGTAAGTGGAATATGTCAAGAAAATAGTCCATTTCATTTAGATTTTCCAATTTTGTTACATAAAGGCTTCTGAAGTAAGACCGACTGTCTTTGGATTTTCTCAGTGTCTGTTGTTATGTCCCCCTTTTCATATCTGATTTTGTTAATTTGGATACTTTCTTACTTACTTTGCATTACTTTGGCTAAGGGTTTGTCTTGTTGATTTTCTCAAAAAACAAAAATAAAAACAAAAACAAACCAAAAAAAAAAAAACAAAACCCCAGCTCTTAGTTTTGTTGTTTCTTTATATTGTTCTATTTGTTTCTATTTTATTGGTTTCAGCACCAAAATTGGTGGTTTCCTATTGTCTACTCCTCTTGTGTGTGTTTGCTTCCTTTTGTTCTAGAGCTTTCAGGTGTGCTATTAAGTTCCTAGTGTGAAATTTCTCCAATTTTTTAATGAAGGTGTTTAGTGACCTTTCCTTTTAGCACTTCTTTCATTGTGTCCCATATGTTTGAGTATGATCTGCCCTAGTTTTCATTGAATTCTAGAAAGTCTTTAATTTCTTTCTTTATTTCTTCCCTGACCCAGTGGTCATTAAGAGTTGTTTAGTTTGTAGAGAGTCATGCATGTATAGGCTTTCTGTTGTTGTTGAAGTCCAATTTTAATCCATACTGATCTAATATGATACTATGTTTAACTCAATTTTCTTGTTTTTGTTGAGACTTCTTTTGTGACTGATTATATGCTTAATTTTGGAGAAGGTTTTGTGAGATTTTGAGAACAGGTATAATCTTTTGTGTTTGGGAGAAAAGTTTTATAAATATTTGTTAGGTTCATTTGATTCATGACCTCTATTAGTTTCATTATTTCTGTTTAGTTTCTGTCTCAATGATCTGTTGATTGGTGAAGTGGTGTGTTGAAGTCTCCCACTAGTAATGTGTGGGTTCAATGTGTGATTTAAGATTTATTTAAGCTTTAGTAATTTTTTATTCATGTTAGTGTGTGTGTTTAGGCATGCTTCTCTTTTTCTCTCTTTCGTTCCTCCTCCTCCTCTTCTTCCTCCTCCTCCTCCTCCTCCTCTTCTTCTTCTTCTTCTTCTTGGTGTGGAAATTTTTATTTCCTCTGTCTTTTAGGGTGTAGGTAACCTCCTTGGTTTGGCTTTTTATTTAAATATTTTCAGTATGGCTGGCTTTAGGCTTTATGGTTAGATATTTTTTAAATTTGGTTTTGTCATAAAATATCTTACTTCTTCATCTATGGTGATTGAAAATTATGCTGGGTATAATAGTATGACTGGCATCTGTAGTCTTAGGGTCTGCAAGGTATCTGCCCATACTCTTCTGTCTTTTAAAGACAGAAATCTGGTGCAATTCTTATAGGTCTTCTTTTATATGTTACTTGGCCTTTATCCATTGCTGCTTTTAATATTCTATCTTTGTTCTGTATGTTCAGTGTTTTGCTTATTATATGGAAGGAGGATTTTCTTTTCTAGTCCAAACTTTTGATGTTCTCTAAGTTTCTTGTACATTTATAGCCATCTCTTTCTTTAGGTTAGGGAAATTTTCTTGTATGATTTTGTTGAAGATATTTTCTGGCTCTTTGAGCTGGGAAACTTTCCCTTCTTCTATTCCTATTCTTCTTAGATTTGGTCTTTTCATGATGTCCTACATTTCTGGGATGTCTTATGTTAGAAAATGTTTAGATATATTATTTTCCTTCATTGATGCATCAATTTCTTCTATCCTATCTTCTATGCTTAAGTTTATCTCTTCCATCTCTTGTATTCTTTTTTTAACAACTAAAATTTATTTATTGATTTTTAATTTAAAAATTTCACATATACATTTATATTATTACACATATATACAATAGACTACCTATAGCAAGAAGAACTATGACACAATCAGGAATTATATAAATGTTACATTCTTAGTGTTTTGGCAATTTTATTTGACAACCTTGAAGAAAACATCTTTCTTATCTTGATACATCTAAAAATTTGAATGTAAATCAATCTCTATCACATCAGGTAATCAAGTTTATTCCTTCTCAAGTCTCTGATGGAGTTGAAGACCAGGTATCTTAGTTTTACAATGAAGCCTAGTTGTTTAGGGGTTAAGATATTCTAGGTCTAGGTAGACGTTTTAAGTAGGTAATGATAAGATGGGATGGAGATTGGTTTACATCTCCTGTATTCTTCTGGTGATACTTGTGACCGTAGTTGCTGTTCTCTTTCCTAGGATTTCCATAGCCAGTATCGCCTCAACTTTGTGTTTCTTTTATTGTCTTTATTTCCATTCTCAGTTTTTTAACAGCTTTATTATTTTCCTTTTCCTTTTTTCTTTTATTTTCCTGGTGGTATCATATTACCTTTAGCTTGCTTGAGTGTGTTCTTACACTGAACTTCAACCATCTTGTTGTCCTTGGTGTAGATAGGCCTGGTGGACCTTGATGGTTGTAGGCCTCCTGAATTTGCCGGTAGAGCTGGTAGTCCCTGATAGCTGCATGGTTCTGAGATTGCATGTACGGCTGGGGCTCAGGAACTGGCTTTCAGAGGGCACAGTGCAGACTACACCGCTGCAATTTTGCCAGGAAGGATCTGGCTGGTAGTCTCTGATGGCTTCTGCCTCTGAGTAGATTGTATTTTCATCTAGATTCTGTCAAGGATTGACTTAAAGTTTATATCATTAACATTATGAGATTTGGGTTAATATTTTAGTTATTATTTAAAGTACTTAATGTTGGGGAATCAAAGCGGTGGCAAAATGATGATAGTGCTGTAAAGACAGCATAATTCAGAAAAGATATTCTGAGCTATAACTTAACATTCAAGGGAATGGATGAAAACCAGGATATGTAACATACCCAGGAATATGAGAGAATTGTTGGCAAAGCTCAATTTCTCAAAGTCAGACCAAGGAAGGGTTTTTTTGTTTGTTTGTTTGTTTTGGCTTGGTTTTTGTTTGTTTGTTTGTTTAAATATTAAAACAAATTTTTTTCTGGGTCAGTACCAGACTCTGCTGGTTTCATGGATCACAGACTCTGAGAAAGAATGGAAAGAAAAGGCTGACAATATCTTGTGATATAACCATATATCTATGTGGTGTTTCTATATGATATAGCCCAGTCATTAAAGGTTCTTACTGCAAATCCTCATGATTTGAGTTCAATCCCTAGGACCCAAAAGATTAAAGAAAATAAGTTTCTGCAGGTTGCCATCTAGAAGAGAGTTCTAAAGAAAGTAAGCACACAAACTTATAACAAATCTATAAAATAATGAAGTATCACCACCGTACAGACTGGCAATCTCTCTCCACATACACAAGAAATATTTAATAATGTAAAATGGATTCATGTAGACTTTAGATAAAGAAGTACATACAATAAAATTGTATGGTGAATGGCAATCATACATTAGTAAACATTAAATAGTAAAAGCTTATTGAGGGACATTGGAGTTTTATTAATACATACCAAGTCTAAGAAGAAAAGTCAAACATGGAAAAAGAAGGAATGAGACAAAGGAGAGAGGTAGAAGAAGAAAGAGGAAGGGAGAGAGATAAGAGGAGAAATGGAGGGAAGAAAAGGAGAGGAAGGGAGGAGAAAGGGAGGGAGGGAGGGAAAAAGGGAGGTAAAGGAGAAAAAGAATAAGAGAGGGAGGGAAAGAGGGAGAGAAAATATACTCTCATAAAATACAACCAATGAGAGCTAGTCTCTGAGAGAATAATACCCTGAGACAAGATGTAGAAATTCCACATTCATATACAATTACTTAAAGAGTAGCAGATAATTAACAACTACTATTTCTCTGTATGAGGCAGACTTTTGTTTCTTTTACTGTACTGTTCACAATATAAAGTTGTCTTATGCATTTGTTTATTATCTTGTTTCTGCTTATATTTAATCTCCTTGAGGGAAGGACCTTGTTAATATTGAATTCATTTATATGTCTCTGGAGACCAAAACAGTGCCTGGCAGATAACATTGACTCTACAAAACTTTATTAACCTGATGAAAGAAGTTAAAAATTTATAGATGTAGTCCTGAAGATATCTATTAATAAGGGGACAAAAAAAAAGACAATGTAACATCACAGGAAGCACAAAGGAAGCACAAAGCCAAAATAATTGTACCACCCATAAGCATGATAATGCCATGGTGCCAAGTCTGAAAAAAATACAGAGTCAAAAAATTAATCAGTCATCGAGATGCTTTTTCTCTAAGGCATACCTAGATTTTAAAAGTCATTTGTGTAAGCCAGATTAATATTATCCAAAATAAATAGCAATGTAGGGTTATAAAGCACTCTGCGTTGGGCTCAAGGAACATCATGGAAGAGGAGTTCTGAAGAAAATAAACTCACACAAACTTATAACAAATCTATTTCCATCATAGGGCACAAGGTAAAGCTTCAAAGCATTCAGTTACAGATGGGAAGGGTCTCATGAGGTCCTCCTCACCCAGAGGACTAAATGGCAGTTGATTGCTGGAGAAGAGAAAGTGTTTGTCTTCAATCATAGAGCTACTAGTGAGTTACCTATGCTCCAGTGGATAGTTTCACATTCATACTAATGCCATCTGCCCAAATTAAATATAGTAGGTGATAAGGAAAACTACAAAGAAATGAAAGGCTATGAAAAAAATCTTAAGGGTGAGGTGAGGTTGGAGAGATGACTCAGCAATTAAGAGAGCACTCTGCACTTCCAGGAGATTAAAATTCAGTTCCCAGGCCCACATCTAAATAATCCCTCTAAGATACACCCAGAGACTTGTCTCATGGATGATTCTAGACCTTATAAAGTTGACAGTCACTATTTACAATCACATAATTGACCAAATCTGAAGTGCTTTTAGGGTCAGCTCTTACTGGTCACATTGAAAATTCCTCTTTGTTACCTGGACCCTATGCATTTGATTCCAAGACAACAACTCAAATGAATATATCATTATATTTTTCTAAATACATCCAATGTTTTTTGGTCACAACTGAAGATTTCCTATGCCATAAGGCTTTTAAGTGGGGTCTTTAGTAGATTATAAACATAATTCAAGCAATGTTTCAAGAGGTGGTGGCTCACTTCATATACTTGCTTACATCAAAAAGCTTAACATGAACATAAAGTTTTGTAGTTTTGAGAAATTTTTCCTCTTTTATGTGTTTTATTTTTTAAAAATTTATTTTATTAATTTATTCATATTACATCTCAATGGTTATCACATCCCTTATATCCTCCCATTCCTTCCTCCCTCCCATTTTCCCCTTACTCCCCTCCCCTATGACTGTGACTGAGGGGAACTTCCTCCCCCTGTAGATGCTCATAGGGTATCAAGTCTCCTCTTGGTAGCCCAGTATCCTTCCTCTGAGTGCCACCAGGTCTCCCCATCTTCATTATGTATCACAGACTAGCCGTGAGCTTATGATATAGCCCAAACTGTTCTTGTATCCACAGAAAACTTTCTGTCTAGCTTCCTGAGTGTGCAGATATATGCCTAATTGAAGATTTTAGGATTCATGTTCTGACACCATTCTTACAATTTTCCCATGCATAAGTTATAACAAGTCTATATGTCCAATGAATATATTCATAAATGCTTTACTAACATGCTTATCATTAATTACAAAGTATTTATTTGATAGGTACCTACAATTTTCATGGAAAGCTGTAACCATATAACAAGCATGTAGATCAATATTTGTATGTGTATATATGTGTGTATGGTATGCATCTATGTGTTTGCCATGTGTAAAGTTATATGTTAATCAACTTACATATGTGTATGCACATGTATGGAGACTAGAAGCTAAGGTTAGATGTCTCTTTGCTTTCCCTCCACTGTTTTTGTTTTTTAGTTTTCTTTTTTGTTTGTTTGTTTGTTTGTTTTGTTTTGCTTTGCTTTGTTTTGTTTTCATGAGACAGGGTATTTCATTAAATCTAGAGTTTGGAAAATCTAAATGATGCTCTATATCAAATATTCTTATAGTCTATCTCTAGGCAACAAGCATTCTGAGGGGATCCTTAATCTTTGTCTCCTGTGAGCTGGGATCTCAGGGGAGTTTTCCATCTCACATGACTTTTATGTGCATAATGGGGCTCAGATTCAGGTCATCATGTCTGAGCAGCAAGCACTTTATCTGTTGAGCTATCTGTCCAGCCCAATCATGAATATTTCTGACAAAAGAATGCCTTTATTCTTTTCTTCTTTAATCCATTATCATGGTAAATTTAAGAACATAGATGATCTTTGACTTAATGATAGTTTGCCTTATACTATAGCAACTTTACAATGGTGGGAAAGTTGTACATATTCAGTAGATAATATTTTGAATTTCAATATTTTCTCAGGCTAGTGGCATGGGTCAAAATAGCTGAGATGCTGGACAGACACAATAAGGTCCTGTCCTCAGTGAGTTACACAATCAGGAGAATTAGCAAGGACTTCTTCACAGTGCACTGTGTGGCTAAACCATGGTATTTTAAACATGTGTGTTAAACATAACTCTGACTTAAAATATATACATAGGATGAGTTCCTCAGGACCTAACTCAACTAGAAATTGGTGGCACCTGTATTATTCTGGGTGAGGTAATATTTCCTAAAGAGGGCAATATAGACAATATTTAATATAATTTTGTGATAATAGTTTTATATATATATATTATATATAATAGTCTTATATAATAGTCATTTAATTTAAGAGAAAATGTACTCAGGATTACTATGATTTGACAGTGTCCCTTCCAAAGCTCAGTTGTGGCCCATGAGTTACTAAGAGGTGGCACCTGGAGCTGGAGAGGTGGCCCAGGGGATAAGAGCACTTACTGCTGTTTGGAGAACCTGAGTTCAGTAGTAACTCCCTCAGAGAATTGACTAGAGGACTGAAAGTGCCAAGACATCAAGGAGACATGGTCAAAAATGGAGCACCAGAGCTCATGTGAAAGTCAGTCCCCACTCTCCACTCAATGGTGGAGAATGTCCTGTCCATTGGCTAGATCTGTGTAGGAGTTCGAAGTTTACTGTCTGTATTGTCCTTGATGGGGAGGCCTGGTGGCACTCAGAGGAAGGATAGCAGGCTACCAAGAAGAGACTTGATACCCTATGAACATATACAGGGGGAGGTGGTCCCCCTCAGTCACAGACATAGGGGAGGGGAGTAGGGGGAAAGTGGGAGGGAGGGACTAATGGGAGGATACATGGGATGGGCTAATAATTGAGATGTAATATGAATAAATTAACAAAATATTAAAAAATTAAAAAACAAAAAAGCAAAAAGAAAGAAAGTGTCAAAGCAATACAGCTCTTCACACCAAGTAGCTTTGAAGTTGTGTCAATAGGTATGAATTTGCTCTTCCTAGACCACACATTGTCTCAAAACCACAGTCCTCTCTTCTTTATACCAAACATGATAATCATGTCTTGAATGTTCCTATAGGGATCAAGTATGTCCACTTCTCCTATAGGGAATTGGTTTTAGTGAAGATATTGGACTGTAGAAGTGTCATTAAATAACTAACTGAAAAATAACATAGAGTAACATTTTACTGATGTGTACAAACAGCCTCACTTTGCTTATCATAAAACCTAGGCTCTGAGAAATTAAGTGACTTGCCTGAGCTCAATATATTATATAACACTGGGAAAGATTTGGCATACCCATCCTTTTCCCACTTCTAGGTATTTTTTCTTTTACTCAGGTGCGTCATCATCCTGCCTGTAGTCGGATTTTTATTGTGGTTGTTTTGTCTTTTACTAAATTCCAATGTTATTTTTGTCTTCCTAATAATCTCTTTTGTGAGACAAAATTTGCATAATTAGCTTTTAACAAGATGATTGGCCAACTTATTTTAGATTCAACCAAATTTGCTTCAGGCATAAACTCCAGGAGAAAAGTTGGTGAAGGCTAACAGAGGGCGAACTCCATCCAAGAAGGTGACATTCTTTACATCTATTTGAATCCTTGGCTCACATTGCTTATATGGTGACAGTTCCTCAAACCATAGCAATTAACAAGCAGAAGTAAAGCCTAGATTTATACCACACAACCTCTTCTCCCTTTAGGCCCCTGATTTGGCTGGCCATAGGAGATGTTTATGGACCACCTGACATTCGTTTATTCACACCATCCTTTGGTCATGTTTAGCTAAGGCCAATGGCAGAGAAACTTGTCAATGTCCTTCCTTGCCAGCCACTCAACTCCTTAACTCCTCCAGCACTGATTCTTACACAGACACCCTCTGTGTGTTTCCCTCCTCAAATAAAGACCTGCACTGTCTTAAGATGCTCATATCTTATCTGTTTTTCTTCCTTCTTACTGAACTTTCAGCTGAGAATATAAATGAGAAATTAAAGTTGAAACTATGATAAAGTGAATTCACCAAAACCTAGGGGAAATATCACAAAAGACTAATAATCCTAAAATATAAGAAGACCAAACATAAATCATCTTCATAATAAAAAGCCAGAAAAATATCCTTCCGGTGTCTTTCTGTGATATTAATCAATAGTCACCTCAAGGTTATTTTAAGGTAGTCCACCTGTTAGTGTTGCTTACTATTTAATTAAAGTCCTGGATCTATAAAGCTTTGTTTTAACTTATTCATTTTTCATGTTAGTGATGGGAAAATTCTTTCCTGCTAGAAAAGATAACCACTTGTGGAACTTCTGATCCCTTGGCGCATCTGGACCAGGGGGCCCTGCACAAACTGATGCACCAACCAAGGACAACTGTGTTTATGTGTGTACAAGCATGTGTGAGTGTGTATGTCACTGCATGCATCTGAAGCTTAGAAGGCAAATTGCAGGATTTTATTTTCTTCTTCTTCCACCACATGGTTTCCTGGGGTTGGTCTTGAGCCATCAGGTGTGCAAGGAAGTGCGTTTCCAACTGAGCCATCCTGCTGGCTCTTGCAAACGCTTTTACTCCTCCTCTCCAAAACAGGGGTGTGGACATCCATTGGGATCATGAAGTACAAATTCTAAGCTTTTTTAGAAGCTTAGCACCAAGCTTTGCTCTGAGCATCCCTAAGAAAACAAAACAGCTGACAATGTTTTAGACCACATCTCCTCAAAGTTCTCCTCAGGGCTTTCTTGCTCCAACACTGTATAAATATTTACAACATATGGTATAAATAGCCTAGAATGTTTCTGCCCTGTGCATTTGCTGGTGATGTTAGAGACAGATACAGTTTGCTATACTAAATTTCTTACAGTGGTAACAGAAGAATCCCACACTCAGCCTACTTTTCAACCAACACATATGCAATCCTTTACTCACTATATCCCAAGACCCTTTATATTTGAATCATTGGTTAGGGGAAATCCTATTCAGGTTTATGTTTAGAAACAAATTTTCTCATTTAAAATACATTCAGGATAAGAAAAGCTAGAGTGAGGTACAGAGTAACCAATCTGCTTCCAATTTTTCTCTGCTTGTGGCTGGACAGATGCTTCACCAGTTAAGAGCACTGGATGCACTTGCAGAAGCCTAAGCCCAGTTCCCAGCACCCATATCAAGTGGTTCACAACTATCTGTTACTCCGGCTTCAGAAGATTCAGTGCTTTCTTCTGGCTTCTCCAGTTGCCAAAAAATCATATGAATATAACCCCATATATACATAGATGCATAAATAAAAATAAATGTTTAAAAGGATTTATAATAAAAATAATTAAAAGTTTCCTCTGTCATGGATATCAAAAATATTCTCTACTTTGCTAATCCCCAACTGCATGTCTGATTCCTATAAACCTGTCTTCTGGAACTGTCAAATATATACTTAATTGTTAACCCAGGCACTTACTGACAAAACTAAATCCTACTCATGATTATGTGAATTTTTATATTAGCCTAAGAACACAAATCCTTATGTTCAAATGAATAAACACGTAATGATTAAAGTTTCACAAAATGGGACTGATGTTTTGTATACTGAGGGTTTCCCCAATACTTTAGCAAATGAATTCATTTAATGAACACATCCCCTACAAATACCTAACTCCACTTTTGTGACAGAGATGCTAACATGGTTATTTCTAATTCATGATAATAACTGGATCCTTGCATTAAAGAAAAACTTTGAAATAAGCGTATAGTGTGGATCTGGGATAAGAAAATACAAAATTACCATTTAGACACAACATTGATATTATAGAAGACGTTGTTATTTGTGAACAAGGAAAAAGAAAGAAAAGAGAGAGAATGACCAGGCCAAGCCATGTACACCCTTGCTCCAAATGTAAAGGAGCATGAGTGTGGTGATAAAGCCTAGAGGATGAATGTGCTGAGGAAGACACATAATTAAGTACAAATGGGAAGGATGCTAAAATAATTTAGCAGAGTTGATTCAAGTGTCTTAATAGCTGCCTGTAGCTTCTAGTGATTTACTTGTAGTGTTTATCCAATTTAAATGATGAGACCGTTCTAATTCTTGATGATAAATGAAACAAGATTGAGGTTTGAAAACATTTACAGAAGAAAAAAATTATAACCTAATTCATACGTTCAAAAAATGACAAATATGAATTCTTCTATTCTAAGAATGATGTTTTTCAGGCTTAATTTTTAAAAAGTTTACCTATAGCCAGTAATAATAGATAAAGGTTTAAGTTCACTTGATGATCAGGACCATTTCTGCATCTTCATTAAGGAAAAGTATATTTTAATAATAAAATGTTTTCAGAGAATTAAATGAGTACAAGGTCAAAAGTAACAGAATCCTGGGATAGTCTCCTGAGAAAGACATCTTCAACAATAATCCAACTATCTGCCACTTTCCCAGATAATAGTCTCAGTATATTCATAATGTCAGATTGTACTACAGCAACCTCAGTAGAAAGTTGTAAGTAAGGGATTGTCCATAACAGATGTCTGTGGCGGAGTATCTTGATTGTTAACAAAGGAGGAAGATCAAGCCCTCTCGGGGAACTATCCCTAGGAAGGTGGTGCTGGGCTATATAACAATTCTAGCTAAACATGGAGTCTGAGAATAAGCAAGCAAGCAAGCAAGCAGCATGGTTCCTACATCTACTTCCTTCGGTGATGGACTTGACCTGGCCTTGTAAGCCACGTAAAGTTTTTTCCTCCCCTAAACTGCATTTTGCGAATCTATCCGAGCAATAGAATGAAACCAGAACCCATGATACAAGGATGGAAACATCGGTCTCTTCATTTCCCAAAGTGTGTTTAGATAGCTTTTAGGTGATAAATAATGTAGGCCTTTAAAGCTGAGCTTAGCTTTAGAAAAGATGGTTGGAATTAAGTTGTGTCAGCTATCTATTTCTGTGTTAGACACTGTTCCAAACTTAGTAATGTAGAACAACAAATTTTGTGTTTTCTTAAAATTCTCTGAGTCAGCAATTTCTATAATCTTGTTTTGGAAAATTATTCGCGTCCTGAAGCCATCTGATGCTTTGGCTGAGGCTGGGTGGCCTATGATAGCTTCACTTGTGTATCGGACCGTTGGTACTAAATAGCAGGCAGTATCTCTTCATGTGGTTGTTAATATGTTTTTAAAATTAATTTATTCACTTACATCCCAATCGTAGCCCTCTCCCTTTCTCCTCTGGGTCCCAACTTCCCTTCCTTATCCCCCCATTTCCTGTCCTCTCGTCCTCAAAAAGGGAGAGTTCTCCTCCCTTACCAAGTGATCCCAGAAGACATCAAGCTCCTTTAGGACTGCCAACATCTTCTTCCTCTGTGGCATGGAGACTGAGGTTCCTATGGGCTACCTCTGATCAGGGGGGCTGGATCCTCTCCATGCCTCATCCTTGGTTGGTGCATCAGTCTCCTTAGGCCACCCTGGGCCCAGATTTGTTGGCCCTGTCCCCTCTGAATCCTTCTATGCCCCCACTCTTCCAAAAGACTCCCTGCATACTACACGAAACCAGCCCTACTTTTCACTTGGTACTTTAAAAGCATGCAAGTAGATAACAGTAAAATATAAATGATTTGTGGGCTATGGTTTGAATAATATATAACTTGACTTTTAGTGCATTTAATTGGTCAATATCTATAAGACTTAACAAGATTCAAGGCCCTGGTTTTGATCGAAGCTTCTATAGAGAAAGTATGTCTATTTTAGAACATATAGCATTTAAAATAGTACACCATTCTACAGACTTTTCCCTAATTAACAATGAATTATTAGATTAATAGAGCATTCAATACATATGTCTTTTCAGTATATTATGTGTGTATAGTAACTCCCTGAAATAGTGTGTTCTTTATTACAGAAACAATATTTTGTCCAGCTAGTCATTCTTAGATCATCACTCTTACTTTGCTTAGTCCCAAAGTCTAATAAGATTCAAACATTCAATCTCAATTCCCCTAATATCCCCATAGGATAAGACTTATTATTCAAGATTACACCTTTATATTATAGTTTAGGACTAGAAGAAGCTAGCTGTGATAATTTTTATTGCAAGTAAAATAGAGAAATGAGAACTTGAATCGTTTTTGTTAAGAACAGGTACTACCCTCAGCAAGCCTGAATTAACGATGTTGGCTTCTCTCTTCAGTTTAATAATGGTGAAGGTTTTATGTTGATTATCATTTCTCCTAGCTATGGAAAGATACAGGCCTGAGTTTAAACACTGCCTCATGCAAAAACAGAGAAATGTATGTATCAAACCAACAGTATCTTTATAGCAAGGACAGAATTCAAGAAATCAAAGAGAATGGGAGAATATATTTTTGAATAATACATCTGATAAGGGATTACTATTTAAACATATAAGGAACTCAGCTCAATTGTAAGAAAATAATCCATTCAAGATGTGGTTCACATCTTTGCAGTCTTAGTCTTTACAATTCAGCTTGTATTTTGGATGAGTAAGAGTAGTCTAGAGGAACAAAAGAGATAAAATGAATATCTCTTAAAATGATATTAATTAGACCAGCTTACATAGTGCAGTCCAACAATGGCTGCTTACATGATGGTGAGGGGTGAAAACAAGGAAGCTGGCCAACCTCAATTTTACACTACAGTCCTCGAGAATTCCTGAAGAGCCACTGGTCTTCAGTAGATGTTGGAAGGCTGAAGATGTAGGACCATGGTGTCAAGAGCAGGATTCTGATAGCAACAGCAGTTGCAGCAGTGGTGACAGCAGGGTTATGACGGTGGTGGCAGCAGTGATGATGGCGGCAGAAACAGGAGATATACACAGCAGTACATAGGAAAAGCAAACAGGGAAAAAGCAACAGACATTTCCCTCAGATATCTTTATATTTGGGCTAGCACCACAAGATGCTACCCACCCTTTGGGATTTTCTTCCTCTCTCTGTTAATGCCTCTATAAATTATCATTGCCCTGCCCAGAGATTTGTCACATTGACAAGATTACCCACCATGTCTTCTGTGCTTATCTCTTTGTATTTTCAATCCCCATGAAAATTACTTTCCCAAAATGTATTGCATGTCAAAATTTCAGATTATGGGAATGAACTTGCAATAGGAGAAAGACTAGTATATTTCAGAAACTCGGGCCATACATTGGCTATACATTGAGATGGAATAAGCAAATGAGTCTAGAGTTGAACTAATGAGTCTAGACATTGAACGGTGTGTGAGATGAGATATGTTGTGGTTTACATGAGAAATGTCCCCCATAGGCTCATGCATTTGAACATTTGTTCCCCAATTGGTGCACAATTTGAGGATGTCATGAAACCTCTAGGAGTTAAAGATTTTCTGGGGAAAGTCCATCATTAGGGGTGGGATTTGAGAGTTTATAACCTGCTTGACTCTGCTTCCTGAGTATGGACAAAATATGATCAGTCTTCCTGGCTGCCTAGCCAACTTCATGCTCCCATGGCTGTGTCTTCTCTGTCACAATGAATTGCATAAGTTCTGGATATACCAAAATAAATCTTTTCATCCTTTACTTGCTTTTTTCCTAGCATTTTATTACAGCATCAGAACAATAAGACAAGATGGTATCCAGGAAAGGCTCTGTAAATACACTCGACTTTTCAGATCAGAGTAGTTACCTGACTGAAATTACAGAACTGAAGAGAAATCAGAAAGTTATTGCATAGTCTCAAATGCAGAATAAACAGTCTGGGGATGATGTCAGAATTTTATTGAACTCTCCAAAGCTCTTCAGTATGTCTATGAGTATCTCTTGAAAAGGCAAAAATGCATGTGGATATGTGCTACATCTTCTGTCTGTCCTGATCCTTTTTTTTTTTAACTGTTGAACACATTTTATTTGGTTTTAACATATTCATTCTTTTATGTACTATTTACAGTCTCTAATATCACATTAAAATGACTATGAATGAATGCTCATGGGATAGGTTAAGTTAGTGGTTTTGTTTTCTTCTTCATTTATATAATTTTTGATATGCCCTGATTTTTCTAACAAAATTAACTCAAAATTTTATAGGAATATCCCATATTTAATGTAATAGAGTCTATGACCTAAGTGACCATGGGATATTTGACTAGAGTTCCATGTTTGCTGCTGAGATAAAATATTTCTACAAATAGATATTTATGGAGGAAAGTGTTTATTTGGCTTATAATTCCAAGTTACACCTACTATTGTGGGAAAATCAAGGCAGAAATTTAATTTGTCAAATTCACAACAAGAACAAAGAGAGAATATACTTATCGTTGCTTGTTTGTTACCTGCTATTTTTATTTAGATTAGGGTTCAACACAGAGAATTGGTGCCCCCAATGTGCTGAGTTGACAAAGAATAAAGGCAACTCTCCACAACCATGCACAAAGGCCAAATTGATCAAGAGAATTCTCAATTTGATACTTTCTTACCAGATGATTTTAGATTGTAGCAAATTGGCATTTGAAATAAACTCTTGCATATGGACAGACATCTTAACCTCATGGTTGATGTGATAATTGACAAATTGATATTCATAATATTCAGCTGCTTTAAAGAAGAAACATTAGAAAACATGAAAAGATACTTAATGTACATCTGTTCAAAGTAATTTTCTTTCAAGCTCTTTGTGTCATTCTCAGTATGGCAGGATTAGAATTTGGGACTTTTGAGTCATGTAGAATTGTCCGAAGTGCTGTGCTGTGGTCTGACATGCACACTTTAAAAAAGATGTGTGTGTGTTTGTGTGTGTGTGTGTGTATCCATGGGGTCTAACAGAAGGCATTTGATCCCTTGTAGCTATAGTTGCATGTGGTTATGAATCACTTCTATATGGTTTCTGAGAAGTTAACTACATTCTCTTGAAAAAGCAGTATGATCTCTGAACAACTTGGCCATCTCCAGCCCTGTATGCTTTGGTAACACTAAATGAAGTTGTCTCTTCTACATATTTTAAGTTTGATTGTTCTTTTGAATTCCCAATCACTGCTATTGTTTAACTAAGTTCAGATAGCCCTGGTTCTTTAGGACTAGGAACAATAATTGAAATAATTTTATTTTGTACAATATCAATTACCTTTTGTGGTAAGGCCTGGTCAAGTGTATTAGCATACATCTTGGTTTCTTCTTGCAGTATTTTACATCATCCTCTGCCTTGGATTTCCTTCATCCTTAAATTCTGTATTGTGGTTCTTTTTAAAATTTTTTTATTTAAATAATTTAGTCAGATTATATCTCAGTTGTTATCCGCTCACTTGTATCTTCCCATCCTCCCCCCCACCCACCCGCTCTCTCTTTCACCCTATTTCCCTCCTGAAGGTCTGTGTCAGAAGGAGACCTCCTCCCTCACCATATGATCACAGCCTATCAGGTCTCATCTGGATAGTCCACTTCCCCTTCTTCTGAGTGCCACCAGGCCTCCCCACCAAGGGGAAGTGGTCAAATAGAGGGCACAAGAGTTCATGTCAGAGTCAGTCCCCGCTCTCCACACAATTGTGGAGAATGTGCTGTCCATTGGCGAGATCTCAATAGGGGATCAAAGTTTACTGCATGCGTTGTTCTTGGTTGGTACAGTAGTCTTTGTGGGCCCCAGGTGAGAGAGGTATGGGAGAATGGGGAAAGAGCAGGACCCAGAGGGTCCTGGAACCTTACAAGGAGACCATCAAGGCTGGCAGATCTGGACCCAGGGGGGCCTATACAAACTACTGTGCTGTGGTTCTTGGTCATATTTTAGAACCATGGTCCCACTACTGTTGAAAATATTTCCTCTCTTGATTATGAGTGTTAATTCACACATAATCATCACTGTCGTTCTGCTTATTGGCTGTTTCAGGCAAGTGGCCCAGTTTAAATTCTTGTATTAGTTTTTGCTGTGTAACAAATTACCAGAAACCTCCTAACTTAAAGTAACAGATGCTTGTTATCAAAGTTTCCACAGTTCAAGTGTCTAGCTTCAGTATAATTAGGTCCTCTGCTTAAAGTCCCACAAGGTTGAGATCAAATTGCTACCCAGGGCAGCAGTCTCCTCTGAGCCCTGCTCTTTTCCAGCTCTCTCCAGGTGTTGAGGAAAATAGTTTTCTTGTGGCTGTGGGACTCGTGGCATTTCAGAGCCAGAAAGGAAGAAACAGAAGGGGAGCTTCCACCATTTTGATTTTCTCATCCCTAAGCACTATTTACTTTGTGATTTTATGGGGTTAGGGATGGAGACCAGGGTTTCATACATGTCAGTTAGGAGGTTCTCTGTTGGATAAGCCCACATTACTCTAGATCATTCTGTCTGTTGTATGTGTGTGTGTGTGTGTGTGTGTGTGTGTGTGTGTAAGTGTGTGCATCTCTATGAAGAAGCAAGAGTGTGTTCATCAATTTCTCTCTCCCTTGTTTGTTTCACTTTATTTCTCAATTTTATAAACATATATAAGTTGTTGGGGTCCATGCAAGAGGAACAGCAAAACAACTCTAGAATTCATGGAATGCGGCCCACCTGTTAGCAAACCTACAATGGGTGAGTCTCACTGAGGCATAACCCTGAGAACTACATGTCCTGTGGACTTCATGCTGTTATGGAGCACAGCTCTGCTTGTTACCTTTGTGGTCCTTATAATCCCCTTAATAAATGAATTGTGTGAGTACTATAAAGGGGCCTTCTAGCCCCTCACTGGGCAGTATCATTGGCATACTCAATAACAATGCTTGATCTCCTTCAGACATTGCTGCTAGAGCAGATTAATGATTCAACCACCATCTCTGAAAACAACCTACAGGTATAGATTACTAACAATGATCACTACCTGTAGAAAGTTGCAAAATAGACTGTTCAACAGGTTTGGTAAAGATGTTTTTGTTAGTGGCTCTAACTTAAAATGTCTTAGGGAAAAATAGATTGTTTATCAAAGTAAGGTAAAGATGTTTTTGTTATTGTCCCTTATGCAGGAAATCTTAGGGGACAATTGAAGTTAGGAGAAAATGCATTCTTATTAGTAAAGCTAAGAACTTTTTGAGGTTGGCAAAGCAAGGACAATGGCCCATAGTACCATTGGCTGACATGACTCTTTCAAGGTGGGCTGGTGACTGAGATGACAATTGATTGATTTCCTTATTTTATTTTTCTGCCCTCAGTTTCCTAATATGATTTAATAAAACATATTAATGAATGGATGAGCACCTTTAGGACTTAAAATAGAAATGGCTGATTATTTTTATACAGAAGTTTAGATTTGTGATTCCTTTAAGCTCTTCATAAGATTACTTCTTAAGATAATTGATTCCTTCTTTGTAACAGCAAACTGCAGCCTGCCGGAAAAGAAAACCTGGCTCAGAAATCACCTGGCTTGCTTATACTCTGTTAATAAGTAACAAGATGCTTATGTACAAATGTATGTGGGTTCTTAGAAATAACTTGTTATTCAAGTTTGTTCCTTGCCCATAATACATAAAACATTTGATCATGTGAGGGTATTGGGGAACATGATTTTCTTACATATATTCATTGTAATCATTTATTTATAGATAGAATATATCTATTTACTCTAGAATAAGTAAAATGTATTTATTCTATAGCTAGAATGTAAACAGCTTGTGATTTTTGTACTGCTTGAAAGATTTTGTTGGGGTATATAAACTGTGAGAATAAGGGTAAGGAGAAGAAGGAAAAAGGATAAGGAGAAAAAAAAGGGTATGAACATGGGTAAGAATAAGGATAAGGGTGAAAATAAGAAGATAATAGTAAAAAGAAGAACAAGCAGTTTGTTAAAACCTATCTGCTGGAGTCTGTCTTATTTCGTCATCTAGTATAAGTGTGTGTGTGTGTGTGTGTGTGTGTGTGTGTGTGTGTGTGTCTTTCTTTTCTCTCCTTTTTTCCCTTTCTTTTTTAGACACTTGCCACCATCAGCCCTAGCCCCACCTTGCTACCATCAGTGGAAGCTATTGCTGGTAACTATCAGATCCAGCTTGGAAGGTTGCCCTCAGAGAAAGTCTACAGGGTCTCCAGCCAGCCACAGGATTCACAGCCCACCTCAGTTCTCCCTAGCTGATCATGAAGCTGGACTTCCATAATAAGTATTCTGACAATATCCCTCTTCATTATTCTTTCTTATTTCCCCAAGCTGCACCAACCTCCCTTTTCTTCACCCAAAGTCCTCCTATTTTCATGTCTATTTATTTCCGTGGTCCATTGCATTTATTTGGAGTTGCTGTATAAGCATGTGTGTTATTTACTTAAGCAATGGCAATTTGCCAGTGGCTTCATCACTGAAGAAATAACTCCAGCAACCATTAACTGCCTATAATCCTCAAATAGGGGTACTGCCTCATGAAGACCTCCTCCATCATGATGGGTTGTTAATTGGCCCAACCTTGTGCCTCCCCCACTGATGGTGTTAGTTCATGGGTGCAATGGGAAGATCCTGTCGGGAAGACAACATGTCACAGCACTGCTCTTCAGTCTCTAACTCTTCCATTCCTTTTGGCCTTCTCTGAGCCTTGGAAGAGTTAATGCAGATGTCCTTTTGTCCTATTTGTGATGAGCCTTTCAGTAATTCTAATACCGTTGACACATTATGAGCTTCTGAGTTAATCTGCTCCAGCTACAAAAAGACAACTCTCTGATGAAGGCTGAGAGTGGTGCTAACTTACATAACTTATCATGCGTACATGAATGTTTGGAGGGAAGTTTGACAGCATGCACATTTATCAAAATGTCAGTAGTTCATTTTCATATTGTGGTTTCTCAGTAAATCTGGAGCTCACTGATTCCACTGGGTTGGGTGGCTAAAAGGCCAGGGCAACCTTCTCTGCCTCTGCCTCCCAGAAGCTGGATTACAGCTATTTACTGCCACACCCAGTTTTTTCTATAGCTACTAAGATTCAAATTCAAGTCTTCATGCTTTTATGGCAAGTGCTTTACTGGCTTATTTATCTTCCTTGTTCTCTGTATCTTCTGTATCTTCTAAAAATTCCCCAATAGGGTCAGGTCCACATAGAATACTCTTTCCTTGGGTTAACCTAATTGGGATTTTAAGTCTGAAATCTCCACTCATATTCACGTATTCACGATATTTTATTATTTAGAAGTACACTATAATCTGTGAATATACTAAAAACCAGCAGATCATGTACCTTTTATAAACATTATACATGTTTAATGTATAAATTTTACAATATATGCACAATATCTCAATAAAGCTATTTGAAAATAAAATCCTGCCAGGCATGGCCCGGCCCACACCATTAATCCCAGCACTTGGGAGGCAGAGGCTTGTGGATTGTTGTGAGTTCAAGGCCAGCCTGGTCTACAAAGTGAGTCTAGGACAGCCAAGGCTACAAGAGAGACCCTGTCTCGAAAAACCAAAGGGAAAAAAAAAAAGAATGAAAGAAAAGAAAAAGAAAATAAAATCCTGAGATAGATATGTAGCTACATTCAAAGAGAGGGAGACACATTGACGTGGGAATCACAGATTGTCTTAAAATTTAATCTGCTACAATATGAACAGTATTTTCTGTACTGTTGCCTCCAAATCTAGCATCCTTACTGATTTTAGGATCCACAATTACAAATCTGACCACAACACTTCATTGAAATCTCTCATTATGAATTTCTCAGGAAATGCTTATATAAAAAGGAAAAAAAAAAACCATACAAAATTAAGAATGCGTAACAACAGATCCAAAAGCTAATAATAATAATAAATACTACTACTACTATTATTACTACTGCTACTACTACTACTACTACTACTAATAATAATAATAATAATAATAATAATAATAATAATGATAATAGATATAATTCAGTAAACATGTCTACTAAGCTCAAAGCAGTTCAAATTAGTTTCATGGATGTGAATACCAGTGTAATTTTTATTTTATAGGAACAGGAAGTCTGTCAGAATCTGCTTTGCTCCTCTTCAGTCTGCATTAGCATTAATGATGACCTAAGAACTTAGTTCTTGTTCTGAAAATATTGAACTTTGCTTTTAATGTGGCCAATTTATACTGGTATGTTTTGAACCATTATTCACTTTTTTAAAAAAGGATGTTTTCAAAGCAACTATGCATAAGTAAAATGTTTCAAAAGAATGGAAAAGACTGAGAATCCTATTAGCTGTGTAGAGTGGATTGGTAATTATAATTTACCACTAACAAACTAGAAATTTATGTAGTGGAGAAAAAACCTAAATCCTCAAGCTGGCTAGATAAGACACATGATAACCCTGGGAAGCCAGCCTGGCAGTCCATCTTTAACAATGCTTTGGAGCTTCAGGTCTAGAGACAGGATGATTCTAGCAATATCCAGCATTCTCTCCAAATATAATGAACAAATGGACATCCTAGAGAGTATGTAACTAACTGTACCATATCACAGGAAAAAGAATGTGTCACTCTCAGTATTTAAAATAAATAACATACTCCAGAGAACATTCTGTAGGAAGCACAAGCTATTTGATTTCCTCATACACAAATGACAAGACACATTTTATGCATGATTATGCTAGTTTTATTTCTAATGTTATAAAAATCAAAAGCAACTTTAAGGAAGAAGGGACTTATTCAGGCTACAATTTCAGATTACAGTCCATCACTGCAGGATGTCAAGGCAAGACTATGAAGCAGCCAGTCATGTACACAGTTAGGAATAGAGAGTGAATGAGCCCATGACTCCATGCATGCTTTCTCTTACTCAGTTCGCTCTTTGAATTTACACAAGCCAGGATCCCTTTCCTAGGCAGTGGTTTGCCTTCAGAGGACTGGGTCTCTCAACATCAATTAAGATTGCTAAGTCAATCTTCCACAGGTTTGCTCACTGGCCAGCCTGATTAGATAGTCCATTGGTGACACTCTCTTCTCAGGTCATTCTAGACTTTGTCAAGATTACAAAACCAAACATCACAATGATCTCCTGAGGAAAGCTGTAACTTAGCCTCATGTAAATCATGGAGCTTCTTCATCTGCATTCTTACCTTACCTCTCATTAAGTACTTACCCTACTGCAACATAGTCTGTGTAGGTATCTTTGCAAATAGGATAACTAATTAAACAATTTGGAGCTTATGAAAATCTTAATTTCCATAGGTTTCAGTACATTATATTCTTTTCTCATAAAAACTTATTTTAGTTTCCATTAGTGTCTTACACCATCACTCTATACATAGAGCAACACTGATCTTATTACTCAGATGTCTCTACTCACTCTCATTTTCATCACTGTAAATGTCATAATTCTCTGTAGTTACTTGTAATCTTGTAGCATGAAGCATTGTAAACTTCTTCAGACCCATCTCATTGCCTTAATTACTTTTATGATTATATCAAACCATCATAAACATAATTATTTCTTCTGCCCATGTATTTGGATCACTCTTAAACATGTATTGCCTCTTTCATATTCCTAGTATCACATCACTCAGAGGCAGTACATCTTTTTTACACTTAAATTATTTGTCTAAAAATACTCAAAACTTAGGAACCCACTTATTTCCAGTGTTCTTTATTTAAAATTATTTGACTTTGGGGGATCCAAGATGGCGGCGAGCAGTGTGGACTATGTTTGGAGGCTCCAGCGAACAATTTGGGGAATTGCGCAGATTTCTGAGCCAGGAGCACCGAGGTCCCGACACCACGACGGCAGGAGTGCTCCACGGTCCTGGGGAACCAGGGTGCGGAGGACCTGCGTGCCCCTGCACACGGGAGGAGTGCGGATTTTCTCATATCAGAGCAGCAGCAGCGACACCAGTGACACCAGCGGCACCAGTGGCAGTGGCTGAGGTTTGCAGCTCGGAACCTTCCAGTGGAGGCGGTTAGTGTGGTGGCTGGTAGGAGTTGCTGTGGGAGAGGGGACTCTGGACGGGATTTGGGTAGCGCGGTACAGTGTGAGACAAACTGGACTCGGTGGACAGTTCGGCCCCAGAGTCCCGGGTACAGCTCAGTGCGCAGTGCTGTGGAGACGCTGGCTCAGCACAGCAAGCAATTCTGCCCAGGGCAACAGCTCAGCCCAACCACGGCTCCCCTGCTGTGATGCAGGCTGGGCACAGCGCTCAGGTCCACCAAAGGTGCCAGATCAGCACAGCCGCAGTTCACCTGCGGTGACACAGGCTGGGCGGAGTGCTCAGGTCCACCGAAGGTGCCAACTCAGTGCAGCCACAGTTCGCCTGCTGTGATGCAGGCTGGGCAGAACGCTCAGGTCCACCGAGGGCGCCAGCTCAGGGCAGCCGCAGTTCGCCTGCTGTGACCAGGCTGGGCAGAGCACTCAGGTCCACTGAGGGCGCCAACTCAGCGCAGCCACAGTTCACCTGCTGTGACGCAGGCTGGGCAGAGCGCTCAGTTCCACCTGAGGTGCTAACTCACATCAATGAGCAGTGCTGCCCAAGACACTAACTCAGCTTAGCGGGTAGTTTTGGGGGCACTAACGCAGGCTGAGGTCAGCACGCAGATTCAGCCCAGAGGCCCTAGCTGGACTTGACGGGCATTTTGGGCCCAGAATTCCTAGCTGAGCTCTGCAGACGGTTCAGGCCCTGATATTCTAGCTGAGCTTGGCAGGTGGTTCAGGCCCAGTGTCCCTGGCTGGACTTGGCAGGGAACCCAGAAGACTGTGGATACCTTGGCCTGACCAAATGCTCATCCAGAGACCCAGAACGATTGCAGGACCCACAGCACAGGGGAGCTGAAGATCACTGGCTGTGAGAGCCCAAAACTACAGGGCTAACTTCCTGCCATCCACACCAGTGAAGCATCAGAGCTTCCAGCCTACGGAAATCATGAGAAAACAAATGAATCTATCATCAGATGCCCTACATACAACTCGGGAAGCTATCCAACAAAATCAAAGATGGCAAGATGTCTAAAGGACAGCGTAAAAGCATACGCAAAAAACCCCAAAACAACATGACGTCTCCAGTTTCCAGCTATCCCAGAGAAAACAACCCAAAGAACTCAAAAACAATGGAAATGAAATAAAATGACCTCAAATCCTTAATAATGAGCATATTAGTGGAAGAAACAAATAAAATTCATAATCAAATACAGGAAGACGCAGCCAAAAGGTGAGAGACATAAAAGAAGCACATAGAGTGGAACTGGAAAATTTTCAGGAAAATGCAAATAACCATATGGAAGAAATAAATAAAACTGTTCAAGCTCCGAAGACCTATAAAGAGGCAATGGAAGAAACTCAGGAATTTTAAAAAATCAGGTGAAAGAAATAAAAAATTCAGTTCAAGATCTGAAGACGAAAATGGATTCAATGATAAACACACAGACAGAAGAAAAACGAGAACATGAGACCTCAGAGAAGAAGGCGAGCAACACAGAGGTGAGCTTCTCTAACAGAATCCAGGAGATGGAAGAACGAAACTCAGGTCTAGAAGATACAATCACAGATCTTGAAGCAACCATTAAAGAAAATGCCAAATCTGGAAAACTCCTGACACAAAACATCCAAGAAATTAAGGACACCATGAAAAGAAGAAACCTGAGGATAATAGGCATTGAAGAAAGAGAAGATATCAGACTCCAAGGCCCAGAAACTATTCTCAAGAAAATAATAAAAGAAAATTACCCCAATCTAAAGAAAGAGATGCCTATAAACATACAAGAGGCCTACAGAACACCAAATAGAATTGACCAGAAAAGGAAAACTGCCCGTCACATAATAATCAAAACACAAAACATACAGAACAAAGAAAAAATATTAAAAGCTGCAAGGGAAAAGGGCCAAATAACATTCAATGGCAAACCTATCAGAATTACACCCAACTTCTCAGCAGAGACCATAAAAGCCAGAAGAGCCTGGACAGAGATCCTGCAAACCCTAAGAGACCACAGATGCCAGGCCAGACTGCTTTACCCAGCAAAACTATCAATAACCATTGATGGAGAAAACAAAATTTTCCATGACAAAAACAAATTCAAACAGTACCTATCCACAAATCCAGCTTTACAGAAGTACTAGAAGGAAAACTCCATCCCAAAGGGTCTAGCTACAACCAAAACTACTCAGGAAATAGGTAACTATGCCATGGCAAAAACACAACGACACAAACACTCGATTGGAAACAACATCAAAATTAAGACTCTTAACAGTCACTGGTCGTTAATATCTCTCAACATCAATGGTCTCAATTCTCCAATAAAAAGACACAGACTAACTGAATGGGTGAATAAACAAGATCCAACATTCTTCTGCATTCAAGAAACACATCTCACCTATAATGATAGGCATTACCTCAGGGTAAAGGGTTGGAAAAAAATATTCCAAGAAAATGGTCACAAGAAGCAAGCAGGCGTAGCCATTTTAATATCAAACAAAATAGACTTTCAACCAAAATTAATCAAAAGAGATTCAGAAGGATACTTCATACTCATCAAAGGTAAAGTCAACCAGGATGACATCACAATTCTGAGCATCTATGCTCCCGATACAAGGGCACCCACATTTGTAAAAGATCTGCTAAAAAAAACCTCACATCGATCCCCACACAATAATAGTGGGAGACTTCAACACCCCACTCTCACTGTGGGATAAGTCATTGAAACAGAAACTAAGCCGAGAAATAACATCATTAACAAATGACATGGGTCAAATGGATCTAACAGATATCTATAGAACCTTTCACCCAAACAAGAACGAATATACCTTCTTCTCTGCGCCCCATGGAACCTTCTCCAAAATTGATCACTTCGTAGGTCACAAAGCAGGCCTCAACAGATACAAGAGGATTGAAATAATACCTTGTATCCCATCACATCACCATGCTCTTAGGCTGCAATTCAACAACAACAGAAACAACAAAAAGCCTACACGTACGTGGAAACTAAACAACTCTCTGCTAAATGACACATGGGTCAGGGAAGAAATAAAGAAAGAAATCAAGGAGTTTCTGAAATTCAATGAAAATGAGGGAACAACATACCCAAATTTGTGGGATACATTGAAAGCAGTGCTAAGAGGAAAATTCATAGCACTGAGTGCCTTTAAAAAGAAATTGGAAACATCGCACATAAGCAACTTAACAAAACAGCTGGAAGCCCTAGAAAAAAAAGAAGCAGAAACACCCAAAAGGAGTAGACATCTGGAAATAATCACACTCAGGGCTGAAATTAACAAATTAGAAACTAAGAAAACAGTCCAAAGAATCAACAAAACCAAGAGCTGGTTCTTTGAGAAAAGCCACAAGATAGACAGACCGTTAGCCAAACTAACTAAAAGGCAGAGAGACAGTATTGAAATCAACAAAATCAGAAATGAAAAGGGAGACATAACAACAGACACTGAAGAAATACAAAGAATCATAAGATCCTATTTTGAAGGCATATATGCCACAAAATTTGAAAATCTAAGGGAAATGGACAATTTTCTTGATCAATTTCACTTGCCAAAGTTGAGTGAAGAACAGATAAACAAGCTAAAAAGTCCCATTTCCCCTACAGAAATAGAAGCAATCATTGATAGTCTCCCAACTAAAAAAAGCCCAGGGCCAGATGGTTTCAGTGCAGAATTCTACCAGACATTCAAAGGTGAGGTAATACCGATACTCTTCAAGCTACTCCAAAAGATATAATTGGATGGAACATTACCAAATTCATTCTATGAGACCATAGTCACATTGATACCTAAACCTCACAAAGACTCAAAAAAGAAAGAGAATTTCAGACCAATTTCTCTTATGAACATGGATGCAAAAATACTAAATAAAATACTTGCAAAACGAATACAAGAACACATAAAGGATATCATTCATCATGACCAAGTAGGCTTCATTCCAGGCATGCAGGGATGGCTTAATATACGGAAATCCATCAATGTAATCCACCATATAAACAAACTGAAAATAAAAAACCACATGACCATCTTTTTAGATGCAGAGAAAGCATTTGAAAAAATCCAACACCCATTCATGTTTAAAGTTTTAGAGAGATTGGGGATACAAGGCACTTTCCTCAACATAATAAAGGCTCTATACAGCAAGCCAATAGCCAAAATCAAAGTAAATGGTGAGATACTCAAGAAAATTCCTCTAAAATCGGGAACAAGGCAAGGCTGCCCACTCTCTCCATATCTCTTCAATATAGTACTCGAAGTTCTAGCCAGAGCAATAAGACAACAAAAGGAGATCAAGGGTATCCAAATGGGAAAGGAGGAAGTCAAACTATCCCTATTTGCAGATGATATGATAGTGTACATAAGTGACCCTCAAAATTCTACCAGAGAACTCCTACAGCTGATAAACACTTTCAGCAATTTGGCTGGATACAAAATTAACTCAAAAAAGTCTGTAGCCTTCCTATACACAAATGACAAGCTTGCAGAAGAAGAAATTAGGAAAGCCATACCCTTCACATTAGCTACAAGCAATATAAAATATCTAGGAGTTACTCTAACTAAGCAAGTGAAGGACTTGTTTGAAAAAAATTTCAAAACTCTGAAGAAGGAGATTGAAGATGACATGAGAAGATGGAATGATCTTCCTTGCTCATGGATAGGGAGAATTAACATAGTAAAAATGGCCATCCTACCAAAAGCAATCTACAGATTCAATGCAATCCCTATCAAAATACCCACACAATTTTTTAAAGACATTGAAAGTTCAATTCTGAACTTCATATGGAAAAACATAAAACCCAGAATATCAAAGATGATCCTGTACAATAAAAGGTGCTGCGGAGGAATCTCCATACCTGATCTCAATTTGTACTATAAAGCAATAGTAATTAAAACAGCATGGTCCTGGCACAGCAATAGGCTGGTTGATCAGTGGAATCGAATCGAAGACCCAGATATGAATCCACAAACATATAGTCACTTGATTTTTGACAAAGAAGCCAAATCCATTCAATGGAAAAAGGATAGCATCTTCAACAAATGGTGCTGGTCTAACTGGATGTCTATGTGTAAAAAAATGCAACTGGATCCATATTTGTCACCTTGCACAAAACTCAAATCCAAGTGGATTAAAGACCTCAACATAAAACCAGAGACACTAAGTCACTTAGAAGAAAAAGTGGGGAAGAGCCTGGAACATATTGGCACAGGAGACAACTTCCTGAACAGAACACCAACAGCCCAGGCCTTAATGTCAACAATTAATAAATGGGACTTCATGAGACTGAGAAGCTTCTGTAGGGCTGGAGACACCGTCAAGAGAACAAAGCAACAGCCTACAGACTGGGAAAAGATCTTCACCAACCCTACATCTGACAAAGGTCTAATATCCAAAATATATAAAGAACTCAAGAAATTAAACACCACCAAACCAAATAACCCAATTTAGAAATGGGGCTTGGAACTAAACAGAGAATTCTCAACAGAAGAATATCAAATGGCTGAGA
This sequence comes from Acomys percivali, assembly GCA_907169655.1. Taxonomy (NCBI): domain Eukaryota; kingdom Metazoa; phylum Chordata; class Mammalia; order Rodentia; family Muridae; genus Acomys; species Acomys percivali. The sequence goes on along the minus strand of OU015745.1, from coordinate 62,756,872 downwards.
AACACTTAAAGAAATGCTCAACCTCCTTAGTCATCATGGAAATGCAAATCAAAACAACTCTGAGATTCCATCTTACACCCATCAGAATGGCTAAGATAAAAAAACTCAAGGGATACCACATGCTGGAGAGGATATGGGGAGAGAGGAACACTCCTTCATTGCTGGTGGGAATGCAAACTAGTACAGCCACTTTGGAAATCTATCTGGTGCTATCTCAGAAAACTGGGAATAGGGCTTCCTCAAGACCCAGCTATTCCACTCCTTGGAATATACCCAGAAGATGCACCAGCACACAACAAGAAAATTTGCTCAGCCCTGTTCATAGCAGCCTTATTCATAATAGCCAGATCATGGAAACAGCCTAAATGTCCCTCAGTAGAAGAATGGATAAAGAAACTGTGGTACATATACACTATGGAATACTACTCAGCTATAAAAAACAAGGAATTCCCAAAATTTGTGGGTAAATGGATTAAACTAGAAATGATCATAATGAGTGAGTTAACCCAGAAGCAGAAAGAGTCAAATGGTATATACTCACTTATATCTGCATAGTAGCCCAAGGGGCATGTCCCATGAAAGCCTGCACTTACCAGGAAACTGGGACAGAGGGGAGGGCATCCTATTGGGACTCTAGATGAGAGAACCATGTGAGAATTGCAAAGAAGAATGATCCAGTGGGTCCTAGAAACCTACATGTAGAACATTATGATAGGCAGGTTTGGGCCCAGGGGTCCTGCTCAAACTAAGGCAACAGCCAAGGACAATACAGGCTGTAAACTTTAAACTCCTACCCAGATCTAGCCAATGGTCAGAACAGTCCCCACACTTGAGTGGAGAGTGGGATATGACTTTTTCATGTACTCTGGTGCCTCACATTTGACTATGACCCCTTGAGGGGGAGACCTGGTGGCACTCAGAGGAATGACAGCAGGTCACCGAGAAGAGACTTGATACCCTATGAGCACATACAGGGGGAGGCAATCCCTCTCAGGAACAGTCATAGGGGAGGGGAATAAGGGGAAAATGGTAGGGAGGGAAGAATGGGAGGATACAAGGGATGGGATAACCATTGAGATGTAACAAGAATAAATTAATAAAAAAATTATTTGACTTCTGAGTGTTAATGTACTCATATTTATTTCAAGAGCGCATTACTATATATGAACTTAATATGTGTATTTATGAGTGACAAAACAGACTTGCTTATTAAGATTTTGATTAACTAACTATTTTATAATCTAACGTTGGGCTGTGGGTATAGCTGCTTAACACGCATGAAATCACTGGTTCAATCAATAGTACTTCAGTTAAAAAATGAAACAAAGAATGAGGTAACCTAGACACAGAAAGACATACATGGCATATACTCACTTATAAGTGGATGTTAGGCACTTAATTCAGGATAACCACATTACAATGCAGAGACTGATGTGCCAACCAAGGTCCATGAAGGTGTGGACCCAGATCCTTTGGTCAGATGTAGTAGATAGGCAACACAGTCTCCTCGTTGATCCCACAATATGGGGAGTAGGGACTACTTCTGCCATCACTCGGCCACTACTGTTGATCACCTCCTCCCTGGCAGGGTTGCCTTACCAAGCCACAGAAGAAGAGGTCACAGGTAATACAGATTGCACTGGATAGGCTGAGGTCAGATGTTAGGGAAGGAGGGCTCCCTTTTCTTAGGAATAGGGGAGGGAAGGAGAGGAGACGAGGGAGAGAGTGGGGTCAGGAGGTGATGGGAGGGTGGCTACAATAGGGTTGTAAAGAATTCAAACTGCAGAGCAAGCAGGACATTTATATTGCTAGTTCCACTACATGGGAATAGCTCTGAGACTTGCTGAGATATGAATGTCTATGCATAGAAAAGGCTTCATGCTGGTCACAGAATCTCGGTGACTTATTACTAGATGCCATTCTTTATATGGCATGAATGAGGATATACAGATACATTACTTCTCCTTATACAAAACAGAGAACCAACCTTAATTGTTCTGTGCATCCCACACACCTCATACAATTGTAATTTTAGAACTGTATAATGCTTGTGAAAAATTATATGCTTTCAGAACAAAAGAACTGGATACTGATGCTGGATCAGACTGATAGGACTCATTCCTCTCAGCATCGTGGATACTGACATCCTGATTCCTTCATGTTCCAGCCCCAGGCACTTGAGTTGCTGTTACCCATCAGAACAGGACAGTTTCCAGGGCAGCTTTGTAGAAAGTATCTGATACCAATTGGTCCAGCATTTCAGACTGTCTGACACAGGACTTCTATTAAGCCTGGAATTTCTCAGCATTTAGAAACTGGACCACTAATGCTATCCCTGGCTTGATTAATCATTTTCCCCAATTTTATCTGGGTCCCTTCAAAGGTATTATTTGCCCCAAATCAGCCTTAAGAAACCTTAAAAGAATGATGCTCCATTTCCCCTAAGGGGCGTTTCTGTTTACTCTCTTGGGCTACAGATACTTATTTCATTGGGAGTTGGTTATAAGTTATTTGTGGTCTTACACAGAGAGAAAACTAAGTTGGACTCAGTGATGTTTCTCTTTTCTTTTATCTTTCTTTCATATGTAGGGAGACAGGAGCTGAAAAGAAAGAAGGGGGGATATAGAAATATAGAGGGATAATAGAACAAAAAGTAGATTATTAAATCTACTCTTCAACTTAAGGTTATAATTGTTACTCACAAATAAGGTTATTTTTAATTCATTAGTATAGAATTTTGTATATTGGTGCAAAGTAAGGTTAATTTTGATGCATTGGTATAGAATTCAATTTAAGCTTATTCTTCACACATTATATATATATGTATACATTATATATTAGTACATGTATTATATATATGCATACATATATGTATTTATACCCTAATAGGAGGTATTGTATCCATACAACTCAATTATAATACAAGGTTATTTTCAATGCCTTGAAAATGGTATTGCAGTCTCTTTAGGATAATTAAGTAACACAAACTAATTTTTAGTTGAGCAAATCATGGTAATGTCAATTACTAGTCTATTTTTTTCACAAGAATATATATCCTAGGTCTAACAGACAGATATGATTCTATAGATATATAAGGTAAAATAGTTAGATGAGGGCTTCAAAAGCCCCAGAGACTGTGGGCCTTTGTCTATTGGTGGAGGAGACTCTTCCTTCCTGTAAGCTTTGTGTTCAGAAATAGGTGAGGGTACCCCTTGCTGGCAACAGCCCACATGACCCTAAAGGCTAGGTCCTTGCAGGGACACTTTCAAAGCAAACCACACAGAGCTTAGGCCAAAACGTAAAAAAAAAAAAAAAAAAAAAAAAAAACTGGCTCTTTGAAGAAATACACAACTAAAGCTGCCCTGGAGCTAGCCAGAGGTCTGGGATGGGGAAGTGTCCTGGGTGTGGCTCTTGCAATTCAGATACCCTTGGTTAAAAAACCCAGAGGTCTGGGGTGGTGGCACACATTCCCCAGTTTCTCCTTCCATAGCTCCTTGTCTTTTTCTTTCTTTTATCATCAAGTTTGGTGAATTAAATTCTAGCTCTTTGACTATTGATTGTCTTTATTTTAACCAAGTACGGTTGGTTACCTGGCCTCTTACAAGTCCGAGGCTCCCTTCTCCCACTGAAAGAGACATGGACTCCCTTTGTTTCAACCCTGGCTAAAGCTATCACCACCCTATGCTCCCTCAATCTAGGGGATCTGACTGGAAAGCTCCCTAACTGCCTAGAAGGCCTTTCTAGTGACCTGTCTTATCAGACAGAGCCTTTCTCAGTTAGCCTCCAGAAGACTGAAGAAAACTCTGTGACCAGATTTTCAGCCCAGCCTCCCAAATAAAGGAACCCACAAGAGGCCTACAGAATATGGCATTTAAAGCAGTTTTTATTATTATAAAGATTCTTTGACAACAAGACAGGTTAACTACTGGCAACACTCAGCCTACCTCAAAGACGATGATGAGCATCAAAGAACCTCCTTATGGAGATGGCTTGAAATGGGTCAAACAAGCCACTGGGAAAAATGTCCTCATTACTGCCATAGACAGAATTCTGCCTAAAAAAAAGGGCAAGCTTGGATGTAGACAGAGTTGACGGTCCAACTCTGCCAAGACAGACTAAACAAGTCCTCAATAGTTCCTGCCTTGCAAATGTGTCTGTTAGATATATTGGTCTAGAAGGCTGAAGATGATGCCCCAACATTATAGAGAGTTTTCAGTGTCTGTTCAGGCAGTAAACTGTCTCAGTTATTTTTTCATTTTGGAAGCTGCTAACCTGCACTTCTGGTTCACACAGGTAATTACGTTTTTTCCTTCTCAAGTCTCTTATGGAGTTGAAGACCAGATAGTTTAGTCTTACAAGTAAGCTTAGTTGGTTAAGGGTTAAGATGTTTTTAGATCTAGATGTTTTAAGTTAATAGAGATGAGATATGATAGGCATAGATTTTTATTCAGAGTTTTAGACTCAACAAAATAAGAAAGATGTTTACTTCAAGTTTGTCAAATACAATAGCCTATTAATATAACAGTTATATAGTTCCTGATTATTTTGTCGTTCTTCCTGCTGTATGTGGTTTATTTTATTTATGTGTAATAATATAAATAAATATGTTTAAAAAGAAATATAATAAAGATAAAAAATTAAACAAAACAAAGTATCTACACATTTACAATAAAACATTTCTTTGCTTCTGAATGCATCAAAGACAATCTATGCTGTATCTTATTTTCCTGGCAATAGGCACTGACTGATATTGCTTCTATATCCTGGAAAAACACATGTCTTTCTACAAGTTCTGACACAATTTCCAGAAAGGAGTGACATGCACAAATATATAATGCAATATATTAAGACTATAATAAGTTCATTTAGCAGACCATTATAGGGGGGGGGGGGAAGAGAGAGAGAGAGAGAGAGAGAGAGAGAGAGAGAGAGAGAGAGAAACCCATATTCTCACTGTCCCACAGTTTTAAACATTAGCACAAATAGTTTCTAAGCAACATGGCCAATGTTAAAGAGACAATTTTACCCTGTAATGCTGTACATATTCATGGAATGAGTAAAAGCCAAGACTTGTAGTTCTCATCAGAGAGGCAGAGTTGTGGCCTACAGTTTAATCACACTGCTCTGCCATGCTATTGAACACTGTGAACTTACTGAAAATGAAACCAAGTCCCCAGGCTTATGAGAAATTATATCTCAACAGCTTGGGTGAGAATTTATCTGGTATATATAGTCAGGTCCAGACGTGGTTCCAGTGCAGCTGTACATGCAGGCACATGTCTGCTGGAATATGGATGTTTTTATGAACTATTTTCTTTTTATGTGTGTGTGTGTATGTATATATGTATGTGTGTATTGTGTATGTGTGTGTATGTGTGTGTGTGTGTGTGTCTTTACATGTGTATGCAGGCATGAGGGAAGATGCTCAAGCACAACAGAAGAGGCCATTAGATCTCCTAGAGTAGGAGTTACAATGTTCCTGAGCTGCCTGATGTGAGTCCTGGAAACTGAGCTGAAGTTCTCTGGAAGAGCAGCAAATGCAGTCACTCACTGAACTTTTTGTTTGTTTGTTTTTGTTTTTCTTTTAGCCAGTGTTCACATTGTCATGGAGTGATAGGTTTTACTCTGCCATTTGTAGAAGTTGAGCATAATTCTCTGTTCCTTTAGAGCATTCTGTAATGCTATTCAGACATGACCAAGGGTACTTCTCAGTTTCCATACTTCACTGTATTACTCAAGTGCATAGAGTGAGAGCATCACACAGTATTCAGGAGTCCTTGTTGGTTTTTTCACTCCCTGATGAGTAGTATCAAAATGAATTGAAAATGGTTTGAGTGTAAACAGACCCACTGATTCTGAGACACAGATGGTTGAAAACAGTGAACTGCAAGCCATATCCTATGCTCCAAGTTTGTCTAAATCTGGAAAAGATGGTGGAAGTCACAGAAATTCTGAAAAGAATTGCTTCAAAATAGATTGTTCTGTAGCTAATATTAATTAATTGGTAATTAAACGGATCAGGGTTAATGCCGTGTAAAGTCCTACACACAAATAAAGACACATCCCTCTGTAGCAAGTTTAATATCACAGATCTATTTGTTTCCCTGATCTTCTAGACATTTACAGCAGTTTTCAGCTTCATTCCTGCCCAGCTCTTTTGGCTCATCCTTATTTTTCCAAAAATATTACAGAGAATTAGAAAGTATTTCTGTGGTTAGTTAACATTAAGATTATGAATTTTGAACCATAGTCCTTTAGCTATAGAAAGATAATGTGTCACTCTATAGTGGTGGTTTGAATATCCACTCATCCAGACATTTATTCATTTGTTCTACAAATTCTGGTAAATAAGAACACATGATATTCTAGACCTGGATCTCAAGGGAGAGCGAGGAATTAGAAAGAGAACCTTGAGCATCAATTGCCAAGTGATAAACACCATGCAGGACATTGCTTAGAAAGAAAGAAAGCAAAAAAGTAGAAAGAGTGTATCTAGAGGAAGAGTCAGAATTAGGCAGAGAAGAAACACCTCTTATTTAAAACCCACATTCCCTAGATGGCTGAAGAGATCTCTCCAGTAAAAGGCATACCACTCGAAGATGAGAAAGATTCACTTCCTAGAAGAACATTGACATTTTCAAGGGGCAGTTCCTGGGTCAGCAGTACCAGCATATAGAGGAGCTTGTTAGAGATATGAGGTCTCTCTCCAGCCTACTGAATCAGAAATCTAGGAATGTGGTCCAAAAATTAGGTTTTTAACAAGCCCTCCAGGTGACTCTGGTGTACAGTTAAGCCTGAGAATTTTTGCTACAACAATTTCCACCCCACTGGCCTCAGGAAACAATCCATAGGGATTCCAGGCCCAGTGCTAGTATACTGATGGGAGAGGATAGGAAGAAAAAAACCTTCCCCATTTAATGAATATTTTGGTAAACTTTCCCCTCCTTTATTATTTGTGAGGGCAATTAACAACCTAAAATCAGATTTCTGCCAAGTGGAAACTGGGGAATATTTGCCAGTATTGCCAACCAGAGCCCTAGGATGGGCTTCAAATATATAAAGAACTCCATAATGAGATGGTGAGATGGCTCAGCATGTAAATGAGCTTGCTGCCAAGCCTGGAAACCTGAGTCAGATTCCCAGCTTCCTCCCCCACACACCTGGTAGAAGGAAAGAGCAGACTCCCTCAAGCCATATTCTGACTTCTATAGCAGTGCTGTGGTGTGTGTGTGTGTGTGTGTGTGTGTGTGTGTGTGTGTGTGTGTGTACACAGAAAAACAAAATATATAAGTAAGTAAATACTAAGATGATCCTAAATACCCAGTGATTATTTTCAATTGAAGTTTTAATTGCATAAGTAAAAACATTAAGCAGTTGTATACTGTGTATTATCTTGGAAGGTATTTAATGCTATATTCCATGACTACAGCCCATTTCTCAGGGGCCCTACAGAAATAAAGGTCAAAAGAATCCTTGAGTTCTTAAAAAAGACCCATTCCAAAAGAAAAAATCAGTTATATACTAAACATACCAGGGCAAAAAATGAAACAAAAAAACAACAAAAAACAAGAAGAAAAAACCTTCCATACTTCCAAACAAAAGCAAAAAACAAACAAACAAAAACACAACAAAATGAAACTATACAATCCTACCCAGTTAAACTAGGAACTCATATGTGCATTCACCACATCTCTAAAAAACAGACAAATAAATCCACTCTGTTATGGCATACTGTAAATTTTAAGTATTTTGGCTTTCAGTTAAGCTGGTGACTGTGTTTGAGAATGCCTACTTTGTGCTACATGCTTTCTTAAGATTGCTAGGATGAGTGTAATCATCGTTCAGCCAGGCAAGCTTTTGCCTACCTTACACCAAGCCTTGGGTGTATAGTAAGTGCTGAGCCAGCATAGTGGTGCATGCCTAACAATCTAGAATTTGAGGGATGGAGGCAGGAAGATCAGATGTTCAAGGTCACTATTAGCCACTTAGAGAATTTGATAGCCTGTGCTTAGAGAGCCTGGTTAAAGAAGAGAGTGAGGGCAGAGTCCTCTCTAAGGATATGCCCCGATGGCCTAACTTCCTTCTACTGGGCTCCACTTCCTAAACAAAACAAAACAGAGAAGGTTATTATTTCTGTCATCACAGAAAAATGTGCCCTGGATGTATTAGAATATCAACTTCACAGAGAAGAAACCTGGACATTATGGAGAGTCCATACTACCCAATAACTAAGGCCATCTACACAGTAAGCTATAGAGTCAGCATGTAAACCAATTATTGCCTTAGATCAAAGCCTCCATAATTCACTGTTAGATCAAGGGTCTGACATTCTGAGAATATTATGCTGCTCCCATCTCCTAATGGTTTTTTCTAGACATTTGTCATATGAAACCTACATATTAAATCATACCAAGCTCTTTACTGCATCTTACCAGAGCTCCCAGTAGAACATGTTTCTAAAACTTCTGATAGCTACACTTCAACCTTTCCTGAGTTGATGAAAACTTTCCTCTTGATTCCTCTTAATATTATTAATCACATCACTGGCAATAGGAAACAGACTCCAGTCTGGAAGCACCAGGCATCCTGCTCCTGGGTAACTTTGGAATATAAATAGGAAAGTCAAGAGCAGTTTTAGATTCTTGGTGGGTGCTAAGGTAGGATTGGGAAATAAATCACTTCTATGAATCACCTCTGGCATTTGAAATAAAAAATTTAATAGTATTCCCTTAGAGTGAGGCCTTGGAAAAGATGAGTTAGAGAAATGCATGCAGCATGTTTGGTAGCATTTTTATGGCTCTGTTCACCACTCTTTAATTTGAGAGTTACTAAAGGTAACCATCTACCTTAACAGATGATGTAAGCAGGACACTAGATAGGACGGATCATTGCTATGATGCTTGTCAATCTTTAAAAATGTTAGTCGCCATTGTCATCATCCTTATATTCTTCATGCATATGTTGAAGAAGTATATATTGGAAATTTTGTGCACAATGTATGTGTGCATGTTCCCTAGTGATTCTGGCCCACTTGCCAGTCAGAATTTATTGAAGAGGTGATGCTGTCCTCTTCAGCTAAAGTATGAGTCTGGGGACATTTAAAAAAAAAGGTCTGCTGTTCAGCCTTCTGTCATTTTTCTAGTGGGCCATAGATTCTGTAGGTCAGTTTGGGGCCAACACTGGAGGATATATACATTAATTAGTTGTCTTACAGCAAAGAAGTTTAAGAAAAGAAAAGTCTGTTTTGGCTCCTGGTTTCAAGTATAAACTATTAGAGCAGAAAGGCATGTCGGCAGAAGTGTGAGGCAGCTGGCCACTTTGTATCACAGGCTAGAGCTGAGGGAGCTGAATGCTGGCACCCAACTCACTTTCTGCTTCTTGTTCATCTCGGGTGAAAGCCCATGACATGAAACAGGTGACTACATTCAACATGCGTCTTCCCATGTCAGCTAACTCAGTCAGGAATTTCCTTCACACATGCCTATAAGTTGGTCTCTCAAGTGATTCTTTTGAAGTTGGCCAGAGAATTTAAGCATTGTGTGGTGGTGGCGCATGTCTTCAATCCCTGCACTTGGGAGGCAGAGGCAAGTGGATCTCTGAGAGTTCTGGGCCTGCCTGGTCTACAAAGGACAGCCAAGGCTACACAGAGAAACCCTGTCTCAAAAAAAAAAAAAAAAAAAAAAAAAAAAAAAAAAAAAAAAAAAAAAAAGAAAGAAAGGAAGGAAGGAAGGAAGGAAGGAAGGAAGAAACTGAGCATTGCAAGAAACATACTATTGGCTGGAACTGTCTTTTAGATGCTAATATAATGCAGGGCAGAAAGATGCCAGTGAGCAAGGTCAGAATCGGGTCTGTCAGTCTGTGCATCACAGGGAGGTTGATGGTTTCCTAGTCTCAGGTAAGAACTGTTAAATCTGCCAGCTTGTGTTATTAAACCAATGCCATCTCACACCTCCATGCACTATGTGCTCATGTTGCCTTTTCCATGATGTGTTTTTCACTGTCCACTGCTGATGCCACACTCTGATTCACCAGCTGTGCTGTGGTTTGACGGCCAGAAGCTGTTCTCTGCCTGGGGCTCTGCCTCAGGTCACAGTAAGTGAAGCACTGAGGATACCCAGTGATTGGCAGAGAGCAATGTGGGGAAAAGAAAAAAAAAAACTAGACTGAACAAAACATTAAAGAGAAAGTAAAATGTTGTTCAGAGTCAGCCCTGAGTACATGTGATGGTTAGTTTCTGTCAACCTGACACGAATTTCAGTCACAAGGGAAGAGGGAACCCTAGTTGAGAAATTTCCTACCCCCCTTACCCCCACTAGATTGACCTGAGGGCAAGTTCATGGGATGTTTGGTTGACTAGTGCTTGAACTGGTAGGGTCCAGTCTACAGCAGGTGGTGCCACTGCAGGAGTGGTGATTGTGAGTTGACTAAGAAAGCAGGCCAAGCAAGCCTTAGAAGTAAGTCAGTAAGCAGTGTTCCTACAGAGCCTCTGCTGTATTCCTGCCTCAAAGTTCCTGTCTTGAGCTCCTGCCCTTTCTCCCACCATCCATAGTGCTGTGAAAATGTAGGAAGTATAAGTCAAGTAAACTTTTTTTCCTCCTTTAAGTTGGTTTTGGCTGGTGAATGTTTTATCACAGCAAGCAAGGACAGTACATACCTATGCATGTGAATAAAAGAAAAAAAATCTTTTCTATTGAGAATCTCACCAATTGGTGAAAGGATGTGACTGCTGGACCCCAAGGTGACTGTGAGTACAAAGCTCTCTCCCTTCATTAGAGACCTCAATGGGAAGTGACACTCACATAATGGGATTCCTGTCAGCAGTTGAACCAAAGGGCTCAGGTCAGCCGGTCCATTTTGTTAGAACTGGAGCCAGGAGACACTGAATGGTGCAGAGTGGGAAAGGCAGGTGGCGCCTGGGAGTCTAGGCAGCCTTGCAGGGTTGCTCAGAAATCAGGGAATTTAAGCAGATCCTGCAGGGAGCAGGGCTTTAGGGTCATTCAAACCTACCTTTGATATAATACTATTTGTCCTTGACTGAGATCTCTGTCAACCCACTGGTGACCGCTGAATTCCATTAGGGGGAGGCAACTGCCCCGGCAGGAGGCAGCATTCTAAAGAGACGTGCAGCCCCTCCCTTTGGCTGGCAGACTATTGAAACTTTGAAGCCCAAAGGATTAAAATTACCCCAGGAATCTCATGCTGAGAGAAGAGAAAAGTTGAAGCCCTGGTACCACACAGAGGAGAAACTTAACTCTCAGGAAAAGATTTCACGGGTTCTGACAAATTTTCAGACCACCTTACAAGGCAGACTGGAGCAAAGAGAATGGGGGTCTATGGCAGGCAAGACCACAGTTGACCAGGTAGCCTTTCATCCTCCGATTCCAAGGCTTAAGCTGGACAGCTGGACATTGAGGCATGCTGTCTTTTTGGAATATATATACGTGTGTGTGTGTGTGTGTGTGTGTGTGTGTGTGTGTGTGTGTGTGTGTACATACATATATATTAGAAAGTTACTAACACCACAGATGGACAACATAATGAAGAGATCTGTGAGGCTAAGTTGCCCTTCTTATAGGTTTAAGGCAGAGAGGAGAGGTCGCATGCCTTGCAATGGATGAGTAGCTGTTAGTATGAGCTTGCAGTCAGGCGGTCCGATTCCCAGGGTGATTTCTGTCTTTTAGTTAATGTGTTTCTTTTGTATAGAATGTGCTACCTGTAGCCTCTGATAGCTTAAATTATTTGGTACATTTCTTTTGGGGGAATGAGAATTACATATTCGTAGAGAGTCACAATAACGTGCCTGACATCTTTTTTACAGCAGCTCTGAAGAGGGGGCATGGGGGGAGAAAAGGAGAGAGAGGAGGAGAGAGGCTGCTGTAGACTAGTGTGGCCAAATGTAATACAAACTTCGGGTCAGTTCCCCAAGGCAGCCTGGGGGAGTCAGGGAGTCATTGGGACACTCTGTTCTTTATGCTGATGGTGGTCCATTGAATGGATCTTTTCCCCCTGCTTTCACTGTCTCATTTCTCATTATGTGGCATATGACACTGGGTGGCCAAGCCTAGGGCCTAGGATTTCTTTGACCTTAAAGCCTCCAGGAAGATCCTGGATCCTGAGGAAAAGCAGAACCTGTAAGATCCATTTTCCTTTTGCAGAAAGCGTCGTTTACCCCATTGTCATTGATAAGCTCATGTTAAATGAATTGAGAAACACTCTCAGAGGAAGGGTAGCAGATTACCAAGAAGAGACTTGATATCCTATGAGCATATACAGGGGGAGGTAATCCCCCTCAGGAACAGTCATAGGGGAGGGGAATAAGGGGAAAATGGGAGGGAGGGAAGAATGGGAGGATACAAGGGATGGGATAACCATTGAGATGTAACAAGAATAAACTAATAAAAAATTAAAAAAGAGAGAGAGAAACACTCTAAATGAGCAGGCTTTCTGCAAAGGGTCGGGTGATAAACAGATGAGGCTTTGGGTGCTCCCATTTCATCCTCAGCTACGCAGGCTTGTATTCATAACATAAAAGAAGTCACAGAGCCAGGCACAGTGGCGCATGAGCAAGCTTTCTGCAAAGGGTCAGGCTCTCATCTCATCTCCTCTTCTAAGGAAATAAAAACAATATATACACATGGCACATTGTGATTTTTTTTTGAGACCCCTCTGACTTCAGAGTTATTGTTTAAATTACACTGGTTTGAGTATCATTCTAAGACCACTTTACATGAATATCTAGCTGGGAAGTAGACATCTTTAGTGTTAACTGACTCCTTTTCCCAACCTTGGGCATACACTGGGTTTTTAAGAGTCATTGCTATTCCCAATCTGCTTTTGCAGAAGTTTTCCTTCACTGTCAAATAGTGGCATAAAAAAATTCTCCAGAAGTATATGGCTTAGGAATTGAATTGTATCACAGCTTATTTCTTATATTATATCAAATTTTTGTATCATTGGAAGATATTACCTAAGGATAAATGAGGTTTTAATGGTGGGTATCTATGAAACTTTAACTAGCATCATTACGAGACAAAAATAAAGTAAGAGACCAAGAGACAACAAGGATGCCAGTGCACAGAGGAGTAAAGAAAGAGTGAGAAAGGAGGCACCCACAGACAAAAAGAAGCTGCTCCTGCTGACAAGCTGATCTTAGATTCCAGGGCTGAAAGAAAAGAAATGTTCCTTGCTTAAGCCATGTAATGTATAGTGTTTCATCATGATAGCTTCAGCAGAAGCATGTAGATGGGAAAAGATGTTGGTGCAGCCTTTAGAATGAGGAAGAAGTTCTAGAACACAAAAGGTCCGCACACAAATTTTCTGTGAAACAAAGACAAAATAGAAGTTGACTTTACAGTGAAGGTTTGGTGACTCCTAGCCCCCGATGCTATTTAGTCAGTGTGCCAGGAGTTTCGTTTTGAATGCCCAATCGGCTGATGTTTTGGTGTCTAGCTGCTGCTTCTCTCGGTACACTACTTGCTAGGTATTCTTTCACTTTTGTTTGCTATACACTTAAGAAACTTACTCTGGAAGTATGGATAGTGTAGAACATTCAGTTCCCCATAAAGAAAAGATGGTAGATAGAGAAACTAATAGAAACATGCCTGTTGGTCATGACTTTTGGGTTTACAAATAGAAGTACGTATTGTTTCTATTTCACATAAGGGCACTATCATTATATACCATACAACCACATCCAATGACTACAATATTTGTGTAGGGACCTGCTCTGACTCTGTTTTGGTTTTTTGAGACAGGGTTTCCCTGTGTAACCTTGGCTGTTCTAGACTTGCTTTGTAGACCAGGGTGGCCTCGCACTCACAGAGATCTGCCTGCCTCTGCCTCCAGAGTGCTAGGATTAAAAGTGGGCGCCATCATGCCCGGCCATGCTATGACTCTGGTAAGCAGTGTTGATCTATAACTCAAGTGGACACCATACCAAGCTACAGTGAGACAGGCTATATGTAAATTGTGAACTCATTATTGGGATTTAGGGTAAGAACAACCACATCTGCCGGAAGTAAACAAAAAAAGGCCTGATAAAGGAGAAACTACAATTTGAACAAAAAGATAACTTGGTTTCTCTACTTGAGAAGCAGGGATTCCCCCAAGTGTAGTCCCTGAGGTGAAGCCAGTGACATGAACAGTCATGCATCGGTGTACTTAAATCATTTATTCTATTTCTGATAAATAGATGAAACTCCAAACAATTATCATCTGGAATCTGTTTGGTGGCTTGTTTATTGCCATGTAAGCAACCAAGTTTTAAATAAAACATGGGAAGAGATATGCAAAGTGCTGCCAAAAGAAATAAATCAAATTAATTAGTTTCTAGGTACAGCTCTCTTATACAAGCCTCCAGCAGGCTCTGTCTCCAGTCCCTGCCAATGTGAAGAATTGCCAGTGACCAAGGTAATGCTGATACCCAGGGGGCAAAGACAAACAGATGTACTTCCAAAAGTTAAGAGCAAATAAAAATATTTTCTCTGAGAGTTTATAAAATTAAACTTTTATGCATTTTAAGTAATGAGTGCAGTTTCCTATGGTGTGTACTCTGAAAAAAAAATCATGAAAATAATCAGCCACTCTACATAACCATTATCAGCTTATGGTAATTGTATAGTCACAGGATGCATACAGTTGATTATTCCCTTTGAGTGAAAAAATATTTTTTTCTTAATTAGCGTCATTCAAAGCAAAAGAAAACACAAAATAGCTGAGCCAAGAATGTAGGGGTAGAAACATCTTAATCCATGCCTACATTTTCTTTGATGATAAAAAAGTTAACATAAGGCAGCTCACTGACTTTGTTTAAGTTATGACACTGGACCAAGATGGGCTTTCTCATTTTCTGAGAATCACATAGAATCACTTTCAGAGAAAACAAAACTTTCATTGAATGAATTTGCTTTCACTTCTCTTTTAAGCTAAAGATGACATGAATTCTCCTTAAGCAAAGCATATAATACCTCAGCATACTTATTGTTGAACTTATAAAATGTGCCAAAGTTGGCCTCTCTTTTGTCTTGTTTGTGTCAGAACATTACCCAAGGCTGTGGATTCCCTCAGGTTTTTAATCAGTGAAGTGCAGTGGCTCATTTGCATATTTCCAACCTCTTGAAAATGTGAGGGAAAAGGACCCAAGTGATTGACATTCTAGTTCTGTTATACTTGACATGGTTTTGCCAAATAGTCCTTTTTTTTTTATCATTTGGAGTTGTGTTTTACTATTTATACTTGTCATATGTTGGACTGACATTGTTAGTCAGTGGCAACCAGCTTCTAGGAAGTCATACTTATATTTCAAATAAGTGATGTCACCTCTGCTAGCCAACATACACAAAAATACTTTGTTTATTTAATTTATTAATTCAGAGTGTGTGTGTGTGTGTACACCAAAGATCATATGAAGAGGTCAAAGAACAACTTTCAGTAATTATTTCTCTCCTTCTACAATGAATATTTCAGGGATCAAACTCAGGTTGTCATAATTGACAGAAAGCCACTGTATCACACAGTGGTTTTTTAAAAGTATATACTTTTGCTTATGTTATTTTTAATATCAATATGTTCTCTGAGTTTTCTCTTTAAAATATAAAGCATTTAGGAAGTTAGCAGCATAAGCTCATGGTATGATATAAATCTAATCACCAGCATTGTCAAAAATAAATGTTTATAACATGTTATGTTTTTAACATATTTTCAAATAAGCAATTACCTGGAGATTTTTCCAAATGAGATTATTGTTTCAAATTTCCTGATTTGCCTATAGAACCTCAAAATGAGATTAAATTTCATTTAAATTCAGTACAGTTGAAACCAAGGTAGATGAATTATGATTAAATGTGGGTGAGGTTTTCTTCAATAGGGAATAATAGACTTGAGATGAAGCCCAGAACACTGTGTACTTCTTAAGGTGTTCATGTGCTAATGGCTAGATTGAGGAAGAGATATTCAAAGATAGAAAGGCGAGAATTATTTCCGAGATATAAAGAGGTGGAAAGATAGGGAAAAGAAGTGTCTTTCATTAGGTTTTTTGTTCTCACTGGATTTTTGCAGAGATACAACAGCTGAACAATGCATGGTGGGAGTAAGGACAAGGACAGATATTCTTTAGTATTTCATTCACTGAGATTGCTAATAGTTACATCAATGGGAGTGAAGGAAGGCATGTATATGAAACTATGATTATATTTAAAACCTTGTTTTATGTTTCTTGATTCTTAAAATAAGTAGTTTCTGGAAATGAAGACTATTAATCAACAATGTAGTTTGGCAAATATCTCTGGTCCTACTCCTTTTGGTGAAGTCTGCTTTCCTTGTGGTATAATGAGATGGCTAGTTATGCCGATGAGTTTTAAATAGAGCATTTGGATTAATTTTATTCTGGACCATTTTTTGCTAATTCAAAAACTTCTAAAAGTCTTCTGTCCCTCTTGGGGACCAACCAATATCATATGAACACTTTATGAAATTCCCAGCCTTTGAAGATTTATCTCAGGACTATTCTTTCCTGCAGAAAAAAATTAATTCAAATTATCTTCTTAGCACTAGCCATACTGGATGCAAGCCAAATTTAATCTTATTTTTGTGGGGGATATAAAGACATAAATCCAGTCTTTATATAGTACACTCAGAGATCTGTACAAAAATCCATAACTAAAAGAATAATCAGTTAAGTTTCTAAGTGAGCAAGCCACCAGGCTTTCTCCATCATATAACAGAGATAGACAATAAATAGCAAGGAAACATTTGCTCTTTTAAGCTGCTAGGTTCTCCATTTGACTAGAATCAGGTTAATTTATCTAGTAAAATCATACTGAGTTATATTTTTGAGATTTACAGTTGTTGGGCCACTTCTAATTAATTAATTCTAATTGCATAAGGACATTGTTTCAACGATGTTATTTATCTGTTCCAATAGAGCAAGATATAATCTCTGCTTCAAGATGGACAATATGTGACTTTTATTACCACATATTCTCTGGTTCTATTATGCCCTTATGTTGTTGACTGCTTGTTCTCATGCGTGAGTTTCCACAGCTTTGCCATCATCTTTTGCTTTTCAATGGCTTAGTCTGGGTTACTATTGCTGTGATGAAGCACCATGACCAAAGCAAGTTGGGGAGGACAACAATAATGCTTCTTCATCACTGTTCATCACCAAAGAAAGTCTGGATAAGAACTCAAACAGGGAAGAGACCTGGATGCAGGAGCTGATGAAGAGGCCATGGAGGGGTGCTAATTACTAACTTCTTCATACTATTTTCTTATAGAACCCAGAACTACAAGCCCTAGGTGGTGGAGCCACCCTTAATAGGCTGGCCCCTCCCACATCAATCACTAATTAATAAAATGCCCTACACATCTACGGAGGCCCTACCAATCTTACGGAGGCATTTTCTCAACTAAGGCTGCCTCCTCTCTGAAGACTCAAGCATGATTCAAGTTGACATAAAAATTAGCCAGCACAATGACTATGCTAAGAATTTCTCTCTTTTCTATGACTAGATCCTTCCTAGAAAGTCCAGTTTATTCTGAGTGCATAGGCAATCTTTGTTGTAGGCGAGTTTGGAGCACGTCTCCTTTTTGCCAGCCCAGATCCTTGGAGTTCTTTTTTCTTTGGACAGAGTTTCCAAATTTACCACTTACCAGCTGTTTTGGTTCCTGGGTAGAAAGCACTCATAATTGGAGAAACTCATGCCAGTCAATGGTAAAACAAGACCTACATAGAGGAAAATTATTTGGACTTAATATTTGTTCAATATATAGATACTTCTCCAGGGTCAAGGCCTGAAGCTGGTTTCATGGTCTAAATGTTGACTTTACTATTGTGATCAGTGGTAGCTTGGATCTTTATTATTTCTTTCTTCATGGTGTTTCCATATGGTAAAACATGACCCAGGATGAAAGGGAATCAAGTTAAGAATATAGAAGAGTTTCCTTGATGAGATGAAATTGAAGTAGAAAGTTTAGGAAAGTGTCCCAACAGTGACTACTACAAAACAAGATTAGGAGAGGGAATGAGAGAATAAAGATTACCAAGATCTGAGGGCTCAGAATAAAAAAAGGTGCTGTGACCAAAGCAGGAAACCTATAGCAATGAGAGAATATGAGACTAGAGGATGTCCTTATGGTATAATCAGGGAAGACTAGACCAAGTTGCTAGGAAAACCCTCAAGTATTAGACGCTAATGTCTATATAACACTCAACATAATAAGGAAAGTAAATTCAGAAGGAAACCTAAAACAAGGGCACATTAAAAATATCAGAGATATGTTTCCCAGCCCAGCTTTTGTGTAAGTCAGTATTTCTCAAAGTAATATCACAGGTAGGTTTAGTTTCACAATGGAAGCAGGATAACCATAGGAATAAACAGACTTGCTGACTAATAACACCAAGGCCATCATGAGTCCCCACATCAAGTGTCCTTTCTGAGCCTGAGGTTCCCTCTTTCCCTTCAGGATGTCCAGACATGATCACATACAGGTGCTGGACTTGAAGGAACGAAGCTTAGCTGGACTGGTAGGTCAGCAAGATCCTGATTCGGCAGCGAGTCGGAGGTGTCTCCAGTAAAGCTCTTCCAGTGACACGGTCCTTTCAGTAACATGACTATTGCAATGACACAGCTCTCTTTATCGGGAGGACCTTGGGGAAGTTGCTAGGGGTTTTGGAGTGAGTGAACATTATTGACTCAGGCTGAGGTTCTGAAAATGCTTGAATTACACGGAGAGGAATTCCAGGTGCTAGCTGGGCACGTCCTGGTCACCAGGCTATGTGACTACATTGAGAACGATGAAGGTGAGGGTTGAAAGACTACGTGCACCAAGGAATTCAGGCACAGAACAGGGAAGGAGTTATTCTTACTCTTGCGGGTCTCAAGATTGCAATTTTGGGGGCTTGGATATGCCTTGACCTCCCTCTAGCTCCAGTCCCATTCTCCTGGTCTCACAGTTCATGTACCACATAATAAAGGGGGGAGTTAAAAGCACAAAAAATAATGACTCCAAGGGCTGAAGAAATAAATCAGTTAGTAACATATTTGCCTCCCAAACATGAGGCCCTGAGTTTGATCTCCAGAACCCATGTTAAAATGCTTGGTGGAAAAGTATGTATTTGTAGTGTCAATGCTGAGGTGATGGAGACAGGAGGAACCCCCTTGGACTTAATGGTCATCCAGTCTAGCTAATTGTTGAGCTTAAGGAGAGTGAGAAGCTCTTTTTCAATGGAGATAGATATCATTCCTCGAGATTATACCTGAGGTCGTCCTCAGGCCACCACACATACATGTGCACGTGTGCACCTATCCTCAAATGGACATGTTCACATGCTCATATATACACATATAAAATAAGGATTATAAAACCGCAAAAGAAAAAGAAAAATACAAGGCACTATGGAATATGTTGACAATAAGAAGCACATTGATGGGACCTGAATTTACAGTAGTACATTGAAAGGGGCATCGTTTTTCTAAGACTTCTAAATTTCAACATGCATGGATAGAAGGGGATCAAAAATAAGAATAAGACAATAAATCATGGTCTGGCAAGATGGATCATAGAGTAAAGGCACTTGCTATCTAGCCTGACAACCTGCATTTACTCCCCAGGATGCACAGGTTGGAAGGGAAAAACTGATACTTTAACCTCCACTTGTACACCATGGTGTACACACACACACACACACACACACACACACACACACACACACACATACACACATAAACACACACACATAAACACACACATACACACATAAACACGCACACATACACACATATACACAGATACATAAACACATACATGCACACACACACACACAAATAAATACACACATAGTAGGAGGAGAGGGATGTACACGGAGAGAATAAAAAACATGTAAAAAATAAACAGGAAAAACATAGTAGAAAGCAAACATGATTGAAATGCTATGTTCATATATAATAAATGTTGCTTTACATTTTCTGTGATGGGCATTTAAGTACTAAAGAATCTATTCAGCTAAGACTCAAGAAGTCATTTTGGTACCAACGTTTTCCTTTTCTAAAACATTAGGCTTCTTTTTCCAGGTAACTTGTAGATGATTTTGGACCACATTTCAGACACAAACATATTCATGTGAGCTGCTCTGTTCATCACTCCAATAAAAGTGAGCTTAAAGGTCATAGAAGCAAAGTGGCTTGCCGTGAAATTGTCTATGGCTTTGATAAGGTAAAGTGAAAAGAAGATGTTGGACAGGGTTAGTTTACACAAATGTACAGTCTGTGGAGCAAGCAAAGGAAGAAAACTGCCCTATTGTCTCTTTTCCTTCTTGAAAGACATGAGAGTAGCACACCCTCTCAGTCTTCTTGAGTACCTAGCTTCCTAAGTGCCTCCTAATGCTTCTATTGTTTAAAATTTTTCCACTCTGTGGATTGCAAAGCTATTCCAACACCCACTCTTCTCATAACCTTTATTTCAGAGTGTTTGGCATCCTCATCGACTTGAATGCCTAAAAAAGCACAGCACCCTGAACAGAGCAAAAGGGAGAGAAGAAATGTTCACTCTAATTACCAGAGGGGAAGATGAAAATGCTTTTCTTGCACAGGCAGAAATTGAAAACAAAGTTGTTTTTTCCCCCTCGACCAGAAGATTCAGTAGTTAGTTCTGAGACCGGGAGAAGATATTTAAGCCCAGAATGATGAAAGGCTTTTTAATTAAGACAACATGAAAGATGGGCTCTGCAATTTACTCTGATTGTTTTATTCCTTATTTTATTTAAATCACAAACTCTTGTCATAACTTCAGTAAATCCTGGGGTGGTGTTGAAGGGAACTGCTCCATTGCTTTTGCCTAGCTTAGTTCCTAAATGGTTGCCATTCACTAGGAGGTGTTGCTATGAGAGCCAACCAATTTCCTGTGCCCTTTCCTCTGTTTGGAGCGCAGCGATTATGAATAGGCCGGGATAATAGCACACACTCCTTTTGCTCTTTGTCCTATTTCCAAGATAACAGTTCTCTCTAACTGCTGTAAACAGCCCTGACATGCAAACACAAGGCAATTTACTTTTATCCAGAAAGCTAAGCACCCAATCCCCTCCTCCTACCACCACTCACCCAATTTCAGCCAAAAAAAAAAGGTGGAATTTGATGGAAAAAGAATTGCATTCAAATCACTCAGAACCCATGAAAGCAAATCCAAAGGTCAAATTAGGTGCAGTGTTATCGCTGCTGTTTAATCCATTTATTTGTACTGCTTGTCGGGGATGGCAATATGGTTTAGGGACTCAGCCTCAAGACAGCCAGTGGTCAGCTGCCATCTGCTTTAGTACTCGGCTATCTGATGGAAATCATGGGAGTTAACATATACTTCTCCATGCTTTCCAAACCTCTGCTTTTTAATTACTTCTTTTTAAAAAATTTCCCCCTCTTTCCTCTTACTATATACTACCATATACCTTTTCTTGCTCTCATTCAAACTCGTGGCCTCTTTTTACATTAATTGCTGTTATATGTATTACTAAAAATGACCTGCTCAGTCAACATATTAATATTTGTCTGTAGGGTCTCTGAGCCCATCACTAGGTCTTGAATACCCAAATGGTGTACTTTTCTCTGGGCAAGACTAATTCTTCCCCTTTCAATATGCCATAGCTGCCAGTAGGTCTTTGTGTTAAACCTTTGGGTTAAAACCTCTTAAGGTTTCCCGTGACCAATGTAACGTGCCTATTGCTGTCCTCAACTCATGTTTAGCCAGTCATATTGGTGAAATTTCATGGATCTGATGTTCTTGAAGGCAGTCTCACAGCAAATCCCCTGACCCTCTGGCTCTTACAATCTTTTTGACTCCTTCTCTGCAATGTTCCCTGAGCCTTAGGTGCAGGAATTGTTTTGTAGATGTATTCACTGAGGCCAGGTTGCACATTTTAATTGGTTGCAGTTTTCTGTAATGCTCTCCATATTTGCTTCGAAGTTTACTTAATGAGATGTGAAGACTACACTTTTCTTTGGGAGAGAATAAGGACAAATATTTAAAACATATTTATGGATCATGCTAGTTTAATACGGTGGGAGTTGTAGAGTCTCCTCCAAGATCATGACTTCTCCAAGCCTGGATAGTTAGCTAGGTTTCTAGTACCAAGCATGACTTCTCTCTTCTTGAGTGCATCCTAAGTAGAATTAGGTAGCTATTGGTTCCTACCAAAGTATGAGTGCTATGACTTTACGAAAACACAGATCTCTTTTTCAATTAAATTTAAAATTAATTATTAAGAATTTCATACACAAATACAGAATATCTTCCTCATGCACCCCCCACATATACACACTCACTCCACTGCCCCTTCCAGGCCCCATTTAACACATCTTCTTCTGAACTTAATGCCTTCTTTTATTGATATTATTGTTGTTTGTTTGTTGCTTTTCTGTTTTGCTCATCTGTTTATTTGAAAGAAGTTTCACTATTTAGCCTATGCTGACATGGTACTCACTATTTAGATCAAGCTGGCCTCAAACACACAGAGATCCTCCTGCCTACTGAATACTTGGAAGAAAGGAATGAGTCACAATGCCTGACCTCCTGTTTTTATTGATTGTCCACTGACTCCAGTTCCTGCTTTACAGGATTTTTGCAAAAAAAAAATTATCTTAAATAATATTTCTTATACTAATTTGCATTATCTCCTCCTTATAGTATAATTTCACATCTTCCTTCTACTAACATAAATTCTGTCCATTCTTTAAAATCTCAGCTCAAATTTAGCCTTTTTATTCAATTGTGTCATTATTTGCCCAGAGCCTAATTAATTTATGACATCTAATCAGACACTTGCGTGTACACCATATTTTATTTTCTATGATGCATTGGTGAATTTTGCTTGTCTCTTAAGTAATAACAAAAGTCCCATTGTGGAAAGGACTACATCTTCTGCTGCAGGCTCTACCCACATAGACAGACTCACCAAATATGAGTTAGAAACCCTTAATGCATTTGACCTATAACATTAAAAAATTGAAAACCACCATTGAATACTGGCCTATTAGAACTACATGTTGAATGAAAACTCTTTTTTAAAATTTTCATTTCTACAACATACCACTAGGTGTGGGGTAGTATTAGCTGGAGTACTTCTAATGACAAGAAATGTATTGAATTTCGAGATAAACCAATTCATTTTTAGACAGCTTTATCTGCTATGAAGTGTTTCCTAATGATGCCCTAAGCCCTCTTCTATTCTATGGTATATAATAACTTCTATTCTATGGTCTAATTTTATTTTCAGCAATAATCAAAAGTCATCTAAACCTTCTCTTTCCTAAAGTATGTATTAGTCAGGATATATCTGAGGAGCAAAATTCCCCCTCCCTGCTCCCTTATTCTTTGGAAAAGGGGAACACTCCTTACCCACCCATCCCAGCTCATCAAGGAAGTCATCAAAAAGCATGCAGCAGAACCCATGTTAGGGACAGGCCCTACTCCCCTTACTAATAGACCTACATAGAGCCTGAGTG
The DNA here is from genome assembly GCA_907169655.1 of Acomys percivali. Classification (NCBI taxonomy): domain Eukaryota; kingdom Metazoa; phylum Chordata; class Mammalia; order Rodentia; family Muridae; genus Acomys; species Acomys percivali. The sequence continues at coordinate 62,733,383 of OU015745.1, read as the reverse complement.
CGCATGGTCTTCGTTTGGTGCTTCGGTCTCCACAAGCCCCTCTGGGCCCTGCTTAGTTGGCTCTGTTGCATCATTTTTTTAAACATCTGAGTAATACCTCATTGTGTAAATGTAGCTCATTTTCTTTACCCATTTTTCAGTTCAGAGACATCTAGGTTGTTTCAGATTTCTAGATAATATGAACAAAACCATAAAAATCAGAAGGGTCTTTGTGGTATAATAGGCTTCTTTAGTGTAAATGCCCCAAAGTGGTAGAGCTGGGTCTTGAGGTAGACGGATTCCCAATTTTCTGAGGAATTGTCCTATTGATTTCCACAGTGGCTGTATAAGTTTGCACTCCTAGCAGCAAAAGAGCAGTGTTACTCTTGCACCAAATCCTCACCAACGTAAGCTGTTATTTGTGTTATTGATTAGAATCATTCTGCCAGGTGTAAGATGAAATCTCAAAGTTTGTTTTGATTTGCATTTCCCTGATGGCTAAGAATGTCGAACATTTCTTACCCGCCTCCTTTTTTTAAAAATAAAATTTATTTCTTTACATACTGGTCTGAGCCCTCTTCCTCCTGCCCCTAGCCCATCACTCCCTGTTTTCCCCATTCTCCCTCCTCTACTCCTAGAGAAGGGGAACCCCACCCACGGAGAACCCCACCCACCCACCCCACCCTATCAAGTTGCATCAGGACTGAGGGTATCCTGTCCCTATAGCCCAGAGAGCAGCACCGCCAGAAAAAAACACAAAAAAAGCGGCAGCAAGCTGCCACTTCCCTCACTAGGGTACCCACATGATGACCAAGCTGCCCTAGGCTACATCTGTGCAGGGTCTCAGGTCCAATCCATGCATGGTCCCTGGCTGGAATCCCAGTCTCCACCAGTTCCCCTGGGCCCCCGATAGTTGGCTCTTTGGTCCTCCTGTGGAGCTCCTGTGGCCTCTGAGCTCCCCAGCCTTCTCTCATCTCTTCTGGAAGACTCCGCATACGCCCCACCCAATGTTAGGGTGTGGATCTCTGCATGTGCGTCCAGCAGCTGCTGGGTGGATCCACTCAGAGGGCAGCCTTACTAGGCTCCCATGTGTAAGCACAGCAGAGTATTGTTAACAGTGCCAGGGATTGAGTGTCTCCTGTGGGTGGGTCCCAGGTACCTGATGGACATTTCCTTAATCTCTGCTCCATCCCCTCCCTGCACATATTGTAGACAGGAAAAGCTGTGGGTTAGAGTTTCCGTGAGTGGGTTGGTTCCATTCCCTTCCCTCCACTAGGAGTTGTGTCTAGTTAGAGGGTGTCTTCCTCAGGCTCTATGATTCTGCTACTATGGACTCTCAGCTACAGTTACCTTCATATCATTCCCGGAGCCTATCCTGTTATAGGTGTTTAGCTTGTCATATAGAAGCCCTCACCCAAGGTTTATTTTCTCTCCACAAGCCCTCTGCCCTCCCTTCCCCCACTCACCCCAGGTCTGACATCTACTCTCATTTCTCTCTGTTCTCCCTCTCTTACCCTGTTCCCTCTTTTTCATCACTTCTATTGTCTATTCTATTTCCACTTCTGAATGAAATTTAAGCATCCTCTCCTGAGTCCTCCTTGTTACTTTTCTTTGTGTCTGTGAATAGTAGTTTGGTTATCCTATATTACATGGCTAAGATCCACTTTCAAACGATTATATACCATGTGTGTCTTTCTGGGTCTGGGTTACCTCACCCGGGAAAATTGCTTTTAGTTCCATACATTTGTCTGCAAATTGCATGATTTCCTTGTTTTTGGTATCTGTGTAATCCATTCTGTAATTGTACCACAGTTTCTTTATCCATTCTTTGGTTGAGGGACATCTGGATTGTTTCCAGTTTCTGCCTAGTACAAATAAAGCAGTTATGAACATAGTTGAGGAAATGGCCTTTTTGTATGATGGGGCATCTTTTGGTTATATACCCAGGAGTGGTATAGCAGGGTCTTGATGTAGAGCTATTGCCAACTACCTGAGAAAGTGCCAGATTGATTTCTGTGGTTGTCCAAATTTGCACTCCAAACAGCAAGGAAGGAGTGTGCCTCTTTCTCTACATCCTTGGCAGCATGTACTGTCACTTGTGTTTTTTATTTTAGCCATTCTGAACGGTGTAAAATGAAATCTCAGAGTAATTTTTATTTGCATTTCCCTGATGACTAAGAACATTGACCATTTCTTTCAGTGCTTCTAAGCCATTTGATAGTCCTCTGTCGAGAATTTTCTGTTTAGCTCTGTACTCCCTTTTTAAGTTGGATAATTTGTTTTGATGATGTTTAATGTCTTATGTTCTTTAAATACTTTGGAAATTAGTCCTTTGTCCAATGTAGGGCTGGTGAAGATCTTTTCCCACTTTGTTGGCTGCCATTTTGATCTACTGACATTGTCCTTTGCCTTACAGAAGCTATTCTGTTTCATAAGGTACCACTTATTAATTATTGATCTTAGAGCCTGAGCTGTTGGTGTTCTGTTCAGGAAGTTGTCTCCTATGCCAATGAGTTGAAGGCTCCTCCCCACTTTCTCTTCTAATAGATTTAGTGTTTCTGATGTTATGTTAATGTCTTTGATCTACTTGGGTTTGAATTTTGTGAAAGGTGATACATATACATCTATTTTCATTTTTCGACATGGAGATGTCCAGTTAGATCAGCACTATTTTTTGAAGATGCTTTCTACTTTTCCATTGTATGGTTTTGGCTTTCTTGTCAAAAGTCTAGTGTCCATAGGTGTGTGGGTTTATTTCTGGGTTTTCGATTTTATTCCACTGATCAAGCAGTTTGTTTCTATGCCAGTACCATGTGGTTTTTATTACCATTGCTTTATAGTGTGGCTTGAAGTCTAGATACCTCAAGAAGATCTTTTATGTTATAGGATTGTTTTAGCTACTCTGGGTTTTTGTTTTGTTTTGTTTTTCCATATGAAGGTGAGAATTGGTCTTTCAAGGTCTGTGGAAAATTGTGTTGGTATTGCATGTGGATTGATTTTGGTAAGATGGTCATTTTTACTATGTTAATCCTGCTGATCCCAAGAATGGGACATCTTCTGCTTTGCTTTTCAATTTCTTTCTTCAGGGACTTGAAGTTCGTGTCATACAAGTATTACAGTAGATTGTATTGGTTGGCCAAAGAAGCCAATACTGACACAGGGATACTGAAACATACTTTAAAGCTGCAAGCACTACTTGCTGTACAGAATATAAACTGATACAAATCTACTTGTAAACTAACATAAACTTCTCTAAACCTCATAACATACATATATCCCAAGCACTTGCCACTATGATCCTCAGAGACTTCTCCCTCCTTCCCTGTCAACTGTCAACCTTCTTTCTCCCTCTCAACATCAAACTTGGCTCTGCTCCCTCTCGAGGAAGTCTCTCCTTCCACTTCCTGTCCTTCTGCCCAGCTTATTGGCTAAACAGTGCTTTATTGACAGCTGTTACATCCACCCAAGACATTCCTCCACAAATAAGTCTTTGACTTCTTTGGTTAGAGTTACACCAAAATATTTTGTACTGTTTGTGGCTTTTGTGAAGGGTGTAATTTCCCTAATTTCTTTCTCAGCCCATTTGTCATTTGTATAGAGGAGAGCTACTGATAAAAAAAAAAATCTTGTATCTAGCCACTTTGCTGAAGGTGTTTATTAGATCATAAGAGTTCTCTGGTAGAATCTTTCAGATCAGTTATGTATACTATCATATCATTTTGGAATAACAATACTTTGACTTCTTGCTTTCCAATTTGTATCAACTTGATCTCCTTTAGCTGTCTTATTTTACTAACTAGAACTTCAAGTACTATATTGAAGAGATATGGAGAGAGTGGACAGCCTGGTCTTGTCCCAGATTTTGGTGGAATTACTTAGAGTTTCTGTCCATTAATTTGATGTTAACTATCGGCTTGCTGTATATGACCATTATTATATTTAGGTATCAGCTTTGTACCCTGTTCTCTCCATGACTTTCATCATGAAGGGATGTTGGATTTTGTCAAAGGCTTTTTCTGCATCTGATGAGATGATTGTGTGATTTTTTTCTCAGCTTGTTTATATAGTGGATTACATTGATGGATTTTTGTATGTTGAAACATCTCTGCATCCCTGGTTCAAAGCCTACTTGATCATGGTGGATGATGTATTTGATATGTTCTTAGATTTGGTTTGCTAGTATTTTATTGCATATTTTTACATCAATGTTCATGATTGAAATTCTCTTTCTTTGTTGAATCTTTGTGTGGTTTAGAAATCAGCGTGATTGGGGCCTCATAGAATGAGTTTGGTAATGGTTTTTGTTGTTGTTTTTATTTTGTGGACTAGTTTGAAGAGTGTTGGTATTAGCTCTTCTTTGAATTTCTGGTCGAATTCTGCACTAAACCCATCAGTCTCTGGGCTCTTTTATTTGTTTGTTTGTTTAGGATATTTTTGATGAACGCTTCTATTTTCTTAGAGGTTATAGGATGGTTTAACCTCTTTATGTGGTCTTGATTTAACTTTGGTAAGTGAAATCTATCAAGAGAATCATTCATTTCCTTTAGATTTTCCAATTTTATAGAATACAGTCTTTTAAACTAAAACCTAATAATTGTTTGGATTTCTTCAGTATCTGTTGTTATTTTCACCTTTTCATCTCTGATTTTGTTATTTTGGTTACTCTTCCTCTGCCTTTTAGTTTGTTTGGCTAATGATTTGTCTTTCTTGTTGACTTTCTCAAAGAACAAGCTCTTGGTTTCATTGATTCTTTTTATTGTTCTTTTTGTTTCTCATTTATTGATTTCAGCCTTTAATTTGATTATTTCCTGTCCTCTGCTAACTCCTCTTTGATGTGTTTGCTTCTTTTTGTTCTAGAGCTTTCAGGTGTGCTGTTAAGTTGATAGTATGGGATCTCTCCAATTTCTTTATGAAGGTGCTTAGTGCTTTCCTTTTACCACTGCTTTCATTGTGTCCTATAAATTTGGTATGCTATGCCTTCATTTTCATTTAATTCTAGAATGTCTTTAATATCTTTCTTTATTTTACATCTGACCCAGTGGTCAATGAGTAGAGAGTTGTTCAGTTTTCATGAATTTGTAGTCTTTCTGTTGTTTCTGTTGTTGAGTTCAAGATTAAATCCACAATGATCTGATAAGATAAAAGGGTTTATTTAAGTCTTCTTGTACCTGTTGAGGTATGCTTTGTGAACAAAGATATGGTCAGTTTTGGATAAGGTTCCGTGAGGTGCTGAGAAGAAGATATATTCTTCTGTTTGGATGAAAGGTTTGTAAATATGTTAGGTACATTTGATTCATGATGTCTGTTAGTTTCATTATTTCTTCAGTTAGTTTCTGTCTCAATGATATCTCCATTGGTGAGAGTGGAGTCCTAAAGATTCCCTCTATTAATGTGGGGATTTCTATGGGTGATTCAAGATTTAGCAAATTTTTTTTTTATGAATGTGGGTGCTCTTGTATTTGTGGCATAGATCATTATCTTGGAAGTTTTCCTTTGATGAGTATGAAGTGTACTTACCCATCTCTTTTTATTACTTTTGATTGAAAGTCTATTTTATTAGATAATAGAATGTTAACTTCAACTTGCTTTTTGGGTCCATTTGCTTGAAAACCCTTTTTGCAGCCATTTTTTTTTTCTAACACAATGTCTATCTTTATTGCTGAGGCATGTTTCTTGTATGTAGCAGAAAGATGGGTCCTCTTTTTGGATCTATTCTGTTAGCCTGTGTCTTTTTTGTTGGTGAATTAAGGCCATTGATGTTGAGAGATGTTAATGAGCAGTGGTTGTTATTTCCTGTTATTTTGTCCTGGCTGTAGTTAGCCTCCTTGGATTGGAGTTTTCATTAATGTCTTTTTTTTCTAATTAAACATTTTTTTTAAATTTATTACACCATTTTAACCCCTTCCCTCTTCTTCTTCCAGTCACAACCTCTCTCTGCCATCCCTCTCTCAAGTTAGCCCTCCTCTACTACTATTTGAAACCAGCCTATCAAGTCTCACCTGCATTGCCTGCATCCTCTTCCTCTGTGACCTATCAAGGCTATCCCCCCAGGCAGGAGTGATCAATGAGTGGGAACCAGAGTCCATGTCAGGAGACTTTTAATGACTGATTTTATGTCTTTTGGGGTTATAGTCTACTTAAATTGCTTATCTTATCTTTATTTAACTTTGGTAATTCATATCTATTGAGAAAATTAACAATATCTTTTAGAATTTTTAACTTTGGGGAGCACAGGTTTATGAATTATGACCTAATGGATCTTTGAATTTTCTTGATGGCTATTGTTATGTTTCCTTTCTGATTTTGTTAATTTCTAACCCCTCCCTCTTTCTCTCTTGCTTAGTTTGGATAAAGGTTTATCTAACCTTGATTTTCCTAATGAACTCTTTATTTCATTGATTCTTTTTATTGTCATCTTTGTTTTTAATTTATTGATTTCAGCATTCTGATAAGTTCCTGATATCTATTCCTCTTGCATGTGCTTGCTTCCCTTTGTTCTAGAGCTTTCAGGTGTGCTGTGCAGTTAAGTTGCTAGTAACAGATCTCTTCATGTTTTTTAAAAGGTGGGACTTAGTGCTATGAACTTGCCTGTTAGAAACACTTTCACTGCAACTCATAAGTTGGATATGTAGTGAATTCATTTTCATTGAATTATAAAAAGTCTTTAACTTCTTTATTTCTGGCTTGACCAGTGTAGTCATGCAGTAGGAAATTGTTCAATTTCCATGAGTTTGTAAGCTTTCACTTGTTTCTATTGTTGAAATCCAGCTTTAATCCATGGTGGTCTGATAGGGATAAAGGGGGTTATTTCAGTTTTCTTGTATCTATTGAGACTTGCACTTTGTCCAAGTATGCAGTCAATTTTTGAGGAAGTTCCATGCTGAGGAAAAGATATATACTTTTGTTTTTTGGTGAAATGTTCTGTAAATATCTGCTAGGTCCCTTTATAATATCTTTTAGCTTCAGTATATATTTGCTTATCTTTTGTCTGGATGACCTGTCAAATGTGGAGAGTAGGCTACCTAAGTATGCCATGATCAATATTTGAGAGTCAATATGTGATCTGAGAATAAACAATGTTGTTTGGTTTGTTTTGAGATTTAATAATGTTGTTTGTTTTGTTTTGTTTATTTTACAAACATGGGTGCTCTTCCATTTGGCACATGGATGTTAAGAACTGAAATGTCATCTTGGTGGATTTTTCATTTGATGAGTATAAAGTATCCCTTCCTGTCTCTTTTATTCACTTTTGGTTGAAAATTTATTTTGTTAGATATTAGAATGGCTACACCAGCTTTCTACTTATATCCATTATCTTTGAAAAATATTTTCCCAAACGTTTACTCTGAGATACTATCTTTGAGGTTGAGGTGTCTTTCTGTATTCAGCAGAAGGATTGATTTTATTTTCACACCCATTCTGTTTAATCCTTGGGTTGGAATTTTCCTTCTAGTATCTTCTGTAGGGATGGATGTATAGATAGATGTTTACATTTGACTTTATCATGAAATATCTTATTCTCTTTACCTATAGTTGAATTATTGCTGCTTACAGTAGTTTGGGTTGACATCTCTGGTCTTATAGAGTCTGTAACACATGTGTCCAGGTCCTCCAGACTTTTTAGAGTCTTCATTGAGAACTCAGGTATAATTCTTATAGGTCTCCCTTTATATATTATTTGGCCTTTTTATTTATTTGTTCTCTAGATTTGGTGCTTTGATTATTATATGGTAAAGAGACTCTCTTTTCTGTTCCAGTATATTTGGTGTTCTGTATATTTCTATAGGCATCTCCTTCTTTGTGTTAGTAAATTTTTCTTTTATGGTTTTGTTGAAAATATCTTCTTTGCTCTTGAGCCGGGAATCTTCTTCTATTCCCAGTATTTTATGTTTGTGCTTTACTGATATATCTATTTCTTCTGTTGCATCTTCATTGCCTGAGATTGTCTCTTTCATCTTTTATATTCTGTTGTTTAAGCTTTTGTTTGCAGTTCCTACTCACTTACCTATACTTTTCAATTCCAGAATTTCCTCTGATTTTTTTCTGCTTTTTAAATTTTTAAAAAACCACTTTAATTTGCATCTCCAAGTCTTGAAAAGCTTTGCTTATTTCCTTCAACTGTTGTTTGGTTTTGTTGCCTTTCCTTAAGAGATTTATTAACTTACTCTTTAAGGACCTTTATCAGCTCCATAAAATTCTTTTTAATGTCTTTTTCTTGTGTATCAGCTGTGTTGGAAGAGGCATGGCCTGCTGTAGTAGGATAGCTGAGCTCTGGTGGTGAAATACTCCCCTAACTATTGTTAATTTTGTTCCTAAGATGGCGCCTAGAAATCCGAGTTTGGGTTGATTTTTAGGTATACATGCTGATTTCTAGGTTTGTCTTTGTTGGATGGGTGATTTGTTCCTTGGTTTCTCTTTTTGCTCTAATCTTCTGACCTCTGATTGAGCAGAGAGTCTTTACTGTAGATGTGGGTTAAGACACTACTATGAGGAATGGATGGAGGTTGAGGATAGTGTCTGATGCGGGCACCAAGAGAATGAAGGAGGTCTGTGGGTCGGCAGTATACCTGGGTTTCTGGGGAATCTGATTGTTTTCTGCCAACAAGGAGTCAAGAGATCAATGATATTTCTCATGGCCCTCCTTAGATGATCAGGAATCCCAGGAAAGCTGGCATTACACTTTCAGGATACACTTAAAAAGACTTAAGAGCCTGAGAAGCAGGGGAGTCCAAAGGCCTTAGAACCAGAGTGCCAGTGTTCGGAAGCAGCTGAGTAGGGATGCCGTAGCCATAAGCAGAGCATTTTCCACATTTCCTTCCTTCACAGGCTTCAATGATCTGCATGCTGCCTTTCTATAGGATGCTGCCTTTCCAAACTGAGATAACACTCTTCTTTCTTAGTCTACGGAATAAAATGTCAGGCTGTTTTAAAACAATTCTCAGACACACCCAGAAATAATGTTTTACCAGGCACCCACGAATTTCTTACCCTACTTTAAATTCATGCATAAAATTAAGCATGACAGTATTGCAAGTATTGGAAGACAAGCTAGACATTGATTAACTAGCACCTGGCTGAGTAAGAAGCAATTGTCTTTACAACTGGGTGACTCTAACTTACCAGCTTCAGAAAAACAGAGATGTTTATGGAGTTTCTGTTTGTTTGTTTGTTTTGTTTTGTTTTGTTTTTTTCTCTAGACAGCTCTGAGTGGACACTGGAGTGACATGGAGACATGAGAGATTGCCGAAGCCTTTGAACAAGAAGAAGCTCCTGGGAATAACAATCTTTTCCTCAACTAAAATGTGAGCCCCTTTTACAAAATGTCATGAGATTGGTTGTTTCTCATCCCCACTCAGAAATTTGCAAAAACATACTCTGGAAGGGCCTTCTTAGATGTAATGGTCATGTGCAATTTGGTGAAGATAGTCACATTTTAAATATAACCCAAGCACTTTTAAAAACTTACTTGTTATTTTTCTTTTTTTCCTTTTAAGATAAGGCCTTACTATCCAGCCAAGGTTGGCTTGAACCCAACAGTCTTTCCTCCTCAGCTTCCCTGATGCATGTTGTACAGGGATACACAGTACCTGCTGGCTAAATAGTTTTTGATTAATTGGATAAAACTTGCATATGCTTTAATGAAAGAAGAAAAGACTACAATACAGGTCATAGCAGAGGTCAAAATTGTTTTCAGTGACTAGCAGTCCATTGAGATGTTCTGTGTGACAGCTTGTAACATTTTTATTTTCATTTTAAAAATTTTACTTGTGTGTATGTGAACACATGCATGCATGAGTGTGTGTGTGTGTGTGTGTGTGTGTGTGTGTGTTTTGTGGGTTTGAATGTGATTATGTGTGTTTGCGTGTGTGTGGTTACAGACTTGTATGAATGTTTGTGTGAACACATTTTTATTTAATTATGTGGTCTCTTGGACACATAGGTCTCAAATATTTCCACTGTAAATCAAGGACACTAGAGTGGGTAACTGCTTGACCCTGCAAGGACCTTGGCACCTTAACTTAACCCCTTATTAAATGTGCTTTTGAATTCATGTTTTACTAAATTTAGTATTTAGGGGTATTTTCTCAACTTCTCACTTAAAAATGAAATAAAGCATGCATACTCGTTTCATTACCTTTTAATTTTACTTTTAACAATATTATACAAATTAACATATTTCATTAGGGCATATTCATCCATAGTTAGTTTTGGTATATTTACTTGCAGCCTTCAGACCTTGGACCACATCTTTGTCCCCCTATCTTCTCTGTTTCCTTGGGTCTTAGTGTTGCCCCTCCCACTTTCAGATCACATGTTGTTAGGGAGACTGTTTTGTGCACTGTGTGAAGATTGTTTTTATATTATTCAGATGCTGATTCCTGCACTGACAGAGAGCTGATTCCAGGTCAAACTTTGATATTGTTTTTCGTTGGCTGCATCATATTTTGTAAACACTCCCTCCAACACCTTCTGATTGGTTTAATAAAGAGCTGAATGGCCAATAGGAAAGGGAAGAAAGGGAGGAAAGGGAAGAAAGGGAGGAAAGGGAGGCAGGACTTCTGGCAGAGATAGGACTGGGGAAAGATTTGCAAGCCAGACATGGAGAAAGAAACAATTGCCAGGAGACTACCATACTGAGGAAAGGTAACAAGCCACGTGGCAGGATGTAAATTAGTATAAATGGAACACTTTGAGGCAGTTGAGGAACAAGCTGAAGCTAAGGCCATGCTTATATAATTAATAAGTCTCTGTGTCATTATCTAGGAGCTGGTGATCCAAAGACAGAGCCATTTTAACATGTGTTCTGTTCCCATCCCTATCCCACTCCTTAAAGCTTCATTAGAAGCCAGGTGGATGCTGGTGATCTGTGCTACAACTGGAGGCCATGTTGCTGTTTGTGGGCTTTGTGGACACTATGAGCCATGATGGTGGTTTTGGTCAGTGCTGGAGCCAAGAGCCATGTTGACATCCATGGTAAGTACTGAGGCCAGAAACCACATGGAAATCCATGATCTGTGCAGCTCTACTGTAAAGGACAAGGAAGCTTATTTCACAATGATATTGATGACTGCAGATTCACACTTGAGAATAAGAGACATAGAAGACTTCTGGGATATCCTCTTCTCCCACTCCTCCAAAAGAAACAGTCTAGACAGGAAACCACTGAAGAGAACTCTTAAAGATTGTGAAATTATGATAGGGATCCTGAAGTGTAGTTCTTCACAGATGATGGATTCTGGCAAGTGTGGGCATAGGGAAGGACTCAGTTTTCTTTAAGGAACTGGACACTCAGAAATTGGGGGCAACTTGGATATTTTTCTTTCCTTTTTCTTTTCTTTGGTGGAGGTCACAAAGGATGTGGGGGAGGGGTGAGGTGGACCTGAGAAGACTTGGGACTTAATGTGATCAGGGTGTATTATGTGAAGCTTCCAAATAATAAAAACAAATATTAGGTTGTAAAAAAGTCCTCTTTTTAAAATTCTCTTAACAGGCTTCTTTCTATTTCGCTGGCATCTACACAAACCTCCACACTCAATACATACTAAAATTCAAGGCTAGAAGGTATGTATAAGACAAAATACATTACATTTGCCTTTCATTCAATGCAGTTTCACCCATTTTACTTAATTTTCCTAATTCCATTTTTCCTTTTAAAAATTTCTGTAGTTCTAATTCACATCACCAGTGTATTTCTGGAAAATGCTATGCAAATTCAATTCAATCTGCCTAAAATGATCGACTATCCTTAGTTCTTACCTGTTTTCTAAAATTTCCTCCAAGTGTGGGCTGCTTCCTCTACCATACTAGATAAAGTATACTTCACATGTCTATTCTAAAGGGCCTTAAAAGCTACAGACCTGTTAGCTGAAAATCCAGGCAAGCTATGTCCTAATTCAGGCCTTCTTCTGCACCATCTCTTGATAATGTAATTTTTATGAAATGGGGAAGATTTGGCAGGGCTGGTAGTCATCTGTTAATTTAAAATTTTCTTGCCCTTGATAAATTTTATGGTGGAAGACCACTATCACATACTGCACCACATATAATTTCAATTATCCATGTGTTACAAGTCTTTAAAATATTGGGTTTTTTTTCATTGTTTTTGCTTAATTGAAGAAAAAGATAAATATAAAATTCATATGGAAAGCAGTCAAATGTGCATAAAGACTTCTTAGGATAACTAGACTAAAAAACTATTTGATGTTTCTGTCTATGTCCATTGCTGTGCAACTCTGTATTAGAAAAGACTGCCACCTATGACTTTGTCTTCTTGAGCCCATGTTGATATGACAGAGTAATGGGTTCCAAAGTCTTTGAGATTCTCATTTACATAAAGTGAAAGAGGGAAGGCATGAAAGAAAGAGAGTAACTGTTGTCTTTGTTATAACCATGGTGAAATCTCTGGTCCTTGAGTAACCCAGGCCCCAGGCCTCACTCACTCTGTCACAAAGCAAAACAGAAAATAGCTGATTCTTTTCTACCTTATTGTAATTAAATTTACTCTGATTAATCATTTTATTTGCTTCTCAATTAGAAGTTTTTGTTTGGGATTAAAGGTGTGTACTGAACTCCAGATAGAGGGATTAATGGTGTGTACTATGGATGTGTCTGTATTCCAGTTGGATAACATAGACCTAGGTCTTTGCCTGATTCCTTTCCAGAGAAATCATGCTACTAGATAAAAATTTCTGTACATCCAACAATGACAACAGCAACAACAATAAAAGACTAACAGAATGGATGAGAAAACAGGATCCATCCTTCTGCTGAATCTAAGCAACACACCTTAACATCAAGGATAGATATCACCACAGGGAAGACAGATTTTTAAAAAAGAGAGAGAGATTCTAAGCAAATGGAGCAAAGAGAAAAACTAGTGTAGCCATTTTAAGATCTGACAAAACAGTCTTCAAAGCAAAATAAATCAGAAAAGATAGGGGTAGGCATTACATAATCATCAAAGGAAAAAATCCACCGAAAGAAGATTGCAATTCTTAACATCTATGCACAAGAAAAAAGGCACCCAAATTTGAAAAAGAAACACTAGTACACCACACATCACACATTGACCCTCGTACACAGATAGAGAGAGATTTCAACACCTCATTCTCACCAGTAGAGAGTTTATCCGGACAGAAACTAAATAAAGAAATCCTAGAGTTGACAAACTATAAATCAAATGGACCTAACAGATATTTACAGAACATTTTATCACAAAACAATAGAAAACACTGTCTTCTCACCACATCACAAAACTTTCTCAAAACCTGACCATACACTCAGACACCAAGGAAATCTCAACAGACACAAGAACATTAGAGTACACATATCTGGCCACAAGAGATTAAAACTGGATGTCAACAATATCAAAAACAGCATAAGCTTATAAAGTCACAGAAACCGAACTCGCTACAAGATGAAAACTGGGTCAGGCCAGGTGTGGTGGCCCATGCCTTTAACCCTACCACTCAGGAGGTCGATGTCATGGTCTTCTCAATGGAGGCCATTAAGTCTCACAGCATGACCGATCTCACCTGATTGGGGAAGAGGTATAGAGAGGCTGCCTCTGGGTGACAGTGAAGGGGAGAAGAGAAGGAAGAGAGGAGGGACTCACCTTTTTATAAGAGGATGTAGTCAACGTGCAGGGTGAGGATGTACAGCATCTTAACTACTAATAATGACATATCCTGCTGTTGTTGGGTTCCAGGGGCAAGCACCTTATGAGGTGTCTAGCTACTAACAGTAGAAGAAGGTGGATCTCTGTGAGGTTGAGGCCAGGCTGGTGTATAAAGCAAGTCCAGCCAGGACTCTGTTGTTGTGCCCAGATCCCTAGATCCCCAAAGAACATCAAGAGACTGAAGCCATATGGAAAATCAAGGAGCCTTTATTTCTACAGAAGTCCAGCATGCAAGAATCACCATTTAGACAAATTGGTGATCTCCAGGTGAACTCATAGCCTCTTTTTAAAGGCATTCAGGGGAATTCCAAGGGAGGGGTTTGTGACCTTTAATATGATTGGAGCCTTCAAACAGAATAAAAGCTCATGCAGACTGGAAAGTTGTGGGCAACCTTAGTCAGTGGTCATGAGTTAAACATAAGACAGGAGATTTCTAGACCAGCTTTAAACTAACCTTGAGAAACCTTATCTTCTCCAGCATATGTGGCCAGGCCATTCCTCATTGGCTGCCCATTATCTGTGCTATTTCCAGTAACCCCTGAGCTCATTTCTGAAGAATGAGGGCTCAGGCCTGCTCCAAGATAACAAAAAACTGAAGCCTGTCATGGAGTTGGCTAGACTTATTTAACTAGGCTTACACAGAGAAACCCTGTCTCCAAAACAAACAAACAAACAAACAAAAAACAAAACAAAACAAAAACATCAAAACATAAATTAAGAAATTAAAGACTTTCTAAAATTGAATGAAAATAGTCACATAACATTTCATTGTTTATATGAACCCATGAAAGCTGTTCTAAAGAGGCAAGTTAATAGCTACATTAAAAAAATAATGTAGAGACGGCATACTAGCAACCTACAGCACACCTGAAAGTTTTAGAGCAAAAAGAAGAAATCACTCATAAAAGCAGTAGATAGCAAGGAATAATGAAACTTGGGGCTGAAGTCTACAAAGTTGAAACAAACAAAACATAAAGAATAAATGAAAAGAAGAGTTGGTTCTTTGAGAAAATTAATACGATTGACAAAACCTTAGCCAAATTAAGTAAAATGTGGAGAGAGAAGATCCAAATTAAAAAAAACAGAAATGGCAAAGGGGTCATAACAACAGATACTGAAGAAATCTAGAGAATTATAAGGATATAATTTAAAATCCTGTACTCCATCAGACTGAAAAATATAAAGGAAATGAATAATTTTTTTCAATGTATATTCCATGCCCTCAAACTGAAGACCAGGACATAAGCCCACAGACCTGTAAATACCTGTTTTTTAATACAGAACACTGATATACCAGCTTGAAAAAAAAGACAACATCTTCAACAAATGGTACTGGTCAAACTGTATGACTACATGGAGAAGAATACAAATAGACCCATACTTATCACTCTGTACAAAACTCAAGTTCAAATGGATCAAAGAGCTCAACATAAAACTACATACACTGAACAAGATAGAAGAGAAAGTGAGAAATAGCCTTCAACTCGCTGACATAGTAAAAGACTTTCTGAACAGAACACTGTTAGCATTGCATTAACATGATGGATATAACCAGGTATTTATTAATATCAGGTTAAAAATTGGAAATATAAAAGTTCAAGGGTACAACAAAAGTATTATATCAACTCTGGTCCTCTGAAAGAGCTGCAAGTGCTCTTAATGACTGAGCCATCTCTCCAGCTCCAGGAAAGTGGTTTTACCTTCATTAACAAGCAACTATACACCAAGTATGCTGAAGAGCATTCTCTTTGTTACCGTAATCCTTAGGAAAAGCCAACGAGTCAGGTTCAGGAAATCTTGCCCAGTGATGTTAATATTGTGCCCAGTCTTATAAAGCAAAAGGCAAATCAGACATTGAATCTAGTGGTGCTTGGCTCTAAAAGCCAAAGTGTTTCTTTAAAAAATTAAAATTAAAGCCATGTTACCAGCTACAGATGCTCTCATTGGTGATGTAGACAGAGTGAAATCATAAAAGAGATTTCAAAATGAGTCCCAGCAACAATTTACAGGGTGTGGGAAAGGCAAAGGCTTGTGCGTTAAGATGTCCCTCCTCTACTGCACTGAAATCAGTACTCCATTGCCATCATCTCCATCCTTATCTCCATCACTCCCTTTCTATAATAATTCAAGCATTTAAGTTCTTATTGTATTGCAAATTAGTATACAGGTCATGAGCCTGACTTCCAAACTGTCATATTGGAGACTGAAATGGATTGAATCTCTTTCTGCTTCAGGTCAAGTTGCTGATTTGTACTACTGGAATATGCCTAATGGGAAGGAGCAAAACAGTTGATGAGAGGGAAAATATTATGAAGTTAACATTTGTAGTGCCATCAAATTAAATTTCCACTGGAATTCTGTTTAAAATGGCACCTGAGTAGTTGCCTTCTATGCATCATGTACCAAATTCCTACTTAAGTGTCAACATATCAAAAGACAGACATACATAGCATCTCCAGAATTAGCAAGTTCAGAGAGTATGTTGACTAAGTGTAAATCTAGGGAAGCACAATTAAAAAGTTGATCTAATAATATTTATTCTCAGGAAACAAACAAACAAAAAGTGTTTCTCTGGAAGGAGATAAGGAAATACTTACCTCTTTGTACACTCTTGAGCCATAAGTCAGTCTTAAATATTGTACCAAAAATATAATATGCAGTCATCTCTTTACTGGATATATTTATTTTGTAGCAATCAAAATGTGGAATTGATGCCTTGTGCCATCTCTTTCTGTATTCTTTCAGAAATGTTAATTTCAGAAAGCACCAAGACCCAAGACAAGAGAAGTATGCGTTGTCATGCATGGGGCACCCAGATAAGGTTTTACTATAACAAGTAGGAGCATAACTGCTTCTTATGCTGCTGCCCTTACGGCTGGTGATGATGATGGTGGACAATCACAGACTTGGCAGGTGAAGAAAGCCAGCTGAGAGTCCTATCACACATACTAAAGAGTTCCAGCCAAGGTTGGTGAAATGTATCAAGAACTTCAATACAGGAAAGTAAGCATCTCACTATGGATTTTGCTGATGGTGTGCATATTGCAGAGGCTAGGAACTGAAGATGCTTTTCCAGGCTCAAGCATAGCTTGACACTGATTCTGACACCTGTCCTGAGACCTAAACTTTTGGCCTCAGCCCAGCTGCTTAGCCAGTGTCAGTCCCCAACTTCCTCATCAGTGAAATGGGGGGTGTTGCACTAATCACAATAGGTAATTGAAGAACAAAGAAAACAGGATGGGAAGATGCTCAGGGCATAAACGGTTGTTTTACAAGCCTAATGATACACAATGATTTCAGTGTAAAAGATGTGTGCACTACCTCATGTGCCTCTAATGCCACTGTGCCTACAGGAGATGGGAGAGATGGGAGACAGAGATGGTGGAATCTTTAGAATAAAGCAGAACAGTCAGTCTGGAGTGCTACAGCATGGTAAGTGTGGTCTGGTACTTTGTATTTGATTAGTAATTTGCTCCCAGAGCTCTGCTTGCTGGCTTTTACAAACAGAGTATTATTATGGAAGTTTTGGTTTATATGTAAACAGCTTTTTGTTTTAATCCCAGGTGTGGGATATGGCGGCTACTCCAGTTTGTCCACAGCCTCCTGAGAGGGCACAAGATGTTTGCCAGCTGTGAACTATCTCGTCCAGGGGCGTGGTGTTTGTCAGAGGGATAAAAGCCAGACAGAGACTCATGGAGGGGGGCTCCAATAAAGAAGAAGACTGCTGGTACTCCTCTCTGCTGCTCCTGGTTGCTATTGATGCAGTTTGAAGAGAAGAAACTGAAGATGTCCTGAAATGAGGATTGGACTTACCCCAATGAACCTGATGATGTGGGACAGCAGAAAGAAGCAAAGGAAAACTAAACCCGCTTCCCCCACCAACCTTCTTTCTCTCCTACCTGGTGTTGGGGTGTTGGAAGGGATTGGGGTGGAGAAGGGAGAAAGAAATTTGAGGAACCCAGAATAAAAATAAAATTTAAAAGTATGACAACAGATTATCACATATCTCAAATGATACTGTGTAATCTTCCTTCCAAATTATACCTGATTGGCTGAATAAATGCCTATACCCAGGAAAAGTAGAAGTGGGGTAGTTAGGGCCAAGGTTTCTGGCTTAGAGGAGAGGAGGATCATGGGAGAAGAGAGAGAGAGAGAGGCAGGAGAGGAGAAAAGGAGGCTGAGCCGCCATGGGTTAGCATGAACAAACAGCGCACTACTGGGAGGAGGCCACACTGAGGATCTGTGATGGAGAGAAACAGCACAGATGAGAAATATGTGCAAGTACCCATGGGATATTGGATAAGAAGTAACCCAGCCAGGAACTATTAGACCAGCTGGCACGGATGTGGAGTTGGGAGGTAAAAGATAACTTAAGAGGGTAGCTTCTGACCAGCCCTAGAGTTTAAAGAATATTAAAAACCTAACAGGCGTCTGTGTCTTTTGTTTATATGGTAGTGGTTTAAATAATTAACTGCCACAATAATATGGTAAGTGTAGTCTGGTATGAATGATATGAATTAATAGTAAATCTTAATAGCCAAATATTTTCTACAACATAGTGGTATCCACTGCAATAATAACATGTGACTAATGGTAAATATTAATAACCAATTGTCTACAACGCTGGTGTATGCAATAGTGAAGGGATCCTATCTTAATCAAGGTAGAAAGGTAAAGACCATAACTGAAAAACTCTTTTACCTCCAAACATGTGTGGTGGCAAGCATTGTCTTGCCATGGTTATGCATAAGCATGCAAACACACATACAATGCCCCCCCCATGCACACATATGGCTGAAGTAATGAAGGTGCGCCTAGTTTTACACTGAGAAGCAAACTTAAGAGCCTACTCTTGCATTCTGCTTCAAACACCTATAGCATTTAAGATGCATGCCACTTAGTACAAAATGCTTTCTGGGTATTAGGTCCAAAGCAGGCTCCAAACATTTCCGTGATGGTGTCAATGTCTTAAACAGAATGACTCCAACCAGGTAACCAGAAAGATTGTTACTGAGTAAACCGTACCCTAAACTCTAAACTCGGCACTTCTCAGGAATCTCATAAGGCATGTTTCTGCTTTCTGAGAAAACCAGTACCTCTCTTGTCCACACCAATGGTCAACTGCCTCAGGCAAGGACATCTAGTTCCCAGTTAATCCAAATAGCCTGCATCAGCTCAAAGACTCCCATACTGCTGAGTATCATATAAAATCAGCTTGCTTTCATGCCAAAGCTGCTGTCATTCATTTTCAGAGGTAGTCTAGCAGTTTATTTCCCCGATAAAGTTTTCTTTCTGCCTACATTAGTGGTTCACGTTCATGGTATACTGTGCTCTACCCTACATGGAACTTTTTCATTCTACAGCTTTAAATTACTAACTGCAACATTATTGCATATATTTCACTATAAATATTTACCATCACATATATATTATTTACCAATATATTCCATACCCCTAGTGGGCAGGAATCTGTTTATCTGTTATCTGTTTACTGTTCATCTACCATATATCTAATATCTATGTGTCCATCCATAAAGCTATACATCTACCTGCTGTCATTTCTCTCTCTCTCTCTCTCTCTCTCTCTCTCTCTCTCTATATATATATATATATATATATATATATATACATATATGTATATATATGTATATATATGTATGTATGTATATATATCATCTTTCCCATATCTATCATCTACCTATCTATGTGTACCTATATCTATCTATTATGTATCTATCTACCTAAACTGTTTACATCTATCTATTATATGTCATCTATTCTCTTCCCACCTATCATCTATTATCTATGTGTCTATCCATACAATCATACATATACCTATCATCTCTCTAAATACCTATTATTTGCCATTTATCTGTCTGTCCATCTGCCTTTCTATCTTCTAATAAACCATATATATCTTTGCATCCATCTACTTTTCTACGTATTCATGTTCATTTTCTTTTTCCCAGAATTACTTGTCTCCCTGCTGCAAATCACAGGATACAAAGAGGAGAATGACTGGCTATCTAGTCTACTTTCAATGGTAATGTTGGCACCTTTGTGGTATGTGATCGCCTTAGGCATGGGGACAACCTGCATACACACCCTAGAGACTCATTTTTCTATAGCTCCTGGAAGGCACGGTTAAATGCATGAGTAAATCTGTTTAATCTTATCCAAGACAATTCTCATTAATTTTCTGCTCCTTTTCAGAGCAGCGACAGTGAAGACTAGAGCTGGTGTGTTCACAGGAGGCCCTTCCATCTCCCATCAGCCAAGCACATTGATATCTTGTCTAGATTTGGAAGCTCAATAGTTCTTCTTGGTTTTCAAGTTCTTGACATCAGGTGAAGCTGCCAATCAAGAGTCAAGAGAGCAGTCAGGGTTCCTGAGCTCACTTCCATCTCCGCCAAGGTCTCTCAGGAGCATGGCAGTTCCTCAGGCCACAAATGCCCAGGCATTAGTTGTTTTAAGAGTTTCCCAGGTAATTCACTGCACAGGCTGCACAGAATCAAGACAGTCAACATTCCAGCTTAGAAGAAGAGCAGATCTCAAGGTGCCACCCTTACCCAAAACTATTGATAATAGATGCTCATTGCTGGAGGGTGAGTGGCAGGCTTGGCTTCTCATGGCCTGCCAAGCTGCAGTGGGTGATCACAGGTCTACCTGCATGTAGGTAGCACTAAGTGGACTGAGTGGGTCCAATGAGGGGAAAAGAGGATTTAAACTTCAGAGCAGAGTGTGGGAATGGGTGTATCTAGGAGAAAATGAAGGTACTAGACTGGATGTGATAAAAATACATTTTTACGTGTGTAGAATTATCAAACAAAAAAAAATGGTAAAACTCTTAAAAAGTCTCACAAAGAATTGAGAGTGCCTGGTTCAGGTACTTTCTTCCCTCTTTCTTTCTTATGTTTTCATCTTTCAATTCATCATGACCTCCGGAGTCCTCTTAGGCATGCCCAGAAGCAGAACCATCTTATTCCCCAGACTCTCTGACCTGGGAGGTTTGACTAGAGCTACAGATGCCTGGATCAAATGGAAGACTGAAGATTAATGTGATAGGTGTCTCAGTGAGGCAGGGCACTTACAGAACTATTTCAGTGATAAAGCCAGAGCATCACTAAGCAAATGGCACTTTTCTTCCGTGATTTGTGGCCTGTTACTCATTCAAATGTTATGCAAAGTATGGTCTATAGCTTCCTACACTCCTCCTTTTTTTGTCCGACTTATTTTCTGAGAATGCAAAAGATGTTTCTAGCAGTGACACAGTAGTTCTTTACTTCCAGGGAAGGATCCTAATTCTGTCCTTGGTTGCACAAGTCGTGCGGACTGTTGTCTTGATGTCAGGTTCAGTCTTCTGTCTCACATGCTGACTTTCTTACTTAAAATAAATATTTATTTTAAAATAAGTGTGTGTGTGTGTGTGTGTGTGTGTGTGTGTGTGTGTGTGTGGTGTCACATGTTTTTGTACATGAGCACTATGTGCATGTGGTGGAGGAAGCCAGAAAATGTTGTCAGTGTCAAATTTCAAATCTGGACAAGATGCTGAGATACTTATTTAACATATAAAAGTGGCCTCTGGGTTCTTCTGGTATCCTTCAGTCCCTACCTGTTATAGGGTATGGCTGCCATACTCTGCCCTCCAAACTCTCCAGCTCAGGCCTTGGGCTGCCCTGCCCCCAAAGGCTCTTTCCTATATAATCCAGACATTTTGCTTATCAGCCCATTTTTTGTACCTTTCCCTCTTGGTTGCTTCACCTGGTCTCCATTTCTTCCATTTCCTTTCCCCTCCCCCTCTCCCCATGTGGTCCAGCTCAGTCAGGGCCCTTCCCAGATGGCCTTTCTGCTGCCACTCTCCCTTTTGTCTATAGTAAGCTTTCTCCTCCCCCACACCTAGGAGCAGTCATGCTATCATGTCTTTCCCATTTTATTGCTTTGCTTCTTTCAGTCAGAGTGCTGGATCTGAAGTTGCAGGTAGTTGGGAGGCAGCCATTATGAATGCTTTAACCACTGAGGCATCTGCTGAGCCTTAAGACTTGCCTTCCACACACATGTCTTTTCTCTCTGTCTTCTGCTGGTTTCTGTGGCTTTCCTGCTACCCTCCCACTCGAGCAGCATCCCCACAGTGCATACGCTTGATTGTCCCATCTGCTTTCCACATTCTCGTGTCTGGAGAAGCCTCATGATAGATGGCCCCTGAAAGAATTGCTCCTTCTCCTGCCACTCAAGACATCCATAGGCCTCTCTGCAGCATTGTCTGAGGTAGAGGCCCCTCCTTTCCTTTTGGGTTATTCAAACCCACTCAAGAGCCCTTCATGTTCCCAAAGCCTCCTAATGGGAGTGTGGATTTTCCCAACAGGCAGAGTGGCAGGGAAGCATCTCTGAGTGGCAAGGGCAGGGCACAGAAAGGCTGATCAGCATGGTGCATGACCTGGCCCTGCTGAGCCCTAAATGAACCATTCATTCAGTGTGACAACTACAGCAATGGAGCTGAGGACTGGGGAAGTGCTTATTTACTTAGAGAGGAGCTGTGATTGCTTCCCTCCAGTTGCTTGGAAGGGAAGAGGAAAAAGCTAGGGCTAGCATCTGGACTCTGTATATTATAAAGCTGTGGCTTCTGTTTTCAAAGGGGACGAGAGGAAGCTTGCCAAGATGTCACAAAGTGTGGGGAACCCGAGGTCGGAGAGCTCCGCAAAGCTCAAAGTGAAGTGTGCTGCTTTGTTAGTTCATGTATAGATGCTTTTCCCTGAGTGCATAACTGTAATTAAGTTCTCAGTGGGTTCGATAATTCAAAAACAATGTGAGAACATTGCTTTCGAGAGGAAAGCAGAGTTCTGGAATCCTGAAGGCATAGATGGGTGTATTGTATTTTTATTTCCCATCTTCATAACCCACTAATCCTAGCATTGTGAGAAGCAGAGGAAATATTCAGAGTACTTTTGAAATAATTTTTTTCAATAGCTACCAACTGAAAATGTAAAGTGACAGACTTTGAATATTCACTTAGGTGATATGGCCGAGCATTCAGGGAGCTGAGGGCCTGTTCATGGCCCTAACATTTACCTATTCTGAGACCGGAGACAAAAATCCCCCTTTTCTGATGGCAGATTCATCCCTGGGCTTGGATTATACAACCTGTGAACTATTTTTCATCACTGGAAGTTGAGATGTTTTGGCTTTGTTTTCTTATTTTTGTTGTTGTTGTTTTGTTGTTGGTTTTGTTTGTTTTCTCTTTCTCTGCTTTACATGTGTCCTGTTGCCAAGACTCTATGTGTTGGGAGCTAAGTACCTGAAATGAAAATGTTGAAAGCCGTTGGGCCTTTTAGTCATGGAGCATATACAGTAAAAGGTCATTTGAGCCCTCTACCTAGTGTTCAGTGCTGTTCGTAAGGGATGTCAATGAATTCTAGTAAGAGGTGAATATCAAAGAGCAGAAGTAGTCTCTGACCAGTCTCTTTTTGATCTTAGGTCCTCTTTTCCCCTACTCAGTCTACCATGATGCCATCTTCCCAGAGATCCACAAAACAGCTGACTCAGGCAGCTTTGAGCCTCCAAAAAAACTGAATTCAATTACCAGCATCCATGTAGTATGACTCACAACTAACTGTACCTTCTTTTCCAGGGAATCCAGTACCTTCTTCTGGCTTTCTCAGGCAAATGCACACATGTGTGCATACAGTGACACACACACACACAACCGCAATGGCGGGGGGAAGAGAGAGAGAGAGAGAGAGAGAGAGAGAGAGAGAGAGAGAGAGAGAGAGAGAGAGAGAGAGAGAGAGAGAGAGAGAGAGAGAGAATTTTAAAATAAATGTATATTTTTAAATTAAGACAACTCAGAGGTTAAGAGCACCGCCTGCTCTTCCAGAGGTCCTGAGTTTGATTCCCAGAATCCACATGGTGGCTCACAACCATCTATAATGAGATCT